>OY740720.1:74303688-75503688 GCA_963513945.1 Hydrotaea diabolus
ACATTTTTACTGTACATCATGTGTATCCATATTATACTCGTATCTCCATAAAAAATATAGGGTGGGTGATTTAACATTTTAAATTTGAATCTTTTGTAAATAAGGTACTGATAATTTTTTCAAATATCTAGTATTATTGTCATTTAATAATGGAACATCATCCGATGAGTTTTCGCTTCACCCAATGAGCTAAACATTATTTGGCAGGGGTGACTAATTTTACCGGAAAATCGTGTTTTAGATGTAGCTCATTTTCATCACAATGGCTATGTAAATAAGGGTGGCTAGAGAACCGACACCTAACTACTGAGAAACCAATAATGCCCCAACAAGTTACTGTTTGGTGTGGATTTTGGGTTGCGGCCGCATTAGGACATTTTTCTTAGAAAATAAGCAAGGAGCCGCCCTTACCGTCAACGGTGAGCGTAACCGCACCATGCTCAAATAATTTTTGTTTCCAAAACTTCAAGAGATAATATGGACGACATTTGGATTCAACAGACGGGTCCACATGTCACACAGCCAATGCAACCATAGATATTTTATGCACTGTTTTTAAAATCGAATAATATGCCAACATTGTGATGTCAATTGGTTGCCTCGAAGTTGTGATTGAATTACTTACTGGGGGAGCTACTACAAAAATTTAAATATTACGCAAAGCATCCCGAGAAATTTGAGCATTAAAACATGAAATCGAAGTTTCATTGAAAAGATTCGACCCGAAATATTCGAAAATGTACTAAAAAATTGGGTTGATCGTATGAGGTACTGTCGAGCCAGTTATGGCAGTCATATGAATGATATTGTGCTCCATTATAAAATGACAACCTTTCAACTTTTTAACATATCCAATAAAAGCAGAAATTTAAAAAATATATCAATAACATTTTTTCGCCCACCCTGTATAAGTTAAGATATATTTGACTTAATCCAAAACTCAAATACTAAAATTATCATTTCCTATTGCTTATGTAGCCGGATTTGGCGTTATAAAGTGAAGCGAGAACTAGTCTCTGTGATGAGTTTCTATGGCAACAAAACTTAAGCGAAGTTGCTCTCTTCAAAAATATTATATTGAGGCTAGAGAAATAACGGATAGTGTTTTTACTCACCATTAACTATTGTAGGACAGTGGCTGTTTATAATTTAAGTGAGCAAAGCCCAAGCACAGATCATGAAGAAACTTCGAGTCTTACTTTTTATAATCATGATAGAAAGGGAGAGGAAAAGAGAAGTAGGTGATTTCTTCTTGGCTTGATACGAGTATATAGGATAGACATAAGAAAAGAAGTTCTCTAAAGGTTATTCAAGAAAGTAGTAGAATAGGCGAAAGATCCTCATAGAGGTTTAAAGCTAATTCAACGTTGACTTTTGTACGGGGGCTGCTATATATATTTCTGGCCTAATAATGATAATGCGAATATTAATCGTCAAAAGTGGTCTTTATTGTTTTTCAAAGTATTCTCCAGCATGATTTATACACTTTTGCATGCGCTTAAATCAATTGTCGAAACACTTTTTCCACTCCGATTGAGACACCTCCAAAATATGGCTTTTGAACGCTTCAACAGCATCTTCTGGCGACGAAAATCGTTGACCACGCATTTTTTTCCCGATGTGCGGGAATAAAAAGATGTCATTGGGTGCCAAGTCAAAGCTGCACAGCGGATGACCCATCATTCGACGTTTTGGCCGGTCAAAATGACGCTGGTTTCAGCCGATGTGTGAGAGCTCGCATTGTGATTCGTCTTGTCTTGTTCGTTTTTCGAATTTCTCCGAAGACTTCGGGCAAAGAAATTGTGGTGTACCACTCAGAATTGACCGTCCTACGGTCGCCACATGACCAATTTTGCAGAAGAAACAGGTGACCGTTTGCTTCGAAGTGCTTCTTCCACGAACAATTTTCGTTGGATTTGGCTCGTCTTCGAAGACCCACACGGTCGATTTCTGTTTAGTTTCGGGCTCATACGCATAGATTGACGATAAGTCACTTGTAACGATCTTATTAACGTCTTTTGAAGCACTGCGATCGTATTTTTTTTAAATTTCTTTGCACCAATCGACACGAGCCTTTTTTTTGAGCGATTTTCAAATTGTGCGGTATCCAACGAGAAAACCTTTTTTTACGGCCAGGTGTTCATGCAATATCGAATGTATGCTGGTGGAAGAAATGCCCAAGGATGCCTCTATCTCACGGTATGTCACATGACGATCTTGCATTATCAGTTGTGTTCTCTGGCACAACGGCCTTTTTTGGACGATCTTCATCTTTGAGCGAGCGTCGGCCACGATTGAATTCATTAAACCAGTTTTTTATAGTGCTATAGGATGGTGCTTCATCGCGATACAAAGATTTAGGTTCATCGATGCACTCTTGTCGTGATAAACCCGCTCGAAAGTTGTGAAAAATGTTCGCACGAAAATGTTCGCGAGTTAATTCCATTTTTTGCCAAATTGATTTTTTTAAGTCACTGTAAACAACACAAATGATGGTCGTGCGTCAAAACGTTCCGAGTACGTTTATGCTCAAAAATGTCAAACTTTCCAATGGAAATGTCAGATGGCGCCAGGCAACACCAGACAACACTTAGGCCTGAAATGTATCTAGCAGCACTCGTAGTATTTAAGAAATTTAAATGTGTTAAGAAAAAATATATTAAAAATAAAGAAATTTAAATGTGAATTAAAAGAATATCCCATGAATTTTTATCTTACACAACCTGCAAAGGAGACAAAAAAATTCAAACAAAAATATGTAGACTAAATTTGTTAACCCTTACTTTTCTGTCTTATTTGGGTCACCCAGTATTATTGATAATTGTAACATTCTAAGACAATCTCGCCATGCCCGTCCATCCTTGTGCCTATCCGTTAGCCTGTGTGTCTGTTGAAAGCACGGTAGCGGTCAAATGAATCAACCTAGGGTCTGAATCAACCTGTTTTTGTGGGATTTTAAGAATCTGTCCACTGTAAAATAGTATCACTTTAAGAGACTAAAGGTTTCTCTGAAAAAGGATAGTTTTTACAGTATTTGTATAACAAATCATAATCAATTTGCCTAACAGATAAAACAGAAACTGTTAATTGGAACTCACTAAAAAGCTTAAAAAAAATTGCATAGTTTCTAGACGTTTTGGCTCATGTGCCACAAAGCCAGCTTGGTCAAAATGGCCTCTGGAACAAGAGTCGGTATGATGCCACTATGAATTACAAAATATTTTTATATAGTTTTACTTTTTATTAGGATTCGTAGCAAAATTTGCTTTAATATCCATACTAACTCCACTCATATTGACCCTATAATCATATTGACCCTATATTTTGTAATTCATAGTGACACCTCTGAAGATGATTGACGAAGTCAGTCGAAATGTTGAGAAAAATTAATATAATAAAGGGTGATTAAATTTTTAGGGCCGATGTTGAATGTGAACCACACATAAAGGTCAAGTAATTTTCTGCATTTTATTTGATATTTCTCTATTTAAGACAAATTCAATTTGAACGATGAAAAGATACACAAGCAAGCAACGCGTTAAAGTTAGGCAACAGTGGATGATCATTTTTCGAAGAAAATCATCTTCAGTGATGAGGCACATTTTCACCTCAGTGGATTCGCCAATAAGCAGAATTGCCGCATTTGGGCGAATAATGATCCAAGAGTGGTTGTCGAAAAAACAATGCACTTAAAAAGAGTGACTTTTTGGTGCGGTTTATGGGCTGGCGGCATCATCGGGCCGTATTTTTTTCCATAATGAGGCCGGTCAGGCAGTTACTGTGAATGGTGTTCGCTATCGTGAGATGGTAACGAACTTTTTGGAAGAAATTTTAGTCCGAATTGGATAATATGTATGTGGACGATAAGTGGTTTCTTGGCACACAGCTAACGAAAAAATGGCTCCTTTGCGCGACAAGTTCAACGGCCGCGTCGTCTCACGTCGTGGCGAAGTTAATTAGCCGCCAAGATCATGTGATTTAACACCGTTGGACTTCTTTCTTTGAGGTTATTTGATAGAAAAGGTGTACGTCGATAAGACAGCAAGAATTCAAGAGCTTAAGGATGAGATAATTTGGCACATTAACGGCATAGAACCTCAATTATGCCTCAGCGTCATCGAAAATTTTGGACTATGGGATGGATGTGTGCCGCCGTGGTCGCGGCGGCCATTTGACCGATATTTTGTTCCATGCATAATTGAACCATATCAATATCATCATAATAAAAAGAGATGACAATAGTTTTCTAAATAATTTGTGTTTTGTTCAAAGTCAACATCGGCCCCTAAAACTTAACCACCCTTTATATAAAAACACAACAAGTTTTTTTATTACATGACCTCAAGCGGTAAATAATAATACTAGATAAAAAGTAATTTTGAAATTTTGGCTGAAATTAAAGACGTTCGCATGGGCCGTAAGAGTCAAAAACAGTCTTTTTGTTTTGTTTTTAGCGCTTACGTAGCGTTGGGATGGTGAAGGGTATATAAGGTTAAGCCTCGCTGAACTTGACTACGTTATAGTTGTTTCACTTGTTTTACCGGCATTCAACTTGGATTTCCAGGGCCTTTTTTTAAAGCTTTCGTTATTTCTCACAATATCGGAAAGTATTTACACCATATCAAAACCACTGTGCACCAATTTCTAAATGTTGGTACGTTTGTGTGTAGCGACCGCTCTAACACACTTTTATATGAAACGAAAAAAAATTGAATGAAATCTAAAAAGTTAAGACGAGTTCGTAAACAGAAAAAAACGGTTCGTTATATTTGAAAGGTTTTCCAAAATGGGCAAAGTGGCAACAGCACAAAAAGCAACAACATCACTTTATATAAATATATATGTATACGAGTATGTATGATGCACATATATAATATCCGAGTACATATGTAGCTATGTTTACAAAAATGATTTTATAATTAGTATCGCGTGCCGTTTCATTTGTTACCGTTTTTTTTGTTTTTGTTTTAATCAAGGTACACTCGTATATACAAACACTTGACCAAGTCTTTCAATTAAATGGCCAGCCGACAACACATACACTCACACGCGCACACACGGACACATGGAGTTTCTAAGCGTTTTGTTTTGTATGAACTGTTTTTTCTGTTTGTTTTCATCACACATTCACTTCACTTTTGAATGTAACGCATTCTATTCCGTTTCCTTTTGTTTTCCGTTTTTCCGCGATTTTTCTGCTGGATGCGTATCCAACAACTTTCCCTTTCGCCAGTCGAAACGTATCTGACACATGGTGTGTTCTGTACCAGAGCATGGCCTAAAAAAGTCCTGTTAGCGACTAGCAGCAGTGCGTGCTTATTTCAGTCCTGTTAAATAACATTACACACACTAACACTTGCACACATAGGAAGGAGCACGGACATCTATCACACTACTGCCCTACTGCCAAGTCCCAGCTTAAGCAGAGCGTCATCTTCATATCCGGCGGTTTAGGGAGCAAAAGGATAACAGTACGTAAACTTAACAGTTCGAATTGGAAATTAAAACTCACCAACAGTAGCGGGAAATTCAACATTCACCAACATCTGTTAAAACCAGCGGTAAAATAAGGAAGGCCTTTTCAAAACAAGGCCTTCTGGAAGTACTCTTTTCAGATTCAATACACATTCGGTAATGTCTTCTTAAATTAGGCATTTAAGAAGACCTTGTTTGCACATGAGAGACGTTCCCGCAGACATTCTCTCTAAGAAAGCATATTTACATATTTCGAATGTTAGATATCCCTTCTTGTAGAAGACATGCTGCCATGTCGTTTGACATTAGCTTAAAATTTAGTTTGGTGCACAAGACAAAAAAGTATGGTTGGGGTAAAAATATTCGATGAGCTTCATACTATTGTTGATTTTATTTACAATATTATGATTATCACAACAATAGTATGGCTCACACACAACCATACTATGATACCCACAACAATATAATGGTCCTCACAACAATATAATTATTAACACACAACTACACTATGATCCCCACAACCATATTACTTTTTACACTCAACCACACTCTGATCCCCACAACGATTTTTGATCTTCATAGCAAAAGTATGTTAAACATACAACCATAGTATGTTTAAAATACAACCATAGTATAATTCTCACAACCATAGTATGACTCATATATAAGTACAATAGAGCGCCCATAAAACGAAAAGTGTTAGTCAAAACTTTTTTCAAACTTAAATTAGTAATTTTATTTATAAAAGTTTGAAAAAAAATTTGACTCAAATTTGAAGTTTGACCTCTGAAAACACCATGAAGGGTCATAGCTAGATCAAAAATTGTGCAAGAGAAAATTTTTGCCTGTATATTTACAACACAAAAGCTTAGCGTGTATTTTCCGAAAGTCATCTGGCTTACGAGTTATAGCTCATCAAAGCTTGCAACTACTTAGTAGGGATATAAATATTGTTACAACATTGAACATATCCATTTCAATAGTAGAACTAAACATACCCTGTTAATGTCATATGGGTTTTGAAAGCTAACCTCAATAGCGTTAGTCTGTAGCGGGATTTTAAAATTGTTTCAACTTTCATCATGGAGTGGTCAGATAATAAAAGCCGTATCGCTGTAATAGCGCTTTTCAAGTGTGAAATGAAAAAAGCGATATTTTCAAAACGCTCCGGCTACTAGGGAATAGCCGCATGTTCGTCTACCGATGCATAAAACTGTTTGAGGAGACTGGAGATGTAAAAGACCGCCACCGGTCGGGCCGCCCACCCTCTGTTAGAACACCGCATGTCATCAAAGCCGTTAAATTAAGAATTCATATAAATCCGCTACGAAAACAGAAAATCATGGCCCGTGAGATGAATATCACGCAAAAGTCCATGAGTCAAATCATTAAAAAAGACTTGGGACTTTCAAACGAAGTACTGGGCATTAATTGACTGCAGCTTTAAAAAAAATAGGATTGAAAAATGCAAACATATTTTGGTGAAGCACGCTGACAGAAAATTAGTAATTTTATTTATAAACGTTTAAAAAAAATTTTGACTCAAATTTAAATTTTGATCTCTGAAAATACCAGGAAGGTTCAGAGCTAGGTATATTTGCAACACAGATGCTTAAGGTGTATTTTCCGAAAGTCGAAAGTCATCAAAGCTTGCAACTAGTTTTACTCCATTTTTAGGCTAAAAGTCGTGACGATTGAAAACATTTTTGCACAGATATTATTTTTGATGCCCAATATACTACAAAATGAGCGGGCAGCGGAAAGAATAACACTTTTCCATTTTGCATGCATTTCGTGGGCGCTTTAATATACAACCATAGGATAAGATATTATTCAGCAATAGAGATTTTTATTTAGTAAATTATGTAAAAATACATTAAATTCTTCGAATTCGAAAAATTCTTAACTGCTTGATTGTAATGTCTCAAGAGCACATCTATCGGTAGTGACCCATTGTCTATATGTTATTGTGTCTATCATATTATTATTGAAAATTTGCTTCAATTCTTCAATTATGGGCTCACAACCCGGGCACATCTTACACCTCTGTAGATAGCAATCACAGGTTGGAGGATTGCATATTATACGTGACAGGCAGTCATTATATGATGATATTTTTAAATTATTAGATGTTATTCTTGCCAGAGAAGCTCTTTCAATCATTAGTTTCACGTTTTGATGAATAGAACATACACAGACGGAATGGGTTCCTGCGGCTCCAGGTAGAATGCAGTATTTTGGTCTCAGTTCCGCGAACATCGAGAATTGCACTTTTGTCTCTGGATATTTTTCCTTGAATAAAGTGTGTGCTTCCTTCAAATTACATAATACTAATCTTTTTTGGACAGTTTCTTTTGCAGGTCCGCTTCCGACTTTAATGCAGTCTTTTTTCTGGCATAATTCTGGTTATTTCCTGTGATTCGTAAAACTCTTTTACTCTCTTAACTACTTCTCCTGTAAGAGTTTTTCCCGACTTTGGGTTTGGAGAAGCTAAAATTCCCTTTTCATCCACAACGTTCTTTACAATAGAAATCATATGCTTTGTTACCCCGCTGATATGTGCCTGAATTTGGCTGTAAGACCAATCCGCAAATAATGATAAAATTTTCATTTTTAGCTGCTTATCCTTTGTTTTTTCGAAGTTTTCCTTTAATTTTAATATTATACCATCTCCTTGATTTATATTTTCTTCTTGTTCATTACCTTCATTGTTTTCATTAAATATTTTCTCTGAGATCAGACTAACGACTTTACGTTTTTTATGGGCGATATACTTTTTCTGGACCATTTTCCTTTTTTGGATGGGCGAATCCCCTAAGAGCAACAAAGATTGGTTAAGTGAAGAAATTTTTAATGATGATTCCGATGAAGAACTATTTGACGGGCACTGTCTATTTGCTTCGGGGTCTGGCGAAACATTTCTAATCGAATCAATTTCTGATGCCTCTAAAGACATTTTACTCATTTTTAATCGGCAGGTGTTACAAATTCTTATTTTTCCATTTAACGTTTTCATCCAGCGTAGATCTTTTGTAGGTTTTTTTCCATGTCTCGAAATATTAAATGGGTTGATACAAGAGTCATGCCGTGAATTCATTTTGCACAATAAAAGTGATATTTTGGACCGTATGACAAGCGTGTTTCACGTAAATAATAAATACTTTAATTAAAAGAACTTATATTATACGACAATACAACTTTTGCAGATGTACTAAATGAAATGCGGTGTACTAAATGATCAGCTGTTGTTTGTTTACTATATAATCAGCTATTGATTAAATTTTTTGCGTTTGATATATGTATGTATGTTTTTGTGCGACATACAAATATATGAACGCTTCGATGTTTTCTATTTTTGACGTTTTTCAGATTTTCGTATATGAATATACGACAGGGTGTTCACATGCAGAGTTGTAGTAATTTTGGTACATATATTTTCGAGGACTACATTAAGTAAATAATTTTTTTAAAATATAACGCATTATTTCTCCAAGCTAAAATTTTCAGGGTTTGTTTAGAATCGATTGAGGAGTATGCGTGTATTTTTGTTAATTTGGAATATTGGTGCAAAAATAGTGAAAATCACGTTACAAAATTAATTTCACAACTATACAAATGTTCGGCACCCTGTATAACAAAATTAAATTAGATCGGCAGAAACTATGCGTCAAGACGTTTAAAATAAGGTATAGCTTTTTAAAATCCACCGTCGCGTTTTGATCCTACACCCGTTTCAATATAGCCTCCTCGGCACATTTTTCATGATTTTGAACATTTTAAAAAGCATATAACTCATTAAAAATTTTTTTTCTTTTTTTTCTGACAACCACAAATTAACCAGTGCTAATAGTAGTGCAATATTGCCAAGTTTCAAAAAAATCGGAATCATCGATGTAAATTTTTTCAGAAAATCGTCCGGTTTGACATGGAATGAACGATAATAGGAGTAATTTATTTAACTGTAGAAAAAACTATTCATTGAAAAAATCATTTATTAAAAATATTTCAGTTATAAAGGGTAGAACGCGGTAATTTGTTTATTTGGAAATGAAATACAAAATATTATGAACCTTAGAAAAATTTATTTTATATTTAAATTATATTGAACTGTAAGGGAATTTTTAAATTGCATGGTTTTAAATAGAGTATCTGGCAAATGTTGACCTTCGCTATCCACACACTGCGTTTTCTTAAGTTGCCATGAACTCTCACAAGCATGTCGACTGGCATTGTGACAATTTTAGCCTCAACACCTTCCAAGGTGTTGGGACGGTTGTTATACACATTTGACTTCAGGTAACCCTTAAGGAAAAAATCGCATGGGCTAAGTCTGGTCACATCACACACACCTCTCAAAGAGATAAGCCGTCCAGGAAATATTTACCTCAAACAATTCATGGTAACTCTCGCTGTGTGTGCAGTGGCACCATCATGTTGGAACCATGTATTCTCTAATTGCATTGCCCCAAGACATAGACAAGTACCGTTCGGAGTTCACAGTTACTACAAGACGGTTATCCTGGAAAAATTAAGGGCCAATGATGCCTACTCGTGATATGGCACACCACACAGTAAAGCGGTCCGAATGCCGAGGTCTCTGGTGAAGTTCTCTGGGGTTTGTTTCCTCCAGTACCGCAGATTTTGTTTGTTTATACACCCACTGAGGGAAAATGTGACTCATCTGAAAATAACACTATTGCGTCACTAGGTATAGTTGCAAGAATGTCTTCACAAGAGGTCCGCCGCGTCAAATATACCCGCGCTGAAAATTGTTGGATTACGCACATTTTATACGGGTTAAAAATTCAGTTTATCATGAATAATCCGGTGGAGAGATCGTTTGGAAACGCCAAGAGCAAGTGATTGCTTCCGAGCAGAGCGTTTCGGATATTGCAGTACTGCTGCTCCAACTCTCTCGATGTTTTGTAATGTTGTTATCCTTTTCTCAGGTCCCTTGCGTACACGTGACACATTCCCTGATGTTCGCAATGAAGTTACCCAATTTACAATTGATTGCCGTCCAGGAACACGTCCGCGTGGTGGAACAGCAAATAGTTAGCGATAAGCACGCTGCACTGCAATGATCGAGTGCGCATTTGAAAAATGCGCTTCATTATAAAATGACCTCTCCTCACATGTCCAATGCATGATGGCAACTGAAAGGCAGACGAATACAAATCTCCTGTCAGCCTCTATAAGCCACGCACTCTCCACTCTCGTTGACCAACAGTGCCGCCACAGCCTGCAGTGCAAAAAAGCAAATTCCGCGCTCCACCCTGTACTAATCCAAAGTAGTTTATTTTGAAAAAAATTTAGTTTACATAAAAAAGATTATTATTACATAAGATTCGTAACAATAACATGGCAATTTAAAAAAACACGATTTTGCCATTATGATTGGCGTAATCATATTAATGTTTACATAAAATCCAAAAAAACTATATTTTTGTCGCACCAACCATATTTATATTGTTGCTACAATCTTATTTTCATTTTTAAATTTGGCTACAATACTACTGTTACATTTCCACAATATTAATATTGCCGCAATCATGCTAATCATGTCAAAATGAAACTCAGGAATCAATACTATGGTCGCCATGATCATACTTTTATCCATATCTTTTCTTTGCGTGTAGGTAAGTAGCATATCGGAGTAGCAACAACAGAAGGTCGAATGCTTGAATTCCGGTGCAGTTAAATAAAAAATAATTAAAACGAAAAATATGGTAGTTAAAAATTATCTTCTTAGAATTTTTAATTATTTTTAATGGCATTGTGGAAGATCATTTTCTGATCTTCTAGTAGAAAGGAGCATGAAATGTCGCAATCTAACCCTGTGTTTATTTGAAATACGAGTTAGAGTAGAATGTAGCAAGCATGCCTCCGAACATGCTAATAAGGTCTGCTAAAAGGCCTTGTTGGGCCCTTTTTTTCTGCTGGAATAGACAAAAGCTTAACAGTGTGTGTAACACACACTCTCACACATGACGAATTTGAATTTATACGAAGTGATGTTGCAATACTGTTAAGCTAACAAAAAGCTTTCTGGATTTTCTTTGACATCACTCCAGCAGCTGAACCGCCGTCATCTGAGGATATTCTGACTTTTTGTTATAGTATTTTCCTGCACTTTCTCACCTGCTTGATGGGTGGAGGGTTTTTATGTTCGGCTTTGGTTGACTTACTATTTGTGCCGGTTTTTTTCTATTTTTTGGTAACATAATCGCCATTAGTGGTCAGAGTGTAATGGTTTGTACGGAGCATAATTATGCGAATGTTTCAGCATCGCCATGCAGCCACATTCTAAAGAGCACACATTAGGTGGAGAAATTTATTTTTACTGAACATTCCATTGCCCAGAGTTTAAAAATTATGTCATATTAGGATCTGTCTGAAAATTGCATTGATTTTTTTGTACTTATGTTTCCATGTTGAAATGGGCAGGTTTCCCGGTCCTGAAGTCCAGACCATTGGGTTTATTTACCACCAATTTAGTCAAATTTTAAATACAGTTTTATTTTTGGCTTTGTGAGAAAATTTTATTGTTTCTTCATACTTACGAGTATAAGAGTATCTCCATGTATGAATGCGAGTATTAGAATGTGTCTTTTTGGCTCCCAAACAGTTTGTATTGACCTTTATGGTCCAAGATTGGTTGTTTCTCCATCGTTATACACATTACAAAATTTGAGCAATATCGGTACTAATATGGGCGTTTCAGAGCGATGGGTTTTAAAATTAGGTGGAACCTTTATATTGTTACCCTTTCAAACCGGAAACCAATGTGACAAATTTTCATCTGACTACCGATCGTTTAATTCTCCCAATTCTATGAAATTTTATTAAGATTTGAAGTAATTTGTGGTTTTTAGAGACGAAGACATAAAATCGCTTGAACAACTGTGATTAATTAAATGATAAAATTATAAATTTTTTTGGAGAAGAGTTAAGGTCTTTTCCTGGTGAGTATTTATTTTATACTTTAGAAAGAAAATTTTAAGGGTCTTCTTAAGTTTTTGCTTAGGACTATATGTGACAGCGCATAGAGAAAGGGACCTAAGGGTAAAAAATCAATTTTCACTTTTTTTGATGTGGACGATATCTGAGCATCGAATGAGACCGATCCCATGCCCCAAAAGTGTTTCCTCCCAGAGATATGCGCGTTTTATGAAAGTGATGGTACACCAACGATACACGTATTTAAATCTTTAAAATGGCTCTCCTGAACAAAACTGGTTTTTATCCTTAGGTCTCTTTCTATTTTGCGCGTCACATATATATAAGTACAAAAATTATTATCAAGCGAACCACAATGGTCTTATTCTTTTTAAGGCGGCCATCATGGGCTGTTGCTCTTGTCACAGGCACTTATCGCCCTGTGCGTTCATTAGATTGTGCAGTCAGCGGATTTTACGTTCATCATTTATCTCTAATAATGGAATTTAATTGCAGGCGGACAAACAATTCTGGAATACGTATCAACAATCCAACAAAATCCAACACACGATATAAAACGTGTTCACTTTGAACAAACTGTGTGAGAGTTAAATAAGTCTGAACCGTTTTTTAATTTAAATAGCGTCTGTCCTTGGTCAAAAGAACTTACTTCTACCACATACTTTAGTATCTTCAGGATCGGACCGCATTCGCAACCTGTTTCCGTTTGTACCAAAAAAATAAATGTTAAATTTTATCCTCCCTGTTGGACTGAATCCTCAATTTTGGAACGATGTTGTTAAAAAAAGTGCAATAATATAGACATATTTAGATTTCGTTTGTCAAAATGTTGTTATGTAATAAGAATGTCCAAAACCGAAAACTGAATTTTTATGTCCAAACCCGACAGTCGATTTTTAAAAAAAGCTAAAACCCGACATGTAGTTTTAGCTTTTTTTGGTTGTTGGATTTTACCAGCATCAAGGTATACCTTTCGACTCACTAGTGGATTTAATTAAACGATATCTTTTCGTTCGTACGTTTGCTGCCTATCAAAGCATGTTTTCAAACTACCGGTCGCAATTGTTTTCCAATCTTCATGCCATTTTAATTTTTTTTTTAATAAAGACAGATGCTGTTGAGTTTTTAAGAAAATTGGTTAAACTTCACACACATATGTTCAACCTTATTTGTGTATTCAGCTCTAGAAGCCACATAGTACATAGTGATGAATTTTGGCACAGTTCATCGTTTTGATATAGCCTCACTGCAAGGATCTCTCCTGATATTAGGTGCAACAGCTCTAGAAAATCCATATTAATTTCGATTTCTATCAAATTTTATAAAGGAGGCCACATCACAGGCCCACCAAGCGAGATAATGCACTCACCAAAAGTTTGCTTCAATAAATTAATTGTTTCGTTGTCTGTATGGCATGTGGCGACGTCTTGTTGGAACCAAAGGTCGTCCAAATTAACATCCTCCAATTAAGGCACGAAAAAGTCGTTAATGATGACTCTATAGCATTCCTTATTGACTGTAACATAATGGCCGGATTCATTTTTGAAGAAATATGGACTAATGATTCCCTCTGCCCATTGAGCA
Source organism: Hydrotaea diabolus (assembly GCA_963513945.1). Lineage (NCBI taxonomy): Eukaryota > Metazoa > Arthropoda > Insecta > Diptera > Muscidae > Hydrotaea > Hydrotaea diabolus. The sequence continues at coordinate 74,317,708 of OY740720.1, forward strand.
CACCAAACAGTGACTTTTTGAGGATGTAACGGCGTCTCAACGATGGCTTGTGGATTTTCATTACTCGCAATGCGTCCATCTTGTTTTAGGACCATTCACTGCGATTTGCAAACGTTGTTCCGTAGTTCCAGTCTACTTAGTAGGGACATAAATACTGTTACAAGATTGAACACACCCATTTCAATAAAAGAACTGAACATACCCCATTAATGGCTTATGAGTTTTGAAAGCTAACCTCAATAGCTTTAGTCTGTAACAAGATTTTAAAATTGTTTCAACTTTCATCATGGTGTGGTCCGATAATGAGAACCGTATCGCTGTAATACCGCTTTTCAAGAGTGAAATGAAAAAAAACGATATTTTCAAAACGCTCCGGCCACTAGAGATTAGCCGCATGTTAGTCTACCGATGCATAAAACTGTTTGAGGAGACTGGAGATGTAAAAGACTGCCACCGGTCGGGCCGCCCATGCTCTGTTCGAACATCGCATGTCGTCAAAGCCGTTAAATCGAGAATTCACAGTAATCCGCTACGAAAACAGAAAATCATGGCCCGAGAGATGAATATCACGCAAAAGTCCACGAGTCGAATCATTAAAACAGACATGGGACTTATGGCTTTCAAACGACGTAACAGGAAAATAGTTTTATTGTCTTTCAAAATATCTCCTTTAAGATCAATACACTTTTGCATGCGCACAAAACAATTTTCGAAGCACTTTTTCCATGGGCATTAACGGGCGATGAAAAACGTTGACCACGCAATTTTTTCTTGATGCTAGAGAATAAGAAGAAGTCATTGAAGGCCAAATCAGCGCTGTACGGTGGATGGCATATCAATTCGACATCTTGAGTGGTCAAAAAGCTCATCGTCTCAGCTGATGTGTAAGAGCTCGCATTGGCGTAATGCCAAATTATCCGTCTTCTCTTATTATCTTTCCTCATTTCTTCGAACACTGTTGGCAAACAGATGGTTGTATACCACTCAGAATTGACCGTCCTACGTTCCACTACAGGCACTGTGGCAACATGGCCGGTTATACCGAAAAAGAATCAGTTGCTTCGAGGTACTTCTTCCGCGAACAACTTTAGTTATATTTGGCTCGTTTTGAAATAGTACACATACGGTCGATTGCTGGTTTTTTTCGGGTTCATATGCATAGATCCATGATTCGTCACCTGTGGCAATGTTATACACTGCCTTTGAGCTACCGCAGTTATACTTTTTCAACATCTTTTTGCACCAATCCATACGAGCCTTTTTTGGAGCATTCGTCAAATTTTGTGGGATCCAACGTGAACAATTTTTTTCACGGCCAAATGAACATGCAATATCTTATTGATGTTTGTCATACTAATGCCCATGGATGCCTCAATCTTACGGTATGTCACATGTCGGTCTTGCTTAATCAGTTCACGCACAGCATCGATGGTTTCTGGTAAAGTGAGCGCAGTTGGACGTCATTCGCGAAATTTATCCTGGAGCGAATGGTGTCCGAGACTGAACTCTTGGTAACAGCGATTAACAGTGGTTTTTGCTGGTGGTGAAACAAGTTGGTTAAAACACTCTTGTCTCTATAACCCACGCCTAAAATCGTAAAAAATCATCGCAAGAAAATGTTCACGGAATAATTCCATTTTTTGACTAAGATAAAGTTTTCAACACACTGTAAAGAAAACAATTCGCCTTCAAAAAAAAAAAACGTTAAAGCGAAGTTATGCTAAAGAATGTCAAAGTTTTCAATAGATGTTCCAGTTTGCATCTGGGGACACTAGTATTGTCAGGACCTTAAATATAAATAGCAATCCTCTATAATTATTATAAGTTTCTACTGTTTCTCGCAGGATCCAAACAGCTAATTTTAAATACAGCATTTTTAAATTAAATTCCTACATGTCTTAGAGATTAATTTCTTACTCGTAAAGACGCAGTCACTTACGAGGATATGAACCTGGGTTTGCATGAGATGAAGTTTTCAACACACTGTAAACAAAACAATTCGCCCTTAAATGACAAAACGTTGAAGTGAAGTTATGCAATGAAGTTCCAGTTTACAGCTGGGAATACTAGTATTGTCAGGACCCTAAATATAAATAGCAAACCTCTATAAATATTATAAGTTCCTACTGCTTCTCATCGGATCCGAACAGCTAATTTTAAATACAGCATTTTTAAATAAAATTTATACATGTCTTAGAGATTAATTTCTTACTCGTAAAGACGCCGTCACTTACGAGGGTTTGCATGTATAGGGTAATTACTCACGAGGATATGAACCTGGGTTTGCATGAGATGAAGTTTTCAACACACTGTAAACAAAACAATTCGCCCTCAAATGACAAAACGTTGAAGTGAAGTTATGCTAAAAAATGTCAAAGTTTCCAATAGAAGTTCCAGTTTACAGCTGGAAAAACTAGTATTGTCAGGACCCTAAATATAAATAGCAAACCTCTATAAATATTATAAGTTCTTACTGCTTCTCATCGGATCCAAACAGCTAATTTTAAATACAGCTTTTTTTTAATAAAATTCCTACATGTCTTAGAGATTAATTTTTTACTCGTAAAGACGCCGTCACTTACGAGGATATGAACCTGGGTTTGCATGTATAGGGTAATTACTCACGAGGCATTTTTTTCAATATGGTTTATTTCACAGATTACGCGTGACTTGTGTTGAACTTTATTTTCTTTTCTTTTCAGTATTGTTTAATATTAAAACAAATCCTTACAACGCGAAAACTACGGTTTCGATCATTTCGCCATACCGGTCGAAATGCTTGAAGGAGTCATACAAAATTGGACCCTCACAATGGAGACCTTAAACCGTAGTTGCATCAACATTAGAAGGATAATATATTAAAAAAATAAATGGCATTAAATTTCCTTTCGAATGAACCATGAAGATTCCACACTTGATTTGTATATTTGTATTTTTTTATTTTAGAAAAAATACCTCTATATTGCTCACCCATTATAAAAGTCACGCATACCAAGCATCACACCATGGCGGCCTACTAACATCAGTACTACGAGTATGTTATAATACCATGGATTAGAGCATAAGAACTCGCAACAAATTCTACCCATGAATAGCTCTGTTCTGGAATCTTTCCCCGCATTACTGTTGTCGCTAAGGAAATAGTTTTCCTTGCCGAGGCGTTATTACCGCAAGATTAATTGAAATAATTGAACAATAAATGTATCAAAACTTATTTAATCTTGAATTCAGCCGATGAGCAGCATTCCCACATCCTAACCCCCTCAATATGGGGCACACATGAACTCATTGCGAACTGCTTGACTTCGTTTACTAGAACTTTTAACTCAGTTTACTTTTTATATTATAATAATATGTCTGTATGTGGGTAATAATTATTTTTGCAAACATTTCAACAACTGTAGGAGAAAGTGAAAGTTGTGCGAGTTCAAGTTAGTTGAGATTAACTGCTACCACACACAGCGTCTGTGTCATGTAATGTCGTGCTAACGTGAGGAGTAAAGTTTTAGGCACATTATTAACCATTTATGTTACAGTGGATACTTGTTATGCAGGCCAGCTTTAGAAAACATCTTGACACAATTTGTAAAATTGCAAGTTTACTTCTGAGAATGTGCCAACCACTTTTTAGTCCTATCAATAAATAAGCCCGTAGACGGAACAAATTTTAACCGCCTATGGTGAATCTGAGTGCTTCCTCAAATATTCTTATGGAACGTCTTTTGCAAGAGTGTGAGACGGCATGACTACCGCACCGTCTAAGTAAAATCCCTTTGGCCGGTTCACTGTTTAGGCTTTACTTTCAGCTTGTGATATACAGTCTATTTTAACTGGAGACGAGTTAAACTCCACTGTTCAGCCGCAAAACTTTTATTTTTTTTGGTTGTGTTTTCCTTCATTGTATAAGTGACCAAAACAACGAAATAAACTGAAGCTACTTTTGTTGTCGTGCGTACCAATTAACTCGTGTTAAAAACATAATTTTGTGTTGTACGAAGCTGGTGATTACAAATGTATAAACCGGGTTTCGGCGTGAGAGAGTATTTTATTTGACACCGGTTATACTCTGGTAAACGAGTTCAATAGCTAATTCATGTAAACTCTACTACTGCGGCCGTGGTGTGATGGTAGTATGCAGGGCTATCATCCCAGTTAACCCAGCTTGAACTTCGGTTAAAAACTTCTTTAAGTTTTTCAGCTGCGGGCTTTCCAACTCGAAAATGCCTGCTACTTTACGAGTAAGAGATTAATCACTAAGTCATGTAACAACTTCTCTTTAATAGGCATTCGACGTTTGCAGTCGGCATTAAACCTGAGGTCCCGGTAAATGAATACAAGAAATTTATGAAGCACAGCTTACTTATTTGTAAGAAGTTTTCCCTTGATCCTCGAGGGACTAATACACTCAAAAAAAAAATACTAAATTCAAAAAAAACTTGACTAAAACTGAAGCTTTAGATGGACAGACTGACATCGATAAATCGAATCAGCTAGTGATTCTGAGTTGAAGTTGGGGCTACGAGGGTGGTTCGGAAAGTTCTTAGCCTATCAACGAAAGAGAATAGTTAGTTTTTCAAAAATATTTTTATTTTTCAATATAATCTCCTGAAACTTCAATACACTTAGTCCAACGCTTATCAAGCAATTCTATTCCTTGATTAAAATAGTTTTCCTCGAGGCCTTTAAAATAGTGGTTTACAACTGTAATTGCATCTTCATTTGAGGTAAAACGCTTGCCAGCAAGAATTTTTTTTAGATTTGGGAACAGGTAAAAGTCACTGGCAGCTAAACCAGGAGAATAAGGTGGGTGGTCAAGCAACTCGTACTTTAATTCGTTGATTTTAGCCATTGTTAAAACACTCTTGTGCGCTGGTGCGTTGTCTTGATGAAAAATTATTTTTTTGTGTTTTAAGCCAGGACGTTTTTCTCGAATTTGTACATTTAATTGATCTAAAAGTTTGCAATAGTGCTCTGAATTTATTGTTTTACCCTTTTGTAGATAGTCAATCAATAAAATACCTTTGAAGTCCCAAAAACCCGTTGCCACAACCCAACCAGCCGATTGAATTGTTTTTGCCGTCTTTGGGGCACTTCCTCCAGCTTCAGTCCATTGTTTGGATTGTTCTTTTGTCTCTGGAGCATAGTGTTGGATCCATGTCTCATCAACAGTTATGAAACGACGCTTAAAATCCATTTTATTTTGCTGAAAACGATCCAACCAAGCTTGAGGAATGTTCATTCTTATGCGTTTTTGCTCGACTGTTAACAAGTGCGGCACCCATCTTGCAGAAAGCTTTTTCATCTGTAGTTCTTCATGCAAAATTAAATGGACTCGATCTTTTGAGATGCCCATGATATTAGCTATTTCACGCACTTTTATTCGTCGATCATTTAATACCATATCATGCACTTTGGATTCAATTTCTGTTGTTGTTGCTGTTTTTGGACGTCCACTACGTGGTTCATCTTCAATGCTTGTACATCCACGTTTAAATTCAGCAACCCAATTTTTTACTGTTGCATATGAAGGAGCACTTTCACCTAACACATTCACCATATCATTATGAATTTCTTGTCCCGATAAATCTTTTTTATGTAAATATTTAATGACACCATGCATTTCTAATTTTTCCATTGTAAAAAAATCGCGGATGCGTCTTTTGTGAACACCTGTTTCTATATGAAGGAGTTGCCAGATCGAAACAAAATTTACTATGTGTTCATAGCAGAGATGGAAGTTTCCAAAACACTTAACTTTTTTCTGTTTATACCGCGCTTTTTGTGCTTGGCTAAGAAGTTTCCGAACCGCCTCGTAGATCAAATATTTTACTTTTCTTCAATGTTTATTACTTATAAACAATTACAGGCTTGGGGTTAAAAAAATTAATATCTTTTTCGTTTACATATATATATTTTTTCAGGTTATATAAATAATAAAGGGTGGTTAAATTTTAAGTTGATTGTTGATTTGTTTCCCTTTGAGCCATTGTTTCGTTAGCTGTGTGGCAAGTGTCACCGCCCTGTTGAAACCACATATCGTCCACATCCATATCTTCCATAAAAAGTTACGATAGCGAACACCATTCACAGTAACTGCCTGACCGGCCTCATTTTGGAAAAAATACGGCCCAATGATGCCGCCAGCCCATAAACCGTACCAAAACAGTCACTCTTTGTGGGTGCATTGTTTTTTCGACAATCACTCCTAGATTATCATCCCCCAAATGCGGCAATTCTGCTTATTGACGAATACACAGAGGTGAAAATGTGCCTCATCACTGATGATGATTTTCTTCGAAAATTGATTCTCATTTTCAAAAAAAGCCTGAATAACTTTAAAGCATTGTTCACTTGAGTATCTTTCAAAGGTTCAAATTGAGTTAGTCTGAAATTGAGCAATGTAAAATGAAGTGCAAAAAAAACTTGACGTTTAGGTGTGGTTCACATTCAACATTGGCCCTTAAAATGTAACCACCCATACTTGGAGAATAAATAATGGAGAGTTTAATAGAATTTTATTGTGTAAATAAGCGATCAATTATTTAAATACAAACGAATTAGTTATGAAGCTCATTTTCATTTGAATGGCTTGGTTATGAAAATCCAATAGCCATTCATTAACGCTAATTGTACCCCATTAGGTGTACTTACGTAGTAGGGACATACATACGTTTTATGCTGTAAAATAAAAAGTACTGAATGTTTTTGGACCAAATATTTTTTAATATATTTATTGATGTATATTGTATCCAAAAATAATCTATTTATTCAAAATGTCCGCCTTTGCCTTTACACACGCCTTAAGTCGCACTGGCCAATCGTCAATAGCTGGACGAACCTCGTCCATTGCAAAATTGGCCACAGCTCGAACCAAAGCAGTCTTAAGAGATCCAATGTTGGGGTATCTTTTGTGACAAACCTTGTCCTCTAAAACCGTCCACAATTTGTAATCCAATGGGTTCAATTCTGGGCTGCCTGAGGGCCATTCTTCAGAGGAAATGAACGCTGGCAAATTGTTTCGAAGCCAGGCCTGGGACGTTTTAGCCTTATATCCTGCTGGAAAGTCCATGGCTGGTTTTGGAACACTGACTTGTTAATAGGCTTCACAACAGTTTCCTAAACGGTTTCTTGGTAAACTTAGGCCGATGTTTTGACTCCTTGTTGGCAAAAAATGCAGGTCAGTGACCCATCGATAGAGACACCCTTCCAAACCATGACTGAAGCTGGGTGATGACCCTTTTCCACCCTTGGGATCAGTTCAGATGCTTCCTTAGATGACCGCGCATACACTCTCTCATTTTGCTTGATACATTTTTCTTGAACGGTAAAATTTTTTTCATCGGTGAACAACATTTTTCTGTGCAAGTTATCAGCCTGCTTCACCAAAAGACGTTTGCATTTTTCAATCCTATTTTTTTTTAAAGCTGCAGTCAATAAATGTCCGGTACGTCGTTTGAAAGCCCCAAGTCACAAGTCTTTTTTAATGATGCGACTCATGGACTTTTGCGTGATATTCACCTCTCGGACCATGATTTTCTGTTTTTGGAGCGGATTTCTGTGAATTCTTGATTTAACGGCTTTGATGACATGCGGTGCTCGAAGTGAGCGTGGGCGGCCCTACCGGTGGCGGTCTTTTACATCTCCAGTCTCCTCAAACAGTTTTATGCATCGGTAGACGAACATGCGGCTAATCCCTAGTGGCCGGAGCGTTTTGAAAGTATCGTTTTTTTCATTTCACACTTGAAAAGCGCTATTACAGCAATACGGTTCTCATTATCTGACCACTCCATGATGGAAGTTGAAACAATTTTAAAATCCCTTTACAGACTAACGCTACTGGGGTTAGCGCGAAATCTGTTAAAAAATACCTCAAGATGGATCACCCGTTACTTCCGAGATAATAAAACTGGCTAACATCATCTATTTCGCTGCCGCTTATGGTAAACAAACCGTGGTTGGTCGAGATTAAGTTTTGTTGTTTAGATGTTTAGACCTGCTGACCTCCAATTAGATCAGCACTACCTTTGGGGTCTGGACTACAAACATCCGGTTGAGCGGTTTCTAGTGTCGGTTTTTTATGCTCTCTCGTTATGCGGCGAAAAGGGCTGCACTGGACACACACTTCACGTTAAAAGTTCTAGGACGTTTATTTGCTTATTTGGCTATGTATGTGTGTACATTTAATGCGTGTTTGCAGGAACGGTACGTACTTGCCTTTTTCTGCTATTTATCCTCCTTCGTGTTTTTTTTTTCTTGGACTAAATTTGTATTTTTTCGTGTAATGACTGCTTTTATGGCTGTTGCTGCTTGAGGTCCTTACGATATGAACTTCACTTTATGAACTCGACATCCACTAGCCGGGGAAAAGAAGTACAAGTTTAGCTGCCCACATGTGAGACTCATAAATAGTCATACGCGTCTGCAGGAGTGGGTGTGAGTCTGTGTGTGTGTATATTTGGGCCAATATTGACTTATCTTATTCATGTGAACACACTTATACATATATACGTATGTCGCATTAATGACTTGTAGATGCATGTGTGAGAGTGAGTGAGGGGTAGGGTCCCTAGTAAATTGCTTGTATGTATATGTGTCATCATAACCATATGACTGAGAAGTTGTAGTTGAGTGAGTGTGTATGCGAGTAAGTGTCTGTGTGTTTACTTGTTAAATTAGGTTTGTGTTTTTTTGGCCTTCTCTTCAGTTTGCGTTTAAGCCTACTTTTTATACTTAATTATAATGTGTGCTCATTTCAGACACTCACACCGACGTACATAAATTCTGAAACTTCGGCGAACATCACTACGAGAGTGTAGTGAAAATTGCAAAACAGTTGAAAAATGCATGTATGCAAGTGCGTAATATAAATCGCCTGTAACACCTTAAGATGTTGATGTGAAACCATAATTAGCATTGAACCTTATAAAATGTGGATTTTAAATTTGTCATCGTTCAGTCCTCCATTACTTGAGGCGTACCGTGTCGATTTTGTGCATAAGGGAAGAAGTTATGTGAGTTTCAATCTACGCTTGGGCCGTGGCTAAGACTCAAATTTCTTGCTTAATAGTCTAACTTACAAGGGCGTATCAATAATTCCGTAACTTTTCCAACTTCCCTCCTAGTTTTATGAAATGCAACACTGCTCCCATCAAGCAACATCTGTTAATAGACTACTGTCAAATTTTAAGATAGTTCCGTCATTTATTTTGTGTTTAATAGCTGTTCAAAAAATACAACCTCGGGGATTTTGTTAAAAATTTAAAAAATTGAATTTCGAGTGCAGAAAAAAACCTTCAATCAAACCAAGAAAACAAATACTATGGGGACTCTGCAACATCGATTTTAATGGTAAAAAAGTGGTTTACTGGCTTTTGTTGTGGTCGCACAAGTACAAATGACGCTGAACGTTCTGGAAGGCCAATTAAGGTCAGTACACCCGAAAATACGCATTTCATATGGCAGATTGGTTTCGATTCTACATGATCAGTTGGGTCTAAGAAAGCTCTCTGCAAGATGTCTGCCGCGTTTCCTTTCAATTGAATATAAACGTAATTGGGTGACAACTTAACTGAATTGTTTGGAGTTGTTTCACAGCAATTCGAATTAGTTTTTGCGGCGTTTTGTAACTGTGGATGCAACATGAATCAATTAAAAAACTCCGGAGCCCTAGCATCAGTCTAATCTATGGGTTTCTCCCGGGGAACCGGCTCCGAAGAAGGTCAAGGTGACCATGTCGACCAATAAGGCGATGGCAACAGTTTTTTTAAACGCTTTCAGAGCGCTTGCTCCAACTTTTGGCCGTAATAATAGTCCCATCGGACTGGCTGTGGGTGCTATAGTGCATAAATTTGGATCCATATTTTCACTTAAGATGTTCCTGCGCAAAAAAGACGTCGCACCGCACGAAACGAGAAGAATGTCGCGGCCGTAAGTGTTTATGTTAAAAATGAGCCAAATCAGTCGATTCCACGTCGTTCGAATCCCTCAAACAGCACTGTGGTGTATTTTGAGAAAAGATCTTGGCCTTCATCCTTATAAAATCAAACTGACTTAGGAACTAACGCCACTTTATCATTTGAAATGCCAAAACTTCTACGTTTGGGCTCTTGCAAAGTTTCACGAAAATGCCGAATTTCATCAAACAATCATGTTCAACGATGAAGCTTATTTCTGGCTAAGTGGGTTTGTCAATAAACAAAATATGCGGTATTGGATAGCAACAAGCCTTACATGCGCTTTAAGAGGCACAACTTAAAAATGCTGTTTGGTGGTTTCATGCCGGAGGTGCGATTTGTCGTCAATGAAAACGATCTTTATGTTACCGTCAATGGAGAGTGCCATTTTAAAAAATTATGTTTAGCCAGAATTGGATGAGCTTGACGCCGGTATGTGGTTTCAATAAGACGGTGTGCCACTAGCCACACAGCACGCGATACAATCGATTAACTAAAAAGGCAAACTCGGTGAACGTGTTTTCTCGAGAAATGGTCCGGTCGAACGGCCACCTCTTTCATGCGATTTAATGCTATTGGATTTATTTTTATGGGACTACATCAATTCATTGGTCTATGCCAACAAGCCAACAACTTTAGACGAGCTCAGAGACTACATCCAATGCGACATTGCCAACATCCCGGTCGAAATGTGTGCAAGAGTGGTGGAAAATTGGATCCAAAGCATAGATCGCTGTACACGGGCTCGTAGTGGTCATATGACCGAAATAGAATTTCATACTTAAATGTTACATTTGCACTACACCTGGAATAAATTTGAACTCTTGGTCTTAAATATTCTGTGTTGTATTAATATATAAAATTGTTATGTCTTTAATGAAAAACCCTGTGTATCACTTTTACAATTAAATTGAAAATAGCTTTGCCTAGGGGCCCAAAAATGGTTCTTGTCGTCCGAAACATAATGGAAACGTTGACCAATATGTACTAGGGTCCAAAAATCGTCTTTAATGTTCGGGGACATATGTGAATCCAGAAACGGTAATAGCAAATTACAAATTCAAATATGGACCCATATTTAAGATTTGTAGTTTGGGGTTTTGGCTGGTCCATAGGGGACCAATAAAAGACCTCCTTGAACTAAGGCCAGATGGGTATTAAAAACAACACAATTTCGTCACGAATTAGAAAATCGATTTTAGTTTACGTTTCGAAGAAATTAAGGTCCCATGGGAATAAGGTCCCTGCGGCGCCGGAAAATAGGTCCTTTCGAACATGGATATATGAGCACTCAAAAGTAGAGATATATTCTGAATAGTCCGAATACGATATAAATTTAATGATTTGGCTAAATTGGAGGGGTTAAAATATGGTCCCAAATATCGTCACATCAAGTTCGGAGACATATGTGACGCGCAAAATAGAAAGGGACCTAAGGGTAAAAACCAGTTTTGTTCAGGAGAGCCATTTTAAAGATTTAAATACGTGTATCTTTGGTGTACCATCACTTTCATAAAACGCGCATATCTCTGGGAGGGAACACTTTTGGGGCATGGGATCGGTCTCATTCGATGCTCAGATGTTGTCCACATCAAAAAAAGTGAAAATTGATTTTTTTTTACCCTTAGGTCCCTTTCTCTATGCGCTGTCACATATGGATATGTACCTGTATTCAAGATTTTTTGGCAATTTGAAACTCTGACCGGCCATATGGCTCAAAAATCAGTCTTTCAACTATGGACATAGTACCTTGACCTATTGGCCCTGAAGCCCAAATGCTGTCCCGAAATGTTTGGGGATGTATCAGTATCCCAAAAAAAGTAACTTTTTCTAACAAATCCAAATATGTTCCTATATTTAAGATTTATGTTAATTTGGCTGTCCCAAATGAGCTTAGTGGCTCTAAGGCGGCCTCCTTCAACTATGGACATTAGGAACAATACAAATTCTACGCTGTTGTGATATTATATTTTTTTTAAGATTCGACCAAGGACTTTATAACGATGGTCCATTAACTTAAAACTTAATGGACCATCGTTATAAAGTCCTTGGGTGCGGGGCTACATATTCTCAGAAACAGCTGCATTTTTAAAGAATTTGAATTTTATTATTTGGTTGAGTCTGCAGGTTGAGTCAAATCCCAAAGTCCCATGATGTTCGGGGCATATGGGTTCGGAAACAGTTACATTATTTTTTAAAATCCAAATCTGTATTTAATATTTGTGCCAATCTTGCAATCAGACCAGTCCATAGGGGCCAAAAAAAATTGCCTTTTTCAAGTATGGACATATGGGTTTTTATAAATACAGGAAAACCTTTCCTTACGATTCCAAAAATAATAGTAAATCTTCTATTCGCTTTTATTTGAGGCCTTGGCCCATAGGTCAGAGGTCCTTAGAGTTCCTAAAATATTGTCCTTTGGCAAGTCGACACTTGTTATTCGGAGTCACTGGAATTTCCTCTCTCATTTCGATATCTGTTAATTTTTATGATTTGTCTAAACGTAAGGGCCTAGTCAACTTATTTCCCATGGCCTTTCGGCCCACCTCAACAATAAACATATCGGTTCTTCGAAACAACAACAATTCTTCATGGATCTGAATACGGTAATGGCTTATAGTGAACCAAAAGTGTAGTTCTGATAAACATGGACCCACCACCAACAACCAAATACACCGCCAAAGCCGTACTACATCAATCATCCATGGTGAAGAGAATAAAACCTTCGGCCTGGCTGAACTTACGTGTTATCCACTTTGTTTTTTGCTGCTTTGGTCTATGAGTCCAGTCCGACCTTTATCTCTGCCAAAATTTAAAACAAATATTTTTGGATACGTTGTAAAATTTGCTTTAAATAAAAACACATATTGACTATTGATTTTCTGTTATGACCAAAAGGACCCTTTTTTTTTGGGCCACATATGCCATGACATTCAGCAACTGTACCTACTTGAGGTAGGACTATTTGTTGAGCATATAGTCCAAAAAATTTTCCCCTTCGTCCATTTACAATCCTATTGTGATTTTAACATGCACACGGGCAAACGAACATGGGCATAAGGTGTTAGAATTTTACCATAATAAATAATTTATTATAACGGAATGAAATATTGATCCATCCTTTGTTGTAGGGTATACGTAATTTAACTAATCTCAATGTACTTAGTAGGGACATAAATACTGTTGAATACTGTTATGCTGTAAAACAAAAAGTACTGAATGTTTTTGGACCAAATATTTTTTTTAATATATTTTTTGATGTATATTGTATCCAAAAAGAATCTACTTATTCGAAATGTCCGCCTTTTGCCTTTACACATGCCTTAAGTCGCACTGGCCAATCGTCAATAGCTGCTCGAACCGCGTCCATTGGAAAATTGGCCACAGCTCGACCCAAAGCAGTCTTAAGAGATCCAATGTTGGGGTATTTTTTGTGCTAAACCTTGTCCTGCCTGGGGGCCATTCTTCGGAGGAAATCAACGCCGGCAAATTGTTCGAAGCCCGGCCTGGGACGTTTTAGCCTTATGGGCCGGCGCAGAATCCTGCTGGAAAGTCCGTGGCTGGTTTTGGAATAGGGAATTGTTAAGAGGCTTCACAATAGCTTCCAAAACGGTTTCTTGGTAAACTTAGGCCGATGTTTGTGCTAAACCTTGTCCTCTTAAACCGCCACAATTTGTAATCCAATGGGTCAAATCTGGACTGCCTGAGGGTCATTCTTCAGAGGAAATGAACGCCGGAAAATTGTTTCGAAGCCCGGCCTCGGACGTTTTAGCCTTATGGGCCGGCGCAGAATCCTGCTGGAAAGTCCATGGCTGGTTTTGGAACAGGGAATTGTTAAGAGGCTTCACAACAGCTTCCAAAACGGTTTCTTGGTAAACTTTTGGCCGATGTTTTGACTCCTTGTTCGCAGAAATGCAGGTCAGTGACCCCATCGTAAGAGACACCACACCATACCATGACTGAAACTGGGTGATGACCCTTTTCCACCCTTGGGATCAGTTCAGATGCTTCCTTTGATGACCGCGCATGCACTCTATCATTTTTCTTGTAAAATTTTTGCTGAACGGTAAAATTTTTTTCATCGGTGAACAAAATTTTTCTGTGCAAGTTATCAGGGTGCATCACCAAAAGACGTTTGCATTTTTCAATCCTATTTTTTTTTAAAGCTGCAGTCAATAAATGTCCGGTACGTCGTTTGAAAGCCCCAAGTCCCAAGTCTTTTGTAATGATTCGACTCATAGACTTTTGCGTGATATTTATCTCACGGGCCATGATTTTCCGTTTTCGGAGCGGATTTCTGTGAATTCTTGATTTAACGGCTTTGATGACATGCGGTATTCGAACAGAGCTTGGGCGGCCCGACCGGTGACGGTGTTTTACATCTCCAGTCTCCTCAAACAGTTTTATGCATCGGCAGATGAACATGCAGCTAATCCCTAGTGACCGGAGCGTTTTAAAAATATCGATTTTTTTCATTTCACACTTTTTCTCATTACACAGTAGGCAATCAGCTATTTCAGTTGAGGGTTGCATTTTGCATGTGTTAGAGGGAGATAACTACAGTTTGACGGTTGACGACGGTAGACTTCTGCAGGTTGCAGAATCTACCGTCAACCGTCAACCGTCGAGACTAAATGGGCCTTTACACAGTACAACAGCCAATATGGGGGGTGAGAAATTCCAAGTCAGGGTGATGGTACTAGGTCAGTATATTAAAACCCTCAAAGGGTTTTGCGTTCGTATGTGCCAGTTTTTTTTATGACCTTTTAAATTTTTTCCTTATCTTGATGTTTTTTCGCTTAGTTGTAAAATGTTGGCAAAAACGTAGTTTGACATAACTCGAGAACGACTAGTTCGATTTTGCTGAAATAATTTGAAAAAAATTTATAATTACATTTTCTTTAATCCATTAATATACTGTTTCTCAACCAAATCAACATTTTTGCAATTAGAAATAAATTTATGAAGAAAATTTATTATTATTATATTTATTTCCCTACTAAGTATTTATATTGCCAAAATTCTCTGTACACCAAAAGATTAGATTGAGGAGGAAAATAGTTCGATTAAAAATTTGTTGTACCATCCTCTGCACCAACCTTTCGTGTCCCAAATGAAAATAGGCCCATGTTTGCTATGGCACTAAGACGGTTGAAGTCTGTCATTGGAGAATTTGTCAGCCTGACAGAAGCCTTGTGAATATTTGTTATTTTTACCTCATTACAATTTTGTTGCTGACCACATCTGCTTCAAACTATTACTGCAAACTTTTCACCCTACTCACCTTCAAAGCACCATCATTATCTGCCTCTTGTCAGCTTTCAAATTCATTTGGGTCTTATCAGTTTTGCGAAACTTTTACATACCTAGTATTTGCTCGTACGGTGAGGTAGATATGGCAAATATCCTCTTGCCATTAAATGCGACTGTCTGCGTCTGGCCCCCCGTCTCTGGTGTGGAATTGTTCGTATATAAGTATATCCTACATAATATTTATATTCTGTATAATGTTGTTGGCCTGTCAAATTTGCTTAACATTATGGTTAATATATGTAGTATCAGTTAATTTTACAACTTAATAAGAACATTTACGTACAATCAAACCAATCCGGAAAAATGTAGAAGACACTTTTGGCTCTTCACATGTTTATGTCACATAATAATTAAGGCAATTTATGCGATAACATCTTTAAGGGTTGTACGTCGAAACACTGAATAAAGGATTTGTTGGGAATATCCTTTATGATACTCGTACATATTAAGGAGTATTAAGTAAAGAGAGTAGATTTTACCGTCAACTAATCATGTTCAAATCAATGAACTGTCCAAGGAAACTTAGTAAATAATCGCCGAATAAAGTTGCATGAGTAAGTAGACATAAAGGGTATTTTTTTTATACATATCCTTCAACCCTGAAACCCTCGCAAAAAGTGCTTCGGTTTTTGGACCCTCTCGGTCCATCTTTGATAAAATATCAAAATTAATCTAGGTTTGGAAACTTTGCTTTAATTTGAGTACCAATACTTTCATATTGACTATTGACCACCCGTTTGGATCGTGGGCTACAGAGCGTCCTTACTCGAGCTTTGAAATACCTAGTAATGTACGTCCACCAAAAATTGAGTTTTATTTCGATATGAAGGGAAACGTAACCCAATTAACGAATTCGCCCATTTTCAAACCAAACAGCTTATAACTATATATTTATTTTCAAAATAAAAATAAACAAAAACTATTGTTCATTCGAAAGGACATTAAATGCCATTTAGTTTTTGAATATAATTTTCTTCAAGTGTTGGGTTTCCATACTGAGGGTCCAATTTTGGATGACTCGTTTTGAGCATTTCGACCGGTACAGCGTTAATGACACGCGTAATGTTGGCTGCCAAAACCTGAATAGTAGCTGGTTTGTCATCATAGACTTTGGTCTTTACATAGCCCCTGAGAAAAAGTCTAAAGGTGTGATAGCACACGGTCTAGTCGGCCAACTCACTAGTCCAAACGTGAATTTGGCTGCTCTTCGAAATTACCTCTCAATAGATCCCATGTTTGAGCAGCTGTATGGCACACGCAGAGAAAAAATATGGTTACTATATGGTCGCCGCAACAATAATATGTTCTCTACAATAGAAGCATGATCGTCGCAACCACAGTATTGTTTTTTGAATTTTATTTTGACAAAAGTATGATTACAGCAATATTAATATGGTTGAAATGTAACAACAGTATTATTGTTAAATTTAGAAATGAAAATATAGATGTATCAACCATATAAACATGGTTGGTGCAACAAAAGTAATGTTGTTTAAAATTAACGTTAACAATAATATGATTAAGGTTATCATACAGTATGGTTGCGGCTATGAACATAACAAAACAGGTTTTATTGAGCATTTGTGTGCATATGTTTTTTTTGATATACCAAAAAAAACACATACACACGATACAGTGCATGTTTGTTATCCATTATAAAAAACAACAACAATCAGGAGGCAGTTCGAGGGATTTGTATTGTGTTTACTTTGTTCGATGAAATACTCTTCTTTCGACTGGTTCTCGTTTATTTAAAATCTGCCTGCACTCAAGAATATAGCCATTGATCGTGGTTTAATCACATTCGGTACTTGGCGTCTACGGATGGTGAAGTAGCATTCACCCCTGCTGGCAACTTCAAGTATTTTCGACTGCCGTTGGAATATATATTTTTGATTCTTGATTGAAATAAAAACATGGCCTCAAATCTGGCTATGAAACTAAGTGTAATGAAAAATCTCTATTTTTGAATAACATAACCCAATCCTAATAAATAATTTTGGGGATCATAGTGTGGTTGATTGAATCATATTATGGTTGTATGTATAATAGTATGGTTGAGTGTGAATCATACTATGTTTGTGAGGATCATACTATGGTTGTGGAGATAATAGTATGGTTGATCGTGAATCATACTATTGTTTTGAGGATCATAGTATGGTTGTGGAGATCATAGTATGGTTGAGTGTGAATCATATTATGGTTGTGGGGATCATAGTATGGTTATCTGTGAATCATACTATTGTGGTGGGGATCATATACCCAACAATAGTATGATCCTCTTCGAATATTGTCACCCCAACCATACTTTTTTTCTGCGTGCAAGTGTCACAACCCTGTTGGAACCAAATGCCGTCAAAATTACGGGCTTTAATTTCAGGTAGCATAAAGTATATCATGGGGCGATAGAGGGCACCATTCACGATTATGTTCCGGCCATCATCATTTTTAAAAAAATATGGAGCAATGGTTTCACCGGCTCATAAACCGTGGTTTTCTCGGGGTAAAATGGCACCTCTTGTGGTTGCTCTTCAGCCCAAATGGGGCAGTTTTGTGTATTGACGTTGCCGTTAGCCAGAAATGGGCCTCATCACACAATTTTGGTCGAAAACGTTTCTCACCGAACGCTCATTTACATAATACAGTTGCATAATTTGGAGATGTTGTTGCGGTGAAAGTCTTTCCATGATAAAATGGCAAAAAATATTAAAAAGAAAAGAATAAATAAAGTTTAACACACGCGTAATCTGCGAAAAAAATCCTATTGAAAAAAATTCCTCGAGATTGACCACCCGTTACTATATGGGATTTTAGCAAAAAAAAAAACATAAGCCATATAAAACCTCCAATATGAGGAGTATGTATTAGTATCCCAGTAAATTAAATTTGCCGACAATGTCTAATATCCGACAATTGTAAACAATATCTGAACTCTATCGAGAATTTTTACCGAAATTGTTTCGAAATCTGTTCGGTTTGTCTGAGGATTTTTTTTCCAGAGTAGTAGTTCAGAATTCGTCTCAACCCTCTCATATGTTTTTTGTTACTCATACTCAGTAAGAATTCAGAACATTTTGCCGATTATCGTACAGAATTCTGACCGAATTCTGAACGTTTGGTTTGCTGGGATGTCATTCCGTTAACTACTACTCGAAGTGTGGATTGGAGACAATTAAGTATTATTTATCGTCGATTTATCTATGTCGGTCCGAGAATGTATGTCCGTCCATCTTAAGCTTGTAATGAAGGTTGCATATGGTGTCCGATTTGTATATAAAACTTGGCAGAAGTAAGTTTATTAGACCAAGGACGGACGCTGTTAAGCTTGATGGAAATCGGTTCAAATTTAGATATAGCTTCCACGTATATGTTCTTCCGATTTTTCAGTTTTTTACTAGAAGCCACATCCTACATTGAATCTTGTTACAATTTAGCATAAGCTAGCTTTTTGGGGTCAAGGATAACGTATGTTTCCCACATATGTTCATCCGATGTTATGTTTTAAGCTCTTGAAGCCACATATTACAACAAATATGTTGAAATTGGAGAAAATTGGTACAGATTAAGATACTCGTATAGCTCCCACATATATGTTCAACTGATTAAAATGAAATGCATTAAATAAAATGATGACATTAGTTTTGAAATCTAGGTAAATTAAGTCCAAAACTCTTTGATCAGTTGGCTTTCTGAGCATCTAGCAGAGCAGGGTTTAATATATTGGGCCACGCCCAATCTTCCACATTTTACCACGAACAATTTTTCAAACAAAACTTTTTAGGCCAGCTTTTTAATGATTTGTGTCATTGATAAAACGAACGATGCTGTACAGTACTTCGCGTGTGAACTTTCGTTCATGGTTATCAGCGAATAGCACCACGAAAGCTATAAACTGAACTTTTTATGTTGCCATAGCTTTTAACCACAATGTTCGAAAACGCTGAATACCTCTTGTGTCTTTTACAACACACAATTTTTATTTTCTCACCTCAAATTTCAATTTGACTTGAACAATTGTTATATTCTGCCTGCTCTGTGGTACAGTGATACACGTACTCGTAAGTTTAATGGCAAATGTTTGTAGCTACCAATAATAAAGGGTGGTCCAACAAAAAAGCACGATACTTATTATATATAAAACATTATATGTGACGAGCAAAATAGAAAGGGACCTAAGGGTAAAAACCAGTTTTGTTCTGGAGAGCCATTTTAAAGATTTAAATACGTGTATCTTTGGTGTACCACCACTTTCATAAAACGCGCATATCTCTGCGAGGGAACACTTTTGGGGCATGGGATCGGTCTCATTCGGTGCTCAGATGTTGTCCACATCAAAAAAAGAAAAAAAAAACATGAAAATTGATTTTTTTACCCTTAGTTCCCTTTCTCTATGCGCTGTTATTATGATAGAAGTATCTACAGGGTGGCTGATAAATATTGCTACATTAAGAAACTCAAAAATAGCACATTCAATTTTAATGAATATATAGGGTCATCCATCTTGATTAATTTTTTTAATAGCCTTTTTTCACAGATTTCGCGTGAGTCGTATTCAACTTTATTTATTTTTTCTTTTCAGTATTGTTTGCCATTTCATCATGGAAAGACTTACACCGCAACAACGTCTCCAAATCGTGCAGCTATATTATGTAAAGGAGCGTTCGGTGAGAAAGTGTTTTCGACCACAACTTTGTTCAGTGATGAGGCACATTTCTGGCTCAACGACAACGTCAATAAACATAATTGCCGCATTTGGGCTGAAGAGCAACAAGAAGAGGTTCAAAAGGTGCCATTATACCCGGAGAAAACCACGGTTTGGTGCGGTTTATAAGCGGATGGAATCATCGGTGCATATTTTTTTAAAAATGATGATGGCCGGAACGTAACCGTGAATGGTGCCATGATATCGATATTTATGCTACCTGAAATTGAAGCCCGTAATCTTGACGACACTTGGTTTCAACAGGACGGTGCCACTTGTCATACAGCTGCTCAAACAATGGATCTATTGAGAGGAAATTTCGCAAAGCAGCTAATTTCACGTTTTGGACTAGTGATTTGGCCCCGTAGATCGTCTGATATCACACCTTTAGACTTTTTTCTTTGGGGCTACGCAAAGTCCAAATTCTATGATGACAAACCAGCTACGATTCAGGTTTTGGAAGCCAACATTATGCGTGCCATACCGGTCGAAATGCTCGAACGAGTCATTCAAAATTGGACATTTATGGCAATATTATGACATATGAAGGCAATCAAATTCAAAAATAAATGCCATAAAATGTCCTTTCAAATTACCAATTCCACAATTGATTTGAATTTTTATATTTGTTTTTTGTTCTGAAAAAATACTTCTATATGGATCACCCTATACAACACAAAGTTTTTTTTCTCACCACAAATATCAATTTGACATAAACGACTATTAAGCCAGCCCCGCTCTGTGGTACAGTGATAGAAGGTATGTTTAGTGACAGATGTTTGTTACTACCAAAAATAAAGGGTGCTCCAACTAAAAAGCTCGATGTTAATTGAAAATTAATCAAAAACTTTTTAGAGAAATATCTAAATGTTTTTTATTGTGATAGAAGTATCTACAGGGTAGCTGATGAATATTGCTACATTAAAAAATTCAAATGACTTATATTGTAGTGAATGGAATTTATTTTTCTTTCATTCATGTCTGAGCTCATATAATTTTATTAAATAAAACTTAATTATTTTCAAAATAATAAATTTTAAATGCCCCCCCCCCCCTTGCTGGTTGATGCATGTGCGGAATCTCACCAAAAAGTTGTTCATTACTGCTTGGAAAGTTCAGACAAGAATAGCCGCGATTGTTTCTCGAATCGATTGCTTTCGTCCATTCCAAATTGTTGGTTTTGCTTTGTAGACTTTCTGTTTGCAATAACCCTACAAGAGAAAGTCAGGTGCGGTAAGGTCAGGCGACCTGAGGGCCAACGAAATGTGGAGTTTCTCGATATTAGCTTATTGGGAAATTTTCGTCGCAATTCTGTCATTACAGGCCGGCCTATGTGAGGAGTTGCACTATCTTGCTGAAACCTCACAGAGTTGAAAGAAATTCCCATTCGGCGTAATTCTAGATAGAAAGACTCTCTCAACATGCTCAAGTAACGGTCTTCAGTAACTGTAACAGTGTGACCGTTTTCTTCGAAGAAGTAGGGCCCGACAATGCAGCGTGATGAAACTGCACACCACACTGTGACACAAAGTGGATGTAATTCCGTCTCATGGAGTACTCGTATCTGTGGGTTGGAAGCACTCCATATTCGACAATTTTGTTTGCTTATGTTGCCGTTTAAATCGAAATGGGCGTCGTCAGATATGAAAAGACAATTCAACATGTTTCCGTCCTCTTCCATCATTTGAAGAATCTTCTGGCAAAATTTCGAGCGAATCGGGAAGTCTACTGCGTTCAGTTTGTTGGCCATTTGAATTTTATATGGGAATAAGTTCAAATCTTTGTGCATAATTAACTACAATGATTGTCTGCTTATACGCATTTGAGCAGTTAAGCTTCTTGTCGAAACTCTTGGATTGTTTTGTATGGCAGCAGCGATTGTTTGCTCCGTCCGAACTGAAGGGTTTCAATGGTATGTTGATCTGTTGACTGTCCCTTTCTCGGAAAATTGTAAACAAGTCTCATTATGGTCAATCTGCTCGGAGGATTGCCGCCAAACGTGCGCCTATACTCTCTTTGAACCGAAACCACGGAATCCAGTGCGTAATAGCGGCGGACAATCCAAATTCTTGTTTCAGTGTCCCAGTTATCCTTTTTTGTTAAATCGGCAAAATAAAAACAAAAACTTAATCAGATTTATTAAATAGAAAAAAATATATTACATTTTTTTGAAAGCGGCTTGCATCAGCCACCCTGTATAACAATTATGTGTGAATCAAAATAGTGGACAAGTGCTCGCCATAGCTTCGATACCATACCTCTATCCGATGGTCCATATGTCCAATGACTCTCAAACTGAAAATGAAGGTTCATAGTCGCTAATGTGTCGAAATTTCTCATCCTTTAGCTCTTAAATTGTTCTTGGCTTGCCAGGGTTGCTATTTATATTTCGCGCTGACAATATTAGTGTTCCCAGGTGCCAACTTGAACTTCCATTGGAAACTTTGACATATTTTTACTTAACTTCACTCAGAACGTTTTGTCATTTGGGGGCGAATTGTGTTGAAAAATTCTTCTCAGTCAAAAAATGGAATTATCCCGTGAACATTTTCGTGCGATGATTTTCGATTTTCGGCGTGGGTTATCGAGTCAAGAGTGTTTAAATCAACTTGTTTCGACTTTTGGCGATGAAGCACCATTAAACCCACTGTTAATCGCTGGTACCAAGATTTCAGTCTCGGACACCGTTCGCTACAGGATGAATTTCGTGAAGGACGTCCAACTTCGGTCACTTTGCCAGAAACCATCGATACTGTGCGTGAACTGATTAAGCAAGATCGACATGTGACATACCGTGAGATTGAGGTATCCTTGGGCACTAGTATGACAAGCATCAATAAGATATTGAATGTTCATTTGGCCGTGAAAAAAAAGGTTCTCGTTGGATCCCACATAATTTGATGAATGCTCAAAAAAGGCTCGTATGGATTGGTGCAAAGAGGTGTTTGAAAAGTATTTATACTTATAGTAGCTCAAAAACAGTGTATAACATTGTCACAGGTGACGAATCATAGATCTGTGCATATTAGAGCGCCCATGAAACACATAGAAAAATAGAAAAGTGTTATTTTTTCCGCTTATAAATAAAACGTTTATAAATAAATTTACTAATTTGCGTTTGAAAAAAATTCTCTCTCTCTCTCTCTCTCTCTCTCTGTTTTAGAGTACTTCTGAGGTGCAAACGAACAGTTCTTTTTCTCTACTGAAGATTTTCAAATTTTGAGTTAATCCGCTTTTGTTGAACGTAAAAAATTTTGCAAGGATATTATTTTTGATGCCCAATATACTAGAAAATGAGCGGGGAGCAGAAAAAATAAAACTTTTTGTTTTATGGGCGCTCTAATGCATATGAACCCGAAACAAAACAGCAATCGGCCGTATGGGTCTTTCAAGACAAGCCAAATCCAACAAAAGTTGTACGTGGAAAAAGTACATCGAAGCAAATGATTGTGTTTTTTTCGGTATAACCGGCCATGTTGCTACATTGGCTTTAGTGGAACGTAGGACGGTCAATTCTGAGTGGTATACAACCTTCTGTTTGCCAAGAGTGTTCGAAAAAATGAGGAAAGATTATAAGAGAAGACGAATCATTTTGCATCACGACAATGCGAGCTATCACACATCAGCTGAAACGATGAGCTATTTGACCACTCAAGATATCGAGTTGATGGGCAGATCCACTGTACAGCCCTGATTTGGCACCCAATGACTTCTTCTTATTCCCTAGCATCAGGAAACAAAATGCGTGTTCAACGTCTTTTATCGTCCGAAGTAGCTGTTGAAGCCTTCAAAAATCATGTTTTGGAGGTATCTCAATCGAAGTGGAAAAAGTGCTTCGAAAATTGGTTTGTGCTCATGCAAAAGTGTATAAATCATGCTGGAGAATACTTTGAAAATCAATTAAACCATTTTTGATGATAAATATTCGCATTTTCATTATTAAATCAATAGTGATGCCAAATTTCATCACTATTGGATGTAAGGATGTGAGGCTGCTAGAGTTAAGACAGAAAATTCGGATTACTATAATGGGGTGGTCCAACCATAATGCACGATTTAAATTGCGTCAAGTATTTTGGCCAAACTCATTTTTTTGTTTCAGTGATTAACAAATTCAACCATGGAGATGTACACAATTGAGCAGGGTGTTTAGATTATTGCAGCCTTTTACAACACTGGGCATTCAAATCAAGTGGTTGCCAAGTCAGGGCTGTACGGCGGATGACCCATCAATTCGACGTTTAGGCCGGTCAAAAAGGCGAGTATCAGTTCAAGCACGGCATCAATGATCTCTGGGACAACGGCCGTTTTTGGACTATCTGCACGACCTTCATCTTTTAGCGAGCGTCGGCCACGATTGAATTCATTAAACCAGTTTTTCACAGGGTATAGGATGGTGCTTCATCGCATTTAAGTTCATCGACGCACTCTTGTCGTGATAATCCACGTGGATAGATATGAAAAATGATCGCACGAATATGTTCACGAGTTAATTCCATTTTTTTTGCCAAATTGATTTTTGCGAGTCACTGTAAACAACACAAGTGATGATCGTACGTAAAAACGTTCTAAGTAGAACTTTCCAGTGGAAATGTCAGATGGCGCCAGGCAACACTTAGTGAAGCCTAGGCTAGAAATACATATATAGCAACCATCGTAAGGCTCTAGATATGTAATCGGCTGTAAATATGTGCAGGAGCCATATCTTAATTGAAACCTTAATTATTCCGTTTTTATATGATTAAGACAATTCAAAAAACAAAGCGAAGTTTTCCCTGCGTAGTTCCCATTAAGCATTATTAATTGTGTTTATATGTAATTTCCATGTTGTACCCTTCGGAGCATTTTTAGATCTCACCAAAAAATGCCTACAGCCTGTAAATGACAGTTTTGCCCCTGCATGTATGCATTTCTCGCCAATTGACAAAGTTGATTTTTCATGACACCTTTTTAATTGTCCATGGCACAGGAAGAGTAATGTGACCTTTTACACGTATACAATCGTCTCTTTTTGTTTACTGAAAACGAAGCGGCATGTCCAGAGCCGAGAGGAAGGAGCTCTTGCTGTTGTATCGATTATTACATAACTTTCGTTTGATAATACCCCAACGCCAGTGGTGGCACAGCAAAAAGTTTGTTCAATAACAAATGTTTGTATTCGGCGCATGAAACCCCGAATTAATTGGTCTCACGATACTCTAGTGTGCAATTGAAAATCAACTGACTGACCTACAACATGCAGTTGCAGGAGATATGCCACCGATTAAGGAGGCCAGATTAGAAATGTGGTTTCGTGTTTACGAACAATGTTTAGTCTTACAGGCCATATTAGAAATGTGGTTTCGTGTTTATGAACAAAGCTTAGTCTTACAGGTCACTTGTGAAGATTGTTGGCATACTCCTCCGAGTCGTTAGAGAAGTACTATGCTAACAACTTAAGTGATCATAGCATTTCCTTTTATTATTCTGAAATATTCAATCAGTACACACAGAGAACAACTCAGTTGGAAATCGGTCGGAACTACTTGCATTCGGCTAAATAAACATACTTTCTGTTGCAATCACCAACATTCCATGGTATTGATGGTTACATGGTTCGACTTACCATAAGATGGTAGCTACAATAATATTACGGCCAACAAGTCGGTTATACTCACTGAATTCAGTAAAACTATTGGTTGGTACAACTGGTGGTTATTTAAACTAACCTATCATGAAGTACATTTTAACATCCTTTTGATTGGAATGTCCTTTTCGACCTTTTTTTCGAAAAAGTGTATAAATGTTGTCCAATTAATTTCAGTAGGGGCGTGTTCTTTTTTTAAATGAAATTGTATAATTTTTTTAAATGGCCGTTTTTGGTTTTAAATCTTCTACTTAATTACTACTATTTATATTTTAGTACAGATGGCCTAACATAAAGATAAACCGGAAATTTTCGTTTGTTTTTCAAAAAAAAAAACATTTTTTAATATAAGTACGAGTAAATAAATGATGGAAACCAAAATCGACACAGAAATTATTTTTTTTTTCAAACTTATATATTTTTTATCACATGCAGCTAAAACTTCTAGAAAACAGTTGAGGTATTTTGTGTAGCCGGAAATTTTTTGGTTAAAAATTTCACTTTACTTCACTTTAATAATTTATCATAATCAGCTTTATCTTAAAATGTTTTGGTACTTATAACCCAAAACTGATTTTTTTGACCCACTTTACCAATTTGATGCATAAAATCCTTTCACTTGTACGAAAAAATATGAACTTGTTAGATTCGTAAGTAAAAAACCAGCTTATTGTTCAAATAACAGAAAAAATATCTTGAAATCGTTAAATATAAAATTAAATAAAAAACTTTATTATCATCAATTGGTCGAGTCAACAAATGCTGGTGGCAATAGCCAAAAATCTATAAAGACAACTTATACATGTACAAATTCACTTCCAATAGTCTAATTAGTAAGGGTTACCGATACTTTGTCTCTTCGACCGATACTGTCAGTTCCCACAAGATTTTTTTTTAATTCAGTGCTAGATTTTTTTTACACGCATTTGAAGTTGGTGGCTTTGGAACGCTGCCTAACTAGAAAAGATCATTGAAAATTTGATAAAATAATGCTAATTTATTTTTATTATCGTGAAAAGTTGTGGCATCTTACTGTTTTTGGGGTCGAGGTATTCATTTTTGATATTTATTTTTAACTTAAACTCACGCTAGATGGCGCTGTCATACAAACGGTTCTAGTTCTTGTAGATTTTCATAGACTTTACTTTTTTAGGCTAAAAATCAATTTTGTTGTTGGCTTCATTGTAAAACATATTTCTAATAATATTACGAAGTACATTTTTTTTTGTAACTCTTACAAAATTGCAATTTTTAAGAAAAAAAATTGTGTTTTTTATTGGAAAAAATATATTTTTTTATTACAAAAACAACTTTTTCATTTAACAGTATTACATCTTTTTATAAGTACTTATACAGGGTGCGGCTAAAGTTACTATATGATGTAAAACAATTGTAACTTCTTTGCTTGCGAGTATTTAACTTTTTTTTCCTATTTCAGAAATTAAACTTGGAAGAATATTTAAAAATGGAACGCTATACAATTGCGCAAAGAACTAAGATTGTTTTTCTATTCATTGAAAATCATCGTTCGATAATTAATACTCAACGTGCATACAGAAGATTTTATGGTGTAAGAACTGCTCCAACGGGTCCAACCATTCGTTCGTTGGTGAATAATTTTGCTGAATATGGGACTGTCGGAGATTCAAGACGTACGGGCAGACCTCGAACTGGCAGATCGGCCGAAAATATTGATGCTGTGCGACAGAGCGTCGAAGAAAATCCGGAGACATCAACGAGAAGACGATCTTCCCAGTTGGCGAATTTTAAAACACGATTTGCACCTCTTCCCTTACAAAATCCAACTAGTCCAAAAACTAAATCCTGAGGACTTCGTATTGCGCTTGGAATATGCTAGAGCAGTTTTAAATCTCGTTGATCAAAATGAAAATTTTTTGTCAAATTTAATGATGACCGACGAAGCGCATTTTCACTTGAACGGTGGGGCTATCTCAATGACAAAGTTTATGTGAATAAGCCCCAAACCTTGCAGCAACTAAAGGACAACATTCAAGAAGAAATTGATCGTATACCACAAGAAACACTCAACAAAGTTATGGAAAATGCCATAAAAAGAGCACATTTTTGCGTTAGAGAAAACGGTTCTCATTTAACTGATATTATTTTTCATAATTAATGTAAAAAAATAACATTAAATAAACTTTCTTTTTATCATAATTTTTTTTGTTTTTTTCATTCCATTCAATAGTTATTTAAAAAACAAATCATATAGTTACTTTAGCCGCACCCTGATGGTATTTGGATCCGCTTAATCATCATCACTATCACTGTCAATTTGCATGTTTGCTGGCTTGTTTTTGTAGAAATTTTTGAAGGTTCAAATATAATGTCTGAAGCAGTGTTTGCCTGTTCATTTATTATCCTACCGTCGAATGTCTTTTTTTTTGTATATTTCCATGTTTTTTTTTAAGTTTACGTCTTCCTTTGTGTTTTATATTAACTTCTGCAAGAAATAGCACCATTTGTATGACAGCGCCATCTAGCGAGGGTTTTAGGTAAAAATTAATATTAAAAATGAATTACTCGACACCAAAAACAGTAAGATGATACAACTTTCCAAAATAATGAAAATAAATATTCATTATTTTATCAAACTTTCAATGATCTTTTCTTGTTAGACAGCGTTCCGAAATCACCAACTTTAAATGCATGTAAAACAAAATCTCGCACTGAACTCAAGAAAACCCTTGAAGGTTTTGTTATGGATAATGCCAACTTTCATTTGCAATTGGTCTCATCCCATTCGCTTTCGGAAAGTTAGATTTTGTATCACTCTGGAATTAAATCGTGCACAGCTTACTGATTTGTTCCTAAATGGGATGTTGTGGGACTTAAGTAAGCAGTAAGTATTTTATTCAATTGAGCGATGTTCCACCTACTGTCTATTCATCTACTTATATTGTTGTAATCACAGAAGAGATCGAAAATTAGAACCGATTTAAACGAAAATTGGTTATTTATTTAGGTTTGGGCCAAGGACTAGCTTTCTTCTGTTTCCGGTCCCGATTGAACAATCCCGACTTATCGAACTCTATCCAACGGTGGTAAAAATGGACCGTATTCGTCAATGTATACAAAAAATCCACTCACAAAGTACCCTTTCGATTTGAGGGCCTGTAGCTCTAGAAGCTACAAATTATGGTGCTTAATTTTTGTATGCTTTTGTATGAGCGACCAAAAAGTAACTATTTAAATTACACCTTATTGATCCCATTTCAATTGAGAACCTGTCGCTCTAGAAGCCCCAAATTAAATTCAATCGTACTCAAATATTGCAAGTTGTCAGCGACCAATACGGAATGCTGGTCAAAGTGGACCATATCGATCTTTGATTTTGAACAGCCACCACCAATAAGTCCCCCCGATTTTAGGTCGCTATAGAAGTCAAATTCAAACGGTTCACTATCGACAACTCTAATCAATATTTGATTTGCGACAGAAGGTTTTAAAGTAAATTTTAGCTGCTGATCAAGAACATGACCAAGTTTAGGAGATATTCATATAAGCCGTTTCTTTTGCTTTTTTTTGATTAAAAGGACCCCTAACTGCTTTAGTTGTAAAATGTTTAGAGAAGAAATTGAACTTGTCAACAATAACGGTTTATGCGAATGTCTCCTTAACAAGAGCAAATCTGGAAAATCGGATTCAAATCAACTAAAGTTGTCAAACCTTCTGCATCAGATTTTTTTTTCAAATTTTGTTGCCCAGTGCAATATTGGTCTATATTCAAGAATAGTTAAATTTTACCTTATCGGCCCATCTTTTCGAATAGCTCTCATGTCCAGGATTTTATATAACCTTACTTAAAGGTCGTTCCCGATTTTGGCTACTGCCGCACACGATGCAACAAATTAAAACCGATTGTGATTAAGTAGCAAAAAGAAGAGGATGAAGAGGTGCCATTTAACCCAGAGAAAACCACGGTTTGGTGCGGTTTATAAGCTGGTGGAATCATCGGTGCATATTTTATTAAAAATTATGATGGCCGGAACGTAACCGTGAATGGCTCTCGCTATCGCGCCATGATATCGATCTTTATGCTACCTGAAATTGAAGCCCGTAATCTTGACGACACCTGCTCAAACAATGGATCTATTGAGATGTCATTTCGAAAAGCAGCTAGTTTCACGATTTCGACAGGTGAGGTGGCCGCCTAGATCGAGTGATATGACACCTTTATACATTTTTCTTTGGGGTTAGGAAAAGTCCAAAGTCTATGCTACGATTCAGGTTTTGGAAACCAACATTACACTCGTCATTAAAGCCATACCGATCGAAATGCTCGAACGAGTCATCCAAAATTGGACCCCCAGAATGAAAACCCTAAGGCGAAGCTGCGGCCAACATTTGAAGGAAATTATATTCAAAAATATATGATATAAAATGTCCTTTCAAAATACCAATAAAGATTCCTCTTGATTTGAATTTTGATATTTTTTTTTGTTCTGAAAAAATAGCTCTAGACAATTTTTGAAGTTTTGTTGTAGTGGAAAAGTTAAAATAAATTTGAGACTGTTTCGTCCTTTAGTCGATGTGGTGCGATCAATGATAATCCTTAACTATAGGAAATAATGGGTAGCCACATTATTTTCTATAGTTGAGGATATTATCATTAATCGTACCACATCGACTAAAGGACGAAACAGTCTCAAATTTATTTTAACTTTTCCACTACAACAAAACTTCAAAAATTGCCTTGAAATTTAGGAGCCCAAAAACCTCCCTCGGATGTTCGGAATGAAA
Source organism: Hydrotaea diabolus (assembly GCA_963513945.1). Lineage (NCBI taxonomy): Eukaryota > Metazoa > Arthropoda > Insecta > Diptera > Muscidae > Hydrotaea > Hydrotaea diabolus. The sequence continues at coordinate 74,348,066 of OY740720.1, forward strand.
AACAGTGAAATGTACTCACATATCTCAATATTTACCTATATTTACGATTTAGACCCATTTAACAAATAATATTAATTTAACGATTCGACTTAATTTGAGGTCTTTCCTAAGGGTATATCGACAATGGGATTTGGGCACCCAAGAAAATGTTATTTCTTGACTACTCTGAACACGAGATTAATTTCACACTTTGGTCCACAAACACAGGAACACCGAATTCGGATAAAAACATTGAAAAATATTTAAATGCCTTCGACTTTACGATTAAGAGATCAATCTCCAAGTCAGGTTAAAGCTTCTCTTTAAAATACTGTCCAGAACAGGCAGTTAACAGTAGGTCCACGCCAGTGAGTATAGAAATTACATCGTGCACAGCTCACTGACTTTACTTAGTAGGGACCTAAATACTGTTCAACATTGAACTCACCCATTTCAATAGTAGAACTGAACATACCCCGTTAATGTCATATGGGTTTTGAAAGCTAACCTCAATAGCGTTAGTCTGTAACGGGATTTTAAAATTGTTTCAACTTTTGTCATGGAGTGTTCAGCGCTGTAATAGCGCTTTTCAAGTGAAATGAAATGAAAGTTGAAATGAAAAAAAGCGATATTTTCAAAACACTGCCGCCCCTATGGATTAGCCGCATGTTCGTCTACCGATGCATAAAACTGTTTGAGGAGACTGGAGATGTAAAATACCGCCACCGTCAGGCCGCCCACGCTCTGTTCGAACACCGCATGTCATCAAAGCCTTTAAATCAAGAAATCACAGAAATCCGCCGCAAAAACAGAAAATCGTTGCCCGTGAGATGAATATCACGCAAAAGTCCATGAGTCGAATCATTAAAAAAGACTTCGGACTTGGGGCTTTCAAACGACGTACCGGACATTTATTGACTGCAGCTTAAAAAAAATAGGACTGATAACTTGCATAAAAAAATTTTGTTCACCGATGAAAAATTTTTACCGTTCGGGAAAATTTTACAAGAAAAATGTAGTCTTTTACGATGGGGTCACTGACCTGCATTTCTGCGAACAAGGAGTCAAAACATCGGCCAAAGTTTGTCAAGAAACCTTTTTGGAAGCTGTTGTGAAGCCTCTTAACAATTCCCTGTTCCAAAACCAGCCATGGACTTTCCAGCAGGATTCTGCGCCGGCCCATAAGGCTAAAACGTCGCATGCCTGGCTTCGCAACATTTCCTCTAAAGAATGGCCCTCAGGCAGTCCAGTTTTGAACCCATTGGATTACAAATTGTGAACGGTTTCAGAGGAAAAGGTTTGTCACAAAATATACCACAACATTGGATCTCTTAAGACTGCTTTGGTTCGAGCTGTTGTCAATTTTTCAACGGACGAGGTTCGTGCAGCTATTGATTGACCAGTGCGACTTAAGGCGTGTCTAAAGGCAAAAGGCGGACATTTCGAATAAGTAAATTCTTTTTGGATACAATATAAAGGGTGTTTTTTATTGAGGTATAGAACTTCGAATTGAAATAAAACACAAGAAAATCGTTTTAATGTCCATCAATTTGGCTTTATTGGAAGGATAATTTTATGCCATTAATGCTTAAATATGATTTCGGGCATGTGGCCGCCGCGGCTGGCTCGAATAAAGCCAATTCTACAGGTCCAATTTTCAACCACTTTTTCGAGCATATGGGGCCGTATGTTGGCAATAACGCCACGAATGTTGGCTTCCAAGTCCCCTAACGTTTCTGGTTTGTTGGCGTAGACGAGCGACTTCACATATCCCCAAAGAAAATAATCCAATGGTGTCAAATCACACGATCTTGGTGGCCAATTGACAGGTCCATTCCGCGAAATTATGCGCTCATCGAATGTTTCCTTCAATAATTCGATTGTGACGTGCGCGGTGTGGCATGTAGCGCCGTCTTGTTGGAACCACAACTCATCCACATTCATGCCATCCAATTCGGGAACAAAATAGTCGGATATAATGGCTCTATACCGGTCTCCATTAACGGTAACTGACTCTCCAGCATTATTTCGGAAGAAGTATGGCCCAATGACTCCACCAGCCCATAGAGCACACCAAACATTCAGTTTTTGTGGATGTAATGGCGTCTCAAGGGTCTCATGTGGATTCTCTTCACTCCAAATGCGGCAATTTTGCTTGTTGACGTAGCCATTTAACCAAAAATGAGCCTCACCACTGAACAAAGTTTTGTGATGAAAATCAGCATCGAGATGAATCTCATTTTCGGCCCATTTTGCAAGCGTTGTTCTTTTGTCAACCTGTTCATGATGAAATGGCAAACCAAACTAAATATTAATCACTTGACAGCTGACAAAATGGCCGCCAGTTTAAAAAAGTGATGCCAACTTAAAGTTCTATACCCCAATAAAAAACACCCTTTACATCAATAAATATATTAAAAAATATTTGGTCCAAAAACATTCAGTACTTTTTATTTCACAGCATAAAATGTATGTAACAGTATTTATGCCCCTACTAAGTAGTTGTGCTCCTCTTTTGTTCCTTAATGGAGTGTTGGGATTCTGCTAAGAAGGTGACGGACAATTTCTAATGAAATCCTTTCGCGTACGTCCCACACAAATTTCCAATCGCGGTGAAGATTGCTTAATACATAAAGTTCATTTCATACAAACAACTCGGTTGTTTGACACGCCCACCACTCTTCGCATAATATTCGTAATAGTGTTTATGTAATACTACTAAATATAAATACTTGGAAAACTTATTATCAAATACAATATTTGACGATGGCCTATTCTGGTATGTCCTACAGAGACGACACTTACGGAATATTAAAATAAAGAGTTTCAATTTAATTATAATTATATTGGTAGTTTAATTCACCCACAGAAAATCTTGAAATTACCTTCTCAACAAAGGACCACATCATAGTTTTTATAATGGACCTACAAGGGCAAGGGTATATGTAAATTGGTGTAACCTATTAAAACTTGCCCAATCGCTTTATATTTTGCAGACTAACGCTCGTTTAATAATACCAAAAGTCGACGAAAGCACTTCGATCTGATTTAGCCTTTACACAGCAAAATATAGTGTTTCACAGTGGAAAACAAGCAACTGGTCACCTATTTTCGTGATGAAAAATTCTCACATCCATTGAAAAAAAATTGAAAAATTGCAGCATCCCAGAAATTTAAATTGGTCGTTGATACTTGCTGCAGTTGGCATACAAAAGGGTAGCTATGGAAACATTTATGATGGTTCGGCCGGCTTACATCCCTCGTCAGCGGTGTGCCCAATTCCATGTTCATATGTGGATTGTAGGTCTCGGTGGGCGAATGTTGGCATTTATGCCGCATGTTGTAACCTTTTATTCCGAGGTTTTATTCCAGATGAACAATTTGTGCTTTTGCAGGACACAACTGTTGTGTACGCAAAATATTATGCAAGATCATGGATTTCATTTTCAGTTCAACTGAAAATTGAACTTCGAGTTTTGTATGTTGTCGATATTGAAATAATCCCAAGGAGAAACGATATGGCACAATACGGGGAATTTTGAAAAAGCACGAAGTAGGGAGGAATATACAGCGATTAAGTGACACTTACATGACCAACGCCATTGTCGATTCTTCTTATGTAAATCATCACAAAGTCTAAAGTATTCGTATTTTACCCTTCACCATTGGATGGAATGTTTGTATTTTCTTATGCAGCATCTCGAAATATTGATGGGAGACCCTATAACTTCTTAATCGTAAAATTTCTCGACGATTCGTTATTAACTAGTAGTTCCCAGCCCTCGAAATTCGAGTGAAACGTGTGTTAATTTTCAGGTGGGTTTTCTGAACTTCCAGCAGTGCAGGTTATACTATAGTCGGCCACGCCCTACTTCAGTTTCTTTTCATGTTTTTCATAAACTTCGTCGCTTAAATACTCTCTAACAGTGTCGCAAAAAATCCTTAGTTGTTTTTATTTAATCATTTAAGAACAACAACCGTTTATGTAATAATTTAAAGACCGATAAGGACCAATAATAATGTAGGACATGAACGAAATCAGCTTAGGAGCATAACATCTCTCTTTAGGTGATATAAAGTTCTCTTGAATTAGTATGGCCTCAGGCAAATTAGACGAAAGAGGCCCAAAAACGGTATTTTGGCTTAGTACGCTCATAATGTGGTTGTCTTGCCCCATACAGATATCTAAAAGAGACTTAATCCGTTTCATGTCTTTTTTAGTCATTTGAGCCTTGTCCATTAGACATTGTCCATGGCTCTGGTGACATTCGACCTTTCAGCCCATGTTGTCCGATATCAGCTAATTTGCGGTCCTCGCGCCCTAGAAATCACAAATTAAATTAGACTGTGATCGCATGGTATAAAGGGTGGTTAAATTTTAAGGGCCGATGTTGAATGTGAACTACACCTAAACATCAATTTTTTTTCTGCATTTCATTTGATATTTCTCAATTCCAGGCTAACTCAATGGAAAGATACACAAGCGGGTAACGCATTAAAGTTATTCAGGACTATTATGAAAATGCATATCGTGCTCTTGATGATTTTTTTGGTCAATTTAATCGTCCAAATGTGAGTACAATCGGAAAATCGTGCAAAAATTTGAGCAAACCGGGTCTGTAGGAGATGTGAAAACACCAGTGCATGCTCGTGCAGCTCGTACTGCAGAAAATATTGCTACTGTTCGCGATAGTGTGGCTGAAGAGCCGTTCACCTCAGCTCGTCGTCGTGCCACACAATTGAACCTCTCACGCTCGCCGTTGATGAACATTTTGCATAAAAACTTGCATTTACACGCTTACAAGGTGCAATTGACTCAAAAACTAAAGCCTCTTGACCATTCCAAACGTCATCAATGGTCAGTATGGTGGCAAAAAATGGCATCATTCCTTCAAATTTAAACACCCTTTCTTACGAACGACCAATTATTAACTGTTGTGAAATTGGACCATGTGAGTACATATTTTCCTCATTGCCCTCATGTATTGGTTCCTCCTAACTTGATGTCCTGCCGTTATACGAGCCACATTTTAAAACACTACTTATACATCATAGGTTGGAGCAAGGTTGCTTTATTTATGCAGAAACATGTGTTGATGGACTAAACTGGTTGGTGTTTATTAATATATAATTTTAAAATATTATTCGCTGTAATATATATCTATAATATCTCGTAACTGTGTAAATACTTCATAAGATATGTAAATAAAGATGATTCAAAAAATTGAAATTGAAATTGCTTGGTGTTTAAAATAGACGAGAGCGGTCAAGAGGTAAAAATTATGCCCTCACAGGGACTGGGTCAACCTCAGGAGAAATCAACAACCCTGAAAATAAAAATGCAATATTTCATGAACTTTTAGATATATGAGGCTAATATTTTAAACGTATGATATTGACATGAGTCGAACAGTATCCTGGAGGAAAGTGGGCTGCGCCACGCCTTCTTTAAGGAAATCGCCTTTTGCACAAATTAATAGAACGATCATTATAAAATTTAAACAGGATGATACCAATGACCAGATAAATATTCCAGACTATTTAATTAAAAAAAATGGACAACTTAAATAGGCAATATATCATGAGCTAAAAGAGATATGACGATGATATTTGGATCATATGTTGTTTGCATAGATCGAAATACATCGTGAAGGAAAAGTAGGTGGCGCCACGTCCCTCGACACAACTTCCATATTGAACCGTTAACCATAATTGAGGGTATATAAGCCTTGACACAGTCGAACTTTATTTGTCCGCTTGTTAATTCACTAATGGCCAAAGTGGCTATTCTTCATAACGATTGACATATATTTTTCATCGTATCCTACTAGCGACTTATACTGAACCTACTGAAGCTAGAGAGCATTCGTCCATGTTTTCATATAGAGCACATACAACAGTCTCTCCAGCTTTTATACAAGTATACTAGCCACATTTTAAATGCGATAAAATAGTGCTTTGTAACTAATCCTACCACAGCGCGACCCTACGAACTATCTTTGGATACAGGGCATATCAATATTTAAGAGAATTTTCGAATAAAACACAGTTTTATTTTTGAAAAACAAAAATATTTTTCAACATAATCTCCTTTTAGCTCAATAAACTTAGTCCAACGTTTCTCCAATTACTGTATCCCTTCCAAAAAATAGTACTTTTCGAGGTCCATAAAATGGGCATTTGTTTGATCAATAATTTCATCGTTGGAGCTAAATCTCTTTCCACCGATTCATTTTTTTAGGTTTGGAAATAGATAAGTGTTATTGGGGGGCTAAATCCGGAAAATATGGCGGATGAGAAATTCATGAATTCGTAACCAATGCCATTGAGACTGTACACGTGTGCATTATCTTGATGAAATGATTACCGCGGCAGGCATTTTGCAGACAGCTAGCTTAGACCCAACTGATCATGTAAAATCGACACCACTGTACAGTTCTGTATACAGTTCTTTAAGTCAATTTTCTTTGGTTGCTGTCATGCACTCTGTCAGGCACTCCACGTTAGGGTTCATCTAATTATAAATGCTGATTAGAACTATGTGTATGAACATGTAAACAACGTAGTGTCGATGCCACTGTGTGTCATTGAAGAAGTGTTGTATGTATAGTCTGAAGACCCAAATATCTCTTATCTTTTATGTGTATTTATGTAAGTATGATTCTGAGCGGCGATTCATGAACCGTCTTGTATTTGATAAGAGCTATATGCATTGGTGCATTTTTATCTATTTGTATCTATTTTGTTGTATTGTAGGTTTCGAGTTAAGAAAGATTAATAAATAAACGAGTTCTATGTTGAAACCGAAAGAGAACAGTCGCACAAAATTCTTCCTCACCATCGGTAACGTTCCTAGCTCTTCATTTTGGTGACCCCTAAAAACATCTTTGAATTTCAAGTTTCCCCCCACCAGCGGTAAGGGACTTAAAACACTCATTGGTGGACAAGAGCACGCGTAAAAAAGAAACAAAACAAAAATATTTTTAAGTGCATTACAGAAGTGTAAGGTGAGCAATAATATTTTATTTTATATATAAATCTTCAGGTGGGATTTTGCAGAGTCAGAATGAGTGCTATAGAGCAAATTAAGAGACAGGAAGTAGTAGGAACGGAGATGGGAAAGCTGTACAATGAACTGAGCCAGCTAGCTCAGGGGGGTGCAGCTAGAGAAGAGATTAAGAATCGAGTATTCAAAATAAATGAGTGCTTCAAAAGCTTGAGGAATGAGTTTGAAGCGACAGACAAGGAACTCCGGCCGCCGTCTTTTACGTTAGAAAGAAATTCCTATTTCACGGGACCTTTCGTCAGCAAAGTAAGAGAGGCAATGGTGAAATTCGATAGTCTATACTATCAATTTGAGGAGTGGTTAGGAGACGAGGCCAAAGAGTCTGCGGTGGAGTCTGTAGAAACAAGTGCTCCTCCAGCTTTAATGGAGGACAGCAAAGGTACAACATCTAAAAGAAAGACAGAAGTAACGGAGGCTGGAAGAGCTATACATTCGAAGCTCGTTGGTAGTGAAGAGTTAAGTGGGGAATGTGGGCAAACCAACCGATTCCACTTGAATAATCCACTACCCAGTTTGAATAATGGACTAAAACGCCAACTTAGATATATGCTGGACGAGTTGGAACTAAAAATAATTAAATTCAAAAGGAAAGAAGCCTCAATAGAAATTGTTAAAGAAAAGTATAAGGCGGCGGATGACCTTTTTCTAAAATATGTTGGCCAATTTCCAGATGACGAAATGACAGAACTGTTTTACTCTTTGAGGGATACGTACCAAGCAATACCGGGTATAGATAATTCATTTATGAATCTTCCATTTAAATTGCCAGCAATAGATATTCCTACATTCAACGGGTGCATGACGGAATGGGACACGTTTAGGGAGTTGTTTGAGCAACTGATAATAGATCAGCCAATATCTAATACACAAAAAATGTGTATATTGAAATCTAAGTTGACGGGTGATGCAGCAAGGAAGATATCCAAATTACCCGCCAAGGAGGAGAATTTTAATGTTGCTTGGGAAATATTACAAAGCCACTATTCCAACAAGAGGGCGACAACGTCTATTTATTTTAGGGCTGTATTGGATGCGCCACGGGTAGACTGTAATTCACGAAGTGAGAATGCGTTTTTAGGTGTTGTAAACGAGAGTTTACAAGCGTTGAATGCAATGGACGTTGATGCAGAGGATATGCATCAAGCGTTTTTGTGTTATGTGTTGCAGAGAAAGCTAAGTGATGAGCTGCGAATTCAGTTTGAGCAGTATCTGGGTAATTCTAGAGATCTTCCAAAAGTACAGAGTTTGATCGAATTTTTAAACCAGATGCAGTGTTCTTTGGAGGCTTGCCAATTGTTCACTGCTGAAAGTGATAGGAAGTGGGGAACTCTAACGGAAAGTCGAAAATCTTGGGAGGGAAAGCAAAGATCGGCATAACCTTCAAGGTTTGGAGCCCCCGATGAAAGAGCGCAAATACCTAGAAGGGGCATGTGTCCTTTGGGATGTTTGATTGGGCATTTCATATATAGGTGTTCGAGGTTTAGGGGCATGGACGTCAAAGAGCGCTGGGACAAAATAAATGAGCATAATATATGTTCAAGATGTCTAACTGTTGGGCACGCTAAGAAGGCATGTACCAGTAGTTTCCGTTGCAAAGAGTGCAATGGCGAGCATCATTTTTTGCTGCATAGAGAGAAGCAAAGTCCCAAGAGTGCCGTGGTAAAGAAAGACACGGATCCAGAGCGGTCATGTGTGTTGCTGGCTACGGCAGTAGTTCAAGTAAAGAATGGATGCGGTTAGCTTTAGGTCCAAGACTTCAGATTATAAAACCCATTTGGATGCATTGGTAATACAAACCATATTATCGAATGTACCAGAGACAAGGGTGAAATCAGAGAAATTCCCAACTGAGGTAATGTTGGCAGATCCCGAATATAATATTCCAAGGGGTATAGATATGCTCATAGGAGCAGAAGTTTTCTTCGACATTTTGTCTAAAGGTCAGATAAAGGATGAGCGAAGAGGCTATAGGCTTCAAGATACAAAGTTAGGATGGGTTGTAACCGGTTCTATCCTGATGGCCAATGTAGAAGCAAGGTCAGAAATGGTAGCAACAGTTCATAAAGCAGATGAGCTCTTGCAGAAATTTTGGGAAATAGAAGAAATTCCCAAAATAAATAAGTTCACTGCAGCGGAGAAAAAATGTGAAAGCTTTTTTGATAAAACGTTAGAGATTGGGTTAGATGGTAAGTTCCAAGTGGCGTTACCATTTAAAAACGATAGTATGTTACTGGGTAATTCTAGCTTGGTAGCGAAGAGGCGATTTTTCACATTGGAGAGGAAATTAGAGAAGAATCAAAAGATACGGGCTCAGTATCATGAGTTCCTCAAACAATATTTGGAAATGGGTCATATGGAACTATTTAAAAATAATCCACAAATGGAAAGTGGCTATTACTTGCCACATCATTGCGTCCTGAGACCAGAAAGCTCAACGACGAAATTAAGGGTAGTGTTTGATGCGTCGTGTAAAACTACTACAAATGTATCGCTAAATGATATACTGTACACAGGACCGAAAATACAAGACAATTTGATTAATATCTTGCTTAGGTTTAGGAAGCATAGATATGTGTTTTCGGCAGACATTGAGAAAATGTATAGGCAAATATGGGTAAACGATAGTGATAGGAAATTTCAATTAATATTCTGGCGGTGGAAGCCCAATGAGAGTATTAAAACGTATGCACTAAAAACAGTTACATACGGTACTGCGTCTGCTCCATATTTGGCCGTTAAGTGTCTGCAGAGAATTGCAGATTGGAAGACAAAGCAATTTCCAAAGGAATCTGAGGTAATACGAAATGATTTCTATATGGATGATTTAATGACAGGCGGTGACTGTCTAGAATCTGTGAAGGCATTGCAGTTGAATATAAATAACATTATGTCTGAATATGGGATGCCGTTAAGAAAATGGTGTGCGAATGATGGATCTATACTGGATAGTATTGATCCGGAGCACATTGAAGGTAGTTTTGAGATAGATGCAGGGCAGTTAGAATGCATAAAGGCTTTAGGTGTTAGTTGGAATCCAAAATTGGACGTATTTAAATTAAAGTATAACCTAAAAGATTGCAGAGAAGTTTATGAGCTATTTCAAAGAAGTGACCATGTGAAGAATTTAGATAGTTTTTGTACGCAGGGGGAGATAGAATGGTGCAATATTCCGGCAAGGTCTCCTCATGTAGGTGGATTATGGGAAGCGTGTGTGAAGTCCGTAAAAAAGCATTTTTATAGAGTTTCAGAAGGGAATATGACGTATGAAGAGTTATGTACCCTTATGACACAGATAGAGGCCGTTCTCAATTCTCGGCCGCTAACATCACTATCGGATGATCCGAATGACTTTAAAGTGCTCACTCCCGCTAATTTCTTGATAGCAGACGGGATTTCCACTTTTGTTGATTCAGAGAACAACAGAAGTTATCAAGGGTTGCGAGGACATTGGAAATCGGTTCAGGCTAACTTGGAAGAATTTTGGAAACGTTGGTCTGAGGAGTATTTGTCCGAACTTCAAAAGAGGTACAAGTGGAACAAAACATTTAATAATATTAAACCGGGGACCCTAGTTCTTCTTAAAGAAGACAACCTTCCGTCACTGAGCTGGAGGCGGGGGAGGGTCATCCGAACGATAATGGGTTCGGATGGATTGTATAGAATGGTGGACGTAAGGACCAGCAATGGGGATACAAAGAGATCAATCCACAATGTTTGTCCTTTTCCCGCCGAGGAGTGTGAAAACGAAGCAGAGGATACACCATCCACTAGCCTCGAGGCGTCACAAAGTAGAAGTAAAAAAAATGCAATAAAAAGAAGAATTAAAAATAATAATGTAATAACGCTTTTATTAATAATGTTATCAATTATTAAGCAGGTATATTCTTCGAAGAGGTCGCGACGGTTGGACTTTCAAGAACATCATGGAGCGTAGTGGTACATGTTAACATCACGGAGTATGCAGCGGCTAAAGTGAGCTTAGACGAAGCAATGAGTTCGCTGACAACAATGAGGTTCGAGCAACAGCCGATAGAATATGCAGTTCAGAATTTGAAGTCGATTTATGAGCGGGTGCTAAACAGACATGAGGTTATAATGTCGACTACTTCAGCAAGGCGAGAGAGAAGATCCGCTATGCCTTTCGTGGGCGGTATCTATCATTCTCTATTTGGACTGATGGATGAAGAACACGCAGAAATTTTGGGAAACAAAATAAAAAATCTTGAGAAAAATGAGGACTACTTGCTAAACATCATGAAGAACCAATCATCGCTCCAGGACATGACATCTGAAATAATTAAGAAGCAAAGTGAGTTGGTGTTTAAAAACATGAAAACACTGAGCAGTGCCATTCGTGAGGTGGAAAAGGCGGTCAACCAGATAATCGACACAGAGACGATACTTAGATCGGTAACAAATATGCTGGCAACGCTTGAATCCTTTGAAGGAGTTCAGGATGATATCATCGGAACATTGTTTAGTTCCCGAGGCAACATTCTTACACGGTTGCTTCCGGTTAAGAAGTTCAAATCTCAGATTAAGAAGATCACATCGAGCTTAAAGTCAAATGTGCGTCTACCAACACAGAATCTTGTGGAATTGGCTAAGATGGCCCAAATTTCTGCGGGAAACACGGATGAGTTCATTATATTTAACATCCGGATTCCACTTATCAACAGTGAATTATTGCGAGCATACGAAATATATTCATACCCAACTGCTCATGACGGATTTTCGGTAAAACTTCAGCCAAGCAGCAAATATTTCTTGATTGACGAAAAGAAGACGGTGTTCTACAGCTTAAATGTCGAAGACTACAATCAATGCCAAAATATGAAGGACCTTATGATATGTCATCAAACTCACTCTCTCTTCAATACTAGAGGTACGTCTAATTGCGAGATAAATCTATTTTTGAAAACAAGACAGATGCCAGAAGACTGTGAAGTAGCCATAAAAAGATTTCACAGCTTCTGGAAACAAACCCATTCAGTAAACACTTGGATATTCTCTCTGTACGAAAAAACACATGCAGAGATTACCTGTAACGGCAAAAAACGCTTCGTTGTTCTCGAGAATTCGGGCATATTAGAGATGGAACCAGAATGCCATTTTGAGTCTGAAGAAATAAATTTATGGGCATACGACGCGTATAGAATTGACGTCAACTACGAGTTTCCCAGTCTTAATCTTTCTGCGTTCATCCCTGATTTAACACATTTAAAGTTGAACGCTGGCATCGAAGTTTACAAGATACCTGATATTCCAAAAGCTACAAATATATTGGGGTTCCCCACACATCTTGATATGCATCATCTTACTCACTACGGGCTCAGTTTTTCGTCATGTATCATTATCGTCATCATCATACTAACCTTGATTTGGATTCTGAAGAAGCTGTGCAAGATGTCGACCCAATATTTACCTGTCAACCTCGCGCTGCCTCGCCTTACTTAGGTTATATTTAATTATTATTATTATCATGTTATTCTCTTACTTAAGTTTTTGTTATTTTTGTTAAAAGATTAGGATCTTTTAAGGCCGGCACAATGTACAGTTCTGTATACAGTTCTTTAAGTCAATTTTCTTTGGTTGCTGTCATGCACTCTGTCAGGCACTCCACGTTAGGGTTCATCTAATTATAAATGCTGATTAGAACTATGTGTATGAACATGTAAACAACGTAGTGTCGATGCCACTGTGTGTCATTGAAGAAGTGTTGTATGTATAGTCTGAAGACCCAAATATCTCTTATCTTTTATGTGTATTTATGTAAGTATGATTCTGAGCGGCGATTCATGAACCGTCTTGTATTTGATAAGAGCTATATGCATTGGTGCATTTTTATCTATTTGTATCTATTTTGTTGTATTGTAGGTTTCGAGTTAAGAAAGATTAATAAATAAACGAGTTCTATGTTGAAACCGAAAGAGAACAGTCGCACAAAATTCTTCCTCACCATCGGTAACGTTCCTAGCTCTTCAACCACACTACCATATGAAATGCGTATAGCATCAACAATCTTAAGCACTTTTACTCTTCGATCAGCCAAAACAATATCGTGGATGAATTTGACATGTTCGGGTGTATTGATCTTAATTGGCCATCCAGATCGTTCAGCGTTATTTGTACTTGTGCGACCACAATGAAAGTCAATTAACCACTTTTTACCATTGAAATCGATAGTGCATAATCCCCATAGTATTTATCAAGCTTTTGCTTAGTTAGATTGACGTTTTTTTAAATAATGTTTAATGAGCACTCGAGGTTGTATGATTTGAACAGCTGTTAAACACAAGTTAAATGACAGTACTTTCTTAAAATTTGACAGTAGTCTATTAACAGATGATACTTGATGGGAGCAGTGCTGCATTTCATATAACTACGAAAGAAGTTAGATAAGGAATTAGTGATCTGCCCTCGTACCACCTCTATGAATTTAGTAGGAAATCACATTTACATTAAATACTACAACTTCAAGATGGTTTCCACAATTTCACTTTAAAAATAGGCTGAATAGAGCATAGGAAACACCAAACATAGAATCTTCCATTTAAATTTCCGCAATGATAGTTGATAGTGAAAACGATGGTTGTGTTAATTGTGCCGCAGCAAAACCCATCGAACTCTTACTAGCTCAGACAAACACAAATACACCGACATTTAACTGCTTCTAGAATGAAATCCTCTTACGAAACGAGCAAGCCGAAGAGACACAATCATTGGAACAATGCCTGAATGCCACGTGAACCAAGGGAAAATCAAAAGGACCTTCCATTAGGATAAGCACACGGATTTTTAAACACAAGTGAAGGGACACAAAACAATACTAACGAAGATTGGCATTGTTCGCAAGCATTTCCATGCTTATGCTGATCCTTTTGAGTACGCGCGGTCTGCTTTGTTCCATTGTGGGCCATTCTGCTGTTGCTATTTTCAGCACGAAATCCATTGGCCTCAATCCGAGATGTGGTGAGGATAACTCGCATCATTTAAGTGTACATGTACAAGACTTCCTCCCGTAACGAATTAAAGTATTCCGCCGGTGATGAATATTGTGTTAAAGCCCACGAAAAAAAAATTATCATTGCACCAATATGGGCGGTAGGCTTAGAACAATTGAATATGCTGAGAAATGTACACGTTAGTATGCCTTACACCATACTGTGTTACACTGTATTGACTGTGGTATGACTTAGTATCCATGTTTGAAACACATACCAGGAGAGAAAATAGACACTATGATTATTACATAGAGCGATTGTTCAAATGTCATTATTCAGATTTGGATCTAGGGTGGTCTTGTCTTGCCATTTTAAGACCTTGCAGCCATATATTAAATCCAATTCTGCTTAAATTTCGCATAGGATATTGAAATTTTACCTTATAGCCTGCTGGACCCCTACACAAAGATGCCTCCCTTGTGCTGTTCTAGAATCCACCATTTAATTCTTCTCAAAGTTCGCATGGGCCGAATCGTTTTAAAACTGGTCACTAAAATATGAATTCTTGTACTTATCCAAATGCCTACGTCTATTCTGCAAAAGTTTGAATACCATCCGCAGCTTTTGCAAAATACTTAAACTTGGCCATATTCCCAGGGTCTGCTTAAGGTGACCTAGTTTTGCTCGGCGGCCTAGGCAAAAATAAAATTGTACAATTGATGGAAAAATGCTTGTTTATTAAATAATTATCCTTAAACTCGTAGAACATTTACATTCATTGAATTTTAATGCTTTTTAAAATTTGTATGTTTTGCAAAACACTGATTTTTTTTGCCTAGAACGACGAGCAAAACCTTAAGTCGACTCCTGCAATAAGTCGAAGTTATTTTAAAAAATCGTGGCCAATAAAGCTATTAATCAAGTTGGAATAAGGTCTAAGGAAATAGGTTTAAAGGCCTCTAGTCCGGCATACGAGGGCAGTTCGGAAACTTCTTAGCCTAGCACAAAAAGCGCGGTATAAACAGAAAAAAGTTAAGTGTTTTGGAAACTTCCATCTCTGCTATGAACACATGTTAAATTTGTTTCGATCTGGCAACTCCTTCATATAGAAACAGGTGTTCACAAAAGACGCATCCGCGATTTTTTTACAATGGTAAAATTAGAAATGCGTGGTGTCATTAAATATTTACATAAAAAAGGTTTATCGGGACAAGAAATTCATAATGATATGGTGAATGTGTTAGGTGAAAGTGCTCCTTCATATGCAACAGTAAAAAACTGGGTTGCTGAATTTAAACGTGGTCGTACCAGCATTGAAGATGAACCACGTAGTGGACGTCCAAAAACAGTAACAACAACAGAAATTGTAGCCAAAGTGCATGATATGGTATTAAATGATCGACGAATAAAAGTGCGCGAAATAGCTAATATCATGGGCATCTCAAATGATCGAGTCTATTTAATTTTGCATGAAGAACTACAGATGAAAAAGCTTTCTGCAAGATTGGTGCCGCACTTGTTAACAGTCGACCAAAAACGCATAAGAATGAACATTTCTCAAGCTTGTTTGGATCGTTTTTAGCGAAATAAAATGGATTTTAAGCGTCGTTTCATAACTGCTGATGAGACATGGATCCACCACTATACTCCAGAGACAAAAGAACAATCAAAACAATGGACTGAAGCTGGAGGAAGTGCCCAAAAGAAGGCAAAAACAATTCAATCGGCTGGTAAGGTCATGGCAACGGATTTTTGGGACTTCAAAGGTATTTTATTGATTGACTATCTGCAAAAGGGTAAAACAATAAATTCAGAGTACTATTGCAACCTTTTAGATCAAATAAATGTACAAATTCGAAAAAAAAACGTCCTGGCTTACAATACAAAAAAATATTTTTTCATCAAGACAACGCACCAGAATTAAAGTACGAGTTGCTTGACCACCCACCTTATTCTCCTGATTTAGCTCCCAGTGACTTTTACCTGTTCCCAAATCTAAAAAAAAATCCTTGCTGGCAAGCGTTTTACCTCAAATGAAGATGCAATTACAGTTGTAAGCCACTGTTTTGAAGACCTTGAGGAAAATTATTTTAATCAAGGGATAGAATTGCTAGATAAGCGTTGGACTAAGTGTATTGAAGTTTCAGGAGATTATATTGAAAAATAAAAATATTTTTTAACAACTAACTATTCTCTTTCATTGATAGGCTAAGAACTTTCCGAACCGCCCTCGTAATTGTTCAGTAATACGGGGTGGAGCGCGATATTTTGCTTTTTTGCACTGCAGGCTGTGGTGGCACTGTTGGTCGATAAGAACGAACGGTATACGTGGCTTAAAGTGGCTGACGGGAGATTTGTATTCACCTGCCTTTCAGCTGCCATTATGCACTGGGCACGTGAAAAGAGGTCATTTTGTGTTGGAGCATATTTTTTAAATGCGCACTCGATCATTGCAGTGTAGTGTGCCTTTTGTTTACGATACGCTGTTCCCTTAAGCGGACGTGTTCCTGGACGGCTAGCAATTGTTAATTGGGTAACTTCATTGAGAACTGCAGGGAATGTGTCATGTGTATGAAGAGGACCTAAGAGAAGTATTACAACACCACAAAACATCGGGAGAGTTAGAGCAGCAGGCTTCAATCTCCAAAACGCTCTGCTCGGACGCAATCACCTGCTTTTGTCATATCCAGGCGTTCTCTCCACCGGATTCTTCATAATGAACTGAATTTTTACAGGTATAAAATGTGCGTGGTCTAACAATTGTCAGCACGGGACTATTTGACACGGCGGACCTCTTGTGAAGACATTCTTGCAATTATACCCCGAGACGCAATTGTGTTATTTTCTGGTAAGGCACATTTTCATCTCAGTGGGTGTGTAAACAAACAAAAAATGTGACACTGCAGTGAAACAAATGCCAGAGAACTTCACAAGAGACCTCTGCATTCGGACCGCTTCACTGTGTAGTACGCCATATCACGAGCAGGCATCATTCAGAATAACCGTCTTGTCGCAACTGTGAACTCCGAACGGTACTTGAATATGATACAGGATTTTTTCAGCCGACTCTTGAGGCGATGCAATTAAAGGATACATGGTTCCAGCAGGATAGTGCCACTGCACACACAGCGAGGGTTACCATGAATTGTTTGAGGCAAATGTTTCCTGGACGGTTTATCTCTTTGAGGGGCGATGCGAACTGGCCGGCAAACTCTCCAGACTTAGCCCAATGCTACCTGAAGCCGAAGGTGTATATCAACCGTCCCTTCGAAGTCCTAATTAACAATATTGAGGCTGAAATTGATAGAATACCTGTCGACATGCTTGCTAGAGTTTATGAAAACTTCAGAAAACGTATGCAACAATGTGTGGATAGCGAAGGTCAGCAGATACACTATTTAAAACCATGTAATTTAAAAATTCCTTTACTGTTCAATATTATTATAATCTAAAATGATATTTTCTAAGGTTCATAGTTTGCATTCCCAAATAAGCAAATATGCATGCTCCACCCCTGTACTTTCAGTTTGTTTTAATGTTTTTAAACATATGGGCAATATTCAGCACTAGACAAATATTTACTACAGGGTGTCCGTCTGGAAGATAAAGTACTTGGTTTGTTTATAATTTTTGATTAAATTAAAGAGAATGGATCTTATATTAATAAATGTTTTATTTAATGTAGGCAATTAGTCTCACAAGTGCAAGCCCTTTTGAGCACACTTTTCATTTCATTCTCACACATTTCATGCGGAATTTCAATTATTTCATCTCAAATATTTTGTTTGAGTTGCTAAAGCGTTCCTGGTTTGTTGGCATAAACCTTGCTTTTCAGATATCCCCACAAAAAGAAATCCGGAGCAGTCAAATCAGGCGACAGTGGAGGTCAATCAACATCACCATTTCATGTAATAACTTGTTGTGGAAAGTAATTCCATTGTAATCCTGGATGTGTGCGATGTGGCACCGTCTTCTTGATACCACATGTTAATCAAGCCCAAATCATGCAGTTCTAAAAGTTTTTAATCTTATCACGATATCGCTCCCCATTGACAGTTACCGTTTCGAGGTTTTGCTTTTCATAGAAGTAAGGTCCAATGATTCGTCCTGGCCAAATTGCACACCAGACTGCCACTTTTTATGGATGCAAAGGTGACTAATGAATAATTTGAGGGTTTTTTATTGCCCAGAACCGACTATTCTGTTTATTCACATATCCATTCAAATGAAAATGTGCCTGGACTCATTCTGATTTTTTCATGAAAATTGCAGTTGTCATGGGCGAGCTGTAACATCCTATTGGCATATGTAAATGGTGGCGTAAATGGTCTTCTGGAAAAAGCTTTTGTGTCAACTGAATCTTAAATGGAAACAAATGCAAATCCTTGTTCAAAATTGTGACCAAAGTTGTTCCTAGAAGGCCAAACCCGGAGTCGAAATGAGGTTGATTGATTATTTTCAACACATTCTTGAGCAGTTGTAATATTTTCAGCCGATCCTGCAGTACGTTGTGCTTGAGCCTATTACCTATAAACCCTCTTTCTTCAAAATCATTTACTACACGATAAATAGTGCGTTTTGTTGGCTCGTCGTTTCTACCAAAAATTTCACGTAACTTTCTCATCGTCACAGTAATCGATGATTGATTTTGATAAAATGTTTAAACAATTAAAACACTTTGATTTATCAAATATTTTTCCATAATAAATTTTCCACGTCTCTACTTCACGATTGACAAATATGAACTGTCAAGACTAATGTTTACTGAAATGGCGGCAAAAAAAGTAGTATACCTTCCCGGCGGATACCCTGCAGTAAAATGTGATGGTTTGAACGACAAACAAAATTCAAGTTTAAAAAATTACCAGGTTAGTTTGTAATTGCCATGCTGTGCCAATATATGAAGAGCCTAATCTTAATTTCTTTACTTTCAATTGCAATCGTTCAAATCACATTCAAAATAAAAGTAAAATTTTACTCAGTCTCTCAATAACTCAGTCGCCTATAACTCGCGCCAAATTGCACTTTCCATGAAATATTATTCAATTTGCTTTAAAGTTATAAACTCTTAAATGTGCTTCAACTTTATCTGCTCAAATTGAGTTTTTAAATAAATTTACTTTCGGAAAACAAAAACCCATTGACTCTCCTCCACCCACCTTTTACCCCTTGAATGTCTGGCAGCAAAAAAACCCATGGTCGTATTAAATGTCCAGAGCTTTGTGAACGAGTGATCAGCCAGTGCGCCATAGAATTTTCCATACGGATAGTGACAGTGACAAAGCAAACACCATCATAGATACCAACTCATGGCTGTTGACATGAAATGACAACATTTTGACAGTTACACTTGTCATTTGAACAAAGGACTAGCCACAAAGTCGTCATATCATCACCAACAACGTCCCGATGAACCTAATAATGATATGTTGGTGGTGTGTTTGCTCTGCCATGTTTGCTTAGGTCTGGGATGTGGCGGTGACTGGGACATGTGTTCCCTCACTAAGTGTTCGCCTCTTAGTTTGAAAGTGGAATTAGCATATTGTTGGATTTGTTATGCCACAGATGTGTGATTGATTAAGTGACCAATATGCGCTTAAGCAAAGACAGTGAATAAATCTAGGGGGAAAAAATGTGAAGTCAAACCAGTGACAACCTAGTTGCTGAGTGACAAAGCAAACTTTTCTATGAAACGAAAGTTAACATTTTATTTTTTTCTTTCGTTCAATATTGGTCAGATTTTTCCAGATAGTAAATATACAACTGCATGAATACAAACATTACACAAAGTAGATCACACTTTTCGAGTAGTACAGGGTATTATGACTTAGTGCTGATAATTGTAACACTTTAAAGGTGTGAAGAGAGACCCCATATTTTGATAAGCTCCCACACAAAGGTCCTGCCTAAAGTGGGGTCGTCTTAGCAGCCACAAATTTTATTCGATCATATTCAGATTTAGCATGGTACATAAAGAGCAGATCTTGGGTTTTTGCATATTTTTTTTATTTGGTAACCAAATTTAGTATTTACATTTTTTCTATTTTCAATACAACAAATTTGAGAAAATGTGAAAAATATGCAAAAAAGTATGCAAAATATGCAAACAATTTGAAAAATATGCATATCGCCAAAAACCATTAATTGGAAAATTTAAATCCACACAGCTTTCGATGTGGTTTTAATTTAGCGTAGAATTTATAAAGAAATTTATATATTGTAATAAAGGGTGGGCCAAAAGTTACCATGGAGTTTAAAAATTTAATAACGTTTTCGTTTCTAGGTAATATTTTTTTTGTACCCTCCACCATACATAGGGTATATTAGTTTTGTCATTCTGTCTGTAACACCTTGAAATAATCATCGGAGACCCAACAAAGTATATATATTCTTGATCCTCGTAAAATTCTAAGACGCTCTAGCATTGTCCGTCTGTCCGTCTGTTGAAAACAATATATAGCCTGCATGAAAACACCTAGGGAGCTAGGGAGCTTGGCACAAACATGTGTAGTTAACCTAGCATGGTTGGTATTGAAAATGGGCTACATAGCTCTACGGAAAGTTGGTGTTGGAGACCCTCAACCGACACTACCTCATAAAAATTAGTTTTTAATTTGGAAACATCCGTCCAGTTTCTTGAGCAAAATTACTGAAATTTTGCAAATAATAATCTCTATATCATCTATGTAACGCTGAATTCGGTTGAGGTCGGAAAAGTCCTACTGGTACCTCCCATACTAACGGCCTTGAAAAATAATATGACAATAACTCACCACACACTTGACCTATCGAGACGAAATTTTCGGCATAAAGATTAATATGTAGAGCAGACTTTTGCGCTAAATTTGGCTACGATAGGAAATGCCCTACTGGTACCTCCCATACTAACGGTCGCATGGGCCTTGAAAAATAATATGACAATAACTCACCACAAACTTGACCTATCGAGACGAAATTTTCGGCATAAAGATTAATATGTAGAGCAGACTTTTGCGCTAAATTTGGCTACGATAGGAAATGCCCTACTGGTACCTCCCACATAAACGGTCTCATGGGCCTTGAAAAATAATATGACAATAACTCACTACAAACTTGACCTATCGAGATGAAATTATCTACATAAAGATTTTTATATAGAACACACCTCTGCGCCAAATTCTGTTGAGATCGGGAAAGTCCTACTGGTACCTCCCACACAAACGGTCTCATGGGCTTTGAGAAATAATATGACGATAACTCACCACAAGCTTGACCTATCGAAATGAAATTTTGCACATAAAGATTTCTATATAAAACACACTTCCGCAACAAATTTGGTTGAGATTAGGGAGTCCCTTCTGGTACCTCCCACACTAACGGTCGCATGGGCCTTGAAAAATAATATGACAATAACTCACCACAAGCTTGACCTATCGAAATGAAATTTTGCACATAAAGATTTCTACATAAAACACACTTCCGCACCAAATTTGACAATAACTCACCACAAACTTGACCTATCAAACTTAACATTTTTTACTTGTTTTATTTTTGTTTTCAGATTATATAAACAAAACTTGGAGAATAACAAATGGAGAGATTCACTACTGAGCAAAAAACCAGAATAATATGAGGGCTGCCATATATATTTCTGGCGCCATCTGACATTGCCATTGGAAAGTTTGACATTTTTTAGCATAAACGTACTCAGAACGTTTTGACGTACGACCATCATTTGTGTTGTTTACAGTGACTTGAAAAAATCAATTTGGCAAAAAAATGGAATTAACTCGTCAACATTTTCGTGTGATCATTTTTCACAACTTTCGAAGAGTGCATCGATGAACCTAAATCTTTGTATGGCGATGAAGCACCATCCTATAGCACTGTGTAAAACTGGTTTAATGAATTCAACCGTGGTCGACGCTCGCTCAAAGACGGTCGTCCAAAAACGGCCGTAGTGCCACAGAACATTGATGCCGTGCGTGAACTGATAATGCCAGATCGTCATGTCATATACCGTGAGATAGAGGCATCCTTGGGCATTTCTTCCGCCAGCATACATACGATATTGCATGAACACCTGGCCGTTAAAAAAAAGTTTCTTCTCGTTGGATCCCGCACAAATTGACAATCGCTCAAAAAAAAGGCTCGTGTCGATTGGTGCAAAGAAATTTTGAAAAAATACGATCTCGGTGCTTTAAAAGACGTTTCTAAGCTCGTCAAAGGTGACGAATCATGGATCTATGAGTATGAGTCCGAAACAAAACAGCAATCGACAATGTGGGTCTTCGAAGACGAGCGAAATTCAACGAATGTTGTTCGTAGAAGAAGCACTTCGAAGCAAATGGTCGCCCGTTGCTTCGGTAAAACTGGTCAAATGGCGACCGATCCGCTTGAGCAAAGTAGGACGGTCAATCCATGTTTATTTTCCCTACCGCACAACAGATGTTTATAAGGTGCTGCCAATATCCACAATTTGCGCTTCTCCTTAATTTTGCGCAAACGCTCTTAACCCTTTAAGGCACACATGACAACACAAACATATTCTATATACACTACATCGGTATTACGACACGCACACCTTTGACCTTTTATGTCAGTTATCAAAGCATACATGTACACAAACGTTTTCCCGGAATGATACTTCTGCAGCTTTATGCAGCGGGAGATGCAAGCTGAGCAGTAAACTCGGCAAATGTGATTAACTGTGTGATTGCTAAGTGAATATGTCCTCCTACGACCGACATCGCCAGGAAAATTTTCCGAAGAATAATATGGATTGCTTTGTTCTTTGAAAAAAATTAATTCAAATTTTCGCAAACTGTTGCAACACTGAACAACAAATTGAAATTTTGGTACGTTTGTAATTTGTCCTGTTTGCAAAATTGTTACCCAGACAACCGTTTGTAATTGTCAGAGTGCTGGTGCTATCTTCGCTGTGTACACATCCATCTGTCCATGAGCTGCTATGCCATCGATTATTTCCAGTTCACCGTAGTTCAGTGGAAATCAGTTGAATTTTGTTAGCTGATTGCAGAACAAGATTTTTTTATAGTACATCAAGTGGAACCGACTAGCAAATGACCGATTCAAGTTTAAGGACAGCAGCGTAGTCGAGTTTTATTCAAATGAAAGCACCGAGCCAATACAACCAACACGTCAGTCTTGGTGATCACATACAATTTTTGAAGGCATTCAAAAATTCATCATGGATTTTGTGGAACAACACAATTTTTGAGAAAAACGTAAAAAAGACATCATGCGATTTAAACCTCTCTACTTTGATCCATTTGATGATGTTTTCGAAAAACCCATATCGAGTTGAGACCTTTGCCGTTTTAGAATTCATACGAGGGCGACCGCAAAAGTAACTGGCCTAACATAAAAAGAACCGTTTTTTTTTTGGAATTATTATTATTTATTTTTAAACATAATCTCTTTTCAACTCAATACACTTCATCAAACGTTTTTCAAGTTTTTTAATTCCATCCGAAAAATAAGATTTTTCAAGACCTTCAAAATATGCCTCAGTTTCAGCAATAACCTCGCTATTTTACGAAAATTTTTTGCCACCGAGAATTTTTTTTTTAATTTGAAAACAAGAAATAATCAGAAGGAGCTAAGTCTGGACTATATGGTGGATGCGGAGCAATTTCAAATCGTAATTCGGCCAGTTTTTGTTGAGTTAAAATTGCAGTGTGTAAAGGAGCATTATCTTGATGAAAAAGAACTTTTTTTTCTATATGCGGTCGTTTTATCTTGATTTCTTCACTCAACCGATCCAATAATGCACAATAATATTCACTATTTATAGTTTTTCCTTTCTCAAGATAATCAATAAATATAATAATACTCCTTGCCTCCCAAAATACTATGGCCATTACTTTTCCTGCTGACTTAACAGTTTTCGCCTTCTTGGGACCACTTTTACCAGCTTCTATCTATTGTTTTGACTGTTCTTTGCATTGTGGGATGTAGTGAGGGATCCATGTTTCATCAAAAGTTATGAATCGGCGCGAGAACTCTATTGGATTACGCTGATAAATCGCTAAAGCTTCTCGGAATTGGTCCAACGGACGATTTTTTGGGGCAAAGTCCAATTCATCTTTGATTAATTGTGGCGTATAACTTTTCATATAAAAGTGTTTAATTACCGCACGAAACTCTTTATTTTCCATTTTTCAAAAATTATAAAACTTGTTTACTTCAATCACCTGTAACAAAGAAAATAATCATTAAATATTTCGTAATATTTTTTCATACTGACATTGGTTCACTGCATGTAAACTATATTTTAATTTCCATGAGTATGCATATTTGTCAAATGTCTGTTATTATTTATTTATTTGTTCATACTGTAGTTATGAACAAAGTTCCCATCATAAAGTAATAATAAATGTTACTTTCGTACACACTCGACACAATAGAAATACATAAGAATCTTTTGAATGCTTGAATCGTTGCTTTCACACAAACGTACTGCCACTTACCCAAACAAGGACACATTCATAGCCTGACAAGTACTCGTGCATATTCATATATGCTCCTGAATGCATTTCATATTTTTAAAAGGATATTTTACAATTTAGATCAATCTTACCCTTCTTGCAGGCTCAGAAAGGATAATGAATTATAATTGTGTGTGTGTGTGGTAGTGCAGTGCATATGATTTTCGAAAAGTTCCGTGCAATATTTTGAGATATTTTTCGGCATGAGAAAGGTTAGAGAATACTCTAGATATTCCCTTTCTGTCATTTTGGGGGAAATTACGTTTGTAAATAAGACATTGCACAGTGGTTCAAAGGAATTAAGGAAGCAACACGTAAAAATATCTGAAATTAAACCAGGGCGACGCAACTCTTGTATACTGAAGACTTCTTGCTTGTCCTGACTGTTTCTTGTCCTAAAGTTGACAGATACAAAATGAAACATGGTCAATTTTAACCAAAGTCGGCTATTGGTCCCTTTAAACGTTCTATACGAAATTTGAGCAGAACCTGGTATCACCAGGGTTGGTTATTGGTCGCTAAATCGCCAAGGAGCCTTGGAATCATGTTTATTGTACCGATCGATTAAGAATCACTCTCTAATACTGCTAAGCGGTAATCCTCCACACTTATGTCCATCTATGGTTGTAATCAACGTACAGGAACCGATCTCTAAAAAACTTAGTACATTTCAGATGCAAAAATCCACATATTTCAACCGATTGGACCAAATTTCAAATAACGCGTTATGAGCGACAAATACACAACTTTGGCGAAATGGCACCATGACATACAATGGTTTTAAATATACTCTTTACATAGGTTCCTTAGATTTGGGGTTCAACCGGTATTAAAGTAACACATATTTACGTAACGTGGAAAAAACAACCGGTTCATATTTTTGATTTGCCCCCAAAAGCGGTGCTCCCGATTTGAGGTCCTGCAGCATTAGAAACCACAAATGAATACTAATTGTGCTCAAATTCCGCATACTACGATATTAGCGCTTATAAATTAAGATTGGTGAAACTGGACCAAAATGTTTGTCTTTATTTTCGTATAGCCCTCATATACAAATTCTGCCCTATTTTTGAACCTGCAAGATCGGATGCCACATACTGCATGCGATCTTACTCAATTTTATATCATAGTGCATCTTAAGAATCCTCTAACTAATTGTAATACAATGGGAGCATATTATGATAAGTTTTCACAGGGCCTCTATGCAAAGGTCTGCTCTAAAGCCACACAGTCGATAATTAGCTCTGGACATTCGCCATTTTTTGCTAACAAACTGAATTCATAAGACACTCCTGATATTGTGACCCTGCTGCTCTGCAAACAACATTTTACATTGGTACATTCATAACATTTAATGAAGTGAGTTACAAAAGTTTCCGTTTTCAAACAGCGTCGACACAACAAATATCATACATCAGTTGAGTCCTTATAGCTCTACATGCCACATTTTTACTCCAATCTTGCTCAAATTAAACCCTAACAGAACTCGTATAAAACGTTAAAATCGGGCATGACCAACTATATTATACCATATTATTTTGTACCCATTTGGATGGGCTCTTGATTTAACCAGATTTTGAAACTAATGTCAAATTTTAATTTGTGAGAACATCGGTTGGACAGATATGTGAAATCCGTACTTAAACCGATTGAACAAGGAACTTACTTGTACCATATTTTATCAAGATCGGATGTTATAAGTGACTTCTAGAAATCAAAACTTAACATCGGATTTATATATGTGCTATATTTAAATTTGAACCGATTTTCTTCAATTTCCGTTACATAACAAAATTGGATGCAAAATATGGCTTCCAGGAATAAAAACATAAAATCGGATAAACATATGGGCGTGTGAGCTAACCTATAAGTATACCGATTTTCTAAAATTTTAATACCGTCCTTCCTTAGTCCAAGCAACTAAAGTGTACCAAATTTCATCAAGATTGGTTGTATTATGTAGCGTGAGAAATAAAAACATATCATCGGATGAACAGAGCTATATCTCAATCTTAACAGATTGTTTTCAGCTTTAACAACGTTACTAAAGCTAAATTTCAGCATTATTAAATTTCAGTAAGATGTGGATTCTATAGCTCAAAACAGAAAAATCTGAGGAACATATGTGTGGGTGTTATATCTTTGTTTGAACTGATTTTCTTTAATGCACACAGCGTCCGTCCTGGGTCAAAAAAATTGTTTGCAAAATTGCATGCAAAGTCAACAACATTCATGCAGAAAAAAAGTATTGCTGGGGTGACAATATTCGAAGAAGATCATACTATTGTTTGGTATATGATTCTATCGCAACAATATTATGATCCTCACAACAATAGTATGATTCACACATAATCATACTATGATTCCCACAACTATAGTATGCTTCACACTCAACCATACTATGATCTCCACAACCATACTATGATCCTCACAACAATAGTATGATTCACACTTAACGATACTATTATCTTCACAACCATAGTATGATCATCGCAACCGTTGTATGATTCACACACAACCATACTATGATTCCCACAACCATAGTATGATTCACACTCAACCATACTATGATCTCCACAACCATAGCATGAAACTTACAACTATAGTATGATTCACACACAACAATACTATGATCCACACAACCATTGTATAATCTACACAACCATAGTATGATTCACACGCAAACATGCTATTATCCCAAGGAACATAGTATGATTTACTCAACCATACTATGCAAGTAATATTAAATTGGATTACAATAAGTTAATAGCCAGAATTGAGGCCATTTTTCATTGAACATTTCATTTAAGAAACAAAAATATATTCCAACGGCAGTCGAAAATACTTTTAGTTCCCAGCAGGGGTGAATGCTACTTCACCATCCGTAGACTCCAAGAAACGAATGTGATTTAACCATGGTCAATAGCTATACTTATATACTTAAGTGCAGGCAGATTTTAAATAAACAAGAACCAGTCGGTATTACGTTATTTCACCGGACAAAGTAAACATAATACAAATCCCTAGAACTACCTTCCGATTGTTGTTGTTTTTTTAAACATTTTTTTTAACAACCATTCACTGTAACGTGTGTATGTGTTTTTTGTATATCAAAAAAACATACGCACGCACATACATGTATGCGTTATAAAACCTGTTTTGTTACGTTCATAGTTGCAACCATACTGTATGATTGCCGTAAATTCTAAACAACAATACTTTTGTTGCACCAACCATGTTTATATGGTTGCTGCAACCATATTTTCATATCTGAATTTTGCAATAACACTATTGTTACATTTCAACAATAGTAATATTGTCGCAATCATACTGTTGTCAAAAGAAATTCAAAAAACAATACTATGGTTGCGACGAACACGCTTTTATTGTAGAGAACATATTATTGTTGCGGTGCCCATAGCGTAACCATATCTTTTCTCTGCATATTGCGACCTATAGTTTGACTACAAGCTATAGATGGACAGGCGGACGGGCAGACATTGTTCGATAGATCTCTAGTAGCCGCATCTTACATCTAATCTTAATAAAGCATAGCACGAGTAAGCCCATCTGGATAAAATTTGGCACACGTTTTTTTTGACCAAGGGTAGGCGTTAAGAAAATTGAAGAAATTCAATTTAGATTTAGATATAGCTTCTACATATAAGTTCATCTGGTGTTTGGTTTTTTTAGCTTTGAAGCTACATCTACTCTTGAGGAAACTCAATATAAGAAAGTTTTATGGGCCTAAAAAGTGCGTTACATAAATTGAATATCGAAAGAAAATCAATTAAGATTTAACTAAAGCTCTCAAACTTCTCTATATTCATCCGATTTTATGACTTTGTTTCTTGGAACAATTGAAGAATATCTTTTCAGATTAAGATATAGCTCCTCTATACATATTCATACGATACTTCGGTTATTAGCTTTAGAAGTCACATCTTACATCGACACGATGAGAAAATATATGGTTACTATATGGTCATGGCAACAATAATATGATCTCTTCAATAAAAACACGTTCGTCGCAATTATAGTATTGTTTGTTTTTTTAACACATTATGATGTCATTTTGAACACATTATGATTGCGGCAATATTAATATTGCTAAAATGTAACAATACTATTATTGCCAAGTTTATGAATGAAAATATGGTTGTAGCAACCATATAAATCTGGTTGCTGCAACAAAAGTATTGTTGTTTAAGATTTACATTAATAATTATATGATTAAAACAATCATACCGCTTGGTTGTGACTATTAAGATAACTTTCATACATACACTGCGCATCATCAGGTAAGCACATACCCTCGTGTAAGTGGTTTTGGATCGAAACTTAAAACACTAATGGTTTTAAAATTAATTTTAACTATTTTGGTTTATGGTCGATTCAATTCTGAGTTAAATAAAACAAAAAATACTGGTTTTTTTATTTTCAAAATAAATTTTTTGGATTTTTTCGAAATATAACACAAAAAATAACAATTCGAATTTGGTCATCAGGTGAGCACAGATCACTTTTCTCATTGTTCATAAAGTTTTTAGCCATGAAATTATTTATGAACTTTTATGTATAGTAATTTAAACATTTTTAAACAAAATTTAATAATGTGTCGATCCTGCTTTGTTGAGAATGACCTCATAGATTCGATTGGGAAGCGACTCATACAATTTTCCAATATAATTTAGAGAAATACTGGACCAAGCATCCTTTGTGCCTTCAATTAGCTTCTCTTTGTTGGAATATTTTTTCCCAGACTCGTAAACTTTACGAGACAGCCATCCCCATACGTTTTCTATTATATTAATGTCGGGTGACTAAGGTGGCCACTGCATTAAACGGACATTTTAATCCTCAATCTATGACTTAACCACCCGGGCAGTGTGGATCGGGGCATTATCATGTTGGAAAGTCCATGGCAGATTTCCGAACAAGTTTTGAAAATGGGCTATTCTATTATATTTCAAGTACTTTTTTGTAGATGTTTGCATTCATATTTGTAGTCAAAAACTGTAACTCGCACGTACCATAATAGGAGATGGCTACCCACACCATCACACCCCCAACCCTACTATGAAGGCGATCCAACTGGTGTTCCTCTTTGCGAAGATCATGGAAGTAGTAGCTGTATCCATCTGGACCTTCCAAATTAATTTTTTTTCATCCGAGAAGACAACGTAGCGCCAATCAGAATTCCATGTCATGTGCTCCCGCTCAAAATCCAAGCGCACTTTCTTTCAAGCAATATTCAGTGGGGGTTTTTTCTTCAATTTGAGTCTTTTTAAATCGGGAGCACTACGTATAACTCTTTGAATTGTAGATAAGCTCGCTTTAACTTTAACATTTGCCCTGATGTTTGCGGTCGAGGCGTGGGAGTTCGAGGCTTCTCTCAAAATTGCTCTCTTATCAGCAGCGGAAATCACTCTATTATTCCCTCCTTTATTATTTTTGCCATATTTCAACTTATTGCTCAGGAATGATGATAAACCTTTACGACTTCTGCCCATTTTTTGGATATTGAACTTATTGACAGCCCTGCTTCCTTGTAAGCTTCAATTTCTTCTCTACGGATAGCGATTTTGCTTTACTCATATTAAAGCTAATAGGCTACTTGAGCAGTACATGAAATTTGGATGCAGTACGCGTTCAACTGTTAAAGATAAACAAAAAAGAATTTACATGTGCTAACCTGATGACGCAAAAATAGAGCACACTTTTCCATCAAAAATAATGGAAAGTAGCAAAAACCAGATAACAGGATCTTTCCTTCGCATGTTCACTTTGCCAATGATGGAGTATACGAAGATTAAAAATATAGAGTACAAAAATGTTGCTGCATCTAAACAACAACAACTACAAGAGCAATTATATTAAGCTTATGGGCTAACCTGATGACGTGCAGTGTATATCATATGTATACACGATACAGTCATGGTTATTGTCCATTAGAAAAAAGAACAACAATCGAAAGGCGATTCGAGGGATTTTTATTAACTTTGTTTAGTGGAATACTCTACTGCCGACTGGTTTTTGCTTATTTAAAATCTGCCTGCACTGAAGTATATAGCCATGGATCACGGTTTAATATCGTTCGTTGCTTGGGGCCTACGGATGGTGAAGTAACAGCTTGCAACTAAAAGTATATTGAACTGCCTTTTAAATATATTTTTGTTTCTTTGATGAAATGTTCAATAGAAATCTGGCCTTAAATCTGGCTATGAACTAATAACAACGTATTTCAATCCTAATAAATAGTTATATGGTTGAGTAGAATCATACTATGGTTGTAGGGATCACAACATGATTGCGTGCGAATCATACTATGGTTGTGGGGATCATACTATGGTTGTATGTGTAAGATTCCATGGTTGTGAGGATCGAAATATGGTTTTGGGGTCATAGTATGGTTGAGTCTGACTCATAATATGGCTAAAGGGACAATAGTAAGGTTGTGTGAGAATCATACTATTGTTGTGAGCATCATAATATTGTTGTACCACAACCTTATAGCCAACAATAGTATGATCCTCTTCTAATATTGTCACCCCAACCCTTCTTTTATTCTATGTGCAATCTTTATGAAATTTAGCACGAGTAATTTTTTTAAGGCTTAGCCAATCGTCTTTAGTGCCACCCATAAATTTGGCGTTTCAAATAAACCGCCTATTGGTAAGTCGGCTATAATACCTGAAACTCTCCAACTCGTTTATTTTGTCTGCATATTCATATGAATATCTGCATATACAGGGTGGCCCAAATAAGACTGATGGTTTAAAAATATTCATAACTTTTTTGTTTTTAAGTTTTTTTTCTTTGTCTGGTTATACGAGTATAGTTTTTTTTGGAGACTACATATGATCTACATCAACGCGTCAAAAGTTGTTGAATATTATTATTCTTCTGGCAAATCCATTATCTTAACTAAGCAAAATTATCGTCGTCATTTTAATGTCAGAACAGCGCCCGGTAACAATATGATTAGGAACTTAGTGTCCTGTTTTGAGAACCAGAGATCAATGTCAGAATCCTAGAGTATTAAATCAGCTTCAATTAGCGGTGTTATGGTTAATAAAGTTATTGGTCCATGTTTTTTTTTTGAAAATGACGAGGATCTACCAGGAACCATTGACGCGACTCTGTATAGGACTTTGATTGAAAATTGTTTGTGTCCACATGTTGATACTAGTCCAAACATATGGTTTGAGCAAGATGAAGCCAATGCGCAAACAGCAAAAGCCACAATGTAACTTGTTGTCATCTTTTTGGTGAACCCTTCAGTCTTATTTGGGCCACCCGTTAGTTTGTTATATAGTAGGTCAGGCACAACTTAGAACTTTTCAATTACTTTTTATTTTCTTAAGCTGTTGAAATATGAACTCTAGTCACTAAATATTAGTATTGTTCGAACCCAAGAACTCGCTACAAATACCCAATATCTACATTTATGGGTTGTGTAAAACAATAAGAATTCATTGCAAATATTTAATTATATTTTTCCAATTGTAGCTGAGTTCTGTGGTCTTTGCATTCGGTTTGACATCAAATTTGTGCATTTGACAGTCTGATGATATTCCTTTATGATATGAATTCTAACATTGAAATATTTTGTTCGTCATGAATTGTAACCTTGCATTGGTTGCTGTTACTACGGGTAACGACTGCAATTTGTAATTGTTCGTTTGAAAATTGATTTGTTGTCATGGTGCGAATATTTTGTTCGACTAATAGAAAATCTGTGCTAGAGTATCACATTCAAATGATTCCATCTATGCACAGTTGACTACTGTTAACTGTAGTGAAAATCATTAAATTTCGCTAGGTAATATCATTCCAGTGATATTAATATGAGAACACAGCGACCATATAAATATTTCGTATATAAATAACGAATGTTAGTTGATACACTTCGTTTTTCAGCACGAAAAAAAAACTGAAAATATCGGTATCTTTTATAGAACACTTCAACGAAGTCCAAACTTTGTTTTTTTTTTGGGGGCCGTAATTATAATAATAGCAAGAAATTTGGTACACGCAGAGAAAAGATGTGGTTACTATATGGTCACCTCAACAATAATACGTTCTCTACAACAAAAGCATGTTCGTCGCAACCATAGTATTGTTTTTTGAATTTCATTTTAACAACAGTATGATTGCGGCAATATTAATATTGCTAAAATGTAACAATAGTATTATTGCCAAACTAAGAAATGAAAATATGGTTGTAGCAACCATATAAACATGGTTGGTGCAACAAAAGTATTGTTGTTTAAAATTTGCGTTAACAATAATATGATTGCGGCAATCACGTGGTATGGTTGCGAATATTTTTGTGTGTTTTTTGATATACCAAAGAAAAACACTTACACGAGATACAGTGCATAGTTGTTGTCCATTATAAAAAAACATCAACAATCGGAAGGTAGTTCGGGGGATTTTTATTGTGTTTACTTTGTTCGGTGAAATAACCTAATACCGACAGGTTTTCGTTTATTTAAAATCTGCCTGCACTTCAGTATATAGCCATTGATCATGGTTTAATCACTTTCGTTACTTGGGGTCTACGGATGGTGAAGTAGCATTCACCTCTGCTGGCAACTAAAAGTATATCGTAGCTGGTTTGTCAGCATAGACTTTGGACTTTACCTAACCCCAAAGTAAAATGTCTAAATGTGTGATATCACTCGATCTAGGCGGCCAACTCACCTGTACAAAACGTGAAATTAGCTGCTTTTCTAAATGACCTCTCAAAAGATCCATTGTTTGAGAAGCTGTATAGCAAGTGGCACCGTCCTGTTGAAACCAAGTGTCGTCAAGATTACGGTCTTCAATTTCAGGTAGCATAAAGATCGATATCATGGCGCGATAGCGAGCACCATTCACGGTTATGTTCCGGCTATCATCATTTTTGAAAAAATATGCACCGATAATTCTACCAGCTTATAAACCAACCCAAACCGTGGGTTTCTATAATGGCCCCTGGAACCTCTTATTGTTGCCCTTCAGCTCAAATGCGGCAATTTTGTTTATTGACCTTGCCATTGAGCCAGAAATGGGCCTCATCACTGAACAAAATTTTGGTCGAAACAGCGGATCTTCCCGTTTCTCACCGAACGCATATTTCCATAATACAGTTGCCAACATTTGAAGGTAATTATTTTCAAAAAATAAATGCCAAACAATTTCCTTTCAAATTGCCAATAAAGATTCCACACTTGATTAGAATTTTTATATTTTTTTGGTTCTAAAAAAATACCTCAAGATGGATCACCCTATACATGTGGGAGTTTTATCTATATCGGAACGAATGTGGATGTGGCCGATACTATTATACCCTGCACTTTTGGATGCGTTAAAAATTCAATTAAAATAGGTTTTAGGACCGCTTTGACGGGCTCAAAACCTACCTAGATTTTAACAAACAAAAAAGTTAAAGTCGGCTTAAGCAATGCTGTCTGGAGCCTACGAAATTTTGGGGTTAATATGTTAGAGTAAATTATTTGTCTCTCATCATGTACCATACAAAATATTTACGTGATGGGGTAAATTTTGTGGCTACTAAAGCTGCAGGGCCTCAAATCGGGAGGAACTTCTGTACGGGAGCTAATCGAAAACTCAATCCAATATGGTTCAATGTTACAGGACCATTGTGTGGTCCAGTTTCACAACAGTTAATTAATGGTCGTTCATAACTTACCTTGCAAACTCGGGAGTGAACTGTATTTAGTGGCTTTTGGAGCTGCAGGACCTCAAATTGGGACCTATTCTTCAGCATTGACCGACATGGACAAATTTCACAAATTTCAAAAATGGATGGTGGTCGTATTTTATATGTGGCTTTTAGGGCTGTAGGGTTTTAAATCGGGAAAATCCTATTGTGACCTGTACTTTGAATACTGCGATAGATGGACATACGGATGGATGAAGGGGAGGACGAAGAGGGGGTCATAAATTGTCATCCATGACATGTTTTAACATCAAATCTAGCACATGATGTTGACAACCAATATACTGTGGAGCGGGCAATGAAAAGGATTTCAAAAAATTTTGTAGGCGAGTGACAACACCAAATTTTGTAGGTGAGTGACAACAACAAATGACTCTACGATGTTCTAATTATTTGACTATGCGAGTAAACTGTACAAAACTGTACACTGTACTACAATTTTTTTGGTTTTTTCAGCAGTTCTGATAAAAAAGTAATTTCGTTTTGCGCGGAAACTTTTTTGCAATTTCGCAAAAAAAAAAATAATGGGGGTTCATACTTTTTCATGCTCTATTCGACTATGGTATGCCGTTTTTCGTATTTGCAAAAATTGTAAAAAGTTATATGCCTAATGGACATACCTATGTGTAGCCGATTTTTGGCCACTAAACAATTTGCATGGACCTATATGATCCACATTGATATAAGGTTGTATGGTGAAATTAAGATGGGTTTTCAAGAACAGTTGTATGTAAAATCCGAAGGGATCTTTGAACTGGGACTATATGAAAATGTGGTCCTACATCACTTTTTTTATGAGCTGGCAGCTGCTCGATAGCAATAAAATCTTACAAATTTCATCCAGCTAAGATTTTTTAGATGGATTGTAGCGCTAAGGACATATAATCGGTTAACATGTATGAGGGAGCTGAATTTCAATTTGAACCAAATATCTTCAATATGAATAACGTATATCCATTGCTTTCAATAATGATTCTAGAGTCTAAGATATACTCTTGCATATGCTTTATGCTGTACAATAAAAAGTACTGAATATTTTTGGACCAAATATTTTTTAATATGTGACAGCGCATAAAAAAAAGGGACCTTAGTGTAAAAAAAATCAATTTTCCCTTTTTTTATATGGACAACATCTGAGCGTCGAATGAGACCGATCCCATGCCCCAAAAGTGTTCCCTCCCAGAGATATGCGCGTTTTATGAAAGTGATGGTACACCAAAGATACACGTATTGAAATCTTTAAAATGGCTCTCCTGAACAAAACTGGGATTTACCCTTAGGTCGCTTTCTATATTGCGCTTCACATATATTTATTGATGTATATTGTATCCAAAAAGAATCTACTTATTCAAAATGTCCGCCTTTTGCCTTTACACACGCCTTAAGTCGCACTGGCCAATCGTCAAAAGCTGCACGAACCTCGTCCATTGAAACATTGGCCACAGCTCGAACCAAAGCAGCCTTAAGAGATCCACTGTTGGGGTATCTTTTGTGACAAACCTTGTCTTCTAAAACCGCCCAAAATTTGTAATCTAATGGGTTCAAATCTGGACTGCCTGAGGGCCATTCTTCAGAGGAAATAAACTCTGGCAAATTGTTTCGAAGCCAGGCCTGGGACGTTTTAGCCTTATGGGCCGGCGCAGAATCCTGCTGGAAAGTCCATGGCTGGTTTTGCAACAGGGAATTGTTAACAGGTTTCACAACACCTTCCAAAACGGTTTCTTCGTAAACTTTGGCCGATGTTTTGACTCCTTGTTCGCAGAACTGCAGGCCAGTGACCCCATCGTAAGAGACACCCCACCAAACCATGACTAAAGCTGGGTGATGACCCTTTTCCACCCTTGGCATCATTTTACTTGTTAAATTTTTTCTCAACGGTAAAAATTTTTTCAAAAAAAATTTTCTGGGCAAGTTAGCAGCGTGCTTCACCAAAACACGTTTGCATTTTTCAATCCTATTTTTTTAAAGCTGCAGTCAATAAATGTCCGGTACGTCGTTTGAAAGCCCCAAGTCCCAAGTCTTTTTTAATGATTCGACTCTTGGACTTTTGCGTGATATTCATCTCACGGGCCATGATTTTCTGTTTTCGGAGCGGATTTCTGTGAATTCTTGATTTAACGGCTTTGATGACATGCGGTGTTCGAACAGAGAGTGGGCGGCCCGACCGGTGGCGGTATTTTACAACTCCAGTCTCCGCAAACAGTTTTATGCATCGGTAGAGGAACATGCGGCTAATCCCTAGTGGCCGGAGCGTTTTGAAATATCGTTTTTTTCATTTCACACTTGAAAAGCGCTATTGCAGCCATACTGTTCTCATTATCTGACCACTCCATGATGAAAGTTAAAAAAAAATTTAAAATCCCGTTACAGACTAACGCAATTGAGGTTAGCTTTCAAAGCCCACATGACATTAACTGGGTATGTTCAGTTCTACTATTGAAATGGGTGTGTTCAATGTTGTAACAGTATGTATGTCCCTACTAAGTAATATAGATTAAACATCATCAGTGATGGAGCTACGAGTATATCTAAATCTAAATCAATTTTCTTTTATATTAATACCGTCTGTTCTTTTTCTGAATAACTTATTTGTACCAAGATTCATTGAGATTAAAAGTAATATATTGATTCTAAGGCTAAGAACGTAAAATCGAATGAACATATATGTGTGTGTGTGAGCTATGTATGATTCTGAACAGATTTTCTTTAACTTCAATAGCGTCCGTCAAAAGCGTCAAAAAAACTTGCTTCCGCCAAATTTCATGAAGATTTTACAACAATTGCGACCTGTTGTTTGATTACAAACTTTAGATGGTAGTTTGACCCCAGAGTGGTGCAGTGTATAATAACACAATTTAAACTTTTAAGAAAAAAAACAAAATGTTACACTTATTTGATGAAGAGTCCACTAACTTTAACCCTCCGACGGTTGGGTCATCCGTAGCCCTTATACGAAGTATAAGGTCCACAGGGAATTATTTCTATTTGTATGGAATTTTATATGAAAACACATGTTTTTTTACATTATTTTTTGTTTTGATTTATTATTATTTACTAATTATACATGTATAATGAATGTTAGAATTTTTTTTTATATAACATTATTATTTTTTTATAAGTTTTATATGAAAAAAGGCTAAAAAACTATTGTTGTGTAGACTGTCCCTCGTCCAACATTTTTTCTGTGCAGGTGTAGCATCGATACATAAGAGTTGAATGCTCTGGCTAACTGGATTGTTACAGAAATGGCAAAAGGCCCTTGTTTTCCGCTGCCTTCCGTACTCAGGCGGCATAGGCGACATGACGGTCTGTTTGTTCTAGTCGCAAACGACGGTGCAGCTCCTTCTGCCGGTCTTGATAACACCTAACAATAACAAAATTATGTAGTTATTCTGCTTTTGAACATTAGAATTGTTTTTTCTTACCTTTACATCAAATGCTTCCATTGTGTTCCGTATCTATGGATATGCGGTTATGCGATTGTTCAGCGCTCGTTTTTCTATGTTTGGTAGTGCCAATTGTTTTGTCAGCATCAGTAAGAATGACCTCGTCTGTCACTTCTTTTTATTGGCTTCATCTCGTTGTATGAAATAAATGCAGCTAATGCAGCAATGTCCACCATATTAAAAAACATGGCCAATGGTCAGCGGTTTGTTAAGCGCTTGCATGTATATGTGCCAAGCATCTGGTATATTGTATCATCGCCCGATTTGTTGGCGTTGTAATCCAAAATAGCAAATGGCTTCCTGCTTTTAGTTTGCATGTCCACACCGCAAGTATAATGTTGTGTCGACAGCAAAATTACCGCTTTGTTCTTCTTCGGCACATATGAACATAGTGCTATATCGCCTTCGATGATGCCGAACAATGTGCGGTTGACAGGACGCGTATGATTTTTTTGGAATTCCCGAGGCACACGTGTCTTATTCGAGCGCACTGTTCCAACATATGTGACGCGCAAAATAGAAAGGGATCTAAGGGTAAAAACCCGTTTTGTTCAGGAGAGCCATTTTAAAGATTTAAATACGTGTATCTTTGGTGTACCATCACTTTCATAAAACGCGCATATCTCTGGGAGGGGACACTTTTGGGGCATGTGATCGGTCTCATTCGATGCTCAGATGTTGTCCACATCAAAAAAAAAAGTGAAAATTGATTTTTTACCCTTAGTTCCCTTTCTCTATGCGATGTCACATATGCGGTTTTCTTCCAGATCAAAGTACGCGCCAAATCCAAATTTGTGAAAAAGTTGTCGGCATAAATTGTGCGGCCTGTATTAAAATATCTCTCCGAAAGTTAAAGTACAACATTCTGCCCTTGATTCACCTCTCGTGACTGGTCAGGAGTAAATCATTCCTTTGGCAGGATAACATTTTGAGTCGCACAACAACCTTATCTTTATGCCGTACTTTGCAGGCTTCGATGGAATGTATTGTGTGAAGTGGGTGTGGCCTCTGTTTGGGAATAACTGCTCATCAACGGTCACTACATCATGCAGAGTGTAAGCTGCTGCCAAGTTAGACTGCAACATGTGCCAAATATCATCAATAGCCGCAGTTTTGCTGTTGATTAGTCGCTGCTGTCGCGTATTTCCATTGTCGAATCTAAGGCACTGTTTTATGCACTTCATACGATCTACAGCGCGTTGGGCCCCATAACACTTCAAGAGGTTCACTATTCGATTTAGTGATTCCAGCATACAAAATAATAGCCAAAAAAGCATCGAACTCTTTGAAAGTGATTGGTTTCCATTCCGTTGTGTTAGTTGGATTTGCCAAATTCCATGCAGCGTTCACTTCCCTGCCTTTCCGATTTGATTCGCGTATTATGATGTACGCCATGTCTTCGATGATGAGCGAGCGGAATATGGTAGAGGGATCATATGTGGTTCCTACTGATCCCGGATTCCTCCTTGTGTAGTCAACCACGTTATGAGCACGAGTACTGGAAGTCGGTGGTGCATTTTTAGTCCATTTGGTGCCATCTTTGGAAATTAAGTAATTGTCACTTGTTTGCTGAGCATCAGTTTCTTCTTTTTCATTATCGTCGACATCACTAATATCATTATTGATGTCTATGTGTGACAGCGCATAGAGAAAGGGACCTAAGGGTAAAAAAAATCAATTTAATTTTTTTTCTTTTTTTGATGTGGACAACATCTGAGCATCGAATGAGATCGATCCCATGCCTCATAAGTGTTCCCTCCCAGAGATATGCGCGTTTTATAAAAGTGAAGTCGACGTTTCTAAGCGCAAATAGAACGGGACCTAATCTTTAAAATGGGTCTCCTGAACAAAACTGGGTTTTAACCTTAGGTCCCTTTCTATTTTGCGCGTCAGATATGTGGTTCAGTTTTCGTATCCGAACCATCAACATGAAAATTTGAGGGACGGAAAGTTTATTATGTTTCAAGGCACAATAAAATAATCCAAAAAGTAACTAAAATTCAAGGAACACGTTTGTGATGTGTTCAAACAATAAAACAAGCCAAAAAACAGTGCATTTATTAACGATTTCTTGAAATTTTAGTACAAGGTCCCAGCGGACCTTTTCACACGTTCCCGTACTAAACACATATAAATCTCAATAGAAACTAAACTGTTGGTCGGATCGTTTTGAAACTTTTTAAAACGATTCTAGATAAAATTTCCTTGGAACACATGTGGGGGTCGGGTATACTTCCCATGGACCATCACGGAGTAATTTCCGTTTGCAAATGAAAAAGGTCCCCAGAGACCTTCTCACCCGCCGTAGGTTTAAGCAAGATCGGATTTAATGTTTTTGGCTTGTAGAGTGGAAGGCTCAGAGCAATGTTTCATTATGTTTCAAGCGGAATGCCAAATTAATACAAACACACAACCGGTCAGTAAAATATATTATGGGAGGTCTTCGTCTTATTCTTTATTTATTAAGTTTCTTTGATTGATACCTTTAAAATCTCCATCTAAAAAAGATTACATGACCAATACGCACACATACTCGTACCTTTTTGATTTCCGGATGTTCTAAACAACACTCCCAATTATTGTAAACATGTGTTGGTTGGCCCTTACACATTCTAACACATGCTTCAGTCGTAAAACACAATTATATCCAGATGTGTGTGTGTGTGTATACGTCTGGGAGTTACAGTAAAGTAAACATCCGTATCGTTTTCATACACACGCAGCAAATATTGAAGTGATTTTCATAATGAATGTTGTTTCCGGGAATAGTATCTCATGCAGCTCGGATATGTTTACAAAGTACCAACATCGATTTATGTACATTAGTAACATGTTACGATGGCAAACACAATACATGTTAATTGTCCGTAAACTTTAAAGGATCCTGGTGTGAGGAAGTGGATAGGTTCTGGTCTTCTCCATGATGCAGTAACTGAAACAATTGATATGGTAAACAACCAATGGATCTATGTATATAAGTATGTAATGTAATTGCAGGTTTTTTTTTCAAGGAAAGTAAACTGAGTTGGCTTCGTTGGGGTTTCTCCTAAACATGAACAGGACAAAATGAATTAAAATGCACCACGCTTGAGATAGTCAGTTATAACAACGAGAAAATGGATGAGTTTATTTCCTTCAGGTTTATACTTTCAAGAATGAACTCCTATGAATCAGTGCATTGCGTAGTTCTGACAAGAACTTTGCCACAGGCAAGAGTGATAGAGACACAGGCAAAGGACGGACCTATTAAAATTGGTCCATTATAAAGGGCTTTGCATTATGGACATAATAATTTATATATTTATAAAACACAAAATATTTAAGATATAGAGTTCAAATTTATTCCAGTTGTAGTGCAAATGTTACATTTTAAGAATGAAATTCGATTTCGGTCATATGACCACCACCAGTCCGGGTATATCGATCTATTCGTTGAACCCAATTTCCTACCACTCTTGCACAAATTTTGACCGAAAAGTTGTACATAACGTGTTGGATGTTTTCTCTGAGCTCGTCTAAAACTGTTAGCTTGTTGGCATACCCCAATGACTTGATGTAGCCCCATAAAAAGCAATTCAATAGCGTTAAATCACATGAACAAGGTGGCCGTTTGACCGGACCATTTTTCGTGATAAAACCTTCACCGAATTTGCCTTTCAGTAAATCGATTGTAACGCGTGCTGTGTGGCAAGTGGCACCGTCTTGTTGAAACCACATATCGGCGTTGTCAAGGTCATCCAATTCTGGCCAAAAATAATGTTCTAATTGTGCGATAGTTCTCCACATCGACGGTAACATGGCAATTGTTTTTATCGATGAACATATTTGGCCCAACCACACCTACGATGCAATTGTGGCTTTTGAAGTACATGAGTGTTTTTTGCTGTCTTATAACTCATATTTTGTTTATTGACAAAACCACTCAGCCAGAAATGAGCTTCATCGCTGAAGATGATTTTTCGATGAAACTCTGGATTTTCGTGAAACTCTGCCAGAGCCCAATCGGAGTAGTTTCGGCATTTCAAATGATTTAGTGGCTTTAGTTCTTGGTTCTGTTTGATCTTATATAAATGAAGGCCATGAGAGAGCCCAATCGGAGTATTTTCGGCGTTTCAAATGATTTAGTGGCTTTAGTTCTTGATTCTGTTTGATCTTATATAAATGAAGGCCATGAGAGAGCCCAATCGGAGTAGTTTTGGCGTTTCAAATGATTTAGTGGCTTTAGTTCTTGATTCTGTTTGATCTTATATAAATGAAGGCCATGAGAGAGCCCAATCGGAGTAGTTTTGGCGTTTCAAATGATTTAGTGGCTTTAGTTCTTGATTCTGTTTGATCTTATATAAATGAAGGCCATGAGAGAGCCCAATCGGAGTAGTTTCGGCGTTTCAAATGATTTAGTGGCTTTAGTTTTTGATCTTATATGAATGAAGGCCATGATCGTTTCGCAAAATATGCCACAGTGTGGTTAGAGAAATGCCCAATTCCTAAAAACGAAGTGGAATGGACAGATTTGGCTCATTTTGAACGGATACAATGGCGGCTGCGATATTTTCGTCGCATCAAGCGGTACGGCGTCTCTTTGGCGTCGGAACATCCAAATGTGAAAATTTTTGTCGAAATTCATCTACTATAAATATCACGCACAGCCAGACGGGTGGGACGATTCTTTTAGCCGAAAATTGGAGTAAGCGCTCTTAAAGTTGCAACAACCTACTCTGAATTTCGGTAGTAATTTTTAATGTTTTGCAAACGCTGCTCGTAATTAAACTTTACCATGATGAAAATGTTGACTTCTACTAACGTTTGGATACCGAAGATTTTTAAAAATGTTTGAGGATGCGTTGACATAAAGATATGAAATTTGTATGTCCCTACTGGAAAATTTCTATAATTACACAAGTATAAGTAATTTCGTATTATACTGATACACACGTTTTATGCTGTAAAATAAGAAGTACTGAATGTTTTTGGACCAAATATTTTTTAATATATTTATTTATAAACGTTGTATCCACAAAGAATCTACTTATTCGAAATGTCCGCCTTTTGCCTTTACTCATGCCTTAAGTCGCGCTGGCCAATCGTCAATAGCTGCACGACCTCGTCCATTGGAAAATTGGCCACAGCTCGAGCCAAAGAAGTTTGGAGAGATCCAATGTTGGGGTATCTTTTGCGACAAACCTTGTCCTCTAAAACCGTCCACAATTTATAATCCAATGGATTCAAATCCGCACTGCCTAAAGGCCATTCTT
Source organism: Hydrotaea diabolus (assembly GCA_963513945.1). Taxonomy (NCBI): domain Eukaryota; kingdom Metazoa; phylum Arthropoda; class Insecta; order Diptera; family Muscidae; genus Hydrotaea; species Hydrotaea diabolus. Next base: position 74,390,973 of record OY740720.1, read on the forward strand.
CAGAGGAAATGAACGCTGGCAAATTGTTTCAAAGCCAGGCCTGGGACGTCTTAGCCTTTAAGCCGACGCAGAATCCTGCTCGAAATGGCTGGTTTTGGAACAGGGAATTGTTTAGAGGCTTCGCAACAGTTTTCAAAATGGGTTCTTCGTAAACTTTGGCCGATGTTTTGACTTCTTGTTCGCAGAAATGCAGGTCAGTGACCCCATCGTAAGAGACACCCCACCAAACCATGACTGAAGCTGGGTGATGACCCTTTTCCACCCTTGAGATCAGTTCAGATGCTTCCTTAGTTGACCGCGCATACACTCTATCATTTTGCTTGTTAAATTTTTCCTGAACGGTAAACATTTTTTCATCGGTGAACAGAATTTTTCTGTGCAAGTTATCAGCGTGCTTCACTAAAAGACGTTTGCATTTTTCAATCCTATTTTTTTTTAGAGCTGCAGTCAATAAATGTCCGGTACGTCGTTTGAAAGCCCCAAGTCCCAAGTCTTTTCTAATGATTCGACTCATGGACATTTGCGTGATATTCATCTCACGGGCCATGATTTTCTGTTTTTGCGGCGGATTTCTGTGAATTCTTGATTTAACGGCTTTTATGTCATGCGGTGTTCGAACAGAGCGTGGGCGGCCCGACTGGTGGCGGTCTTTGACATCTCCAGTCTCGTCAAACAGTTTTATTCATCGGTAGACGAACATGCGGCTAATCCCTAGTGGCCGCAGTGTTTTGAAAATATCGCTTTTTTTCATTTCACACTTGAAAAGCGCTATTACAGCGATACGGTTCTCATTATCTGACCATCCATGATAAAAGATGAAACAATTTTAAAATCCTGTTACAGACTAACGCTATTGAGGTTAGCTTTCAAAACCCATATGACATTTACGGGGTATGTTTAGTTCTACTATTGAAATGGGTGTGTTCAATGTTGTAACAGTATTTATGTCCCTAATAATTATAAAATGCAGCTCTAAAATCAACAAATTTCATCCCATCCTAATCAAATAATGCATAGAACAGTACGAGCGACCAATAACCAACCAAGGTCCAACGAATGTTTTGTCTCCAATAACAACTACGAGAGCATCGGGGCAATTAAAAATTAACAGATATGACGCGGCCCCCATGGCTATTAGGCTTAAAGTGATGTGGTGATGGTAAGGAACTGATATGGTAGTAGTTTCGATCGGATACGAAAACGTCCGTTGTTGCGTATAAAACCCTGATACCGTAAATACAATCGTGGAACTATAGCGCAGATGACCGCTGTTTTACTGAGAGCTTAAAGCTAGTGGAATTGAGAAGGCTGATACTTTTTATCGAAGAACCAGAAACCAAATTTGTTTTAAAGGCCTACTAGACCATAACATGATCTTACAGTCGGAAGTCCGACCAATTACAGATGGGGTGATTTGGCTTAGCGCAAACACTAGGCTAACAAATGTAGATGTGAACATCTACGCTGAAAGTAAAATGATTTTTAGAGCAATAACTTCAAGGACGGTAAGCTCAAGGGCCGTTTTTGAACACAACTATTAACCCTTGCGCAGAACGTGACGCAATATCCATCGTCTGGTTGCGTGGTAATATCGGAGTATATAAGAAAACATAAGAGCAAATGCCTTGGCCTTAGGACCCAGGTAATTTTCTAATAACGAACTAAGAGTGTTAGAAGCCTTTCAAAGCTACGCGTTCCAAATCGCTATGCGTTCCAAATGAAAATATGGTCGAATAACGCCCGCGCTACACCACCACTACGAAGATCCTGAGGAGTGTCCCGGGCTTGGATAGAACTAGAGAATTCATAAAGTTGATCAAATCGGAGATTAGTAAGTGGAGTAACGCAGATGCTAAAAGGTGCATCTACATAGGAAGGAAATACTTGTAGTAGATAACAGTATGTGGAGGGCATGCGGTAGGACCAAACGATAGAGTACTACCTTTTCAACTGTCCAGCTTTAGCTGACAATATATCCCCATTCTTCGGAGATGACATTTTAGCAGACTTGTCCCAGCTTAGAGGCAAACAATTTAAGACATTAAGGGATACATCTCTAGAACAGAACCATAAAATAAAAAAGCACATGACAGAGCGTCGACTGGCTTGGGTGTATGACCAAGGTCATGAGGCGGTATAAATCTGCCTCCTCTCTTTACACCCGACACCCAATGTGGCAGGGTATTCTAAGTTAGTTTTATGGCAAATGTTTATAACTTCCACAGATATTTAAGCTAGATTTTCCTTTAAGTGAACCTATTGACCCAGAATTATTTTATTCGTTTAGCAAATATGTCTGCCCGCCCAACGGCCTGCCATCTATCTAAAGCTTGCAATTAAAATATATGACGCAATTGCTGCCAGATCTTCCTTAAATTTGACAGATGTAAGTATTTTAAAACAAGGCCTGATGCTTTTTTAATTGAAAACAAGTAAAAAATGTTAAGTTTGGTTGTGCCGAACTTTGGATACCCTCCACCAGATTCCCAAATAAAATCCAATTTGGTGCGGAAGTGTGTTCTATATAAAAATCTTTATGTAGAAAATTTCATCTCGATAGGTCAAGTAAGTTATTGTCATATTATTTTTCAAGGCCCATGAGACTGTTTGTGTGGGAGGTACTAGTAGGCCCTTTCCGATCTTAGCCAAATTTAGCGCAAAAGTCTGTTCTATATATTAATCTTTATGCCGAAAATTTCGTCTCGATAGGTCATGTTTGTGGTAAGTTATTGTCATATTATTTTTCAAAGCCCATGAGACCGTTAGTGTGGGAGGTACCAGTAGTACTTTTCCGAACTCAACCGAATTCAGCGTAGAAGTGTGTTGTATATAGAAATCTTAATATGTAAAATTTCATTTCGATAGGTCAAGTTTGTGGTGAGTTATAGTCATATTACTTCTCAAGGCCCATAAGGCCGTTTGTATGGGAGGTACATGAAATGGTGGCCCACTCTAAACCATTTTTACATGGATGATTGCGCCTATATAGAGATTATTATTTGCCAAATTTCAGTGATTTTGCTCAAGAAACTGGACGGATATTTCCAAATAAAAAACTAATTTTTATGAGGTATTGTCGATTGAGGGTCTTCAACACCAACCTCCAGTAGAGCTATATAGCTAGGTTAACTACACATGTTTGTGCCAAATTGCAGCTCCCTAGCTATTTTCATGCAGGCTCTATCTTGTTTTCAATAGACGGACAGCCGGACAACATGGCTAGATTGTCTTAGAATTTTACGAGGATCAAGAATATATATACTCTGTTGGGTCTCCGATGATTATTTCAAGGTGTTACAGCCAAAATGACAAAACTAATATATTATCCATTGTATGGTGGAGGGTATACACCCCAGTTTTGCTCAGGAGAACCATTTTAAAGATTAGGTCCCTTTGTATTTGCGCTTAGAACCGTCGACTTTACTTTCATAAAACGCGCATATCTCTGAGAGGGAACTTTTTTGGGCATGGGATCGGTCTCAATCGATGCTCAGATGTTGTCCGCATCAAAAAAAAAGTGAAAAGTTGATGAAAAGTTTTGTTCAGGAGAGCCTTTTTAAATATTAGGTCCCTTTCTATTTGCGCTTAGAATCATCGACTTCACTTTTATAAAACGCGCATATCTCTGGGAGGGAACACTTTTGGGGAATGGGATCGGTCTCATTCGATGCTCAGATGTTGTCCACATCAAAAAAGAAAAAAAATCCCTTTCTCTATGCGCTGTCACATACTCGTATATGTCGCAATTGCTGCCAGGTCTAACTTAAATTTGACAGATGTAAGTATTTTAAAACAAAAAAATCGTTATGAGTACAGTTTTGGATATAGCTCCAACACATATTTTCTGCCGATTTAAGGTCGTTTGATCAAAAAGCCACATAAAACGATTTTATCCAATCTTGATAAAATTCCAAGACCAAGTACTAGAGCAGATAAAAATAAGTCATATCGGTCAACGTTTTGATATAGCCAGAGTACAAAATCAATTTTTATTCCGATTTGAAACAAATTAGGCATGACGCATAACGATGGACTATCAAGCAATCATGGACAAATTTGGACCATAGGAGTCGCATTTTAAAAAGTTCTACCAGGTTTGGATCAGAAAAATCGACTTCCAGTTTACACGGACATATAGGTATCAAATAATATTTTCTTAAGACCCCACAAACAAAAATTATTCCTGTTATTTGACTTAATTAGAGTTAGGACCCTGGGGCCGAAAATCCGGCCTATTTAAACATGGACATTTGGGTACCAAAAACAACGAAATTTTCTCACAAATTGAAATGCAACATTTTTTAATCCATGTGATTAAAATCCTGCATTCAATTTACTTTCACCAGAAGTGTAGGTCGGCCTCGCCCGACTTTAGCTGTTTTACTAGTTTAAACTAACTAAACAGCTTTGGTGAATTGGACCATATCGCTTCATGTATTTAAAAAGCTTAGTATAACTATAACTTATCGTGGCGAAATTACACCATTTTGGCGTATGTTATTATGTAGCTCCAGGGAAAGTGTCCGTCCCGGATTGGAAATCTCATATCAGGAGCGACCTTGCTCAACTTTCGGGCAGAAATACGAATTTTTTTTTTTTAAAAACAGAGTAGTGTAATTATTTACATTGTGGGTAGTAGTTTTATCTACACCTTTATAGTAATTTTTTACATACTGACTGCATTATTTGAACTCTCAACCGTATCCTTATTAATGTCAGTTTATTGCATTTATTAATCTAATCAGCACTTAAAGAATCCATCTGTATTTTGTCTTCCTTCAAACTCCACATAAGTGAAGAATCGAGTGGAAAACTCACATTCATTGGCGAAATTAAATAATTTCCTTTGGGACAGACAATGATGAAGTGATTTGTCCTTAAAACAAAGCACAACTAAACGAAGATGGAGCTTAAAGCAAAGCGAAAACAGAAAAAGTTTATATAGGGTGAACCATCTAGAGGTATTTTTTTTCAAAATAAAAAAATACTAAAATTCAAATTAAGAGGTATTTTTTTCAAAATAAAAAAAAATACTAAAATTCGAATCAAGTGTGGACTCTTTTTTACTCATTCAAAGGAAGGAAATTTTATGATATTTATTTTTTGAATATAATTTCCTTCAAATGTTGGCCGCAACTACGCCTCAGGGTGTCCATTCTGAGGGTGCAGTTTTGGATGACTCATTCGAGCATTTCGACCGGTATGGCGTGAATAACTCGCGTAATGTTAGCTTCCAAGACCTGAATCGTAGCTGGTTTGTCAGCCTAGTCTTTGGACTTTCCGTAGTTCCAAAGAAAAAAGTCTAAAGGTGTGATATCACACGATCTAGGCGGCCAATTCACCGGTCCCAAATGTGAAATTAGCTATCCTTCGAAATTACCTCTCACTAGATTCATTTTTTGACCAGCTGCATGGCAAGTGGTACCGTCCTGTTGAATTAATATGTCGCCAAGAATACGGGCTTCAAATTCAGGGAGTAAAAAGTCCGATATAATAGAGCAATAGCGAGCACCATGAAAGTTACGTTTCGACCATCATCATTTTTGAAAAAATATGGACCGATAATTCCACCAGCCCATAAACAAACAAACCGAGGTTTTCTCTGGATATAAGGCACCACTTGAACCTCTTCTAGTTCCCCTTCAGCCTAAATGCGCCAATTTTTTTATTGACGTTGCCGTTGCGCCAGAATTCAGCCTTATCACTGAACACAATTTTAGTCGAAAACAGCGGATCTTCTTGTTTTTCGCCGAACGCTCATTTCCATATTACAGTAGCCAACATGTGAAGGAAATTATATTCAAAAAGTAAATGGCATAAAATGTCCTTTCGTATGAACAAAAAAGATTCCACACTTGATTTGAATTTTATTTTTTTTATTTTGAAAAAATACCTCTAGATGGATTACCCTATATAAATGGTATCAAAATGTTGGACAATTGACCGAATGAATGAATAAACGTGCCAGTGGAGGCAAAAAGTAGGCAACAACTTAAACTGAAAATATCCGAAATATGGGGCAAATAAATAAAGCAAAGCGGAGAAGGAAACGGATACAACTGTAATAAATAACAGCATCAAAGACATCAGTATCTCCTTATTTTCATTCTAGTAATAATAGAGAAGACAAAAGGGTTAATTTGGAAATATCATCACGTACTCGTTTTTCTTTGCCCTTTTGTGTTTACGATAATTTCTGGCAAATATGTGGATATTTATCATTCATAGACAACAAATGGAGTGTGAACGAGTTACCCTTGTCATATTTAATAGAATAGAACACGAAAAAAGGCGGTGGAAACATTTTTCAATTAAGAATTAGACATTTTTCAATTAAAAATGGAATTAAATAAGTCCGGACGGGGATTGGTTCAAAGTAGAAAAAGAGTTCGGTTTTGCTTTTAACAATTGCTGCGAAGTTTTCTGATGATGGTTGTCATGGACCTGAAAAAGCAGTATGCAGCCAGGAGAATTAATATAACTTTGCCATTCTGAAAAATACTTGTCTAATATTAAAACGTAAATGCAAGAGTTCTCGTGAGCCGTTTAATCCCTGTCCAAAAAACAAGTGGATACATTTAGTTCGGCCATGCTGAAGCTTATATATCCTCAATCATGGATTACGGTTAAATATGAAAATGTTGTCAAGGGGCGTGTAACCGACAACTTTTTATCAGGGTGAGTGTTCTTTCCATTAGCGCCAACATATATACGGTTGCTATTTATATTTCGGGTCCGGTAATAAAAACAGAATATTTTATCATTGGAAATGGTTTTATTGCTTTTCAAAATATTCTCCTTTAAGATCAATACACTTTTGCATGCGCACAATCCAATTTTCGAAGCCCTTTTTCCACTCCGAATGAGACACCTCCAAGATATGATTTTTGAACGCTTCAACAGCTGCCGCGGGTGATGAAAAACGTTGACCACGCATTTTTTTCTTGATGCTAGGGAATAAGAAGAAGTCATTGGGTGCCAAATAAGGGCTGGATGGCCCATCAATTCGACAACTTGAGTGGTCAAATAGCTCATCGTTTTGGCTGATGTGTGAGAGCTTGCACTGTCGTGATGCAAAATGATCCGTCTTCTCTTATTATCTATCCTCATTTCTTCGAACACTGTTGGCAAACAGATGGTTGTATACCACTCGGAACTGACCGTCCTATGTTCCACTAAAGGCACTGCGGCAACATGACCGACCAACATTATACCGAAAAAACCCAATCATTTGCTTCGATGTACTTCTTCCACGAACAACTTTTGTTGGATTTGGCTCGTCTTGAAAGACCCATACGGTCGATTGCTGTTTTGTTTCAGGTTCATATGCATTAGAGCTCCCATAAAACAAAAAGTTTTATTTTTTCTACTCCCCGCTCTCTAGTATATTGGTCATCAAAAATAATATCCTTGCAAAATTTTTTTATCGGATGGAAACCGGCCATTCCGTCATGACTATTAGCCAAAAAAATCGAGTAAAACTAGTTGCAATATTTGATGAGCTATAACTCGAAAGCCAGACGACTTTTGGAAAATACACCTTTAGCATTTGTGTTGCAAATATACAGGCAACCATTTTTCTCTTACACAATTTTTGACCTAGCTATGACCCTTAATGCTGTTTTTAGAGGTCAAACTTCAAATTTGAGTCAACATTTTTTCAAACGTAAATTAGTAATTTTACTTATAAACGTTTTATTTATTTAGTAGGTACATAAATACTGTTACAACATTAAACACACCCATTTCAATAGTAGCACTGAACGTACCCCGTTAATGTCATATGGGTTTTGAAAGCTAACCCCAATAGCTTTAGTCTGTAACGGGATTTTAAAACTGTTTCAACTTTCATCATGGAGTGGTCAGATAATGAGAATCGCATCGCTGTAATAGCGCTTTTCAAGTGTGAAATGAAAAAAGCGATGTTTTCAAAACGCTCCGGTCACTAGGGATTAGACGCATGTTCGTCTACCGATGCATAAAACTGTTTGAGGAGACTGGAGATGTAAAAGACCGCGACCGGTCGGGCCGGCCACGCTCTGTTCGAACATCGCATGTCATCAAAGCCGTTAAATCAAGAATTCACAGAAATCCGCTTCGAAAACAGAAAATCATGGCCCTTAAGATGAATATCACGTAAAAGTCCATAAGTCGAATCATTAAAATAGACTTGGGGCTTTCAAACCACGTACCGGACATTTATTGACTGCAGCTTTTAAAAAAAATAGGATTGAAAAATGGAAACGCCTTTTGGTGAAGCACGCTAATAACTTGCACAGAAAAATTTTGTTCACCGAAGAAAAAATTTGTACCGTTCAGGAAAAATTTAACAAGCAAAATGATAGAGTGTATTTGCGGTTATCTAAGGAAGCATCTTAACTGATCGCAAGAGTGGAAAAGGGTCATCACCCAGCTTCAGTCATGGTTTGGTGGGGTGTCTCTTACGATGGGGTCACTGACCTGCATTTCCGCGAACAAAGAGTCAAAACATCGGCTAAAGTTTACCAAGAAACCGTTTTGGAAGCTGTTGTGAAGCCTCTTAACAATTCCCTGTTTCAAAACCAGCCATGGACTTTCCAGAAGGATAATGCGCCGCCCATAAGGCTAAAACGTCTCAGGCCTGACATCGAAACAATTTGCCAGCTTTCATTTCCTCTGAAGAATGGCTCTCAGGCAGTCCAGTTTTGAACCCATTGGATTACAAATTGTGGACGGTTTTAGAAGACAAGGGTTGACACAAAAGATATCCTAACATTGGATCTGTTAAGACTGCTTTGGTGTGAGCTATGGCCAATTTTCCAATAGACGAGGTTCGTGTAGCTATTGACAATTGGCCAGTGCGACTTAAGGCGTGTGCAAAGGCAAGAGGCGGACATTTTGAATAAGTAGATTCTTTTTGGATACAATATGTGATAGCTCATAGAGAAAGGGACTTAAGGGTAAAAAAAAATCAATTTTCACTTTTGGTTTGTTTGATGTGGACAACATCTGAGCATCGAATGAGACCGATTCCATGCCCCAAAAGTGTTCCCTCCCAGAGATATGCGCTTTTTATGAAAGTGATGGTACACCAAAGATACACGTATTGAAATCTTTAAAATGGCTCCCCTGAACAAAACTGCTTTTTACTCTTAGGTCCCTTTCTATTTTGCGCGTCACATATACATCAATAAATATATTAAAAAATATTTGGTCCAAAAACATTCAGTACTTTTTATTTTACAGCATAAAACGTGTGTAATAGTATTTATGTCCCTACTAAGTATAAGCGGAAAAATAACAATTTAAATTTTTCTATGTGTTTTATGGGCGCATAGATCCATGATTCGTCACCTGTGACAATGTTATACACTGCCTTTGAGCTACCGCAGTTATACTTTTTCAACATCTCTTTTCACCAATCCATACGAGCCTTTTTTGGGCATTCGTCAAATTATGTGGTATCCAACGTGAACATGCAATATCTAATTGATGCTTGTCATACCAATGGCCAAGGATGCCTCAATCTCACAAGTCGGCTTATTCAGTTCACGCACACCATCGATCGAAGATGGACGTCCTTCACGAAAATCATCCAGGAGCGAACGGCGCCCTAGACTGAACTCTTGGTACCAGCGATTAACATTGGTTTTTGATGGTGCTTCATCGCCAAAAGTCTCTTTAAACTTGTCTCTTTAAACCACGCCGAAAATAGTAAAAAATCATCTCACGTAAATGTTGACGGGATAATCACGTTTTTTGACTGAGATTATTTTTTCAACACACTGTAAACAAAACAATTCGCCCTCAAATGACAAAACGTTCTGAGTGAGGCGAGGCCGCGCCCTTTTACACAATTTTCACACAATATAATCCACTTATATAATAATTTGATAGACATTTATTTCATTCAGTGAAAATTTTATAAAGATCGGTAATTGACCATAAGTACGATTTTTCAAACGAACCGTTGCCCCACCAACTTTTCCTCCACGCCGTGTTTCGATCCATGCCGGCATCTTGAGTTCCAAATATTATAGTCACATTTTTATTAGTTCATGAGATATTGCCTTTTTCAGTTCAGGGTTGTGTGGCGGTGCCAGGCCCACTAATTAAATCATAACATAAAAGAGTCTACAAAAATTGACTAGTCATTGGTTTTTCCCTTTTAACGTTTTATAACGACTATCCGGAATATGATTCAATCCATGACAATATCATGAGTTCCAAATATCAGCTTTATATCTATAATACAGGGTGGAGCGCAATAATTTTCTTTTTTGCACTGCAGGCTGTGGCGGCACTGTTGGTCGTAGAGAGTGGAGAGGCTTATAGTGGGTGACGGGATATTTGTATTCGTCTGCCTTTCAGTTGCCATCATGCATTGGACACGTGAGGATATGTTATTTTTTGGTGAAATGATTTTTTCAATGCGCACTTGACCATTGCAGTGCAGCATGCTTTTCGTTTACGATTTGTTGTTCCCCCACGCGGACGTGTTCCTGGACGGCAATCAATTGTAAATTGGGTAACTTCATTGAGAACAGCAGAGAATGTGCCATTTGTACGAAGGGGACCTAAGAGAATGATTACAACATATCGAGAGAGTTAGAGCAGCAGTACTGCAATCTCCGAAACGCTTTGCTCGGCAGCAATCACTTGCTCTTGGAATTATCAGTTATGTTTTTAGCCGGCTCTTGAGGCAATGCAATTAAAGGATACATGGTTCCAACAGGATGGTGCCAATGAACACACAGCGAAGATTATAATGTATTGTTTGGGCCAAATTGCTTCCAGGACGGCTTATCTCTTTGTTGGGTGATGTTAACTGGCCGGCACGCTCACCAGACTCTACCTGAAGTAGAAGGTGTATATCAATTGGCTTAACACCTTGGAAGACCAAATTAAAAATATTACGGCTAAAATTGACAGAATACCAGTCGACAAGCCTGTTAGAGTTCATGAAAACTTTAGAAAACGTATGCACAGCTGTGGATAGCGAAGGTCGATATTTGTCAGATATACTATTTAAGAACATGTAATTTCAAAATTCCTCTACTGTTCCAAATAAATTAAATATAAAATTAATTTCTCTAAGGTTCGTAATTTTTTTATTTCATTCCCAAACAAGCAAATATTTGCGCTCCACCCTGTACTTCGATCGCATTCTTAAAGGTGGGTCTAGCTCAAATATTTTTGTTAGTTACAAATATTTGCCATGAAACTAACTTATAGTAAACTGCACGCAGAAAAAAAGTATGGTTGGGGTAACAATATTCGAAGAGCATTATATTATTGTTGGTTATATGGTTATGGCACAACAATATTATGATCATCACAACAATAGTATGGTTCACACACAACCATACTATGGTCCTCACAACAATAGCATCATTAACACACAACCATACTATGATCCCCACAACCATGTTATTATTCACATTCAACCATACTATGATCCCTACAACCATATTATGATCCTCATAACCATAGTATGTTTAACGTACAACCATAGCATGACTTACGCACAACCATACTATGATCCCCAAAATTGTTTGTAAAGACTGTAATACGTTGTTATTCAACAATAAAGAATTTTATTAAGTTAGTTATGTAACGATAGGAGTGATTTATTTAACAGTAAAAAAAATCATTCATTAAAAATATTTTAGTTATACTAATCTGTAGTTTTTTTGAAAAAAAATAATTTTTATTGCTATTATTGCGTAGAAATCGTAAAAATAACATTGTCAAATTAAAAAAATTAAGGTTTTGTCGGTATGATTGCCGTAATCATGTTATTGGTAACATAAAACTCATGAAAATAATACTTTCATCCGACCAACCATGTTTTTATTGTTACTACAACCATATTTTCATTTTTGGCATTTGGAAACAATACTTTTGTTACATTTTTCAACAATATTAATATTGCCGCAATCATACTATTGTCAAAATGAAATTCAAAAAACAATACTATGGTTGCGACGACCATACTTTTACTGCTGAGAACATACTATTGTTGCCGTGACCATATAGTAACCATATCTTTTCTCTGCGTGTGTTCTACAGAGTGATGCAGTGTGTAAATGCCGCATTGCAATGAAATGCAAATTAGATTGTACATAATGTTTTACGCAGCCAAAGTTAACCATGTTTTAATTAATTTTTTCCATTTATTTACTCTAGATTTCACTTGTCTCAGTCACCCGTGTACTGAGTGGCACGTGTCAGTGAAACACGAAATTATTTGGTGTCCATCGTATAAATATATGGACATACAAATAAATAAAGTTGTTCAAATATTGGACGTAAAATGTTTTTACGTATAACATATCATTGAACCGTCACTGTCAATATCCATCAGGGATTTTCTTAATTAAACAATCTAGAGCGTGTTTTGTGGTTAACCAACGTTAAAAACAAAAAAAAAATTATACCATGTTTTTAAATCTTATGGTAAATACGAGTATCCCTGCTCAAAATGGAATTACTCTACAATAAGTGAAGGCAAAAATTCCCTTAACAAAATTTTTATACAAATTGAAAAAAGTCACTTCGACACCTCGACACCTCTTATTCTACATCCTCTTACCAAGTAAATAAACCAACATGAAATGTTTGCTACCGAAAATGTTTTCAAATACCTAACAAAAGTACAAAAATCTCAATCTCTGAACAAATCTGCATATGCACAGACAACCAAACAAAAGAAACAATCTAAAAAAGTATGAACAGGAAGAAACGACGGGCCGAACCAAACATTATACACCCTCCACCGTGCAAAAGAATGGTACTTTTTTGGAGCCATTTGGCCCATTCATGCGTCCCTAATATCAGTCAATACTTTAAAATTTCTATTTCTAATTACTGGTTTAGTCCACATTGACTTGTAATCGCCGTTTTTACATTGCGATATTTTTTGGGCCACATGTACCAAAAGTATCGTACGGGAACACTGGTACTTTTTTTGGGCTCTCTCGGTTTTTTAATCGCCCGTTTTTACATTGAGATTTTTTTTGGCCACATGTGCCATTTTATCTATTGTGCGCTAACAAAACAATTATTAGTTGAAAATATTCAAAAAGCGTACTTTGTAGCGAGGTACCTTTTGTCCCTTAAAGAAAAACTTTTCCCACCATAGCCAATTTAGGCCATTTACAATCCTATAAAGCTTGCAAATGGAATGACGAATTAATATAGCGTCCATCCTTCGGTGAAGGGTATACAAATTCTAATGATTTTTTGAATTCCTGTCGATGGCACTCAGTCACACTTTGACGAGTATTATGTGAGATGGTTTCAAAAGAAACTGCTTCTCGTTGTCGCTTGTCGCTACATAGACAGACACATTTCATAAATGGAGCCATGAATTCGCTCTCCTGCTAACAAAAGTTGAAAAAATGCTGTGGATTTTTGCATATGGCATGTTCCAGTTAAAGGAAACTTACTGAAAAGAGATCCAATTAAGAAAGAGTTGGATGGATTATAAGAAACGTCATAATCAAACGCCTTTTCAACTAGATAGTCTCAATCAAAAAAAAACCTGTTTAGACCCAAACTTGTTGAAGCCACCAAAAGATATATTTTACTAATACTAGTATGCAATTACGTAGTGGGGACATAAATACTGTTACACACGTTTTATGCTGTAAAATAAAAAGTACTGCATGTTTTTGGACCAAATATTTTTTAATATATGTGACGCACAAAGGGACCTAAGGTTAAAAACCACTTTTGTTCACGAGAGCCATTTTAAAGATAAGGTCCCTTTCTATTTGCGCTTAGAGTCGTCGACTTAACTTTCATAAAACGCACATATCTCTGGGAGGGAACACTTTTGGGGCATGGGATCGGTCTCATTCGACGCTCAGATGTTGTCCACATCAAAAAAGAAAAAAAATTAATATTGATTTTTTTTACCCTTAGTTCCCTTTCTCTATGCGCTGTCACATATTTATTGATGTATATTGTATCCAAAAAGATTCTACTTATTCGAAATGTCCGCCTTTTGTCTTTAAACACGGCTTAAGTCGTACTGGCCAATCGTCAATAGCTGCAGTCCATTGGAAAATTGGCCACAGCTCGAACCAAAGCAGTCTTAAGAGATCCAATGTTGTAGTATCTTTTGTGACAAACCCTGTCTTCTAAAACCGTCCGCAATTCGTAATCCAATGGTTCAAATCTGGACTGCCTGAGGGCCATTCTTCAGAGGAAATGAACGCTGGCAAATTGTTTCGAAGCCAGGCCTGGGACGTTTTAGCGTTATGGGCCGGCGCAGAATCCTGCTAGAATACCCATGGCTGGTTTCGGAACAGGGAATTGTTAAGAGGCTTTACAACAGCTTCCAAAACGGTTTCTTGGTAAACTTTGGCCGATGTTTTGACTCCTTGTTCGCAGAAATGCAGGTCAGTGACCCCATAGTAAGAGACACCTCACAAAACCATGGCTGAAGCTGGGTGATGACCCTTTTCCACCCTGAGGATCAGTTCAGATGCTTCCATATATGACGGCGTATACACTCTTCCATTTTTCTTGTTAAATTTTTCCTGAACGGTAAAAATCTTTTCATCGGTGATCAAAATTTTTCTGTGCAAGTTATCAGCGTGCTTCACCAAAAGACGTTTGCATTTTTCAATCCTTTTTTTTTTTAAAGCTACATTCAATAAATTTCCGGTACGTCGTTTGAAAGCGCCCAAGTCCCAAGTCTTTTTTAATGATAAAAAATAATGGACTTTTGCGTGATTTTCATCTCACGGGCCATGATTTTCTGTTTTCGGAGCGGATTTCTGTGAATTCTTGATTTAACGGCTTTGATAAGATGCGGTGTTCGAACAGAGCGTGGGCGGCCCGACCGGTGCCGGTATTTTACATCTCCAGTATCCTCAAACAGTTTTATGCATCGGTAGACGAAAATGCGGCTAATCCCTAGTGGCCGGAGCGTTTTGAAAATATCGCTTTTTTCGTTTTACACTTGAAAAGCGCTATTGCAGCGATACGGTTCTCATTATCTGACCACTCCTTGATGCAAGTTGAAACAATTTTAAAATCCCGTAACAGACTAACGCTATTGAGGTTAGCTTTCGAAACCCATATGACATTAACGGGGTATGTTCAGTTCTACTATTGAAATGGGTGTGTTCAATGTTGTAACAGTATTTATGTCCCAACTTAGTCTAAATTAGTCTGGAGTTAGAGAGCGAAATAGTTCTTTGTGCCTATATAAGAAATATTGACCAATATGGCACAATGGGTATTTGAAGGTCGCACTTAAGGCGCAATACTTTATTTGACTAGAGTCATTAACAAACTAACTAAAAAGGTAAACTCTCTCTATATTATACACTGCATTTCTTGATGTTCTGAAAATCCAACTGAAAATAGATTTTTGAAAGCTCTTGGACTTGCTCTAAATTTACTTAATGTCATATTTGCATTTGTCAGAAAATTGCATTGTTTTTTGGTAAAATCGGATGGGTGCGGAAGCTGTATCTTAATCTGAACCGCCATTCTTCAATTTCAACAGCGTACATCCTTCGCATAAGGAACTTGTTTGTGCCATAGATCCTCTAACTTGGATGCAGAATCTAGGTTCTTAAGTTATAATTATAAAATCGGATGAACATATGTGTGGAAGCTATATCCAACTAACCATCTAAAACATCCATATCTTCGGTGCTAAGTCCAAAAAATTGTGTGCACTTTCATCTTGATTGGATGCAATATGTGTCTGCTAGAACTAACAAGTAAAAAATGTTAAGTTTGGCTGTGCCGAACTTTGGATACCCTCCCAAATAAAAAACTATTTTTTTAATTTTTGTAATTTATTTATTGTAATTTATTTAAACCAATATAATTTATTATAACTTATATCTCAACTCAAATTGGTCCAGAAGTGTACTCTATATAGAAATGTTTATGTGTACAATTTCATTTCGATAGGTCAAGTTAGTGATGAGTTATCGTCATATTATTTCTCAAGGCCCTTAAGAACGTTTGTATGGGAGGTATCAAAAGAGGCTACCCAATATCAGCTCAATTTGGTGCAGAAGTATATAAATATTTATGTGGAAAATTTTCTATCGATAGGTCAAGTTTGTGGTGAGTTATTGTCATATTATTTCTCAAGGCCCATAAGACCGTTTGTATGGGAGGTTCCAGAAGGGACTACCTAATCTCAACCAAATTTGGTGCGGAGGTGTGTTCTATATAGGATTCTAAATGTGCAAAATGTGCAGGTCAAGCTTGTGGTGAGTTATCGTCATATTATTTCTTAAAGCCCATGAGACCGTTTGTGTGGGAGGTACCAGTAGGACTTTTCCGATCTCAACAGAATTTGGCGCAGAGGTGTGTTCTATATAAAAATCATTATGTAGAAAATTTCATCTTGATAGGTCAAGTTTGTAATGAGTTATTGTCATATTATTTTTCAAGGCCCATGAGACCGTTTGTGTGAGAGGTACCAGTAGGACTCAGTTTCAGTTAAGTCAAAAAAATAACGTGTGCCAAATATCATCATTTTATCAATTTCATCATATTTGATGGAATATTAACCTCTAGAGCTCAAGATATGAAGTCCGGTGAACATATATGTATGAAGTTTTATCTACATCTGAACAGATTTACTTCA
Source organism: Hydrotaea diabolus (assembly GCA_963513945.1). Lineage (NCBI taxonomy): Eukaryota > Metazoa > Arthropoda > Insecta > Diptera > Muscidae > Hydrotaea > Hydrotaea diabolus. The sequence continues at coordinate 74,407,582 of OY740720.1, forward strand.
ATGTAAACAGTGTCCTTCCTTATTCGTGCTAAGTTTCATCAAGATTGAATGTAAAAAGCTTGAATTAATTGATCGAGTATACAATTTGTACGGGGGCAATATATGTGACACGCAAAATAGAAAGGGACCTAAGGGTAAAAACCAGTTTTGTTCAGGAGAGCCATTTTAAAAATTTAAATACTTGTATCTTTGGTGTACCATCACTTTCATTAAACGCGTATATCTCTAGGAGGGAACACTTTTGGGACATGGGATTGGTCTCATTCGATGCTCAGATGTTGTCCACAACAAAAAAAAAGTGAAAATTGTTTTTTTTTTACCTTTAGGTCCCTTTCTCTATGCGCTGTCACATGTTGGAAATTAACAAGAATTGAAAAGTGTTCCTTCATGATATTCTGTGCTTCATTTCATGATTTAAGAGTAGCAGGTTTTGAAATCATGTTGAACGTTTGTATTATTAAACATCAGCTTGTAGTCATAAAATAGAGTACCACAGTGTAATTTTGGGTATAATAATTATAGAAACATATCAAGCTAAATTTTCGGTGGCTCGAGCACATGAATTTAAGAAAATATTAAGATTTGACGGCACCAAATCCTGGAGAACTCTTAGTGGGTTCAACAGAGGGTATGTTATGCAGTATCCTGTGCTAACACAGCTACTTTTAGCTAACTTTACCTTGGATGGTGAAAATAACAGAAATTTTTACATTTTATATTAATGGTTCTTGTCCTAACTACAAATACTGTATGCGCTTGTCCTGTATGAAAGGATTCTATCTCTGATTCCTCTTCAAACTTAATGGGCTCCCACCAAAGACATGTTGTGTTATTGTTCATTTGTTCATACGACTACGGCGATTTACTATGAACCAAATGCAAAAAGAAAATGTTTGGTATCAGACTCGTTCAACTGGTATGATGGAAGCTACCACATGAGAATATGTTGCATCTATCGCAAGCAATTCAGTCTTAAGGCATAAACCGAACCAAAAAGAATGCCGTACGGCACGGAAACGGATATTGAATTTCAGAATTTTCAGTGGGTTATGAAGACGACTTTCAAGATAGTTTAAAGGAAGCAAACACTAAATAAAAAAAACTATTGAGTAAAAATTTGCACTGCAACAAATACAAAGAAAGAAGTTTTTTGAAATCTTTCATAAGGAAAATAATCTAATTTTTACATTTTTCTTATTGTTTGATTTCTATAATTTGACCCAAAACGACACACTTTAGCTGTTAACAAGCCCTACAGAAAAGTCTATACTGTTTATTCATATTTTTTATGTGGTTCTCTAGGGTAAGAAAGAAACGCTTAAGTTCGTGATTCTTTAAGTGTTTTTCGTCTGATAACTTGTGGAACTCCTGTCCTGTTTGCACAAACAAATCGTCCTGAGCTCTGATAATGTTACAATGTTCATTTCACAGTAGTACATTTTTAAATTATGCAGAATAGAAGGCTATGGTCTTAGAAGGAGTTTTTTTAAACTAGTAAAGTCAAAAAAGCTAAAGCCGGGATGAGGGCCAAGAACAATGCCTGGGTTTCATTGCTTTTCTTGATAGCTGCAAATTTGCTGCATTCAGCCCTACCAGTATGGAGGCTGGTGTTTACGTGTTTTTCCTTATGAAATAAGTTCTACAGTGGCAAGTTTACCTATATGGTCATGTTAAATTTTATTCCAAGTTGTTAACCACATCTTCAAACTGTACAAAATCCTGGAAACAGCTAGTGTAAGACAAACTGACAAAACAAGCATAATACGTAAATATGCGAATATGTGGCAGCGCATAGAGAAAGGGATATAAGGTTAAAAAAAAAAATAATTTTCACTTTTTTTTTTTGATGTGGACAACATCTGAGCATCGAATGAGACCTATCCCATGCCCCAAAAGTGTTCCCTCTCAGAGATATGCGCGTTTTATGAAAGTGAAGTCGACGATTCTAAGCGAAAATAGAAAGGGACCTAATCTTTTAAATGTGTCTCTTGAACAAAACTTTTCATCAACTTTTCACCTTTTTTGATGTGGACAACATCTGAGCATCGAATGAGACCGATCCCATGGCCCAAAAGTGTTCCCTCCTAGAGATATGCGCGTTTTATGAAAGTGATGGTACACCAAAGACACACGTATTTAAATCTTTAAAATGGCTCTCCTGAACAAAACTGGTTTTTACCCTTAGGACCCTTCCTATTTTGCGAGTCACATATGTAGCTGTTATCGTAAGCCTGATACGATACAAAAAACATAAACATTATCTCTAATTTTCGGCAATATAACATTAAGGATTAAATGGGGAACTTATAGATAAGAGATAGAAAATAGATACGAGGGTTGCTATTTATATTTCGGTTCCTGACGATACTAGTGTTTCCAGATGCAAACTGGAACTTCTTTTGGAAATTTTGGCATTTCTTAGCATAACTTCACTCAGAACGCTTTGTCATTTGAGGCGAATTGTATTGTTTACAGTGTGTTGAAAAATTCACATCAGTCAAAAAATGGTATTATCCCGTGAACATTTTAATGCGATGATTTTTTACGATTTTTGGCGTGGTTTATCGAGATAAGAGTGTTTAAATCAACTCGTTTCGACTTTTGGCGATGAAGCACCGTCAAAAACCACTGTTCATCGCTGGTTCAGTCTCGGACGCCGTTCAGCCCAGGATGAATTTCGTGAAGGACGTTTAACTTCGGTCACTTTGCCTGAAACTATCGATGCTGTGCGTGAACTGACTAAGCAAAACTGACATGACCGACCGTGAGATTGAGGCATTAGTATGACAAGCATTAATAAAACATTGCATGTTCATTTGGCCGTGACAATTTGTTTTTCTTGTTGAATCCCACATAATTTGACGAATGCTCAAAAAAAGGCTCGTATGGATTGGTGCAAAGAGATTATGAAAAAGTATAACTGCGGTAGCTCAAAGGCAGTGTACGAGTATAATATTGTCACAGGTGACGAATCGTGTTTCTATGCATATGAACCGAAACAAAACATCAATCGACCGTATGGATCTTTCTAGACGAACCAAATCCAACAAAAGGTGTTCGTGGAAGAATTACATCAAAGCAAATGATTGCGGTTTTTTCGGAATATCCAGGACTGTCAATTCTGAGTGGTATACAACCATCTGTTTGCCAACAATGTTCGAAGATATGAGAATAAATAATAAAAGAAGACGGGTCATTTTGCATCACGAGAATGTGAGCTCTCACACATATGCTGAAACGATAAGCTATTTGAACAATCAAAATGTCGAAATGATGGGCATCCACCGTACAGCCCTTATTTGGCACCTAGTGACTTCTTCTTATTTCCTAGCATCAAAAAAAAATAAGTGGTTAAAGTTTTTCATCGCCCGAAGCAGCTGTTGTTGAAGCATTTAAAAATCATGTTTTGTAGGTTTCTCAAACGGAGTGGAAAAAGTGCTTCGAATATTTTATTGATCGTATTGCAGAATTTTGAACATCTTTATATACTTAGATATTAGTCTCTTGCTATTATAATCGTTGGAATCTTCGAGTTGAATCCTGATCTACTTACATACGAGGTAATCCTAATATGTGAACACGTTATAACAGATATTAACTGAAAAACCAGAGAAAGAGCTCAAGTTGGGCGTGACCGATTATATTATACCCTGCACTTCTAGATGTTCAGAAAAGCCAACATGGAATATGGTTTTGGACCCCTTTAAATGGGCTCTTTATTCACCCAGTTTTTAAAACTAATGTCATATTTGAATTTGTGAGAAAATTGCATTGTTTTTGGTAAAATCTTCATCTTAAACGATTTTTCCAATTTCAACAGCATCCGTCGTTGAAAAAAGGAACTAACGTGTGACAAATTTGGTCAGAATATGTGGATACAAGAGCTAATGACTCAATTTGGATGAGAAGACATATACGGGTATCTATGGAAGCTATAGCTAAACCTGAATCGATTTTTTTTTTAATTTTAATAACAACCTTACTTTGCCAATAAATCGTTCTCATATTAGGTTTCATCATTTTTAGATGTAAAATGTGCCTTTTAGAGCTTGGGCCCCAGATGAATATTTCGTGGCGTTGTAAATGGAATGACAAACTTAATATACCGTCCACCCTGGAAGGAACAACAGAGAATTTTTCTCACAAATTCAAATATGACATAAGGTTAAAAATCTTGGTAAATTTGGAGCCTGGTATAAGCTTTTTATACCCTGCCGCAATCTGTGAAACAGATAGTTTCATGGAAAATGTTTGTGCCTACGAAAATTACTAGACCAACCTTTAATTATACCGATCAACATAATAATCAACTATTGCTGCCTGTCTGTCCGTCCATCCACACATCTAAAACTTATAATCAAACCACAGGTCGCAAGTGTGTTCCAATTTTCATGAAATTTGGCAAAAGTAATTTATTTGGACCAAGGACGGACGGTATTGAATTTGATATAGGTACATCAGATTTTTATACCTGTACTTTTGGCTATAAAAGTCACATTTTACATATATATTCTTGATCTTCGTAAAATTCTAAGATCATCTCGCCATGTCCTTCCGCGTGTCTGTTGCAAATATGCGTCGCGGGACACAAAGTTTATCTTTCAAAACCTAAATCTAAATTTAGAAACCTTTTGAAGATTTGGCCGATATAAAGGACGAAAATAGTTTCAAGGCAAATTTTTGTATCTACGAAAAATATTTGAGCTAGAACCACCTTTAAGCGGTGCCTGTCGGACCTATGTCTGCCTAAGAGATATAAGTTTTTTGGATCAACGAAGGAATGTATTGGAATTAAAGAACATTAGTATAACTTTATACATAGCTTCGCCATATATGTTCATTTGTTTTAAAGTTTTTAGCGCTAGCAGTAACATATGAAATTTCAATTTAATTTTATATGGCGAATTGTTTTTGAAGATGATAGACCGTAAATGACCTCCATGCTCATTAGGGGTGGGATAGTGTTGTATGGAGATCCTTAATAGTAAGATTTGGGTATGACTCACCCCTTTATTTAGTGGGGTTTGGGAAAAAATGCATGAGCCAAAAAATGAGGGAAGGGGGCAAGTGACAGCTCATCGAGGGCAAAGGTCTTGGGATGGGCGAAAATATTCACAAAAAGTCCCGCAACTACCTAGGAGTCGCACCTAGAGGGGTAAAATGTATAACCGACCCCCATTAATTTGTCCCTCCTAATATTTTTTCCAAACATAACTACCCCCTGTCTTCACCCCCCCTGTCTTCACCCCCTAAGGAGGCTTCCCTGTAAAAAAATATTTTTTTTTAAATTTTCTCTCACCGCTTTAACTACCCTAAAAGTGCCCCTAGAGGAGTTAAATGTAAGACCAACTCCCAATATTTCTGCAATTCCAACAGTTTCTTAGAACAAATCCACCCTCTATCTTCAACCGGTTACCCCATACAAATTTTTGTCATGAATACCCTCTATCGCTAACCCATAAGAAGAGTCTAATGCAAAATTTACTTAAAACGGCCATTGCTCATCCAATCATATGCGACACCTGATTAGAAAATAATTCATTGCGACCTGAAGGGTTGAAGTTGGAATCGCTTTAATTACTGTTTTAAGGGACTGATTCAATTCAGTAAAAATCCCTTGCTTACGTTTTGTACGCCATTTGCCTAATGCAGTCAAGTTGGAGCTCTGCGATAACCGGTCTGGCTATATGTGTAGTTGCTCCGCCTTACTGGAACCAAACGCTGTTAAAGCGGATACGTCTTTGAAGCAGTTCTAGGTAAAACAAGTAAAAAATTTAGGTTTGGTTGTGCCGAACTTTGGATACCCTCCACCAGATTCCCAAATAAAACCAAATTTGGTGCGGAACTGTGTTCTATATAGAAATCTTTATGTGCAAAATTTCATTTCGATAGGTCAAGCTTTTGGTGAGTTATCGTCATATTATTTCTCAAAGCCCATGAGACCGTTTGTGTGGGTGGTACCAGTAGGTCTTTTCTGATCTCAACAGAATTTGGCGCGAGGTGAGTTCTATATAAAAATCTTTATGTAGAAAATTTCATTTCGATAGGTCAAGTCTGTAGTGAGTTATTGCTATATTATTTTTCACGGCCGATAAGACCATTTGTGTGGGAGGTACCAGTAGGGCCTTTCCGATCTTAGCTGAATTAAGCACAAAAGTCTGTTCTATATATTAATCTTTATGTCGAAAATTTCGTCTCGATAGGTCAAGTGTGTGGTCATTAATTGTCATATTATTTTTCAAGGCCCATGAGACCGTTAGTGTGAGAGGTACCAGTAGGACTTTTCCGATCTCAACAGAATTTGGCGCAGAGGTGTGTTCTATATATTAATCTTAATGTCGAAAATTTCGTCTCAATAGGTCAAGTTTGTAGTGAGTTATTGTCATATTATTTTTCAAGGCCCATGAGACCGTTTGTGTAAGAGGTACCAGTAGGGCCTTTCCGATCTTAACTAAATTTAGCGCAAAAGTCTGTTCTATATATTAATCTTTATGTCGAAAATTTCGTCTCGATAGGTCAAGTGAGTGGTGAGTTATTGTCATATTATTTTTCAAGGCCCATGAGACCGTTAGTGTGGGAGGTACAAGAAATGGTAGACCAGTCTAAACCATTTTTGCACAGATGATTGCGGCTATATAAAAATTATTATTTGCAAAATTTCAGTGATTTTGCTCAAGAAACTGGACGGATATTTCCAAATAAAAAACTAATTTTTATGAGGTAGTGTCGGTTGAGGGTCTCCAACACCAACTTTCGTAGAGCTATATAGCCCATTTTCAATACCAACCATACTAGGTTAACTACACATATTTGTGCAAAATTTCAGCTCCCTAGCTGTTTTTTGCAGGCTCTATCTTGTTTTCAACAGACGGACAGACGGCCAGCTGGACAATATGGCTAGATCGTCTTAGAATTTTACGAGGATCAAGAATATATATACTTTGTTGTGTCTCCGATGATTATTTCAAGGTCTTACAGACAGAATGACAAAACTAATATACCCTCCATTGTATGGTGGAGGGTATAAAAACTGCTTCAACATATTTAAATAACGATCCCCATTGACAGTCGCTGTAACAGTGCCTTGTAGAGCAAAATGGGACTCAACAAACATAACCAAGTAACTTATCAGCTGTTGTTTTCTTCAGACATTTCAAAATTTTCTTGGTAATATTTCATTCCAATAGTCAAATCTAGAGGGTTTAGCTTGCTTGTAATTTGGACTTTGAATTATCCGTTGTAATGTCCGTCTCAATAACACAATTTGCGCCTATAATTTTCGAGTCGAAACGATTGGGTTTGCCCAGTGTCTTGAACCCGAACAAAGGGATCTCGATGGCACGGTCTTTTTAGATCACAGTTGTATGGGTTATACCACGGTCCTTTGTAAGTTCATGACCTAATGTAAGCTGAAAATCTTTCTTGGACAAACCTAACATATCTACAACAGCCGCTCAACATCCCATTTAGTAGCAAGGGGAACTTTATTAAAGTGATTTAGCAGTTTACGAAGTAATTCTCGTACTCACTCACCGAGACCTACGGTATAACACCGGCTCCAAACTTTTGATGGCTTTTGTAGAGAAGTTTTTACAATGCTTTGCACAAATGTTTACTTAAAAAGTGCACGAATTTCTCTTCTATAATGATGGGTAATATAAATAAATCGGTGGCAGCACTACTGGTGAATTTAAGCCATATTTTCTTAATATGTACCACAGTGCACCATCGTCCGAAAAAGACACATTGTGTGTTGGTATCGCTTTCAATTTTAATGTTCACATTAATTGCTTGAACGCACTGGCCCAAGCAGAAGCAAAACAATTTGTCTCGCTGGGGGATTACGTGTGGACTTGCACAAAGTGAATCCTTTTTGTATGTTTTGTTTTGGTTTTCCTGTCCGCTGTTTGATTTGTTCTGGCTAAAGTCAAACCATTGTTTTCTTTTGTCATCCCTAAGGATTCCCCATGAAACCAAATAAAACGCTTTCGTTATGATCGTATACAATTTGTGTGGACTTCAGAATGATTATATTGAGAACAATAAAAAATCTTCGTGAAAAGGACATTTGGTGGTTTACAAAGGACATGGGTCACTTAGTCGCAGGCGTTTCGTTTTTGTAGAAGTTTTTATTTAATAAATGGAGTGGAATTTTTCTGCTCTTTAATGAAACGATGTATGAAGAAAACCCATTAAAGATGGAAGATATGCATTACTTTTTTATGTTCAGGATAAATTTCCAGTTTGTTTTGGATAGATCCCTTTAAAGGAGTAGGACAAACTATGGGAGAGCTGGAAGCTGAGCATTACCACTAGTCTTCAAATGGAAAAAATATTTATGATATGGTAGAGATTTGGTGTCTGGCTATACTTTTCGGACTCATAAGTGTCATGGGTCTTTATTTTGTTTTATAGTCATCATTTTAAATGGAATGAAACAGCTCGATTAAACGGTCTCAGGGAGAAGGGTTATATAAATTGAGTGGACCTTTAAGCAATATGACTGTCAAAATAAAAAAAATCAAATTCGTTGTAAAAGACGTAACGTCCGTTAGAGGTAATTATTCCATTCTGAAGAAATATCCGAGAATTAGAGGATATTATAGAGAGGAGATTCTAATTTAAGGCTTGTGAATCCAAAAATATGCATCTCTTAAACTGATAGACGTTTTAAAGAAACCTATCCAGAAAAGCTAAAGGATAAAACTGGAAGAAGTTCTGAAGTGATGTGGAACGCTCCTCAGAAAATAAACGGCTACCCAAATTGTATCTTCAAGTCGAGCTATACCACCTTATATCTAGAGAGCAGATGGATCACGGACCACTAGCAGTAGGAATACCCTAAGAGTCTTTATTTAAACAAACTTCACGGGCTATCGAGCACCTAAGTCTCAGTTTGTAGCGCATCCTGACAACGATGTACATGATATCTTCGATATTCCGATTACATGATATCGCTTAAGATGGGCGTTTAAAAGCTTCCATCCCTACAAATTGCCGGGTCTGAGTGTTGTTGTTGTTGTAACAACAATATACTTATTTTAAAGTCTTGTTCGTCTGTGGAGATCTACTTCGATATCCAGGTGTAGGAAAAGCGCCATTTGAACAGGATGCGTCAGCTGAGACAATTGAAGAGGTGCAGCACATCATGTGGTCCCTGATGGCAGGCGGGACAGATGTCCGGAACGTTAGCATCAATTCGTGCCCAGTAAGAATTGAGGCGTCTGCACGTCTGCCGAGTTAGTACCTTCTACTCAGGTGAAATCTCCGGGGGATGCTTCCCTAGCACTACATTCACAAAGTAGCTGGATACTGCTGCTGCGACTTCATCGGCGTGAATGTTGTTCAGACCTGCCTGATAGTTTCGATGATCTAAAGGTTCTCTCTTATATCGCTGGACCTCTCTCTCTAGACCACAAAGATCGTACCTGATCTGCCTGGGCGGAGGCATCTTGTCCAACAGATGGTTGTTAGGATGACCGCTGCGAAAAACCCTAGCAGGTATTGCTTAGACAGCAGGAAATTGTGTCTGCGCACGGTAAGGACCTTCGTCTCCTCATGTAGATGGTCCTCAGAGGACATAAGAACACACCCTGTTGATGTTCTAAGGGCGGCATTCTGGCATGTCTGAATTTTCTTCCACTGCGTCGTACTCACGTTCGCCGACCATACAGGTGCTGCGTAGTTTGCTACAGACCGACCTATCGCTTTGTAAGAGGTCAACAAGGTTTCTTTGTAGGCTCCCCAAGTACTGCCGGCAAGTAACTTAAGGACCTTGTTTCTACTTTTGAGTTTATCGCAGATAGCTGCAGCATGTTCAGAGGATCGAAAATGGCTGTCCAATGTGACCCCAAGGATTTTGGGTTAGATGGTAGTCGGGATGTTGACGTCATCGGCTTTCACATTGAGTGACAACCGCACCTCTGTGGTGCATGCAGTAAACAGTGTGGCTGATGATTTGGAGGCGGATATTTTCATATTCCTTGCAGTGAAAAAGAGTGCAAGGTCAGTTAAAAAGAGCCGGGGAAATCACTCCACCCTGGGGAACTCCTTGTTTAACTCTACGGGGCTTCGACTTTCTGTCTCTAAATTCTACATATGACTGGCGCCCACTCATGTAGTTTACGACCCAACGTTTTACACTGGGCGGAAGGGGCGTTTCTTCAATGTTTTCGAACAGAGTGGCATGATTGACCGTGTCGAATGCATTTGTTAGATCAAGAGCCACGAGGACCGTCCTGTCATTTGGCCTGTTCCGCGACTTGTATAAGTACGTGTGGTGATGGCGTGTAAAGCAGTTGTTGTGCTGTGCTGCTTGCGGAACCCAGTGCTTTAGGGACTGAGTGTCATTATTCCAGCCGACTGACAGGAGAACATCGATACATAAATGCCATGGCTCTGGACATTCTTCAAAGCATGTTTGCAACCATCTGATAACCCTTCGCGGTCGTCATCCCAAATGGAACGAAGACATCTCACACTATGGCGAAAAATTCTAGACCAATCTGTCTGGCACAATTCCAGCTTAAAACTTTGAAAAGCATCATCGATGTACTCGTATACATCGGATGATTCCTACGACTCGGCACTTTGTCGGAGCCCCAGCACTGCACTGTACTCTTTGGTTGGCAATGTACTTAAGTAGAAATTTTCCTGTATTACAATAAGTACAGGGTGGAACACGGAATTTTGGGTTTTTGCACTGCAGGCTCTGGCGGCACTGTTTGTCGAATAGAGTGGAGAGTTTGTATGTGTCTGCCTTTCGCTTGACATCATGTATTGGACACGTAAGGAGAGGTAATTTTGTGTTTTTGAAGAGTATTTTTCAAATGCGCACTCGATTTTTGCTGTGCAGCGTGCTTTCGTTTACGAATCGCAATTTGCCCACGCGCACGTGGTCCTGGACGGAAATCAATTAAAATTGGGAAACTTGATTGAGAACAACACCTGAGAGAAAGACACCACAACACCACAAAACATCGAGAGAGTTAGAGCAGCAGTACTACGATCTCCGAAACGCTCTGCTCGGAAGCAATAACTTTCTCTTGGCATTTCCAAACATTTTTTCTGTCGGCTCTTGAGGCAATGCAATTAGAGGATACAAGGTTCCAACAGGAAGGTGCTACTTTACACACATGAATTGTTTAAGGCAAATGTTTCCTGGACGATTTATCTCTTTGAGGGGTGATGTGAACTGGCGAATTTTTCCTATGGGGTTACCTGAAGTTGAAGGTATATATCAACCGTCCTAACACCTTGGAAGACCTTATTAACAATATTCGGGCTGAAATTGGTAGAATACCGGTCGACATGTTTGTAAGAGTTCATGAAAACTTCAGAAAACGTATGCAGTAGTGTGTGGTTAGCGAAGATCGACATTGGTCAGTTACACTATTGAAAACCAGGTAATTTAAAAGCTTCCTTACTGTTCAATATAATTAAAATATAAAATATATGTTTCTAAGGTTCATAATTTTTTTTATTTAATTTGCAAATAAACAAATTTTCGCCCTCCACTTGTATTTACTGATAGCTTCGTTGGATATAGAGGGAGCTTTTAACAATGTGAGACCGGAATCGGTCATTGCAGCAATGATGCAATAGGGAATAAATTAATCTGTCACTTATTTTGTTGGAAAACTCCTGAAAGAGTGGCGCATTGAGTCTACTTCAAGCGCCTCTAATATTTGCAAGTTGGTAGTACGGGGAACACCACAAGGAGAAGTACTGTCCCGACTGCTGTGGAATCTTAACATTACACACAGAGAAAAGGTAATTTGCTAATAGGTCCGAGTTACTATTATTCTATTGGACGTGAAGATACTCTATCTCTTGGAATGACTAAGTCTAAGGCTCTGTTCACTATCCTTAACTGGCTTCTGCCAAAGCAAGTGCCTAGGAATACAGCTATGCTACTTGTCGCCGAGACGGCAGGAAGTACAAGCACTATGGCTATAACGAAATTTTAGGACATTTTTCAATATAGAATTTTCTATTTTCGATTGAGGTTTTGCGATGAGAATATCGGAGAAATTGGATGAAGTAATTGGCCTAAGCCTACCAGAGAATTCAATTCAAATATACGCTGACCGATCAAAGTCACTAAAAGGAGTTGCATGTGGTATCTACTCGGATCAGCTGATTTTGAAACTGTCGCTCAAGCTACCGGACTATTGCTGATTTTTTCAAGCCGAACTCACAGCCATCGGAACTGCTGCGCAGAAATTAAAGTGTTATGGGGTATCATGCATGGATATTTTCATATTTACTGCCAGTAAGGCGGCCATTAGATTCGTTAGGAATGTGTTCATCTCTTAAAAAAATGCTTAAGAATACCGGATGTCTTTGGCACGATATTCGTAGGTAACCCTTATATGGGTTCCTGTCATTGATGATAATTGTTCAGCTTTTAAAACTCATTTCACAAATTGAAAAAATTAGCAACCATTTTTTATCGAAATATTATTGGTTTACTCGAGGAGACAACATTCTTATTACTTAAGGTACACAATTATATTCACGTGGCTTCTATAACTTTGCAGTAGCGCATCCTGCAAAATTAAGGTGACGGTTTCTCTATGGCTCTATCTCACAAATGTCTATGTTTAAAATTATGTTCAAAGTCCCATGTTTCGATTGATTCATTGTGGCGTCTCAAAAGTGCAAAAATTCACACGCCCTTTTTATGCACATTTCCTTGAACATTAAAAGTGTGTTAATGAGAAATTGTACGCTCGGGTAGCACACAATTCCAGGTATACATACGCATTTGCTTTCAGTAAGCAAATTAAGCCTTACCACTCCGAATTGACTACTAAACATGCCTTCACTGGCGCAAAATTTTGAATTTTTGCTATAAATTCATTATAAGAGGATTAAATAATACTTGAGCATACCCTTGACGTTCCTACGTACAACACATCAACAATATCAAAATGCTAAAGGGAGAACGTTTTTAAAGCTAAACGGCGATAGCTTTCCTTTATCCAACTGCCATGTGTTTCTCTAAACCGTACCAAGGCAACACATATCGAGAGAAATGTGGTGGCAACCGTTAAAATACTTGAAAACATCATTGACAACTTCAGTTAATAGTGATTATTTTAATGCAGGAGATATTAGAACACAATAATAACAACATCCAACACCTTTGGAGCTTAACCATAGAGTTTCGAAAAACCGGGTTCAGATAACCGGCATTTCGGTTTTTATTTTTCTATTTTAATTGCATCGACCATGGCCCAAAAAACTTACTCGTGCTAAATTTGATCAAGATGTAAGGTGTGGCTTCAAAAGCTTAAAACAAAAAATCGGATGTGAGAGCTATATCTAAAACTGAAACGATTTTCTTCAATTTCAATAACGTTGTTTCCTAGCCCAAAAACTTATTAGTGCTAAGTTTCATTAAGATTGGATGTCAAATGTAGCTGCTAGAGCTAAAAACATAAAAAACGGATGAACGTATATGTGGGAGCTATATTTAAATCTGAACCGATTTTCTTCTATTTTAATAATGTCCTGCCTTGGTCCAAAAAGCCTATGTGTGCCAAATTTCCATATACTCGTATGTATGGGAGCTATAGCTCAATCTGAACCAATTTTTGCAATTTCAATAACGTTCTATCTTAGCCCATCAAACTTTCTTTTTCCAGGTTTCATCAAGATTGGATGTCTCTGTGGCTTCTAGAGCTAACAAAGAAAAATTCAGATGAATATATATGTGGGAGCTATATTTAAATCTGAAACCATTTTCTTTAATTTTAATAACATTCACCCTTGGTCCAAGAAACAAACGTGTGCCAAATTAAATCAAGATTGGATGTTGTGCGGTAAAAAATCGGATAAACTTATATGTATGGGAGCTATATATAAATTTGAACCGATTTTCTTCATCAAGATTGTACAGGGTGGGCCAAAGCTTACTATGGGGTTAAAAACTTAATAACTTTTCGTTTATTATTTTTTTTACAAAATGGAAATTTGTTTAGACTAAGTATGAAAAATAATGCCATTTAAATAACCCCCGTATTCAGCATCGCACTGATGGGCTCGTTTTAATGCATTTTCCAAAACATCTTTCAACATTTGTAGCTGAAGCATTCGAATCTTTTCAACAATGTTGGCCTTAAGTTAAAGGATTGTCTCGGGATTGTTCACATATACTAGCTCCTTCAAATTACCCCAAAGAATATAGTCGGGTGCTGACGATCGCGCTGGCCAAATAATTACGAATTTCTGGAAATTATTTGCCCTGTAAAAATTTGACTAAAAAGTGCCATTGTGTCTCGGGCAGTGGCTTCGTCCTGATGAAACCATACCTCAGGTCTGTTTTCAAAAGCACGCCGTAAATAATTTTTTATCATAATCCGATACCGCTCTCCATTTACGGATACTGCACTTCCTTCTTCATTCTCGAAAAAGTAAGGCCCAATGATATCTGCGGGTGTGATCCCACACTATGCTGTCAACCTAATGGAGCGCAATTGGAGTTGATGAATTGCTTTTGGATTTTCAGAACCCTAGAACCTACAGTTTTGCTTATTAACAAAGAATTCAAATGAAATCCTCTTGGATCTCTTAAAAAACTAAGCTTACTGTGAAACCAGAACTCGTATATTACTGACTTTTAGAGCGGAAGGAGCATGTTTCGTTGGAGTCAGCCATAGCTCGATATACGAGGGCGACTGCAAAAGTAACTGGCTTAATATAAAAAGAACCGTTTTTTTGGAATTAATATTATTTATTTTTCAACATAATCTCCTTCCAACTCAATACACTTCATCAAACGTTTTTCAAATTTTTTATTTCAATCCGAAAAATAAGATTTTTCAAGACCTTCAAAATATGCCTCAGTTTTAGCAATAACCTTGCTATTGGGCGAACATTTTTTGCCACCGAGAAATTTTTTTAAATTTGGAAACAAGAAATAATCAGAAGGAGCTAAATCTGGACTATATGGTGGATGCGGAGCAATTTCAAATCGTAATTCGGCCAGTTTTTGTTGAGTTAAAAATTCAGTGTGTGAAGGAGCATTATCTTGATGAAAAAGAACTTTTTTCCTAAATGCGGTTGTTTTATTTTGATTTCTTCACTCAACCGATCCAATAATGCACAATAATATTCACTATTTATAGTTTTTCCTTTCTCAAGATAAACAATAAATATTATAACCCTTGCATCCCAAAATACTGTGGCCATTACTTTTCCTGCTGACTTAACAGTTTTCGCCTTCTTGGGACTGTTCTTGCATTCTGGGATGTAGTGATGGATCCATGTTTCATTAACAGTTATGAATCGGCGCAAGAACTCTATTGGATTACGCTGATAAATCGCTAAAAGCTCCACGAAATTGGTCCAACGGACGTTTTTTTGGGGCAAAGTCAACAAACGCGGCAAACATCTTGCGGATTGCTTTTTCATGTGGAGTTCATCGTCTTCTTGGGACCACTTTTACCAGCTTCTATCCATTGTTTTGACTGTGCTTTGCATTCTGGGATGTAGTGATGGATCCATGTTTCATCAACAGTTATGAATCAGCGCAAGAACTCTATTGGATTACGCTGATAAATCGCTAAAAGCTCCTCGGAATTGGTCCAACGGACGATTTTTTGGGCCAAAGTCAACAAACGCGGCACCCATCTTGCGGATAGCTATTTCATGTGGAGTTCATCATGTAAAATACTCCAAACTTGTTTTTCGTGTGTTTTAACAATATCAGCAAGTTCTCTGAGCTTTATTCGTCTTTCTTTAGTCACTTCATTAAATATTTTTCTAATGTTTTCAATAGTAGTAGCAGTTTTCGGTCTTCCAGAGCGTTGTTCATCTTCCGTACTTGAACGACCCATTTTAAATTGTTGAACCCAGGAATTCACGGTGGAGTATGATGGTGCATTATCACCATGAACAGAATCCAATTCATCTTTGATTAATTGTGGCGTATAACCTTTCATATAAAAGTGTTTAATTACCGCACGAAACTCTTTATTTTCCATTTTTCAAAAATTATAAAACTTGTTTACTTCAATCACCTGTAGCGAAGAAAATAATCATTAAATATTTCGGAAATTTTGACAGATGGCTTATAAAAGATTGCTTTTAAAAAACAAGAAAAAAGTTGCTAGTAAAACAGAAAATGTGCCAGGCCAGTTAGTTCTGCGGTCGCCCTCGTATCTGGCACAAAATAAAATCAAATAAAAATTCATTAAAAAGACGATTTTTTTTCTTTCGGTCAAGTATAACAAAATAAGTGAATACGGAACAATTTGGCAATTAGTATGTTCGGCCGGGCAAAGGCTTTTTACACACCATCGTTCCAGTTCGACATTGATAGTATTGGGATTTATGGTTGTTGGTGGGGTATTATTGTTTCAAATGAATGTACCCAAAATCGTATTTTAGTGAAGTAAAGCATTTGCAGAAGTGTGAAATTTTCAAATAAAGTGCTTTTTAAGATTTATATCCATATTGGAAGGGACATTTTTCTGCTCTAGGAACTTTATATCAGAGCATTAAATCCTTAAAATAAATTCATTAAATCAATAATAATAGTTTCCTGTCGATCTAGAAGTCAGGAATTAACTCGTTCATGCATAAACTTAGAATTGGTACGTTATGAGCGGCAATAACACTAGTTTACAAAATATGAATTTTTTCCTGGTCCAGAGTGCTAAGTATTTTTCCAATAGATTTTGGGCTCCATAATAATTTTTTTACGATTTTTTTTATGAGATGTCTCAGCTTATTGGACCATAACTCCCAAAAACAATTACTGATTTGATCAAACTTGGTCTCAAATGAAAGGATTAGGATGAAATTAGCTTTGTTGCCTAATTTTTATAAACGCTAGCTTGTTTTGCTCGAGAAAGTGCCAACTTTAAGCTCAAAATCGTAATATAGCAAAAATAGATAAATTTTTTAAATTTTAAATACCTCCAACGTCAACACTATTTAACTGATTTTAATTAGCTCAAGCTAATTTCATTTCAATAAAATCGTAAAAAATTCAAAAAATTATATCTTGAAAACTAATCATAGGAAACTTTTTAAAATTTATTTTTCTGTTTAGAGGCCAAAATCTATAGAACCAAAATGGCTGTAATCTAGTGTAATTACGTCTGGTGAAACTGGACCATATCAGTTCGAACTCTCATATATCGCCCTTATAGCCAACCATACTGAGACTCGACTATAATGGTTCATCTTATGAAATAGCCGCCGTAAAAAGGTACTTTGTTATTAATAGTCCAGGGACTCTAGTGGCAACGTTCAAATTAGAGCTAGCTCAAATAAATCATAGTGACTTATACACTAAAAGGGGCCAAAAGTAACCATGGGGTTTGAAAATTTAATAACTTTTTCGTTCATATATTTTTTTTCACATTATATAAAGAACACTTGGAGAATAAATAATGGAGAGATAAACAACTGAACAAGGAACCAGCAAATTAGAATTTTATTATTTAAATCAGCGTTCAATTATTTTAACGCAAAAGCGTAAGTGATGAAGCTCATTTTCATTTAAATGGCTTTGTTAATAAGCAGAACTGTAGGTTCTGGGGTTCTGAAAATCCAAGAGCCATTCATCACGCCAATTGCACCCTATTAAGTGCACAGTATGGTGTGGGATCACATCTGCAAATATCATTGGGCCTTACTTCTTCGAGAATGAAGATGGAAGTGCCGTAACCGTAAATGGTTTCAGCAGGACGGAGCCACTGCCCGAGACACAATGGCACGTTTTCGTCAAATTTTTGGAGAGCGAATAATTTCCAGAAATTCGGAAATTATTTGGCCAGCGCGATAGCCAGATTTCTCAGCACCTGACTATGTTTGTTGGGGTTATTTAAAGGAGCGAGTATATGTGAACTAGCCCGAGACAATCCTTCAACTCAAAGCAAACAATGTTGCAGAAATTCGAACGCTACAGTCTCAAACTTTAAAAGATGTTATGGAAAATGCTCTAAAACGAGCCCATCATTGCGAAGCTGAAAACGGGGGTCATTTAAGTGGCATTATTTTTCATACTACTAATAGTGTAAAAAATGTCCACTTTTTATATCATATACGATAATCTGAGAAAAAAATTAAAAGAAATTAATAAACGAAAAAGTTATTAAAATTGTTAACCCCATCGCAACTTTTGGCCCATCCTGTACTTTTGACATTGAACTACGAGGGCGACCGCAAAACTAACTGGCCTGGCACATTTTCTGTTTTACTAGCAACTTTTTTTTTGTTTATTAAAAGCTATCTTTTATAAGCCATCTGTCAAAATTTCCGAAATATTTAATGATTATTTTCTTTGTTACAGGTGATTGAAGTAAACAAGTTTTATTATTTTTTGAAAAATGGAAAATAACGAATTTCCTGCGGTAATTAAACACTTTTATATCAAAGGTTATACGCCACAATTAATCAAAGATGAATTGGATTCTGTTCATGGTGATAATGCACCATCATCCTCCACCGTGAAATCCTGGGTTCAACAATTTAAAATGGGTCGGTCAAGTACGGAAGATGAACAACGCTCTGGAAGACCGAAAACCGCTACTACTATTGAAAACATTAGAAAAATATTTAATGAAGTGACTAAAGATAGACAAATAAAGCTCAGAGAACTTGCTGACATTGTTAAAATACACGAAAAACATGTTTGGAGTATTTTACATGATGAACTCCATATAAAAAAGCTATCCGCAAGATATGTGCCGCGTTTGTGGATTTTGCCCCAACAAAATCGTCCGTTGGACGATTTATCAGCGTAATCCAATAGAGTTCTTGCGCCGATTCATAACTGTTGATGAAACATGGATCCATCACTACATCCCAGAATGCAAAGAACAGTCAAAACAATGAATATAAGCTGGTAAAAGTGGTCCCAAGAAGTCGAAAACTGTTAAGTCAGCAGGAAAAGTAATGGCCACAGTATTTTGGTATGCAAGGGGTATAATATTTATTGATTATCTTGAGAAAGGAAAAACTATAAATAGTGAATATTATTGTGCATTATTGGATCGGTTGAGTGAAGAAATCAAGATAAAACGACCGCATTTAGAAAAAAAGTTCTTTTTCATCAAGATAATGCTCCTTCACACACTGCATTTTTAACTCAACAAAAACTGGCCGAATTACGATTTGAAATTGCTCCGCATCCACCATATAGTGCAGATTTAGCTCCTTCTGATTATTTCTTTATTCCAAATTTAAAAAAAATTCTCGGTGGCAAAACATTTTCGTCCAATAGCGAGGTTATTGCTGAAACTGAGGCATATTTTGAAGGTCTTGAAAAATCTTATTTTTCGGATGGAATTAAAAAGCTTGAAAAACGTTTGATGAAGTGTATTGAGTTGGAAGGAGATTATGTTCAAAAATAAATAATAATAATTCCAAAAAAACGGTTATTTTTATGTTAGGCCAGTTACTTTTGCGGTCGCCCTCGTATTTATTTTTATGTTGTTTTACTTGATACTGCACGATTTTTGCCCTTTTACCACATGTGCTTCATATTGTGACATCCTGGTAATCGAGGGTATATAATTTATATTTCATTTTTAAAATTGTACTAGTACGAGTATTGCTGTAATCTTTTTTGTTATTTTAAACAAATTCTTAAAGATATCCTTGCGACAGAAAGTATTTATTCGTTGTTGTTCACAAATGCACGAAATCAATGGAAAATTCTCGTGAACACCAACAACCTGGGAAGCGACGCATTATCTGCTCATTTCAAGAAGTTGTTTATGTTTATTAAATACTATTATTGTCTATTCTATGGCCTTAAATAATATTTGTTTTTTTCTGTGTCTACTTTTGTTTAGGAAGTTTTTATTTCTAGCTGTTTTCTTTGTTTTTTTTTTACCATTTGTTAGAAAGATAAAATGTTATTTTTATGACGTTCTCTTGAGTTCGATGCTGGAATTGTTGTTCTTGCATTTTCGGAGATCTTCAATTGAAATGTTTACCTTGCTAGTAAATATAGCAAAGTGAGTTGGATATTTTAAATTTCGTTTGTACTTGGCTGTTTCTTCTAGTTACCGCTTAGGTTTATAAATAAAAATCGTTGTATTTTCATTGAAATGACTATTATTTTTCTAGTATATGAACCTTTTTGTACACTCCATTATAAATTTTGTCATTTCGTTCTTATGTAATTAAGATTGTTGCACAGTGGTTCAGAAGAAAACTCAAAAGATCGTAATAAGGCAAGTATTGTAGGTATATTGAGTAAGATTAATATTTTCAGAGTTAACTACTACTGGAGGGAGGCTTAAAAGAGACCTAGCAAGTCCACTTATCACGTTCTTGCTGAAAGTACAAATTAGAAAGTTGCTTCCTTATTGATCGCAGCCAGGTAATTGCTTTTTTGGCCTCTTCCTGGGTGTGGGTGGACATTCAACTCTATCATCTGTGATTAAAAGCATGTGGCAGTCATCGGCAAGATCTTCAGGCTGTAAAAAGTTGTCATTAAATTTTTTGCCGAACTAATCGTAGCAGACTGCTGAAGACAAAGCTTGGCGTTTCTAAAAACCGCTTTACCGTGTATTTTGAAAATATGGCATATATAAGTACATTTCACCAATGTTCACGTTTATTCTGAAAAGAAAAAAACAAAGGTCTCGAACCAGAAACCACTAAAATTGCGACAGATCTGTAAAAAGGTAAAGAAAGACGGACTCAACCTCTAGAAAACTCAAGATATAAGTATTATGTTATTTTGTGGATGTCCCACTTTTTTTTAATAAAGGGTGATGCATCTAGAGGTATTTCTTCAGAACAAAAAACAAATATAAAAATTCAAATCAAGTGTGGAATCTTTATTGGTAATTTGAAAGGACATTTTATGGCATTTATTTTTTGAATAAAATTTCCTTCAAATGTTGGCCGCAATTTCGGATGACTCGTTCGAGAATTTCGATCGGTATGGCTTTAATGAAACGCGTAATTTTATTTTCCAAAACCTAAATCGTAGCTGGTTTGTCAGCATAGACTTTGGGCTTTACGTAACCCCAATGAAAAATGTCTAAAGGTGTGATATCACTCGATCTAGGCACCAACTCACCTGTCCAAAACGTAAAATTAGCTGCTTTTCGAAATGACTTCTCAATAGATCCATTGTTTGAGCAGCTGTATGGCAAGTGGCACCGTCCTGTTAAAACCAAGTGTCGTCAAGATGTCGGGTAGCATAAAGATCGATATCATGGCGCGATAGCGAGCACCATTCACGGTTACGTTCCGGCCATCATCGCTTTTGAAAAAGTATGCACCGATGATTCAAGAAGCCTATAAACTGCACCATACAGTGGGTTTCCCTAGGTATAATGGCAACTCCTGAACATATTCTTGTTGCTCTTCAGCCCAAATGCGGCAACATTGTTCATTAACTTTTCCGTTGAGCCAGAAATGGGCCTCATCACTGAAAAAAAATTTGGTGAAAAACAGCGGATCTTCCCGTTTTTCGCCGAACGCTCTTTTCCATAATACAGTTGCCAACATTTGAAGGAAATTATATTCAAAAATAAATGCCATAAATGTCCTTTCAAATTACCAATTAAGATTCCACTCTATATACCTCTATATCGCCCATTATAATATGGGAGCAGTGTAAAAGTTATACATAACGTTACTTTCATTATTCGGGCGTGGTAACTCAGATTAATCAAAACTTACCATATCTCTTGAACTGTCAGTGATATGTCGAATATGTTTGGTGATGTTAGTATGGTAAAAAATACAACCAGATGGAAAATTGAATAGTTGTAAGGCCATAATGGACCAAGAAATGTTAACAAAAAAAACTTGTTTTAATAAATTAAACCTCAAATTATTATAAAGTCCACTATATGTAAGTTGACACTTTAACTCATGAACTGTTGCCGGTAAAATATGAGAAAAGGTAGTATATGATGTTGGCCTGGCTAGAAGCTTCACCTGGCGAAAAAAGGGGTTGCCACGTCCTTAAAAAAAATTTCATTTGGGACAAAACAATGTTTCGCTCGTCATATAATTATAAAAATATGCAATTAATTTTCCGCAAATTTCCGTCGGGTGTATATGGTCTCTTAGTACACAAAAGGGCATGACATTTTGTTTAAATGCTGATTTAAAAGAGGCGATAAGTAGAAGTACCGACTACTGCACTGTGGAGCGAAACTCATGATGAAAGGCCTTGCTTCGGCCCGGCCGAACTTGAATTGTTTCTGCTCGTTTAAACCTTATGACCATTAAGATTTACATTATGTCATAGTGTCTTCAATGTGTTGCTCCATTACGATAAAGGGAAAATATATTTGTCATATTTTTGTGAGGAAAGTCAAGAGAGGTTTGTTTGCTATATGATACACATAATCACCGGATGAAACATCTGTATAGGTTGTTTAGTTGCTGCTCCACATTACGGCTGTCCCATATTTCAAGCAACTTGAAAAGGACCTCTTGTTGGAAAGATTTTTATTATTGTTTAAAACTGCCCACACTTCCACCCATCATGGAATGATTCTTTTCTTTGAATATCTACAGCTGGCTGTTATTAACATTTTATGGTCTCTGTTTACTTCATCCACATCCTGTTGAAAATGTTTTACTTTATCCGTCTACTTCCCCGGAATATTTGTCAATTTCTTTTGAATTCTTTTCACGTGCCTTAGGTGAAGGTAGGGGATTTTGAAACCAGAAGAGGGTCCAATAATGGCAACTGTGACAAAAGCCATTTTAAAAACAATTGTCATTGGGCCGTTATTTTTTGCAGCCCATGACTGAGTGCTGTACTTTGAAAAACATTTTTAATATAAATATTTTTGAGCAATTATACGTGATTTTAACATAATGGTAGTAATTTCACTTTGAATTAATTAAAAAGTATAAGTTTAAAGGTTGCCAAAAGAAAATTTTTAGCATGCTCTTAACGTAATAAGCTGAATTGTTTTAACTTGACTTTAAAAATAAACTGGTGTACGGGGACTATTTAACATTTTAAATTTGAATCTGCTGTAAAAAAAGACTGATAAGTTTTTCAAATTTCTAGTTTTATTGGAACTTTGTTATATACGAGGGTTGCTATATATATTTCTGTCCTAGGCAACACTAAATGTTGCCTTGCGTCAACTGACATTTTCATTTGAAAGTTTAACATTTTTTAGCATAAACGAACTCATTTGTGTTGTGACTTGAAAAAGAATCAATTTGGTTAAAAAATGTAATTAACTCGTGAACATTTTCGTGCGGTTTTTTTTCACAACTTTCGACGAGAATTATCACGACAAGAGTGCATCGATGAACTTAAATTTTTGTATGGCGATGAAGCACCATCCTATAGCACTGTGAAAAACTGGTTTAATGAATTTAATCGTGGCCGACGCTCGCTCAAAGACGAAGGTCGTACAGGTCGTCCAAAAACGGCCGTTGTGCCAGAGAACATTGATGTCGTGCGTGAACTGATATTGCAAGATACCGTGAGATAGAGGCATCCTTATAAGATCGTCACAGGTGACAAATCATGGATCTATGCGTATGAGCCCGAAACAAAACAGCAATCGACCGTGTGGTTCTTCGAAGACGAGCCAGATTCAACGAAAGCACTTCGAAGCAAATGGTCGCCTGTTTCTTCGGCAAAACTGGTCATGTGGCGACTGTTCCGCTTGAGCAACGTAGGATGGTCAATTCTGAGTGGTACACCACAATTTGTTTGCCTGAAGTGTTCGGAAAAATTCGAAAAAGGAACAAGAAAAGACGAATCATTATGCACTATGACAATCCGAGCTCTTACACATCGGCTTAAACCAGCGATTTTCGTCGTCAAAAACCATGTTTTGGAGGTGTCTCAATGGGAGTCGAAAAAGCGCTTCGAGTATTTGTTTGAACGCATGGGAAAGTATATAAATCATGCTGGAGAATACTTTGAAAAAGAATAAAACCATTTTTGATGATAAATATTCACATTTTCATTATTAGGCCAGAAATATATATAGAAGCCCTCGTAATAGAACACAATATCTTTCATAGGAACAATACCACAACTGGCTCGGTAGTACCTCAACCCAATTTTTCAGTACAGTTTCGATTGTTTCGCGTCAAATCTCTTCAATGGCAACTTCGATTTCAGTTGTCTCTGGAAGAATCCAAAGGGCTCAAATAACAGCTCCGTGGCGTCATTTGAGCCTGCCAATTTCCTGCCAAACAATATTCAGCCTATGGGCGAAGCGTAAACGCATCGGATGGTGTTCCATTATTAAATAACAAAGTTCAACCTTTCTAATAAAACCAGAAATTTGAAACATTATCGGTACATTTTGTTTACCACCGATTCAAATTTAAAATGTTTAATCGACAATATTTTATTTGAGTTTATAATTCATTTCTTCCCGAGGAACAAATTTCAACAAACTCGGCCTGCAGGAAATGTGCATACTCGCCTAGTTAGTTCTGCGGAAAGCATTGATGTTTTTCGCGAAAGTGTGGAAACCTCAACTCTTAAATGGTGTTCGCTATCGCGAGATGACAAGGGATGACAATTGAGGATATAGACTTCGAAGATATGTGGTTCCAAGGTACACCATCCTTGCCACACAGAAATCGATGCAATATCTCTTTTGCTCAAAAAATGCAATGGCTGTTTTATCTCACGACATGAAGATGTTAACCACGATCATGTGATTTGATACCTTTGGACTTATTTCTTTGAGGATATTTAAAAGCAAAAATGTACGTTTACAAGCCAAAGACACATTACCGACATTTAATCTCCATTATGTCTGAGAGTTATTGAAAATATAAACCACCGAAGGCTTGGCGAGCAGTTGACCGATATTTCGTTGGGCACATATAAGTAATTGTCGTTGATCCTTCTTTCATAACTACAAAAAAATTAAATTTAAATATGACATTATTTTTTAACTTTTTGTTAATTTAGAACCCGCCCAGGGAGGTTCAAATATTCGGAAACGCCCAAATCACCCGATCCGTTTACGTAATTTTTTGCTTTTAATTAACAAATTTTAAGTCGTTAAAAATCAGTTGATAGCCTTAGCTTGAAACAGTTCGCAAATTATTTGAAAAAAAGCAAATATTTTTATTTAATGTTCTACTATTTCTCTTTAAAACTGTCCATTCAGAGTTAGGCATAGCTATTCGATTAGGAGAAGAGGGAGACAATGGCTGGAAAACTAAGCCAAAACAGTTCGTGCTTAAGAGTTGATATTTTACGCTGATTTGTTTTTCATTGCAATTTTCTTTGATTTCCCCCCATGGAACTTGACCAAACATTAATTGTTCATTGTTGAATAGAATTGCCAAAATGCTCTTCAGAGTTGTTTGATTTTGTCAAAAAATATGTGCTAATATTACTTCAATTGAATAAGTTGACATTCAAGTGCGTTTTACAAAAATAAACTTTAAGATGGGAAAAAAATTGAAATTGAAATAATGAGAATAATTTTCAATTGATTCCAAGGTCATGTTTTGTGCTGCCGCTGCGGATTTGTTGGTATTCCATTGCTATTTAGCATCCTTCGCCACTAGCCATTTTTAATAATATCGACGAGTTTTGTTGTCACTCGGAAATATCCTTCAAAGTGTTGGGATTTTTTTTCCTTAAAGGATGCCTCTTTAATGTATTCTGCTTTGTTGGGAGTTGGGTCATTTGACCAAATCTCTTACTTGCTTTTCATACTTTCGGAAAAAAACTTTTGCTCTACACTTAAAAATATTTTTTTGACGAACCCATTTATTCAATACGATAATATCTTCGTCTTATTTTAATATTTGTTAATCTTACGAGTATGTGTAAAGATCTAGTAACACCTTGATTTCGTTAGCTGTATTCACAATTGTCAGCAGAAAAAAGGAAAAGAAAACAAACACTTTGTAAAGTTTTGAAAATTTAGTTTAAGGCTATGTATAAGATTTAAAAATCAAGTCAATTGTTTTGACGCAGCGTGCTTAATGTCGCTTTTTAATGTGCGTACTGGACCTTCAGAACCAACAATAAACCGCTTGGTTTGTAATTTTCGACAATAGTGGTACAGTAAGACACCTGCCATGTAACGGAAGACCACGTACGGTCCACACAGACGAAATTTCCCATCGAGTTGTGGATAGTGTGCAGGACAGTCCAGAAACATCAAGAAGAAGACGTTCGGAAAAACTGGGGCTATCGCGGAGAGAGCATGAATGTGAGCAGCCGAAAATGGCCACCACTTGCAAGATATAATTTTTCATACATAAGCCAAAAATATTCCCCATTAAATTACTATATCACTAATTCCGCGAAAAGGTCATCCGCACATGTAAAAATCAAAGTGCTAGAAGAAGAAAATTAAACACACTCAATATATTCACTCGACTCCTAGAGACATAATTTGAGTTGAATTTTTCAGAATAACGGTAGTTTTGCCGTTCCTTTGTTTTTGCTTGGTGAGTATATTTTGTACAAAATTTTTTACTTTTAACTCTACATTTGCGGTACGCGTACATCAATTTTGTGCAAGTTGTAGAAAACATTATATTTACGGAAAAAATAATTAATTAATGGTTAACAGTTATTAGGTACATTTGGTGGTAAGTAATCTAAAATAGGGTAGAAAACTTTAAATTGTTTTGTACCTAGTTTTGTGTACATACCAAAAGTCTTTAAGTTTCAACAATGCCTAAATGAGGAAATATTATTAGCTTACAAATAAAGTTATTTGTAGATTTTGAGTCAATAAAGCTATCCTCAAATGCTTTATATTTTAATTTTTTTTGAAAGAGATAATATTAGTTTCGTACATGCTACATATTTATGTGTGCAATAACTTAATACATTATGAATATTGAATGTTTTTCATGATTTTACTTTAAACTTCAGAAAATGGTAAGGGGAAAAGAAGCTATGAGACGATTTCGACAGAAGATGCGAGAGAATGAATCAAAATAAAAGGAACATAAGGAACGTGAGAGAATAAAAAAGTACAGACAAAAAGTGAAAAATAACACTGAAAACCGAGTAAAAAAAGTGACAACTGTGGAACAAAAGAAGAAGAAAACTGAGAAAATGCGTCAATATCGAGCTACCATAAAATATAAAATCGAACATTCAGAAGCAAATAGACTACCGTATAAAACAAAACAATCGCTTTTTAAGGCAGTGAATCGCGTGCGAAAAGTTTTGCCAGAGTGTATTGACAGAAAACGAATTGTATTGAAACAGCTGTTTAAGGAATTTTATCCGGAAATCGCGTCAGAGATAAGTAATAAAGAAAACGAAATAAAAAACTGTTACATGAAAGTCCGAGCTGAAAATCTTTACAATGCTAAAGTGGTTAATTTCTACCAGCGAGATGATGTTTCTTATCAAACACCAGGCGTATCTGATGTAAAATCCGTCAAAACTGGTAAGAATAAAGTTTTAATGCAGAAGCTTACGAAATTTATAGTAACGAAACCGAAATAAGCGAAAGAGTGGGAAAACCCAAGTTCTTTGAATTACGCCCCCAAAATATAATGGTTGTTGCCGACACACCGCACAATGTGTGTGTATGCCAGCTACATGCTAATTTTGTTAATTTGTGTTTAGCGCTTAAAAATATTTATGGGTTTCCATCACCATACAAGTCTCTTTTAAACGAGCTTTGCTGTAATATAGCAAGTGAAAGTTGTATGATGGGAGAATGCGTTAACTGCGAGACGGATATCAAAGATGTGTTGCCATTTCTAGCTGACTATAACATAAACATATTCTGGAAACAATGGGGAAAATCTCAGCAAAATTGAAGAATTGAAGAGATTAAATAAAAGGCATCTGTTGCTATAGCAGTCCAAGAATTACAAGCCCAACTGCCGAAGTTCAAAAAACATTTGTTTATCAATAACATTCAGTCAGCACATTTTATAAAGTTAAAGCAGAATCTAAATGAGAATGAAGTGGTAATTCAAATTGATTTCGCTGAAAATTTTGCATTATTTTTCCAAGATGAAGTACAGGCTGCCCATTTTTCATACACACAAGTCACGGTGTTTACTGCATGTATTTGGGCCAAAAATAAAATTCAGTCGATTGCTATTATAAGCAATGACTTAAGTCATGATAAGTGTTGTGTTTGGAACTTCCTGAAAACAGTTTTGGACTACCTTAAAGCAGTTATCGGCGTATTTAAAAAGTGCCATATTTTTTCCGATGGATGTGCCTCGCAGTTTAAAAATAAATTCATACTGTCAAGCTTGATTATGATGGAGTCTATATATAACATGAAAATAACTTGGTCATTTTTTGCTACATCACATGGAAAGGGAGCTGTTGATGGCATAGGAGGAATCGTAAAAAGGACAGTTTGGACGCAAATAAAATCTTGTCAAAAAACGATAAGAAACGCAGAAGATTTTGCGAATTGTGCAGCAGAAAAATTAAATAATGTTCAAATATTTTATAATAATAAGGAAAGTATAGTTGAAACTCGCAATCTGTTGAGTCCAATATGGCAGCATAGTCATCTACCCAAAATCCCCAACCTACAATTGCAGCACTTTTTGGAAGTTTCTCACAATAGCATACTCTCTCCCTATACCTACAAATCAAAACAATGTACAACAACGGAATACATAAATTACAGACATAACAATTAACTTAATTTTTTTTTAAGTTTTTATTTTATGTACTTCTGTTTTTAAATAAAATGAATTCAATAATTTTGTTGCAACAGTAAATACTGTTTTATTTTTTAAATTCTTTTATTTAACTTACACTAGGTGTCGTCAAATCTAGCAATGCAAAATTTTTATACTTAGACTTTATTAAACTCAATGAAATTTGGCTAACATGTATAACTTCGGTGACAATACAAGTTAGTGGTGTGATAAAACAATTGGTTTAAAAATTTGTTTTTATTTGTTAATTATTTAAAATAAAATCAAGACATGTTTTTGATCGTTTTGTGTAGTCGACTAAAAGTGTGTAGTTGTACGTTACCAGTGCTACATGTACGTTACATTGCAACCGATTAAAAAAATCTCATTAACATTGAATTTTTTCTAGATGAAATCACCTAAAACCCAGTACAGGATAGTCTCCTGTAATTACGAAAAAAAAAGTTTTAATATGAAACCGATTCGCAGAAATTTCAAATAGAAGTAAACATATCATATTTTGGGTGAAATTTTTGTGGCATGTACGTTATGCATATTTTGCAGATAATCTTCTATGATAAAAATGTGAATGATAAAACTTTTATACATTTCAAATGATCACTTGCTTTGACATTTAAAAAATGTAAAATAAGTTTTTAAAAAAAAATATTTTACTAGGAAAAAACATCAAAATAATTCGCACGCTGTAGTCGTACGTTATATGGAATTCGTGATATAACAAAAAATAATAACAAGGGCAGCTACTTATACATGTGACGCGCAAAATAGAAAGAGACCTTAGGTTAAAAACCAGTTTTGTTCAGTAGAGCCATTTTAAAGATTAGGTCCCTTTCTATTTGCGCTTAGAATCGTCGACTTTACTTTCATAAAACGCGCATATCTCTGTGAGGGAACACTTTTGGGGAATGGGATCGGTCTCATTCGATGTTCAGAAAAAAAGAGAAAAAAAAAATGAAAATTGATTTTTTACCCTTAGCTCCCTTTCTCTATGCGCTGTCACATATATATTTCTGGCCTAATAATGAAAATGCGAATATTCATCATCAAAAATGGTTTTATTGTTTTTCAAAATATATCCAGCGTGATTTATACACTTTTGCATGAGCTCAAACCAACTGCCGAAGCACTTTTTCCACTCCGATTGAGACACCTCCAAAACATGGTTTTTGAACGCTTCAACAGCATCTTATGGCGACGAAAATCATTGACCACGCATTTATTTCTTGATGTGCGGGAATAAAAAGAAGTCATTAGGTGCCAAGTCAGTGCTGTACCGTGGATGACCCATCAATTCGACGTTTTGGCCGGTCAAAAAGGCGCTGGTTTGAGCCGATGTGTGAGAGCTCGCATTGTTATGGTGCACAATGATTCGTCTTCTCTTGTTCGTTTTTCGAATTTCTCCGAAGACTTTACGCAAACAAATTTTGATGTACCACTCAGAATTGACCTCCTACGCTGCTCAAGCGGAACAGTCACCACATGACCAGTTTTGCCGAAGAAACAGGCGACCATTTGCTTCGAAGTGCTTCTTCTACGAACAACTTTCGTTGGATTTCGCCCGTCTTCGAAGACCCATATGGTCGATTGCTGTTTTGTTTCGAGCTCATACGCATAGATCCACGATCTGTGACGATCTTATAAACGTTTTTTGAAGCACCGCGATTGTATTTTTTCAAAATTTTTTTGCACCAATCGACACGAGCCCTATTTTTGAGCGATTGTCAAATTGTGTGGGATCTAACTAGAACAAACCTTTTTTACGGCCAGATGTTCATGCAAAATCGAATGTATGCTGGTGGAAGAAATGTAAAAGATGCGTCTATCTCACGGTATGTCACATGACGATCTTGCTTTATCATTTCACGCACGGCATCAATGTTCTCTGGCACAACGGCCGTTTTGGGACGACCTTTACGACCTTCGTCTTTGAGCGAGCGTCGGCCTCGATTGAATTCATTAAACCAGTTTTTCACTGTGCTATAGGATGGTGCTTCATCGTCATACAAAGATTTAAGTTTATCGATGCACTCTTGTCGTGATAGTCCACGTCGAAATGATCGCACGAAAATGTTCAAGAGTTAATTCCATTTTTTTTGCCAAATTGATTTTTTTTAAGTCACTGTAAACAACACAAATGATGGTCGTACATCAAAACATTCTGAGAAAGTTTATGCTAAAAAATGTCAAACATTGAAATGGAAATGTCAGATGGCGCCCGGCAACACTAAGTGAGAAATATATATATCAACCCTCGTAGTATTCTACGAATCTCCCTTATTCACGGGGCATCCTATCGATAACACAAGGGAGCAAGGTATTTCTTGTAAGTATGTAAAATATATAAAAATGATAATAGTTTATTTCATTTTGGCCAAAGTAATAACGATCCGTCCATTACTTTGGCCAAAACTCGGTTTTTTAAACCGTGGTATGGCTCATTTGTCCTCTAGGATGTGTTTCGATCCATGCTTACATCATATGTTCCAAATATCCTATATTATCATAATGAAGTCCAGAATAATTGTGTGGTGATTGGACTAACCCTGTTATTGTTTAATGATCGATCCATCAGATTGGCCATACACCTTTATTAGGGATGCTGTAAAGCTGCCCTATTTTCGATTCATGCAAGTAGCATAAGTTCCATGAGGTATAGCGATTTAAACATCAGGATTGTTGATTTTTCCAGAGGTTGACCCAGTACTTGTGGGGGGGGGGGGGGGATTTTTACCTCTTGGCTGGTCTAGCCCATTTCTAATATCAACTGTTTCAGTCTATCACAATAAATTTTTGCCACCTAGCTTCATTAATGCGACCTGTAGTTTTCTTTCTACAGACAGACGGACGAACATGGCTACATCATCTTAGAATTTAACGACTTTTTAGAATATATATACTTTTTGGGATCTCCGACCAGTATTTCTATGTTTTGCAAACGGAATCACTAAGTAAATATACCTTTTAACCTTTGATAAAGGTTAGACAAATAGCTATAAACCCATGCTTAACAAATTAAGATACCAGTAGATTACTAATTTAATCAACAACGTAAGCATTAAATTTAAAATTGTCGAGGTACCACGTAGAGTGAACATCAACTGAAAGTACTTTTCTCGATGTTCATAATTTTACTCGTTACATCACTTACTCGTACCCGTTGGTATTTCAGCTACAGCAATTTTTTCTTCGTTATATTCTTCTTTAACTTTGTGAACGAAATTTAAGAAGATTAAATTAGACCCAGTACGAAGCACCAAGCGGATTATTGATAATCGAATGATGAATGGATACTAAACGATAAAGAAGCTGCAAGAAAGGACACAAAGTCCCACATGGCGTCTGTGTGGTGACTGAGAGGAAACGAGACAATCACTAATCAGTGGACAGTGCAATAGGGACTTGGGTGGCAGTAGTATTGCGCACTCATTTATCTAATGGATGAGGAGTCTAACAAAGCGATTCCTAAATTAAGACGACTGTAAGTATTCTTTCTGTGGTGTTATTTATATACCCTACACCACACTGTGGTATAGAGTATATTGATTTAGTGCTGACGCTTGCAACACATTACCAAACGAAACAAAATCACTAAATGAATCATTATAGCGATGTCCGTCCCTCTTTTTATTCATCATTGTAATTAAAGTACTGGTCGCAATTGTAGACTGATTTCGATGAAACAGTCATTGTTACATCAAAGTTGGTGCACGTCGGTTTTTCCGATTTCGGAACCTAAGTTTCCTTAAGCCACACCTTACAACAAATTCCTACCAAATGTGTCATAAATATTTACCAGTGCACAGTAGCGCCCGTAGAGCAAACGAGGTTGCAAAAATCAAAATTTTCATGAGCGCCGACGAAGTTTTGAATAAACCCATGTTATAGGAAACTTTTCAACGATTTCAAATCTGCCACTCTTAATAATATCACATTTTTAGTTTAGAAGATATAGCCGTTCAAAGTTGACCGACTTTCGGTTTTCAAAAAAACACACAATTTTTAGCGAATTTGTTGCGATTTCAGGTGTAATATCACGAAAAATAGGTAACGAATCGCCTTATTTTTTGTTTGTATTGATTGATGTATTTATTAAATGTATAATGATAAAAAAATTAACTGTTTGCTTTGTGTTTCTCCTGGTAATTCACTATTTAAAAACTATCCGTTTTTTCACTATTTTTCAACTTTGACGGAAAATAAAAAAAAATCTATATTTTTCTATATTTGCCATATTTGCAAAACCTGTTCATTGATTATTTCTTTACATAATTCAAAAATTTTAGCTGCCCGTACGTGCCCGTTTGGCTTCTAGAGGTAAAAAAGGTTAAAAAGACATGGTTGCAGAAATTGTATGGCGTCCATCCCTTATATGTTTTGACTGACAGTAGTTTGATCTAATAGTTTGAAAAAAACTACTCATTGAAATAAGCAGGTACGTACCTCACTTAAACAATACTTTGGCATACAAATGGTCAATTACGAGTTCCATCTGACCATGGTTGACGGAAAAGTCGTAAACGAACTGACAGGAACACCCTCAACAATGTCATGCCCGATTTGCAAAAAGAGTCAGAAGAACTTTGGTAATTTAAACGATTCTACAAATGAGGAGAATTACGAATATGGAATGTCACCATTGCACGCAAGGATAAGGTGTATGGAATTCTTGCTAAAACTGGCGTATACCCTACCACAAGAGGAGGAAAACTTCGATGAAAATACATCAATAAAGGATAAGGAAAAGATCAGAAAGAAGCAAATACAGGATGCTTTTTTTAAACAAGTTGGACTAAAAGTAGACTGTCCCAAGCACGGATACGGTAACTCAAACGATGGAAACACTTCTAGGAGATTTTTTGAAAATGATGAGGCAGTAACTAGAATCACTGGAATTGACAATCAAATCGTGAAAAGATTGGGAACGATCTTAGATGTTTTAAACTGCAAAGAAAATGTCAATTCTACAAAATATGGACAATATGCGTCGAAAACTGCATCTCTTTTAGCAGAAAGGTATCCACAGAAGAAGTTGACCCCGACCGTCCATAAAATATTGGCGCATGGCAAAGATATAATTGAGTACCAGTCTTTGCCAATTGGAGAGCTTTCTGAAGAAGCACAGGAGTCTCTTAACAAATTTTATAAAACATATAGATTGCAGAACACATTCAAAGCATCAAGGGTAAGGCAAAATGAGGACCTCTTCAACATGTTGGCAGCATCTTCCGATCCACTTATTTCTTCCCTGCGCCATGTGAAGTCAAGAATAGAGTTAGAAAATAATTATAGTTTAGAAATGGTTAGTCTTTTAGATATACCTTCTCTTACGAACTGTAATGAATATTTTACAGAATATTGAAAAAATAAATTTAAAAAAAAATATTTTTTTTTAATTTGTTGGGTAATAAATTAAAACATAAAACCCTGAAGAAAAAAAATAAAAACAATCTAAAAATTTAAAAACAATTTTTTTTAGTTACCATAAAATTGATTTTTCTACTAATTTTAACTTTGATAACCCATAATTAGACCCCTACAGAGCGTAGCACCATTTCCAAACGCTCATTTCATAGGCTGAACAGTTATCTATCATATGCTGTTTAAACTGTTCAATTATCTTATTCGGTTCAAAAGATATGATTTTTGCAATGAAAAAACTCAAATGGCGCCACTGTGCAGTGGTTAACACATATCTCTGGTGAAACTGGACCATATCGGTCCATGTTTCCAAATGAGTAACACACAAATATCCCTCCAAATATGAGGTCCTATATCTCTAAAAGCCTCAAATTCAAGCCGATCACTCCAAAATTGTGCTTGGTACGTTATGAGAGACAAGAGTTCTTCCCGTTTTTGGAGTCTTTAGCTTAACAGCTCACAATTTACATCCGATTTCTACCAAATACAGCATGGAGCGTAACGAGCGACTAACTCTTATGTCTTGTAACCTTAGATCATATTGGTCCTATTTCGAAAAGACCCCACACAAAGATCCGTCCCGATTTGAGGTCCTGAAGTTCTATAGCCATAAATAATATCAGATCACTCTCAAATTGTACTTAGTAGGGACATGAATACTGTTAGAACATTGAACACACCCATTTCAATAGTAGAACTGAACATACCCCGTTAATGTCATATGGGTTTTGTAAGCTAAACTCAATAGCGTTAGTTTGTAACGGGATTTAAAAATTGTTCAACTTTCATTATAGAGTGGTCAGATATTGAGAATCTTATCGCTGTAATAGCGCTTTTCAAGTGTGAAATGAAAAAAAAACGATATTTTCAAAACGCTACGGCCACTATGGGATAAGCCGCATGTTCGTCTACCGATGCATAAAACTGTTTGAAGAAACTGGAGACTATAAAACCGCCACCTGTGGGCGGCCCACGCTCTGTTTTAACACTGCGTGCTATCAAAGCCTTTAAATCGAGAATTCACAGAAAATCATGATCCGTGAGATGAATATCACGCAAAAGTCTATGAGAGGAATCATTGAAAAAGACTTGGGACTTGGGGCTTTCAAACGACGTACCGGACATTTATTGACTGCAGCTTTAAAAAAAAAATAGGATTGAAAAATGCAAACGTCTTTTGGCGAATCACGCTGATAACTTGCACCGAAAAATTTTGTTCGCGAAGAAAACATTTTTACCGTTCAGGAAAAATTTAATAAGCAAAATGATAGAATGTATGCGCGGTCATCTAAGGAAGCATCTAAACTGATCCCAGGGTGGATAAGGGTCATCACCTATCTTCAGTCATGGTTTGGTGGGGTGTCTCTTACAATGGGGTCACTGACCTGCATTTCTGCGAACAAGGAGTCAAAGCATCGGCCAAAGTTTACCAAGAAACCGTTTTGGAAGCTGTTGTGAAACAATTAAAAATTCCTTTCCCAAAACCAGCCAGAAACTTTTCAGCTGGATTCTGCGCCGGCCCATAAGGCTAAAACGTCCCAGGCCTGGCTTCGAAACAATTTGACAGCGTTCATTTCCTCTGAGGAAATTTCCTCTGAGGCAGTCCAGATTTGAAGCCATTGGATTTCAAATTGTGGACGGTTTTAGAGGACAAGATTTGTCACAAAAGATACCCCAACATTGGATCTCTTAAGACTGCTTTGGCTCGAGCTGGGGCCAATTTTCCAATGGACGAGGTGCGTGCAGCTATTGACGATTGGCCAGTGCGACTTAAGGCGTGTGTATAGGCAAAAGGCGGACATTACGAATAAGTAGATTCTTTTTGGATACAATATACATTAATAAATATATTAAAAATATTTGGTCCAAAAATATTCAGTACTTTTTTATTTTACAGCATAAAACGAGTGCAACAGTATTTATGTCCCTACTAGGTAAATAAGCGATAAGCCACAAAATATAATGATCCCGCTCAAATTTTGAATGAGCAATAAATAATTAACTCTAATGTATTAAGTCCGACCTTGGTCAAGCTCTAGGCAGAGGTGCTTTACCCTTAAAATAATAGATTCACAGATCTCTGGTGGTCCTTACAATTAGGATAAAGATCACACATGGTGGATACTAGCTGAACGCAAACAATGGTGTCAAAGCATATTTGGGTATTCGGTCCGATAATAACATCCTAGAATTGCCTGACAGTGTGGGGCCTATTAACATAACCTAACGATAAAATATTAAAGGGTCTTAGTCGAAAAGTATACTGTTGAAAATTCTGAGCATTGCTTTTCTTGTAAGACCATCGTAAAATAACTAGTGCTCGAATATATCGGGAATGAGTTCTGATCAACAAAGTCACCTATATCGTTTGAGACAGGGAACTAATCACACTAACGGCTTCTCCGATGCCATTTTGAAAGGAATAAAGCCAAATAATTTTTTCATGCTATTAAATGCAACAAATTTTTAATATTTGTGGATGCAGTAATGGTTGGTCGAACACTTTTAAATTGTTTTTGTTTTAATAATAATATATTTGTTTAAAGGAGTCCCAAAATAGAAAGGGACCTAAGGTTAAAAACCAGTTTTGTTCAGGAAAGCCATTTTAAAGATTAGGTCCCTTTCTATTTGCGCTTAGAATCGTCGGCTTCACTTTCATAAAACGCGCGTATCTCTGGGAGGGAACACTTTTGGGGCATGGGATCGGTCTCATTCGATGCTCAGATGTTGTTCACATCAAAAAAAGAAAAAAAAATGCAAATTGATTTTTTTACCCTTAGGTCCCTTTCTCTATGCGCTGTCACATATCCGGAACTCTGGATATTTACTGCTTTGACTTCAATTCTTTCATTAGCATAATCTTATACGCATCTAATTCCAAAGCCAATCACAAAATGTACTGAATAAATTGTTTATCAGAGATATTGGTAAGTCGTAACCGTTTATGCAAAACTGGCTCTAGATCAGATACAATAATTCACTTTTATTGCTCCAGGTTCAAACGATCTTTTTTATATAAATACATATATCGACATGGACCAATTTGAATAGATTTCGTTTTTGGCTCAAAACTAAACTATGTAGCAAGTTTCGTCAATTTTTTTCATATTTGGGACCTGAACTTGACTATTTGATTTGACGTATATAACTTGTTGGAATCGGAAAATGATTTTGAAATTATAAATTTAAAAAACATGGGGTTAATATGCAAGGGGTATGTCTTTTGAGTGTTATAAACAGCAGCCCTAAGTCATAATACCCATAGCATGACGTCGGGACGCCGCTACTTACTTATATTTTGCCGACCGATTTACGACCACACTTGAGTCCATACCACCATTCGATATTCATTTAATTAAAACATCCTCTAGATAAATAACTACTCGCTTCCTAGCCTGGATCTCAGTTCATAGTTGTTTCATATCATTTGGATAAAACTGAGCTATTTTAAAAAATACTGCATTAAGGCATCATCTATACACCAGTTATAAACATACTGACGCCGTTTTAAAACTAAAACGCACTTAGTTGTCAATTATATAAGCAAATTATAATAAATTGCCATTCAGAAACAACCTACTGGAAGTGACACAAATTGTTGTTTGACAGGAAAGTACGAGTCGTAGACAATGTCGTCTCACTTGGAAGAGATGTAGAATGAGTGATGAAGTGGGATGCCTAGAGTTGTACACACAAATTATGTACATCAGTCAAGCCTCTCTTGATGGAATATAATGAAATGAGGAATAAACGGAAGTATTAAAACTGTACGAGCGGAAGTGAAAAGACTAATACCCATCACAGTCACTGCCACTGTAATTTAATAAACAGGTGAGCGTATGATTAATATTTCACACTCATAATTCGTTACTCATACGACTATGTGACAATTTAATTGTAATTAAAACACGTGAAAAGCTTCTATGTCTTATACCTTCATTATATAGGGTGATCCATCTAGAGCCATTTTTCACAACAAAAATAAATAAAAAAATTCAAATCAAGTGTGGAATCTTTATTGGTAATTTGAAAGGACATTTTATGACATTTATTTTTTGAAAATAGTTTCCTTCAAATTTTGGCAACTGTATTACGGAAATGATAAAAATTTTGTTCAGTGATGTGGCCCACTTCTGGCTCAACAGCAAAGGCAATAAAGAAAATTGCAGCATTTGGGCTGAAGAGCAACAATAAGAGGTTCAAGAAGTGCCATTATACATAGTAAAAACCACGGTTTGGTCCGGTTTATAAGCTGGTGGAATCATCGGTGCATATTTTTTCAAAATGATGATGGTCGGAACGTAACCGTGAATGGTGCTCGCTATCGCGCCATAATATCGATCTTTATGCTACCTGAAATTGTAGCCCGTAATCTTGACGACACTTGGTTTCAACAGGTGCCACTTGCCATACAGCTGCTCAAACAATATATCTATTAAGTCATTTCATTTCGAAAAGCAGCTAATTTCACGTTTTGGACAGGTGTGTTGGCCGTCTAAATCGAGTGATATCACACCTTTAGACATATTTCTTTACGTAAAGTCCAAAGTCTATGCTGACAAACCAGCTACGATTCAGGTTTTGATAGCCAACATTACGCGTGTCATTAAAGCCATACCGGTCGAAATGTTCGAACAAATCATTCAAAGTTGGACCCTCAGAATGAAAAGCCTTAGGCGTAGTTGCGGCCAACATTTGAAGGAAATTATAATTAAAAAAATAAATGCCATAAATTATCTTTTCGAATTACCTATAAAGATTCCACACTTGAATTGAATTTTATTTTTTTTGTTCTGAAAAATACCTCTACTTGGATCACCTTATAGAATGACGTCTATTTTGAATTTGTCATTCCGTTTGCAATACCTTGAAATATTAGTCGGAGACCTCA
The DNA here is from genome assembly GCA_963513945.1 of Hydrotaea diabolus. Classification (NCBI taxonomy): domain Eukaryota; kingdom Metazoa; phylum Arthropoda; class Insecta; order Diptera; family Muscidae; genus Hydrotaea; species Hydrotaea diabolus. Next base: position 74,446,505 of record OY740720.1, read on the forward strand.
TAAAGCATATACAACTAATCGTCGTAGAAATCTAAGTTGATCAAGCCATATTCGTCTGTCCGCCCTATTGTCTGTGGAAAGCAATCTACAGGCTGAACAAATAAAATTTTCTTCACTGTAGAAATCAAGCAAGAAAAATCACCTATATTAACTCCGATCGTTACGAAGTTTTCACAAGATAGGGTGCATTACGACATTGATAGACAAGGCGGCGTGGCAACGTACACACAACGTTGAGCTTGAACAGACAATATCATTTGAACTAAAGGGTGGTCCAACTATTTTTACGTTAATTCTTAAAAAGAACCAACAAAGGTCTCGAACCAGAAATAAAACTGCTCAAGTCATAAAATGCATGATCTAAATCTTAATATTTTTGTTATGATACGAGGGCGGTTCGGAAAGTTCTTAGCCTATCAATGAAAGAGAATAGTTAGTTTTTCAAAAATATTTTTATTTTTCAATAAAGTCTCCTGAAACTTCAATACACTTAGTCCAACGCTTATCTAGCAATTCTATCCCTTGATTAAAATAGTTTCCCTCAAGGTCTTCAAAATAGTGGTTTACAACAGTAATTGCATCTTCATTTGAGGTAAAACGCATGCCAGCAAGGAATTTTTTTAGATTTGGGAACAGGTAAAATCACTGGGAGCTAAATCATGAGAATAAGGTGGGTGGTCAAGCAAGTCGTACTTTAATTCGTTGATTTTAGCCATTGTTAAAACACTCTTGTGCCCTGGTGCGTTGTCTTGATGAAAAATAATTTTTTTGTGTTGTAAGCCAGGACGTTTTTCTCGAATTTGTACATTTAATTGATCTAAAAGGTTGCAATGGTACTCTGAATTTATTGTTTTACCCTTTTGCAGATAGTCAATCAATAAAATACCTTTGAAGTCCCAAAAAAACAGTTGACATAACCTTACCAGCCGATTGAACTGTTTTTGCCTTCTTTGTTGGATTGTTCTTTTGTCTCTGGAGTATAGTGGTGGATCCATGTCGCATCAACAGTTATGAAACGACGATTAAAATCCATTTTATTTCGCTGAAACCGATCCAAACAAGCTTGAGAAATGTTCATTCTTATGCGTTTTTGGTCGACTGTTAACAAGTGCGGCACCCATCTTGCAGAAAGCTTTTTCATCTGTAGTTCTTCATGCAAAATTAAATAGACTCGATCATTTGAGATGCCCATGATATTAGCTATTTCACGCACTTTTATTCGTCGATCATTTAATACCATATCATGCACTTTGGCTACAATTTCTGTTGTTGTTGCTGTTTTTGGACGTCCACTACGTGGTTCATCTTCAATGCTTGTACGACCACGTTTAAATTCAGCAACCCATTTTTTTACTGTTGCATATGAAGGAGCACTTTCACCTAACACATTCACCATAGCATTATGAATTTCTTGTCCCGATAAACCTTTTTTAAGTAAATATTTAATGACGCCACGCATTTCTTACTTTTCCATTGTAAAAAAATCGCGGATGCGTCTTTTGTGAACACCTGTTTCTATATGAAGGAGTTGCCAGATCGAAACAAAATTTAACATGTGTTCATAGCAGAGATGGAAGTTTCCAAAACACTTAACTTTTTTCTGTTTATACCGCGCTTTAAATTATGTGTGAACAAAAATATCGGTCAAATGCTTGACATTCTTCTATCCGCTGGTACATACTTATATATTCAATGACTCGGAGACGCAATGGAGGTTTAATATGTTAATGTGCCGAATTATCTTATCTTCTAGCTTTAGGATTGTTCCTGACTTATAGACGTACACTTTTGCTTTTAAATATCTCCAAAAAAGAAGTCTTACTGTATCGGATTACATGATCATGGCTGCAAAATAACATAGCCACGAAGTGAGATAACACGGGCATTGATCCCGTGTTATCTCAGGTCGTGGCATTGAGCCATTGTTCCGTTGGCAGTATGGCAAGTGGCACCATCCTGTTGATATCACATATCGTCCAGGTCCATATTCTCCGTTTTTGGCCAAAAGAATCCCATTATCAGCTTGCGATAGCGAACACCATTCACGGTAACTGATTGGCCGACCTCATTTCGAAAATGTGCGGCCCGATGATACCGCCAGCCCAAAAACCGCAGTCACTGTCACTTTTTGCTCTGGGTTTAGGATTGAGCAACACAAGCAGAAATTCATAATTCTTAAGTGGAAGAGGGATTCAACTTATCCTATTTCATTCTTTTTAATTAAAAAAAAATAGTTTTGTTTATGTTTGGCCCATTTCGACTGTAGACTTAAACTACCACGTGGCTTTCAAAATACCATTTGTAAAATATTTTAAAGCAGTCTGATTAGTTTGTTAATCCTGTCTTTCTATTATACTCATAGTAGAGTCTTTACAAAATATGTTTTATGCAAATTTCGATTACCAACCGAAACAATTTTTTAGCTCATGTTTAACATTCAAAAAAAACTGAATTTTATATGAACCAAATTATAACTTTTAACAATAACAACGACATCAAGAGAATTAAATCAAAATAATTTCTGTAAACGTCATCAAAAAGTGTTTTTTTACCGTCCTAAATAGGCAATTTGAATATCCTTTTAGTACGAACCAACAAAGCGAGCCAACACAAAACGAAAAGTTTTGTCGTCTGCGAATGGAGAAAAACATGTTTTTGTCGACCTCCTCTTACGAGTAATTCCCTTAAACAGTCGTAGGGACATACCACAAAAGCGATGGTTACATGCCGCTCTTTTGTTCTGATAAAATGTGGGTAAAAAAGTAGAATATTTAAAATAATTTGAAATTATAAAAAGAATTAAAAAATTAAAGTATTACTGACATCAATAAAATATATGTTGTCTTGGTGGCTAAAAATTTACTTCCTTATCAAACGTATTTCATAATTTCGGTTTAAGACTTTCTAGGGGGGCCACTAACAAGATAACAGGCATTCTGTTAAGCAGTCAACCGTACAACTCACATTTCCTACGAAATAACTCGTATTCTTTGTCCATAGATGTGCATGTAATTGACGTTAAATATTTTGTTGCACCACCCTCAGTGAGTGGGAATTAAAGTTGAATTTTCTGAATTATTATTCGCTTTTTAAAAAGTTGGCATAACGTTGTAGACATCACAAGCACACTCGTATTTGTTAAGGTTATACATCTTTTCAAGGGAAAAACAATTTTATTTCAGACGTTATTTTTCGTGGAAAAAGTTCTTCTGTTTACATTCAATAAATCGCATCGCAGGAGTATTACAATTTGGTGACTTAGTGAAATTTTTATTTAATTTATTTTGTTGTATTTTGATTCAAATCGAAATATTACGTGGTGGAAAAATGTCAATTATTTCGAATGGTGTCAGTTTGAAATGTTTCGCTAGTAACAGAGAATCAACCAGTAGTAAAGTATATAGTTGGGCGGAGTAAACTGCATAGTACCCTAAGAAGCTGTGGTAATTAAAATGTTTACCGCTTATGAACTCTACAAAAATCTGATAGAAATATTTGATTGCTGTAATGGTTGGATCCGGGAAGGATCTGCTTTATGGAAGAGGAATGGTTGTAACGTCCCAAAGAGATTTTTTATCGAAAACTGAGTAGGTCACTTCAAATACCTACCAGGCGTTTTGTCATACCTCAATTATAATAAGATTATAGGGTAAAATGATATAAACCAGAAGATGAAATCATGGTTGGTTGGTTGTTTTAGGGAACGAAGTAGACTGGGAGCCATTAAAAAGCTAGCTAACAGTCGGGTGGGGGTTCAGGTCTACTTTAAACCCATAGTTCCTATAATCATGGGCATAAACAAAATTATTATAGACTCCCGTTTTTACAAAATACTAAATTTAGAAACTGAAACTAAATAGCTGAGTTTAGCCAAGAAAAAAAACACCCAAATGGCTAAGTTTGCATAATTATAAAAATATATAGTAGTCAGTCGTCGTTTACTGTCAACGATTCCTAGCTGTTATGGAATCAATTGTCTCTTGACCCGATGCCCTACCATGATTTTAGTGACATCAATATTTTCTAAAACCTCCAAAACTCAACTCACACACCCAATTTCTACATCACCCTCGTTATAGAATTACACACTTTAGGAATTCATGCTAACAAAATCAATCCATACAATTGAAATTTATTTTAAAGTTCTTCATTAAACTATCGATATGCAATACCTACTAATAACCAGTTCATTGTGCAGGTTTGAGTCGAAGTCCTACTGGTAAGAAGACAACAGAAAACTTCTTACAAAACAAGGGTTAAAATTCACAATTTACTTAATTCACTCATTTACTTAACATTTTCAAAAAACTTATTAAATTAGGTAATGGAAAGTACCAAAAACAATATAAAGAAAATAATTGAGACTTGGAAAAATCGCAGTTTACGCTATAAAAAATATTAAAAATGTGGTGAGTTATTCACATGATTCTGTGGCACATAAATGCCCTTAAGTTAGACGTCTTTACTTGCGAAGTACGCATTTGAAAAGAACTTAGAGGTTAAATTATTCTTCCATTTGACTTGATCACATATTGCGAATCAAATACGTACTCCCCTAGTAACTATTTACAACGAATTTAACGTATTTATCAGCGATAAACTAACAGATTCGTGGAATGAATCTTAGAAAAGAGAAAAAAAGGGTTTCAAATTCTATTGAGGGAGTTTCCGTATTTTTTCACAGGCGCTTAAAAAAATAGACTTGACTCACCACCATCCAGAAGTTTTATTAGATGAACGTCGAGGCCTCGAAGAACATTTTTTGCTTAATTGATGATGTTCCGATTCGGAACTGGTGCTGAAAATCCATAATTTCGTTAAGCTAAATAAATAGAATGTGAAATCTTTATAATTTTCTAGGGTAAGAAATAAAGATTAAATTATTGTAAGGATACTTAAAACTATTGATACATGAATTCCGATAGCGTCGAATAATCTCCAATGTGAAAAGTTAGTGTTGTCCCGGAAGATTTAGCTTATAGTGGTTTTCTTTTTTCTCTATGTTTTACGCCCTGTTAATACTGCACAAAAAACCATCAGCAAGGAATCCAGTCAGTTAGATGGGACTTAATCGTGGATTTTTCACGAAAGTTTTAGGACCGTACACTGAATTAATGATCGTTTTGGTGCAACTACCTATTGCTTGACGTCTTGTTGAGGAATTCGTCATTTCTCACTAAATGTAATTTTGCTAAAATTATCTTTAAGAAATGAAAACTCTAGAATTCTTACCTCGAGTTTATTTCTAATCACTTTGCCCTTCCACAACCTTTGCGGTGTGGAGCAAAGTTTATGTTCTGGGGACTATTTGCCACAGCGTTGTAATTACCGCTGCTGCATTCACTGCACTTATGCGCAAAACTTTTTTAATTTAATAAATTAAATTGAAAAGAAAATACTTCTCTTCGAAGCTGTAAGTTTATTTTTATTACTTTTTGTTATTTTTAATTTTCCGATGGCAGAGATAACTTTAGATTTTTGTTCAATTAATCTGACTACAGTTCGGGCAAAGTAACAACCGCACTTGAATTTGTCTTTTTTTTCTCTTTAATAAATGGGCGGCGCTATTTGCGTTGTGCACTGTCTGCGGACCAAAATCAAAAAGAATTTTTGCAACATGCATTGATGCATTTTAAGCTCATCTTCGAAAAATAATGACACCCACTCTTGGTTTTCACCACTAGTTAAAATGTGTTAGATGAGAATCTAACAACAATTCCCTAAGGAATTAAAGAAAAAAAACGAAATGTGCATAATGTTTCTAAAAATAGAACATTTGTGGATTGTCTGCTGTTTAAGTCCGGATTAGGTCTTCACTTACACTTACATGCACATTAAACCGGTTTCCCTTCTTACTTTTGTCACATTTCTTTTGGAAATAGATGACTCACAAAAAGAATTATTGCATAAAAAAAAAATTGAGAGTCCGCGCAGGTTTTGAACCTGGACTTGCTGGAGACTAATCCGATAAACATCGATGGTGCTAAGTCAAGCTTGGCGTGGGGTGCGACTAAAGGAATTGGTATAACAGATACACTGTAACTTACTTCTCATCTATAAATAGATGTGTAAGTATCTTAAATGGTGTTATGCAAAGCATCGGCTGTAAAACGATTAATTAGGCGATGGATAGACTATCCCAGCGAACATTTTATGATCACTATGAGAAAAAACATTTGGTTGGAAACCGTTCACCACATGGTAATAATAGGTTATACATCACGCATTGTGCTTCATATGAGAAAGAACGGACTTAAAATGTAGTTTGTTGAGTGATAGAAACTCAAATCAAAAGATCCTTTGAGTGAGTACTATAGAAAAAATTTACCGATTTGGTCTAATTTTGACTTATTTATGGAAATAATAGCACGGCTATTCATTGTGAATAAGTACAGGGAACTATCTTTTTATTTTTTATTACGATAGAAGGATCTATGACAGTTATGTGTGAAACATGCTCCCCACAGATTCGGTGGCATACTCGTACCTCTATCCGATGGTCCATATTTTTAACGACTCTAAGAACTAATGAATGTTCAATGTCTTCAATGTGCCAAATTATAAGTATATTAAACTTTGACTTTTTCTTTTTCTTTTAAATATCCCCAAAGAATGAAGTCCAACGGTGTCAAATCACATGATCGTGGAGGCCAATTAACATCGCCACGACGTGAGATAACACGGTCACAGATTTTCTCGCGCAAAAGCCATTGATTTGTTTGCTGTGAGGGAATGAGGGAAGTTGCACTATTCTGTTGGAACCACATATCGTTCAGGTTCATATCCTCAATTTTTGGCCACAAGTAGTTCGTTGTCATATCGTGATACCATTCACGTAGCTGCATGGCTGGCCTCATTTTGAAAAAAGTAAAGCCCAAAGACAAAACGATGGCAGAACAAACTGGACGAACATGAGCATGTACTTACATTACCTACATACCCGGTTTGCTGAAATCAGCGCACAACTCTCCCAATAGTTTACATATTTGGTCGATTATGCTTGCCAGAAAAATCACGAAGTACACGGAATGCATTTGACTTTAACGCCCATTTTTGTTAAAGGCTTCAACAATCTTAAAGCGTCGCTCAATTGTGTAACGCTTCTCCTTTCTGAATTTGTTAAACACTGAAACAAAGAAATGTCGAATTAAGCTGGGCAAAAAACTTGACGTAAGGTGTGACTAACAATTAAAATCGTGCATTATGGTTGGACCACCCTTTATTCGTCGGTCATAATGCACTATGCGAAATGCGAATATAATCGGGTTTAATTTCTGGTTTCTAGAGCGGCGCTGCCCCTGATAGAATAAATTTAAAATTCGCTTTAATTGTGAACACCGTAATATTTTTGTAGTTGCATATCAAAAGAGGGGTTAGCACACCCCATTCTGGTCCCTCCCAAATAAATGACTAATATTAATACCCTCCATCATAGGAAAGAGAGTAAATACATATTTGTATTCCGTCTAAAAAGATGGGAATACTGGAGACCCCATAAGGTATATATATTCTGAATCGTCGTCAAATTATGAGACGATCTGGTCATGTCCGCCTGTCCGTCCGTCTGTCTGTTAAAAGCAAACTACAGGTCGCATTTTGAATCGAAATTGCTGAAATTTTGCAAAAACAAGTGTTGATAGATTGAAACGGGTGCTATTGAAAATAGGCATGAACGGACGAGAGTTAGAGGAAGTCTCCTCACAGGGACTGGGTCAACCTTTGCAACAATTACCAATCATGATTTTACTATTATCATCTCGTGAACTATTAGAGAAATGACGATGACATTTGCAAAAAGTGATGTTGGCACGAAAAACATCCTGGAGAAATAGTGGGTGGTGCCACACCGCCTCTAATAAATGGAGTTTTTAGCCACCTAATGACCGATCGTTCTTAAGCTTTAACGTAATGAATTTCATGACTACACAGCCATTATTGACTATTGACCGATCATTCTAAAGTTTTAACAGAATGAAATCAATGACTTCGCAATTATTGTAGGCTATATACTTAATTAATAGGGACATAAATACTGTTACACACGTTTTATGCTGTAAAATAAAAGTAGTGAATGTTTTTGAACCAAATATTTTTTAATATATTTATTGATGTATATTGTACCCAAAAAGAATCTACTTATTCGAAATATCCGCCGTTTGCCTTTACACACGCCTTAAGTCGCACAGGCCAATCGTCAATAGCTGCACGAACCTCGTCCATTGGAAAATTGGCCACAGTTCGAACCAAAGCTGTCTTATCAGATCCAATGTTGGGGTATCTTTTGTAACAAACCTTTTCCTATAAAACCGTCCACAATTTGTTATCCAATGGGTTCAAATGTGGACTGCCTGAGGGCCATTCTTCAGAGGAAATGAACGCTGGCAAATTGTTTCGAAGCCAGGCCTGGGACGTTTTAGCCTTATGGGCCGGCGCAGAATCCTGCTAGAAAGTCCATGGCTGGTTTTGGAACAAGGAATTGTTAAGAGGCTTCACAACAGCTTCCAAAACGGTTTCTTGGTAAACTTTGGCCGATGTTTTGACTCCTTGTTCGCAGAAATGCAGGTCAGTGACCCCATTGTAAGAGACACACCACCAAACCATGACTGAAGTTGGGTGATAACCCTTTTCCACCCTTGGGATCAGTTCAGATGCTTCCTTAGATGACCGCGCATACACTCTATCATTTTGCTTGTTAAATTTTTCCTGAACGGTAAAAATTTTTGCTTCAACAAAAGACGTTTGCATTTTTCAATCCTATTTTTTTTAAAGCTGCAGTCAATAAACGTCCGGTACGTCGTTGGAAAGCCCCAAGTCTTTTTTTAATGATTCGACTCATGGACTTTTGCGTGATACTCATTTTACGGACCATGTTTTTCAGTTTTCGGAGCTGATTTCTGTGAATTCTTGATTTAACGGCTTTGATGACATGCAGTGTTCGAACAGAACGTGTGTGGCCCGACCGGTGGCGGTCTTTAACATCTCCATTCGCCTTAAACAGTTTTATGCATCGGTAGACGAACATACGGCTAATCCCTAGTGGCCGGAGCGTTTTGAAAATATCACTTTTTCCATTTCGCACCTGAAAAGCGCTATTACAGCGATACGGTTCTCATTATCTGACCATTCCATGATGAAAGTTGAAACAATTTTAAAATCCCGTTACAGACTAACGCTATTGAGGTTAGCTTTCAAAACCCATATGCCAAAAACGGGGTATGTTCAGTTCTACTATTGAAATGGGTGTGTTCAAAGATGTAACAGTATTTATGCAGTGTGGCAATGCCCACTCAATCCTGAAATTAAAAAAAAAAACATCTCGTGAACTATTAGAGAAATGACTGAAATGATTATATTTGAATATATGATGTTAGCATGGCCATTTCGTGGGTGGTGCCACGCCCCCTATAAAAGATCTAGTTTTCGTTCAAACTATTTGACCGATCGTTCTTAAGTTTTAACAGAATGAAATCAATGACTGCGCAATTATTATAGGCTATATATACTACGGAAGAATTGGACAAGATATAATACCTCATAAACTGTTAGAGATATGATGGCCAGTGCTACGCCCCCATTGAAAAATAACTTTCAAAAGGTTTAAAATACGAGTTGCATGCTGCACGTAAATTATCTTGGGTTTTTTGGCTTATTCTTTGTATAGCTTTTTTTCAGCGCATCTATACCGGCATAATTTTTGGTGAATTTTTATGGAATAGTCCATCGTATTTGCGTACGGTGAATTCAAAAGCCATGGTGTGGTTCTTGGTTCAGACAAGCTTGTTGGAACGACCATGGACTACGACCGATACGTATGCGTGATCACGGCTTTAAAGCAGTTTCCACAACTTGTTGTTCCCGACACTAGGTTGAATTTAATTTGACACCAGACTCGATGAAAACGAGTGGACAGAGTACATCTGTTGCCACAACTGCCCATACCGATACTGGAGACGTCAAATTACTTCGTTTGCTTAAATTTTCCATTAGGTATACACTATCATTATGAGAGTTTATGAACTGTATAGGCAATTTTTTGGACCTGATAACACATTATTTAGAAATTCGCCAAACGTAGCAACTACTTATACTATGCTCTTTCTAATCTAGGTTTTTTGCATGCGCCTTTTGGAACTTGTAAGCATTATATTGAACTCATTTTGGCATATGCTACACTGGGGTATTTTTAGTTCTGTGGCCATTTCATTACCACTACGAAGAGAACTTTTCAGAAATCTCTTTGAAAACTTGACTTCCAGAGTTGCTGGATCTCAAATCTAGAGAATTTTTTTTTGGTTGTCCAAGCATAGGGGCTACAGGAAAACAAAATATTGTGATGTAGTCCAATATTACTACGATTGGTTTTAGAGCTCCTCTAGGTCATTTTACATAATTTAAGTATGATCGATAGTCAAATGTGGCTTATGGTGTAGCAGGAGATTAAATATTTACATAGGGTCTATCAAAGGCATGTACCTATTGAGAAAATCGTCGGCCCATGCTGTCTGTATGTTGATGTTAAAACCATCAAAACTACTCCATAATATCCTGTGGTGTAGGTTATAAATGTTTTAATAAGAAAAGCACTTTCCATTGTGGTTTGGAGTTTTCCACTGCCAATGTAATATTGGAACCAGTGTAGGGTATGTAAGCAGCACCTACTTAACATAGCAAATTACACTAAGAATTTGAAAACATAACATTTGGTAGACTAAAAATACAATTTTTCCAAACACTTGGAAATGTTTCCGAACAAATTTGGCAATGGCGTAATGAATGCAGTGCAAAATGTCATTTTGCAGTTAAGCTATTTAGTATTTATGCGACTATGAATGTCACTAGGAATTTAAAGACATGACATTTGAGGGACTTAAATCCATGTTTTCCAAACTCTTGACATTGTTTTCAAACAAGTTTTCCAAACATTTGGCAATGGCGTAATGAATGCAGTCCAAAATATCATTTTGCAGTTAAGCTATTCAGTATTTATGCGAAATTTGCGACAGTGAAATTTGCATAATATTTTCGCAGGCACACCTGCACACGTTTTTCCCACACCAATAGCCAGTCGAATGAATAGTTATGAGGAAATTGAAAATTCGAACAGTATTTGCATAATTTCACTGGAATTCCCTTTACACTTTTACAATTTTTGTTTAACCACTAAATTAGTGCAAATAACAACTAAAATGTGCGCCTGTATACAGAATCGTATTTTTGGTCGAAAATGCATTTTGCTTGCAATATTAAACAAATCAACAAACAAGGTATAACGTTATGCATTATTTTCATGGCAAATTCCGATAAATTGACATTATATCTAAATGAATGTGCAGTATAAAACAGGACAGTAATTTAGAGCACAATTAAAGTTGTAAATAAAAAACCACCACAATCTACTAAGCATTAAAACAAATGCATTTAAAAAAATAAGATTAGAAAAAATGTGAAATTTATTGATTTTGCAATAAATGGAAACATTTTTTCTATGCCAACTTTTCTGGCGTTTGAAGGCTCAGAACTTACCCCAATGCCACAGAACGTTAATGTTTGCAATTGTTGTAAAAGGACATCAAATTGAAGAAATAAGTTTTACATATTTTTGAATTTCAGCCAAGGATCTTCATTAAGCGACTGGCCAATGCATTGGAAAAAGGTACGAAATATAGGCTATCCATTGTACACAGAAATAACAAGTAAAAAAAATTACAGTGGGACTGGGCTTGAGTGTCCAAGACCGAAACCAAAAAACGAGATTCCGGGTTTCATGTTCAAAGCCAACAGTAGATTTCTCAAAAATAGCCAAAATCCGAGTGTAGGCTAACACGTATTTTTGCTGTCGGGTATTTCGTTTTTTTTTGTTGTTGAATGAAAAATCATAGAAAATTCACAATTTCACGAACGGAAAACGTTTGTTTTTAGTAAATTTTTTGGGTACCGATATACACAGAAACACCAGCTGATTCGATTTTACAATATTTGTCTATCCGTCCGTTTGCTGTCAATCTAAAGCTGGTTGTAACACTTAAAGTCGCAATAGTTGACAAATTTTTATGAAATTGGGTGAGCAAATTTTTAAGGCCAAGGAAATTTGGCAAGTAAATTTTTAAGGCCAAGGACGTACGCTCTTGAAATTGTTGAAAATTGGTTTGGATTAAGTTATAGGGCCCATATCCATGTTCATCTGATTTCATGTTTCTGTCTCTAGAAGCCACCTATTAATTCGAATCTGCCCAAAATTTGACATATGTTCGTTTTTGGACAAAGGTCGGAGGCTGTTGACTGTTAAGAAAATTGGTAACAATTTACATATAGCTCCTGTTGGACATATTACATCCATCTTGTCGAAATTTGCCACAGTTCTTTATGATCGATCAGTAACCAAATCAGGTAAAAACTGGTCATACCAATCTATGTTATTAAATATAGCTTCAGTACGACATAACAAAGGTACAGACAAACATTCTAAAACAACCATATTAATTCCGATTTCGATCAGATTTTGTATAGAATATAAAGAAGGACAAACAACCAATCTTGGAACGGTTTCAATCTTATAAGTTTTATTTTTTAATATAGTCCCCATAGAAATTCCATGGAAACCCAAAAAATGGCTTTCAATATCTATGGACATATTGCTTTAAAAAACTTTTAAATATTCTCACGACGCCAAAAACTAAATTATATTTGCAGTTAACGAAATCTTTATTCTCTTTTTATCTTAAATCTTTTTATGGCATTTTAGAGTCTAGAAATTTTATTTTTGAGACCGGAATATCGGTAAATGCCGTTTTTTTTACTTTTGGAAAAACAGAAACCTGTAAACAAAAACCTGTAATGACGGTTTTTGAAAACTCCGTTTTTTATGACACTCTTGACAGGGTCGAATTTATAATGCTCTACATAAATGGGGTGAACAGAAGACGTATGGTTTCTGTAGGGATTAAATCAAGGTTAAATCTGATTTAAAATGTGACTCCTATAAGTAGAGTGGATTGACCTCAAATCTGGACGTAATCTATGAGAGTATTCTAACATTAACGAAATTGTTCCATTTCTTCAGGGTTGGTTACAAATGCCTTATAATGACCAACAAATTTAACAATATTGTGTAGCAAATATTTCTTGTTAAGTGGTTGGACCACAAATCGGAAGTCTTCTTTGCAAGGTGACTATAGATCCTTTTCCCTTAATCGGTAGAAATTTGTGGCATTTGGAGCGGCGGTACCTCAAATCGCAATGGAGTGTATAGGGACAATAAAAAACAAGTAATAAGGCTACATCATGCAAGACCGACTATGTAATACTCTATTCGACTCAGCTGCTTGGAAAACGATCTATCCAGAGTTTTAGCAATTTTGGTCTTTAAAAGCAACTTCTAGAATTAGTCTTGACGGTTGACGGTTGATTATGCAACCTGCAGAAGACTACCTTCGTCAACCGTCAAACTGTAGTTATCTCCCTCTAACACATGCAAAATGCAACCACAACTCAAACGGCTAAGACTAATTGAACCTTAGTCCTTGCTAGTGTAACAGATATTGGCGAAGTTAAGTCGACTCACTAAAAAGTTTGAAGTTAACTGTTGAAACCTCGCGCATTTAAAACTAGTTAAAAAAAAGTTAAAGCCGAGCGTGAACTTTTAAATGTACCTTAGACCAATGTAAAATAGACCGTCGAAAAAACAAAAGTTTTCAGAAATCCAACAGCGTCCCAAGAGAAATTAAAAAAATCGTTAAAAATACAATACTCGTTCTATTTAAATAGGAAAATGTCCCATTGGTGAGCTTTAAGTGTTTTCTGGTCATAATCAGCTGTTTTGAGTGTGTTCAGTGAGTATATTGTTTTTTATTACAATCATTAGGCGGCAATCTCTGTTAGATGCGCACGATGCAATTTTTCGGTGTGAATAAGAGTTTTTCCACTTTGTGTTATATTGTGAGAATAATATAAGTGTTTTATAATTATAATCAAGTAAGTAAACATCAATAGGCTGTAAATATTTTATTTTATGTGGGTTTTTTTTTCCATTTGGGATAATAGATCCCACTGGTTTCGTTTGATCCACATAAATGGGATATATTGTCCCATTGGTTTTGTTTGATCCACATAAATGGGATATATTTTTGATATTTTTGTTTGATATATTATCCCATTGGTATACATTACTAAGATAATTTGTATGTTTGCAGAATGAATAAAAACAAATCTGGTGATAGATTGAAGGAAGACGAAATCTGCGCGATAATGAATTCCAGTGACTCTGATCTTGGAGACTTTAGTGCTTCTGAATCAGAATATAATCCTGCTTCCGACGAAGAAACAGATGAATCTTTGGACGAGCCTGATGAACTTTTAGACAACGATAATAACGCAACAGTGCCCGATGTACATTCGAATCTTCAAGTAGTATGGGGACAACCATCAGACTTATTTTGTCCCCGATTTTCTATCACTAAAGATATTGAGGCCGTTATACTAGCAGCAATTTCAAGAAATTCTACTGAGTTCCAAGTTTTCAAAAATTTGTTTCCAGAATCTTTGTTTATTTTTATTGCGCAGTGCACCAATGAACGATTGAGTCTACTGGAAGAAAAAGGAGGTCGAAAAATACCACGGACTGATGCATCCGAAATTAAAATTTTGTTATGTATTTCTCTTATAATGGGCTATAACAAACTTCCAGAGATTTCTGATTACTGGTCCCAAAATGAGTCCAGCTCAATGAAAAAGGAAAAACGTTCATACTATATTTGTTCAATGTGCAAAGAGCCCCTATGTTTCGAGTGTTTTGGTAAATTCCATAAATAAACAACAAAATATTTGTTGAAAATTTAATTAAATAAAAATTTAACAAAAGCTGTATTTTATTATTCTCATACAAAAACTACCGATGGGATATTTAGTCCCAATTTATGAGGTTTAAAAAACACATTGGGACATAAAATCCCAGGACATATCTTCCTTCAGAAGGATACTAGATTTTTTTTAACAACATTTTTGAGCTTTCTAGTATCACGTCACTACGAAAAAAATACTTAGAATTGTCAAAAATCACTCCTTATATTACGGTAGTGAAAGGGTTAAGCCATGATTTGAAAAAATGTACTGTCGTTATTTTTAAAGTAGAAACCGGCATTAACCAATATTCCGTTTTAGTCTTTTGCCTAAGAATAGAAAATAGTTTCGCAATTAAAACTGAAGTACATACTCGTATGCCTTTGAACGGGTTCTAAATTTTGTGTGAACATTTTTTTGTTGAACAGGGATTAACCGGCTCAAGACCTCTTGCTTCTATATTTAAATAGAAGACAAGTTTTTAAAAAAATGGCAAAGTGACATTGATTTTCGTGTCAGCACACTGCGGCAAGAGTTAGTTGTATTTTTAATTTACTTATGTGAACATTCAAAAGTACACGGTATTATAAAGTCAGCCGCGCTCGGCTTTAACTTTTTTTTAACTAGTTTTAAATGCGCGAGGTTTCAACAGTTAACTTCAAACTTTTTAGTGAGTCGACTTAACTTCGCCAATATCTGTTACACTAGCAAAACACCGCACCGTTTAAATCACTTTTTATATACTTTGGCAATATGTTTACAATTTTAATTGAATACAACATCTTGGTCATGACAATATTAACGGCAGTATAGAGTAACTTTTCTCGTTTCATATTACCCGCCACTGTAGACAAGTAGCGTCATCCAACAACAGTTTCTTTGACATTCTAAGTGTCGCTGACTTCAAACACCTTTTTTTAAAAAAAAATCGTAAAAATTTTAAAGCATCATTTTGTTATTGAGCCTATAAGTAAAGATTTTCGCAGTCATGGAAGAAACTCAAGCTCCTTTGAAAATTATATCCCCGCGTAACATATGTAATATTTGCCAAAGATAAAACGGTTAATGGGGATGAAGACAGAAGGAGTCGACAACAACACTTCAAATGTTTTTGTTTTAAAAACGAATGTACATACGAGTATGTATGTAAGACTTGAAAGTTGTTACGTCATATTTAAAGACACGTGAGATTATAGCGTTCTTTGCGCTTCTTTGTGCATCGGAATTTTCTGTAAAATAAAAAATTAACGAATCCTGAGGAAAAGTTCCTACCATTCTTTGCAACTCACCAAAGCAGCAATGACATACTCACTGCCTTCCTTTCCTATACTCACTGCCTTGCTTTTCCTTTATCATAAAATGGCCTTAAGACACCACCTGAGCATGTAAGCTTTGGGGTAGCATATTTTTAAAATGAGCACAACAAAAATTTAGTGCGTGTTGGTTTATTGTCAGTCTGTTCATTCCGTTAAGACGAAATTTTTTAAGAATATTGCAGATGAAGACGCACCTAATCCTTTTAATCACCTACACTGCATTCTGGTACAGGGTATTGTAACTTTGTACGAATATTTGTATCACCTATGACGAGAAGGGATAGACCCTATGGTTTTTACGCTCTGCCCACAGATTCGGGGCAACAATCTGGTTCCATTGAGCTATGGCTCCCCATCCGTCTGTACGATGAAAAAAAAGTATCGTTGTGGTGACAATATACGAAGAGGATAAAACTATTGTTGTGGTACAACAATATTATGATCCTCATATCATAATAGTATAATCAAATAAAAAGATACTATGATCCATACAACCGTACTTTGATCCTCACGACAATAGTATGTTTCACACATAACCATACTTGGATCCCCACAATCATAGTATGATTCACACTCAACCATACTATGATCTCAACAACCATATTATGATCCTCATAACCATAGTATGTTTTACATTCAACCATAGTATGATCCTCAAAACCATAGTATGATTCACACGTAACCATGTTATGATTTCTACAACCATAGTATGATCACACACAAATATGATCCCCAATATTATTTATTACAATTGGCTGAAGTTGTCAACAATAGATTTGAATTGTGAAGATTTTTTAAAAATACATTATGTTCAAAATTTTAGAAGTGATTTATTTAATAGTAGAAATAATCAGTTTAAAAAACGTAAGCCTTTTTAATAAAAATTTTTGAGTTAAACAAAGAAAAAGCAGTTTGTTTGAAAATTTTTAATTTCCATATAAAAAGTACTACTACTGCAATAAATTTGTAACATTAACATTGTTCTAAAATACATTTTTAAATGAGGAAGAATTACTATCATACAGTATGATTATTGGTAACAAAAAACCCAAAAAATTATACTTTTGACGCACCAACCATATTTATATTGTTGCTACAACCATATTTTCATTATCAAGTTTGGCAATAATACTATTGTTACATTTTTACAATATTAATTTTGCGGCAATCATACTATTGTCAAAATTAAATTCAGTAACCAATACTATGGTTGCGACGAACATACTTTTATTGCGGAGAACATATTATTATTGCCGTGACCATATAGTAACCATGTTTTTTCTCTGCGTGTGTTCAGTTATCATTGTATTTGGAACGAAGAGCAACCAGAAAAGGGTCAAAAGCTGCCACTTCATCAACAACGGTTTGGTGTGGTTTGTGGGCCGGTGGAATCATCGGTCCATATTTGATGCCGGTGAGAACGTAACCTGCCACGATAACCAACTATATGATCCTGAAATTGAAGCTCGTGATCTCGACGACATTTGGTTTCAACAAGACGGCACCACTTCCCACACATCGCATCAATCAATGGATTTATTGAGAGAACACTTTGGTGAGCTGATAACTTCACCTTTTGGGCCGGTCGATTGGCCACCAAGATCGCGTTATATCACACCGTTAGACTTTTTCCTGTAGGGATATGTAAAGTCTAAAGTTTATGCGGTCAAACTCACTTTGATTCGGGCCTTGGAGCAAAACATCACGCGTGTCATGCGCCAGTTACCAGTCGAAATGTTCGAATGAGTCATCGAAAATTGAACTCAACGAATGGACCATCTGAGACGTAGCCGTGGCCAACATTGATAGACATTATCTTCAAAAAATAAATGACAACGAATGTTCTTTCAAATGATAATAATCATTCCCTATTCAATTTGAATTTTCTGTGTTTTTTTTCTTGAAAAAAAGTAGGGAACCTCTAAATGGATCACGCTTTATAACCAACAATGCTGTAATTCGACTTTAACGTTCCCGGTTTTGTGCATCCCCAGTACAAATCTTCCTCACGATGTGAAGCCCTAGCGCTTTCATAGTTTGATAAAATAAAATCATATCAGTCTATATTTTCACAAAGGATTTTTCAATATAAAATGCTGATGCTTTTGAATTTTGAATAGTTTATTCCGATTGTGCTTATTTTTCTAGATCCATTGTTTGACCAGCTGCATGGCAAGTGGCACCGTCCTGTTGAAACAAAATGTCGTAAAGAATACTGGCTTTTATTTCAGGTAGTAAAAGCTCCGATAAGATAGAGCAATGGCGAGCACCATTGAAAGTTTCGTTTCGACCATCATCATTTTTTAAAAAATATGGACTGATAATTCCACCAGCCCATAAACCGCAGCAAACCTCTAGATGAATAAGCCTATACTTTGCAAAAGAAAATCTATGGATGCCTCTGAATGTGGAGTCACTGTAGAAATGGTAAAAGTGAATTTTATTTTAGTGGTCATCGTGAGATTAAGAACAGTAGTTCTAATACGTTTGGTATGAACCAGGTCTTACAGAATTCAGTTTTTCTTGCAACAAGTGCTACGAAGCTATCTGATAAAGGTTGTCATCGCAATAAAAGCAATGTAAGTTCGGCCAGGCGGGACATGGATATACTCTCTATAGACAAGTACCTACAAAGCACAAACAAGTGTACGGGTTTTGGGCCTCTCTGGCCCATTGGTCAAACTTTCCTTACCTTATCTAAGCTAAAACTTGAAAATAAAAACTTATTTGTATTTTTTTCGCTTAATTTCAGTACTCTTATGTCTCTATTCTAGCTAAAAAATTAAAAATTTATAAAATTATGATTTGAAAAGCAAATTAAAATCACAAACTGCTGTTGACCTTAAACTATCAACACGCAATATTTCGGGATCGTTGGTTAATGAGTTTGACACCTATCTTGCTTTACACTAAAAAACAAACAAATGAAAAAAAAACACAAGGCCATTGCTAGATTAGTAACATTTTTTTGCTACAGAAAAATCATCATATGTGACAGCGCATAGAGAAAGGGACCTAAGGGTAAAAAAAATTAATTTTCATTTTTTTTTCTTTTTTTGATGAGGACAACATCTGAGCCTCGAATGAGACCGATCCCATGCCCCAAAAGTGTTCCCTCCCAGAGATATGCGCGTTTTATGAAAGTGAAGTCGACGATTCTAAGCGCAAATAGAAAGGGACCTAATCTTTAAAAAGGCTCTCCTGAACAAAACTGGTTTTTACCCTTAGGTCCCTTTCTATTTTGCGCGTCACATATACTAAGACTATGGAGTTGGAGGCGTGTGGTGAGTCGGTCTTGTCGGAATAAGGACTTTTCTTCCTTGTCTCCAATTGTACGAGGGTTGCTGTATATATTTCTGGCCAAGGCAACACTAAGTGTTGCTTACGCCATCTGACATAAACGTACTCATAACGTTTTGACGTACGACCATCATTTGTGTTGTTTACTGTGACTTGAACAAATCAATTTGGCAAAAAAATGGAATTAACTCGTGAACATTTTCGTGCGATCATTTTTTACAACTTTCGACGTGGATTATCACGACAAGAGTGCATCGATGAGCTAAAATCTTTGTATGGCGATGAAGCACCATCCTAAAACACTGTAAAAAATTGGTTTAATGAATTCAATCGTGGCCGACGCTCGCTCAAAGGCGAAGGTCGTAAACGTCGTCCAAAAACGGCCGTTGTGCCAGAGAACATTGATGCCGTGCGTGAACTGATAATGCAAGATCGTGATGTGCCATACCGTGAGATAGCATTATTGGGCATTTTTTCCACCAACATAAATTCGATATTGCATAAATACCTTGGATCCCGCACACTTTGACAATCGCTCAAAAAAGGCTCAAGTCGATTGGTGCAAAAAAAATTTGAAAAAATACGATCGCGGTGCTTTAAAAGACGTTTTGAGATCGTCAAGGGTGACGAATCATGGATCTTTGCGTATGAGCCCGAAACAAAACAGCAATCGACCGTGTGTGTCTTGGAAGTCAAGCCAAATCCAACGGACGTTGTTTGTGGAAGAAGCACTTCCAAGCAAATGGTCGCCTGTTTCTTCGGCAAAACTGGTCATGTGGTGACTGTTTCGCTTGAGCAACGTAGGGTGGTCAATTCTGAGTGATACACCATAATTTGTTTGCCTGAAGTCTTCGAAGAAATTCGAAAAACGAACAAGAGAAGACGAATCATTGTGCACCATGACAATAATAGCTCTCACACATCGGCTCAAAACAGAGCCTCTTTGGCCGGCCAACACGTCGAATTGGTGAGTCATCCGCCGTACAGCCGTGACTGCCACCCACACATCAAGAAAAAAATGCGTGGTCAACGATTTTCGTCGCCAGAAGACGCTGTTGAAGCGTTCAAAGACCATGTTTTGGAGGTGTTTCAATCGGAGTGGAAAAAATGCTTCGACAATTGGTTTAAGCGCATGCAAAAGTAAAGGGTGTTTTTTATTGAGGTATAGAACTTCGAATTGAAATAAAACACAAGAAAATCGTTTTAATGTCCATCAATTTGGCTTTATTGGAAGGATAATTTTATGCCATTAATGTTTAAATATGATTTCGGGAATGTGGCCGCCGCGGCTGGCTCGAATAAAGCCAATTCTACAGGTCCAATTTTCAACCACTTTTTCGAGCATATGGGGCCGTATGTTGGCAATAACGCCACGAATGTTGGCTTCCAAGTCCCCTAACGTTTCTGGTTTGTTGGCGTAGACGAGCGACTTCACATATCCCCAAAGAAAATAATCCAATGGTGTCAAATCACACGATCTTGGTGGCCAATTGACAGGTCCATTCCGCGAAATTATGCGCTCATCGAATGTTTCCTTCAATAATTTGATTGTGACGTGCGCTGTGTGGCATGTAGCGCCGTCTTGTTGGAACCACAACTCATCCACATTCATGCCATCCAATTCGGGAACAAAATAGTCGGTTATCATGGCTCTATACCGGTCTCCATTAACGGTAACTGACTCTCCAGCATTATTTCGGAAGAAGTATGGCCCAATGACTCCACCAGCCCATAGAGCACACCAAACAGTCAGTTTTTGTGGATGTAATGGCGTCTCAAGGGTCTCATGTGGATTCTCTTCACTCCAAATGCGGCAATTTTGCTTGTTAACGTAGCCATTCAACCAAAAATGAGCCTCATCACTGAACAAAATTTTGTGATGAAAATCAGCATCGAGATGAATCTCATTTTCGGCCCATTTTGCAAGCGTTGTTCTTTTGTCAACCTGTTCATGATGAAATGGCAAACCAAACTAAATATTAATCACTTGACAGCTGACAAAATGGCCGCCAGTTAAAAAAGTGATGCCAACTTAAAGTTCTATACCCCAATAAAAAACACCCTTTATATAAATCATGCTGGAGAATACTTTGAAAAACAATAAAACAATTTTTGATGATAAATATTCGCATTTTGATTATTAGGCCAAAAATATATAAGTATATAGCAGCCCTTAGTCCGTTTGAGGGTATTTTTTTTCCTGGTTTGGTCTATTTTCAATGCCAACCCAGCGCCCCTTTTATCTATATCTGGCAAGTTGTATTAGGCCAGAAATATATATAGCAGCCCTCGTATACTGATATATTTATACAATGAGGTTGTTTACTTTTATTATGAGAAAAACGCTTTGTTTCTTAACTGTTAGTTGCCATAACAACGGTGGAACAGGATTTAACACCAGATACCTACCAAATATTGACCAAATAAAAGAGTTAACAACTTTTTAATGAACACACAAACCCCCGCACCATAAAAAGTCGGATGAACAAGAAAAATAATGTAGGGACTTACACGGCAGATGCCAACGCCCTCACGCCTCAAAAAAAGAAAGAAAGTTATTGGTGAACATTCAGAAGGAAATAGGATCTCACTTACACATATACGAGTTGTGCATGTGCCCACGGGTAAGTAATCGAGTTTTCTTGGTATGTATTGTAATTATCTACAGAAAATGAGGATGTGTATGTAGGTCTGTGTGTGAGGATATTCATTAAAAACTTATGTTTCGCAGTCACAGCTCCTCCATGCTTGCCAAAAAAGTAGAACAAAGACATTTGCATTGTCTTCTGCAAAGTTTAATTAAAAATTGTTCACGGAATGCTCGACATGGTTAAATGATATTTGGAGAAATGCGATGCACAGATTGTGCGTACAGATTTGGAACACAACTTACAAATTTGTTGCCTATGTGGCCTTAAAACATAAAAGATGAAGGCTTTGGGTAAAAGTTGTGACTCAACATGATAGCCTTGGAAGGAGACTTAAATATATAATTGGAGGTCAGGGAAACGACACTTTTCACAGACCTTAAATTAAACGATAACCCTGCCCTGTCCCAATCTTGCAGTATATACCCTACATCATATACCTTGCAACTCATGCTAGGGCTGAGTTGGCTAGGTTAAGATATCGATTTCCTTGAAAAAAAAATATATCGAGCCCTAACCGCGAAAAAGACGTAAGCGCCGTAAAGAACATTTTACAGGAGAGGGGGTTTTTAGAGGACTCCGAAACAATTTGTAAATATAAAAATTTACATGTAAAAATATAATATGCAATTGAATTTGCTTAATCTCTGTAAATGTTAATATTAAATTTCTAATACTTGTACTTAAGAGCGTTGTACGAGTACAATTTCCTATTGAACTCCATTAAAAAACGAATGGCGCTTGCGTCATTTTGCGGTAAGGGCTCGATACATAAAACCATTGGCACTTCCGCATAATTCGGACCTATAGATTAAAGTTCCGAAATCTCGGCCCTGTGTACTAAGAAACAATAAAATTGCACCACTCTGTGGAATAGGGTTTTATATGTAAGTTTCTTGGCAAATGTTTGACCCTACCAAAACATTTGACCTGGAGTTACGTGTAAGTGTGAACGGAGATTAACCGGCTCAAGACCTCTTGCTTCTATATTTAAATAGAAAACAAGTTTTTAACAAAATGGCAAAGTGACATTGATTTTCGTGGCTGCACAGTACTTTTATCATGGTTTCGGTTCCGTGACAACCCTCTTCAGAAAGCCTTGCTGCAATTTTTGGGTGATAATCTTGCATAGATTCCCGTTGTCCTGTATGACGTGTATGTCGGATTCTTACGAATAAAAACCACCTCCTTTGTCATCCCCTCTTCCTGAAGAACTGATAATGGAGGTGTGACTCGAGGTATTACCCACTTCCTCATGTAGCTTTTGTTTCATTACCTTAGCTTAGCTGCATATCCGCTCCCAGTTGTCCAGGGAAATTGAGCATATAACGTCCTCGACATCCTCTATATCATTGGGACATCGTCGACCTGTTAAGGAATCGTCGTGTCCATATGTGACGCGCAAAATAAAAAAGGAACCTAAGGGTAAAAACCAGTTTTCTACAGGAGAGCCTTTTTAAAGATTTAAATACGTGTATCTTTGGTGTACCATCACTTTCATAAAAAGCGCTTATCTCTTAGAGGGAACACTTTTGGGCATGGGATCGGTCTCATTCGATGCTCTGATGTTGTCAACATCAAAAAAAAGTGAAAATTGATTTTTTTCCCTTAGGTCCATTTCTCTATGCGCTGTCACATATTTTTAAAACTAACTTTTGCATCCTCCGTACCCTGCAGGTGCCTTTTACTGATCCATTTTGGGTATATCTGGAATGAGTTTGTATTTCTATTGCCCATTTTCACTCTCATACCATCAGGTTTGCCACTTTCTTATACTTTCCTCCCTTTTGTTGTTTCGGCTTTCTCTTTCCGAAGAGTTCCTTCTTGCTCTTTTTATATTTTTTGCACGCTTCGTTCGCTACGTATCCTGATATTGTCCGCTAGTAACTACTCTCATGGCCTACAGTCTGAAGATCGATGCCAAATTCTCTTTATATTGAGCACTTCCAGACCCAGCTGGTGCTGCTTATAGAATGGACGAGGTTACAACGCTGGCGCTAACATATTGCTCTGCTTGGGTCCACCAATATTGTACATCATGCGGGATAGAGCTGAGCTTACGTGCTATGCCTTATCCGATATATAACTTATGAGAGCTCTGAAATTTATTCTATCGCCGATCATCATCACTAGATATTTGAGGTCTCTCTTTGTAGTGGTTTCTGCCCACCCGAATGGTCATGGTCTCGTGCTATCGTCGGTTTCTTATTAGAATTGCCTCTATTTTGTGATCGGCTTGTTAAAGTCCAGCTTTGCCCAACCACTTCATTAATTTGTCGCGCCTTTGGGACTACCGCGATATCATCAGCAAACCCTACTACGGTACTTTCCTGGACCCACAGCAATGGGTACAATGCCGATCCCTGTGTGACACCCGATACTGTTTCATCGGGTGTCACAAACGTTTTGGCCTTATACGTTTTGGCCTTTTTCCATATCGTAGTTGATCTTTCATTCCGAAAAATAGCTTGATACAATATTTACCAGATAGACTAGAGCTTCCAATTTCCTTAACTTCTACATTATTCGATCCCACCGTGCCGCATTGAATGCATGTTTAACGTCTAGGGTGATTAATGCACAGTACTGCCTTTGCGGCACCTCTCCGGTCGCCTTTCTTGCTGGCAGTGACAAGTCTTATAGCATCGACTATACTTTACTTATAGATTATGGGTCCTTCCTTTTTGGTCCCTTCTTCTATAAAGTATGCTTGTTCTTTCAGAAATTCATTACTGATTACAAAACGTCATTTAAATTACCTTTCTTCACAATTACCAAATATTCTCATATGACATTTGTCATTGTAAATAAGAAAATTGCCAGACACATGATTAAATTTTACTTCAAATACACTTGACACAATAGTTTCTCGTAGGATACCATCAGCTCCTTGCAGCTACTCTTGCAAAATCATGTATTCTGCTGGTTGCATTTCAAATTTTAAACAAGCTCTTTTACAATTTGTACAAATCATTGCCAACTGTCATACTCAGGATAAATGATAAATGATATGCGCATGTGTTTGTATGATAAAAAGAATAGTCCAAACTGGAGATATCCTTATTAGCATGAGGAAGTATCCTTATTAGCATGAGGAAGTATACAAATACTTTCTGGAAAAGTCGTTAGGGGCAAATACTTATTAAGAGCAAAACTTATTTTCAAAATTTTTTAAATTATGTCATTTACAAAATGGCGTTTTTTATAAAATAGTTGCGGTAGTTGAATTAAATTTAAGCACGGAAATATTTTGCCCCTTGGTATTTACCGCTTTCAAAAATAATGAATATCGGTGGGGATATCAAATGGCTTATTTGGGGGTGCGACTTTATTTGTATCAGAAAATGTTTCAGTTTCGATTACGTATAGATGTAAATCCAATCATTGTAAATCCAATCAAGCTCGAATGCAATATGCTGCGTTGGGCGACATATAAATTTCCCATGTGAAATCGGCCTGGTTAAAGTTATACATATCCTAAAGGGTCATAGGTTGCCCGTAGATTAGGGCCCTACATTTAGACAAATATTTCAAGTTAACGCACATAAAGATAAGTTAATTAAGATAATTCCACTTTATCTGACTTATGAGAAACTCTAGGGACATTTTACGTATGGACCAAGTCCTCAAATATAATCGAAATGTGGAATAAATTTTATTTTCGGTTTTGCAGCTATACGTTTGTTGGTTTTAAACTAACCATATGTCCATAGTTGAAGTATCTTGAATATAGTTACATATTTAGTTTTGTAAAAAAGTTTTACTGTTTCTAGATAACTTTACCTCACTGAACATCAAAAAACAGCTTTTGTGTCCCACGGCCCATAGATTAAGGCCACTAATTCAGCCGAATAATAAGATTGAATTCTTTGAAAAATTTCACTGTTTCTGAATTACCATCGGCCAATGTTCGTAAGGCCCTATTTTTTGCACTCTATGGACCAGTGTTATTTATAAGTCGCTCATAATGCTCATTGTTTATTTTTCATAAAAATCATAAGTAAAAAGTGGTTTAAAAGGTGGCAGGACCTTAAACCGCGAGCGCTAGGAGAAAATATGGACCATTAACTTTAATTTCAGTAAGATTATGTATCTGTCGCTTGTTATGTACTATGAATGCTTAATATGAGGGAACTGGATTTGATATGTGGCTTCTACGGCGACGGTTGCCCAAATCAGAAGAAATCTTTGTATGAGGATATGTAAATATATAGACTTGTTTGGCCGAATTTAACCGGTGTTAATTACAGATAGCTGATACTTTAGAAAATTTGCACCGATGTGGCCCAAATTCATCGAGAAGTGTTATTGGGCGCCCCAACGTCTCATGCGAAATTTTAGCATAATCCGATTTAACTTGTAGCTCCAGAGCGGGAGGGACCTTAAGTGGGCGATAGTAAATATTGCAAACAAGGGGTAGACCTGTTTTTGTTTCAAGTATCAGAAACATGATCTTCAAAACGGATCTTAAATCAAAAACAAATTGTTTTGTCCTGATTTGTCAGTCTGATTTTAAAGTTTCATGATGTTATGCAGAAAGAAGAGGAGGTGCCATCTGCACCTACTCTTCTTTTTGCATAACATCATGAAACTTTAAAATCAGACTGACAAATCAAATCAGGAGGTTTCCGGAAAATTATGTTGCATTATTGTTCATGTTGTTTTAAAACTTTTCGAGATTCCAGTAAAACAGTTGATATTGTGGGCTATAGTGAGCTTTCAAATTCAGGGTAAATAAACTTTTGTAAGGATGTACCTTTAAGCTAAAGTCGGCAGTTGATATCTCTGGAAGGTAGATTTCTGTAAGATGTCAATGCTTCTATAGAGGTGTCTGACAAATAAGAACAATACTTCAATAAATAAATCAACATAAGGCAAATCAATACAACTGTTATGAGCTGTCTAAATATATCCATCATTATTGCAAAGCCTTTGTAAAGGAGAATTGAAAACGTAACAGATTTGTTTTTCTAATTTATGCTCCTTAGTATTTACCACTTGTTACTTGTGTGTATACTTTTTTGGTGATGACTTTTGCTGGTTATCTTTTCTGAGGAGACGACAATGAAGCCATGGAATACTTAAATCAAATAATACATCCGCATAAAGCCCGTTTCCTCACGTCCATGATAACCTTCTTTTTCATTATATTTAAACAATAGAATGCGTCTTTTACTTTAACCTTATTGTGTTTTAGCCATTTGTTAGAGATCTACGGTTTGTTGGTATTTATATTTGTTGGATTCTGTTTACTTTTGTCATGTGCTGTTAGAATATTAATGGTTTCTACGGCGTCAATGGAAAAGTTTCTGCTTTTGTTGTTAAAGTTCTGGCAACGAGTTCAAGCAGTCATACAGTTCCATGTGGAATAGGTAAGGGTGTGACCTTAGAGCAAGCAGTGTTCTACTAATAATGTTGATGATAATGACCCTTTAAAACAAACGCCAAGCATTAATGAAGAGCTTGAAAAGTTTTTGCTTTAATAAAATAACTTTATTAAAATAATGTTTAAAACATAATAAATTAAATTGTATACATCTCAATTAATTAAAAATGTCCTTTTTCTGAAATGTAGTAATAAAGCAAGCGTGCATGCAATGCTGCTAAAATAAGATCAATTGAACTGTAATTTGGCTGTTTTAGGCCTTCCTTAAAAATATTTTTGTATTCACTTTTAACAAGTCGACGAATTAAGTTCCGTCAGACTGAAGCTTATATACCCTTCATCGTGGATTGTGATCCGATATAAAAATCGTGTCAAGAAGTCGAGGCACCGGTCTCCTTCCTACAAAGATGTGCAATAGAGCCTTTTAAATTTAGGGATTGTATAGGCTGGGATACGCCCTTTTTTCAATATTAACACAGTACTTTATATTATAATACAGTAACTATAGTATAAGTATAAATATATTAAGGGGTGGTTAATTTTTACGGGCCGATGTTGGAACACCTTAACGACAAGTTTTTTTTTTTACATTTCATTTGATATTCTCAATTTCAGACTTACTCAATTTGAACCATGGAAAGATACACAAGCGAGCAACGCGTTAAAGTTGTTCAGGCTTATTATGTGATGAGGCTCATTTTCACCTCATTGGATTCGTCAATAAGCGGAATTGTCGCATTTTGGCGAATGATAATTCAAGGATGATTGTCGAAAAAACAATGCACCCACAAAGAGGACTATTTGGTGCGGTTTATGGGCTGGCGGCCTTATCGGGCCGTATTTTTTTTCCAAAATGAGGCCGGTTAGGCAGTTACTGTAAATGGGTATCGTGAGATGATAACGAACTTTGTATGGCCCGAATTCGAAGATATGAATGTGGACGATATGTGGTTTCAACAGGACGGTGCCACTTGCCACACAGCTAACGAAACAATGGTTCTTTTGTGCGACAAATTCAATGGCCATTTTATCTCACCTCGTGGCGATGTTAATTTGCCGTCTAGATCATGTGACTTGGCACCGTTGGACTTCTTTCTTTGGGGTTATTTGAAAGAAAAGGTACACGCAGAGAAAAGATATGGTTACACTATGGTCACCGCAACAATAATATGTTCTCTACAATAAAATCATGTTTGTCGCAACCATAGTATTGTGTTTCGAATTTCATTTTGACAATAGTATGATAGCGACAATATTGCTATTGTTGAAATGTAACAATAGTATTATTGCCAAATTTAGAAATGAAAATATGGTTGTAGCAACCATATAAACATGGTTGGTGCAACAAAAGTATTGTTGTTTAAAATCAACGTTAACAATAATTTGATTACGGCAATCATACAGTATGGTTGCGACTATGAACATAACAAAACAGGTTTTATAGAGCACACATGTATGTATGTGCGTGTTTTTTTTAATACATAAAAAAACACATACATACGATACAGTGAATGGTTGCTGTCCATTAAAAAAACAAAAACAATCGGAAGGTAGTTCGATGGATTTTTATTGTGTTTACTCTGTTCGGTGAAATACTCAAATACCGACTGGTTCTCGTTTATTTAAAATCTGCCTGCACTTAAGTATATTGCCATTGATCATGGTTTAATCACATTCGTTACTTGGTGTCTACGGATGGTGAAGTAACATTCACCACTGCTGGCAACTTAAAGTATTTTTGACCGTTGGAATATATATTTTTGTTTCTTGGCTATGAACTAAGACTCGTAGTAATGCAATTTAAAATAACAAACTTAATAAAAATCTCTATTTTTGAATAACAACAACAACCAACTCTAAAAAATAATTTTGGGGATCATAGTATGGTTGAGTGTGAATCATTCTACGGTTGTGGGAATCATAGTATGGTTGCGTGTGAATCATACCATGGTTGTGAGGATCATACTATGGTTGTCTGAGAAACATACTATTGTTGTGAGGATCATAGTATGGTTGTGGAGATCATAGTATGGTTGAGTGTGAATCATACTATGTTTGTGGGGATCATAGTAAAGTTGTGGAGATCATAGTATGGTTGAGTGTCAATCATACTATAGTTGTGGGGATCATAGTATGGTTATGTTTGAATCATACTATTGTTGTGGCGTCGTGTGCTTGTGGCGTCGTGTTAGGGATGGCAAACTTATTTTCGATAGCGATAAACCAAATCGATTGTTTACAAAAGTATCGAAATTGAAAGTTTGGCGTTCAGGGCTGCCAGACCACTAAATTAAAATGTGGAATTTACAGAAATGCCCAAAATGCCTAAAATTAATAAAAAAGTTTTCAAAATCACCGAAAACTAGATAAAATGTTAGAAAGCATGAAAGTTCACCTAAATCCATTATTTTCCCTCCCATTCTGCATCCAGAGACGAATCGCAGAATGGTTGGGTTTGTCATGTGCGCCCTATGGGTTAATAGTGTTTGCGCAAAATGCAGCATATGACTTGGCAGCACTTTGCAAACAGCTGTTGCGCGGTAGTGACAGGGAAAAGAAGATAAAGAGAAGTTAGAAGGAAAGAAAAAGAGAAGGAGAAAAAAGAAAATTTTGGAGGAAGATGGAAACTTCCTTTTGAGAACCTCTCTTTGATTTTGAATCCTGAAACGAAAGGTTGGTCTGGCGAGGAGATAAATAACTTCAGGTTGAGTTGCAGCTAAAACAAAGAAATGCAGTGAACAAAAATACAAATAAATAACAAAAGTACAAAAAGCGACAACACTTGTCGACAAACAATGTGTATATATTTTTTTTTTTAAATTAAAAAAGTATAAAGACATTTTGAGTGATAATTAATTTTACACAAAAAAAAAACTTAAAAATACTAAAAGCTAAGCAATACTTCCGCCATTTTCCGCCACCAACTGAGACTAATCCACCGAGGGAGCAGCAGATCTCACAGCGCCAAGCCTGGTAGCTGCTAGGTAGTATCCGCCGACATCTATACGTGACAATAAAACCTAATAAACGGAGTGAATAAAATAATTTAGTTTTTTTTGATAAAGGAAATAGGATGATAGGAAAAGGAATATCGGTGTAGGAAACATTAACATACCTTTTGAAAATAGAAAAGTGCGCGTTAGTACCGATAGGGTTGAGCTCAAGCCTAGGGAAATCACACGTAAGGCAGGGTTTTTGCCCAAAATCCTCCCCTATTTCTTTTCCACAGAGAAATTTTTTTTATCTGAAAAGGAACGTAAATTGTAAGTTAAAATACAGGACAAAACGGACGACTAGCTTACTATATACTTACTTGAAACAATACCGCTTACAGTGGATACCGACCATACCTCACACATACAGCAGCTACATCAAAAGCCAGATCAGGGCCAGGCGGCCATCCCGTTCCTGCCACACGGTTTCCAGCAGTTGCCCCGGAGATACCATCAGAAGTCTGGAATCAAAAAAGGAATTTTTCAGACAACGTTTATTCATTTTTTTATTATTAAGTGCGTTTTTTTTTATTGCGAAATCCTTAATTATGCCCAAATAGCATTGATGTTCGGCAGAAATTTCTACGCCTTTTTGAAATAAAAACGAAATTTATAACGTTCACCAACGGAATTAGTGGGATATTACTTTAATATGAACTTTTAGTTCGTAAAAGGCAAGGGGTAGTAGGGAAAGGCAAGGGGTGAGTAGAAGTATTGGATATGGGATACCTCGAAGACAGTTGGAGGTATCATGGTGGAGTTGGATTTCCGACTCCAAGAGGGAGGGTCAGTTCCTTGGCATAACAGCCGCCAAGAAGTTGAGTGTCCGTGATGGTTGCAGTGGGTACATACTTCCGTGTAGTTATTTTTCATTTCGTTTTGTCTTGCTTCGGGTCCGTGTCTTTCGTGTTGTCCCCTGCGTGTTTTATTTCAATTTAAGTCTGGTATGGTTATGTGTTTTTTGTACCTGTCTTCATGTCCAGATTGCTGGCAAGAACCACGCCCGTCCGGCGAGCTTAGCCGCGCTAAACGCCAGCATACCAGCAAAGGCCGACAATCTGGCAAAATAAATCTTTTGTTTGGGGTAAGATCCCAAATAACCAGAGACAGCTACTACAATGTTTAATAAAAACATGGCCTCAAATCTGGCTATGAACTAATAGTAATGCAATTTAAAATAACATACTTAATAAAAATCTCTATTTTTGAACAACAACAATAACCAATCCTAATAAATAATTTTGGGGATCATAGTATGGTTGAGTGTGAATCATACTATGGTTGTGGGGATCATAGTATGGTTGCGTGTGAATCATACTATGGTTGTGCGGACAATATTATGGTTGTATGAGGAACATACTATGGTTGTGAGGATCATAATATGGTTGTGGAGATAATAGTATGGTTGAGTGTGAATCATACTATTGTTGTGAGGATCATAGTATGGTTAAGTGTGAATCATACTATGGTTGTGGGGGTCATAGTATGGTTATGTGTGAATCATACTATTGTTGTGAGGATCATAATATTGTTGTGTCACAACCATATACCCAACAAAAGTATGATCCTCTTCGAATATTGTCACCCTAACCATACTTTTTTTCTGCGTGTATACGTCGATAAGCCAGCAACAATTCAAGAGCTAAAGGATGAGATAGTTTGGCACATAAACGGCATAGAACCTCAATTATGCCTCAGCGTCATCGAAAATTTGGACCATCGGATGGAGGTGTGCCGCCGAGGTTGCGGCTGTCCTTTGGTCAATATTTGGTTCCATACATAATTGAACCATACCAATATTATCATAATAAAAAGAAATACAAAATCAACATCGGCCCTTAAAATTTAACCAGCCTTTATAATACTTATATGTGAATTGATTCTGTTAAAAATGTATGATGATAATGATATCTTTGCAAAAATAGCGATTTTTTTTAAAGACTTTTCCACTTTGTCTATAATGTAGTCCTAATCTTTCATTTCGTTAAAATTTTATATCCAGCGGTTCGTTACTTTGTAATAATTGAGATTTTTAAAGGGGGTTTGCACCACCCAATTTTCCCCCGAATGTGTTTCGATCTCTATTAGTTGATGAGATATTGAAATAATTGCCTCGTCATTGTATTCAACTTGATAAAATGTTATAACGACCAGTCCATTAGGTAGAAAAGGTTGCCGTGCCACGATCTCTTTCAGATGCCGCATATATGGCCAAACTAATGATGGAAAAGGGGCGGTGCATTTTGGCCATAAATGCACCGCCCCCTTTTCCATCATTAGTTTGGCCATATATGCGGCATCTGAAAGAGAGCGTGGCACGGCCCCCTTTTCTACCGGAATGTGTTTTGATCCATGCTAATATTATATGTTTCAAATATTAGTTATATAGGGTGATCCATCATTCAAATCAAGTGTGGAATCTTTAAAGGTAATTTGAAAGGACATTTTATGGCGTTTATTTTTTGAATATAACTTCCTTTAAATGTTGGCCGCAACTACGCCTCAGGGTTTTCATTCTAAAGGTGCAATTTTGGATGACTCTTTCGAGCCTTTCGACCGGTATGACTTTAATGACACGCGTAATGTTGGCTTCTAAAACCTGAATCGTAGCTGGTTTGTGAGCATAGACTTTGGACTTTACGTAACCCCAAAGAAAAATATCTATAGGTGTGATATCACTCGATCACCTGTCCAAAACGTGAAATTGGCTGCTTTTCGAATAGAAAAGCAATTGGGATCTATTGTTTGCAAGTGTCACCGTCCTGTTAAAACCAAGTGTCGTCAACATTGCGGGCTTCAATTTCAGGAAACGCAAAGATCGATATCATGGCGCGTTAGCTAGCACCATTCACGGTTACGCCCCGGCCATTATCAGTTTGAAAAAATATGCACCCATGATTTCACCAGCTTATAAACCTCACCTAACCGGGGTTTTCTCTGGGTATAATGGCACCTTCTTATCATCTTCTTGTTGTTCTTCAGTCCAAATGCGGCAATTTTGTTTATTGACATTGCCGTTGAGCCACAAATGGGCCAACATTTTGGTCGAAAGCAGCGGATCTTCCCGTTTCTCACCGAACGCTCATTTCCATTATTTAGTTGCCAACATTTGAAAATAGTTATTTTCAAAAAAAAAAAACGCCATAAAATGTCCTTTCAAATTACCAATAAAGATTCCACACTTGAAATAAATTTTTATATTTTTTTTTTCTGAAAAATACCTCTAGTTGAATCACCATATAACTCAAAAGATTCATAATATTCGTATATGGTTTTTAAGATCAGATTTGTTGATTTTCGCGAGGTTGGTTCAGTCCTTGTGAGAGGAAAATGTTTACCTCTGGACTGATCCGGCCAATTTTCAACACCAAGCGTTTCAGTCCAAATACAAAAAATGACAGCCATCTAGCACTAAAAATGCAACCTGTAGCTTGTGCAGTTTTCCCTTCTTCCTTAATGGAATGTTGCGGGACTTAAGTAAGTAGTTCCACACACAGACAGATGAAGATGGCTAGATTATCTTAGAGTTTTATTACGACCTAGAATATATACTTTATGTAATTTCGATGTGTTTGATGGAGGGTATTAAAAGATTCTAGAAAAGGAATTGGATAGAAGCCATGAAATTTGGCTACGTCAAGAAATATTTGTTTTGATATGTCCTAATTTCTTTAAAGTTATTATGATTTTATAGATATAAAGAATAAAGATGAAGGCTAAACAGGAAAACAGCATACTACATGACACACCTACGCTAAAAAGTTCTTATTTAAAGTGTAAACTCTAAAGCGCCAAGACCTCAAACATTACGAGACTATATTTAAAGAATATATGTGACAGCGCATAGAGAAAGGGACCTAAGGGTAAAAAAAAACAATTTTCATTTTTTTTTGATATGGACAACATCTGAGCATCGAATGGGCCGATTCCATGCCCCAAAAGTGTTCCCTCCCAGAGATATGCGAGTTTTATGAAAGTGAAGTCGACGATTCTAAGCGCAAATAGAAAGGGACCTAATCTTTAAATGGCTCTCCTGAACAAAACTGGTTTTTAACCTTAGGTCCCTTTCTATTTTGCGTGTCACATATATGGAAGGGAGTTGAGAACCGCCGTGGTGTGATGGTAAGTGTAGATATTTATCATAACTGGAATGAAGCCCAAGACGAGTTCCGACTAGAGAATCTAAAAAAATGGATTTTCAGACAACCGGCATTTCGGTGTTTTTTTCAAAACCGTGTTTAAAAAAACGACTGTCGGGGTTTGTTTCAAAAAAAAAAAAAAAATAGGAGTTAACTGCCATTCCGGTTTTGGCCAAGAATGAAAATATTTTTCGTTTCAGAATTTTCCATTTGTATACCATAGGATGATAGTATATATAACTTTGTTATTTCGTTTGTAACGCAACGAAATGCTTGTCTACGACCATAACAACTATTTATAAGTATGTATATTAGGGGGGGTCAATTTGTATGGATCGAAAAAAAGTCACCAAGCGGTTATCAAAATCGTAATCTACGATGAATTCTAAGAAAATTTTCCAAAGAAACCATGTGTCTAAAATCAAAATCGAGCTTCCAATTTTTAACGAGAAAGTTTTCGTCCGTCTTTCCGTCTGTGGAAAACACGCTATAGTCCACAATAATAATGCTAGAGAGCTGACATTTTACAGAAAGATGTCTTGCTGAGAAGGTAAGGTCAAGTTCGAAAACGGGTTGGAAGGCTTTGTATTTTAAGTTATGTTACCTCTCGCCTCATTAAAATTAAAATAAACAATTTTGCGATGTTTTGAAAATATCACACTTTTTATTTCAACATTACTAATTTTTAAGGTCTTTCTTGCTATCAATCCTAGGTGTTACGTTTCGACTTTTAACTGTGACTGCCATAACACCATCGCGATTTTTTTCAATAGTTCGACGTGAGACTTTAGTCAGTAGTTGCACAAACCGCTCGGTTCCTTGAATGTGTAGAGGAATGTGTGGATCCGGAAGCGGAGGATCGTCAAATTCTATGTAATTGTAATTTTTTTTAAAGATCACAACGAAAACTTTCTCGTTAAAAATCGGAAGCTCGATTTTGATTTTAGACATGGTTTCTTTGGAAAATTTTCTTAGAATTCGTCGTAGATTACGATTTTGACAACCGCCTTGTCGAGAAAAAAATTGGCCCTACCTAATGTATATACTTTATGAGTAGTGACTTCGTCGGAAGTACACTTATAAGTATATGTTATATTTCAGACGGTGGTGTTGTTGCTTTAACCTCTCTGACTAACTGTTCCTTTCCCATATGTCAATAAAAAAATATAATCTCTATTGTTGCGTCTACAACTTTATCTGAAAATTTTGAAATTTTTCTTTAAAGAAATTGAAATAGTGTTTACGGTTTTTCGGTGTGTTTCAAATTTTAAGCACAATGCCCTAAGCTGGCATTATCCGACTGCGTGGAGGTATTGATTAAATAACAAGCAGATTATTGGTAAGCGAATGATGAATGAATACTTAATGACAAAGGCGGAGATTGGGCGCACGTGTAGTCTCTTGCCTCAAAGCAGACGTACACCCCTAGAGTGTCTGTCTAGTAAGTGCCAGCTGTCGCGACAATCACCGCAATCAGTGTTGCTGTGATTTGGGCGGTGGCCTTGGTGTTATAAGTAGTGTTGGCTACTGGCAGAGACAAACACAAAAGCGTTGCTCGAACAAGTGTTGAGAGGAAATTGCTTTGCAAGTAATGACGGCAACAGATGTGAATTAGGATTTTGCGAACTTGATTTTGATTGGATGGTGCTGGTTTTTATTCCGATCCATAAAGACCAGATAATGCTAAACGACGTTTTATATCAGAGGTTGTTGTATTGAAATGAGTATACTTAGACACACAATAATGCTTTAAGCCTAAAACGAGTATAATAAAAAACGTTTTCCAGTAATATTTCCCGAAAATTTGTAGACACAATTTGCTTCTTCTGTTTTCAAGTGCTTATTTAAGGTTTAATGTGTTTCAAACAAATTCTGCATTAAAGTTCAAATTATATAAAACGGCGTTGTTTTCTGTCAGGCAAACTACTAAAAAGGCCTTACGAGTACTTTAGAGTGTGTTCGATAATATCTTTGTCATTAAACATACTTTTTGGGCATTTTTAAAATAAAACCTTTTTGTTAACCAATCGCTGTTGGTGTTCGGATTATATCTTTTGATGAAAGGTGAAACTTCACTTTACTTAAACAGAAGAGTTCATATTTTTGGGCCTCTTGCATTTCATTCAAATGTCGGTTCTTTAATTAAACAAGCATTAGTTTCGATAAAATTTAAATACGATTCGATATTGTGCGCCTGACATCTTGTGGGTAATTCCAAGACTCCTGAGATCCTCTTAGACATGGTCTTTGCAAACAAACTTCGGTCGGCGTCTCCTGCGTGTGACCAAGAACCCAACGTCAAAGACTTTCAGTGGGGGTGTGGTAGATATTGGCATACAGCTAATATATCTCACTGTTTTTTTGAAGTCGGTCTATCCACCAGTTTGGTGAGAGTAAGGTCGTGGCTCTAGATATCTCCAAGGCCTTTGATAGAGTCTGACACGGTGCACTCATATCAAAGCTGATCGCTTTTGGTGTCGGTAATACGTTTGCTCGATTTATATGGAGCTTTCTTAGAGATTGCGCTATAAGAGTTGTTATAGATGGGTTCTTATCCAACACACATAGGCTGACCGCAGGTGTACCACAGGGCTCTGTCCTTTCTCCCTTTTTATTTCTTATTTTCATTGACGATCTATTGGGTCAGACCGTGAATCCAATCTACTCTTTCGCAGATGATAGTTACCTCTGTCATTCATATTCATTCGACCGTAGGCCGAGTCTTCAAGATATTGAAGACAAAAGGTGAATTATGGATGAGACACTTGGCCGCGATCTACTGGCCATTTCCGAATGGAGTCGAGTGAATAGAGTAGATTTTAATGCACGTAAGACACAGTGCTGCTTTTTGCCTCACAAGCGATTCGCTGACCCAACAATATCGTTAGTTTCTATCGATGGTACGGATATTGAACAATCAGAAGCTCTCGTTGTTATGGGCCTGAAATCACAATGTGACGCTCGTTGGGCGAGACATGTATTCGAAGTGTCGAAAGAAGCACTCAAGTGCATAGGCTTTTTAAAGCGCTGCAAGAAATATTTCTTTCCTTCTGATCTTTTCAATATCTATACAACTTACATCAGGCCGAAGATGGAATACAACTCCCATATATGGACAGGTGCTTAAAATCATCCTTGGAGCTACTTGACCGTGTTCAAAGGAGAGCGATGGTGCTGATAGGTGACAGTAGGGTATCCAACTCTATTGTTTTCCTTGAGCATCGTCGGAATGTGGGTTGCGTGACGCTGTTCTATCGTTACTTTCATGGTGTGTGTTCATCAGACATCCGTCGCCTTATTCCTGACGTGAGGATGTTCGGCAGGGATACGCGACTTTCTAGGAATTCACACCCGTTTGTTATCGATTGGCCAGTTGACCGCACTATACACTACAGATCAAATTCGTTTTTCGCTCGTACAGTCCGTATGTGGAATCGACTTTCGGCAAATGTATTTCCCACTAATTGCGACATCCAGAAGTTCAAGACAAGTGTCAATAATCATTACTCCCTTTTTCACCCCTCCGATCATTTACTTTCCACTTGCCAACGCAATGCACCGCATGTATATGGGGCATCCACTGAGTGTTGGTTATTTAAAACAAAAAACAAGTTATGATTTGTTAAACAAATACTCAAAAAAGAGGTACTTTTAGGCCCTCAAAAGGAAGATTTTTTCCCTTAGCCCGGTTTAGCCCATTTACAGTTCCAAACAGCTCATGGTCATAAGCCATTATTTTGATTTATGATTTGTTTTACCGCTATCGTGCATTCAACAGACACACATGTGGAATTGTACGACAATCATGAATATAAAAACTTCACTAGCAGGACCCAGCCCGTGTTGCCTGTCATCACGATTGTATTTCCTTACCCTGAGACTGGACAATCCATTATGAGAATGAAAAGTCAATTGAAATGCAAACATCCACGACTTTAAATTTTATCTCTAAATCGGCTTTGTGTAATTCTGTAATAATTTACGGCTCACCGGACCGTAGGATAATTCAATGAAAGTATCAGCTGTATATTCGCCTTATGGCTTTCACTTTTCAAAAATCTAAAACTATAATCCAAAATGACAACTTTGTACAATTTCATGCCATGTTAACTTTTATAACGCCTCCTTTGTTCGCACTCTGAAAATCTAAAAAACCAGCTCTAAATTGATCTAGCCCTTAAATTTCACGTCCCGTTGTTTACTTTCATATTTTTAAAAATAACAAACCTAACTCTATACGGGGGTTGCTATTTCTATTTCGGGACCTGACAATACTAGTGTTCCCAGATGAAAACTAGAGCTTCCATTGGAACTCTGACATTATTTAGCATATCTTCACTCAGAAAGTTTTATCTTTTGAGGGCGAATTATTTTTGTTTCAGTGTGTTGAAAAATGCATCTCAGTCAAAAAATGGAATTATTCCGTGAACATTTTCTTGCGATTATTTTTTACGATTTTCGGCGTGGGTTATCTAGGCAAGAGTGTTTAAATCACTTGTTTGACTTATCTCTAATAATAGAATTTAATTTCAGGGGGACAAACAATTCGATGTTTATTCTCGCTGCACTGGAATATGTATCAACAAGCCAACATAACGCAAGACACAATATAAAAGGTGTTTACTTTGAACAGCGGCAATTGCTAAAGAAACGTCTTAAAGAAATAATGGCAAGATCGTTAAGAAGCGTGACGAACAAGCTTTGGTCTCATAAATTCCTTAAAACTGCTTCTACAGAAATCTTCAGCTTGAACACCATTCGAACTGTCATTTCGCCTATCACTAGCTTACTTGTCGCCTGCTGGCTTGTTTATATACGACCAACAGGGGGCGTATGATGAATATCGACATAAAGCATACGCCACCGTGTACATGCAGCAGTACCGCTTAGTAATGTTCTGTCGATATGAAAACTGCCAAGTTAATAGACCCATATAAATAACAGTTTATTTCCCTTGCACAATGCAGCAATTATAGGCCATAAAAAATCATTGGACAAAATGTAAAATTTAATGCAAAAAGTATTTAACCCAGTTTGAAATAAACAATCTTCCGACACATTTACGGCATATGTACTTTAACAATACGAGTATGTGCATATTTAAGGAACACGAAGTCGTTGAAACGCGGTGACAAATCAAACGTATTCCACATATTTATCAAAAGAATATTAACTCTAAAGTTGTAAAAGCTCCGTTAAGGCAAAAACAATTTTCTTACTGAGTTGAAATACTTCAATGTGGGATGTTTAATTTGGCATGTTAATAGTGGGTCAGGATGGCAAATGTGTATTGTTTTGTAAAGGGTGTTTTTTCAGACGTGTGGTTTTTAATCTAGCCAAACATTTTTAAGAGTTGGTTTTTTGACAGCTGTCACTTGATTTATGCTTGGCTGGGTTTGCCATTTATATTGAATAGACTTCCTCTGGAACACCGTGGGCCAAAATGAAATGCCATCGACCTCATTGTTACAAGAAAATTTTGTTCAGCGATGAAGCTCACTTTAAAATATTGAGTTAATACCCTTTTGTTAAACAAGTGTGATACGTATACGAGTAGAAAAATGCCATACAAATGCATACACATGCATTTTCCAACAGCGCTATTTTTGCGCTTCAAAAAACTTAACATACGGCGAGGTGATGGTAGTTTGGAACAGCAATGATATCTGTTTGCAAAAAGCACAGAACACTTTCAATGGAATTGAGCAGATGGTGGCGCAGGCATTTAACCCACTTTTGAATCGGTCGCATGCATACTTGAACACATGCCCACGCAGACAAGCAATTCTGTAGTAGTTCAAGTAACACGAAAACAAGTAAAAATAACATGCGATGTCGTCTCGTTTCTATTTTTTGCTGTCATGTCTTCTCATAATGGTTTGTGCCAACTCATTTAGATATTCTATGTGTGTTGTAATCTTCTAATCATTTGGACTATAGATTTTGTCCCAGTGCAGAGTGGGAAGATTTTGAAAATATTCCGAAACAACTCAGTAAAACTGTTAAGAGATGTGGATAACTAGCCAATACCCGCTACTTTGTGAGCGGAAAACAATAAGATGGGTGATCAATCTAGAAGAACTTTTTTCATTACATTTTTTTCGCAGATTACGCGTGAGTTGTGGAAAACTTTATTTTTTCAGTATTGTTTGCCAATTCATCAAGGAAAGACATACACCCAAAAACAACGGTTTGGTGCGGTTTATAGGCTGGTGGAACCAGCGGTCCTTTTTTCAAATTTGGAACTGGTCATCATTTTAGAGGTATTTTTTCAATATGGGTTTTTTTCACAGATAACTAGTGAGTTGTGTTAAACGTTATATCATTTTCTTTTCAGTATTGTTTGCTACCGTGGACAAATTTACGAGGGCAAACGCAAAACTAACTGGCCTGGCACATTTTCTCTTTTACTAGCAACTTTTTTTTGTTTTTTAAAAGCAATCTTTTATTTCCGAAATATTTAATGATTATTTTCTTTGTAACAGGTGATTGAAGTAAACAAATTTTATAATTTTTAAAATGGAAAATAAAGAGTTTCGTGCAGTAATTAAACAAACACTTTTATATGAAAGGTTATACGCCACAAATCAAAGATGAATTGGATTCTGTTCATGTCCATCACCTCCACTTGAAATCCTGGGTTCAACAATTTGAAATGGCTCGTTCAAGTACGGAAGATGAACAACGCTCTGCAAGACCGAAAACTGCTACTACTATTGAAAACATTAGAAAAATATTTAATGAAGTGACTAAAGATAGACGAATAAAGCTCAGAGAACTTGCTAATATTGTTTAAATACACGAAAAACAAGTTTGGAGTATTTTACATGATGAACTCCACATGAAAAAGCTATCCGCAAGAACGCTGCCGCGTTTGTTGACTTTGCTCCAAAAAATCGTCCGTTGGACCAATTCCGAGGAGCTTTTAGCGATTTATCAGCGTAATCCAATAGAGTTCTTGCGCCGATTCATAACTGTTGATGAAACATGGATCCATCACTACATCCCAAAATGCAAAGAACAGTCAAAATAATGGATAGAAGCTGGTAAAAGTGGTCCCATTAAGGCGAAAACTGTCAGCAGGAAAAGTAATGGCCACAGTATTTTGGGATGCAAGGGGTATAATATTTATTGATTATCTTGAGAAAGGAAAAACTATAAATAGTGAATATTATTGTGCATTATTGGATCGGTTGAGTGAAGAAATCAAGATAAAACGAGCGCATTTAGAAAAAAGGTTCTTTTTCATCAAGATAATGCTCCTTCACACACTGCATTTTTAACTCAACAAAAACTGGCCGAATTACGATTTGAAGTTGCTTCGCATCCACCATATAGTCCAGATTAAGCTCCTTCTGATTATTTCTTGTTTCCAAATTTAAAAAAAATTCTCGGTGGCAAAAAATTTTCGTCCAATAGCGAGGTTATTGCTTAAACTGAGGCATATTTTGAAGGTCTTGAAAAATCTTATTTTTCGGATGGAATTAAAAAACTTGAAAAACGTTTGATGAAGTGTATTGAGTTGGAAAGAGATTATGTTGAAAAATAAATAATAATAATTCCAAAAAAACGGTTCTTTTTATGTTAGGCCAGTTACTTTTGCGGTCGCCCTCGTACTAATACATAGCATACAAAATAATACATAAGACGCAGACAGTTAGGAGCAGACATTTGAAGCCACAAGAAAGGACTCCAATTTGTCAATGGAAAGTAAAGCTTTACATAAGCAAACACATAGTGCTGACAAAAAAGACACTATTCCAACAGCAGGAAATCACTCTTAAAAAACGTTAACCTAATCCTAAAATTGCAAGGATACGATAATGTATAGAAGAGTAAATCAAGCATCTACCCAGCAGAGGCTAATTGACTATTCCTTGAAGAGGTCATTGGAGATATACTCGTACTTATGAATTTTTAAAGTTAAGCACGAACGACCCTATTTAACGTAAAATTAATTCACTCTTTAAAAAAGGAAAACTCTACCATTGCTTATCTAATAAGTTAAATCAAATGGTTCTTATAACTTAATGAGCCCTGCATTGTTATCGTTCATCCTTAGACATTATTCATTCGAAGACTACAAGAGCACTTGTTATTGTTCTATTTAAACCTTGTACTTAGAAGACAGTGTTTAACAAACTATAATCTATATCAACCTAATGAAGTCTGTTGGATAATGAACCGAACTTAATTGAAATAAACAATTTTCCACTAGAATGTTATTATGGCAGGAAATTATGTCTAATCGTTTCTAAGCTGTGGAACGCCGAGTGATACGAATCCCTTTAGAAGAGAAAAACCTTTAAAACGATAAAATTAAATCTCTATTTACTGCATTTATTTGTGTTGTGTAAAGAGAGTATAAAGAATTGCTGAAGCTTTTGGTTGGTTTGCTGCTGTTCTTATTGTTCCACCCTGTTAAACAAAACATGTCCCAACTATTGCCAAGCAATGGTTGGGACATGTTTTGTTGGATGGATAATAAAACAGAAAAGTTTCCATTTCAATGAATTTTCAAAACAAAACAACAATAAATTCCAAAAGAGGGCAGTCATGGTTAACGGCTTGAAATTCATTGGAGTGAAATAAGAATTATGATGAACATCCTCAGTCTTCTTGGCTGGAAAATTTGTGGACAATGTAGCTATTGGTAGCGGTAACCAAGAAACAGATTGTCGTTATGCTGACACTTTACACAATAAAGGCTGGTCATAAAAGTGAGAGTGTTCAAGGACCTCAGGTTGAGGATGCCTTCAAGAATAAACATAAGTACAGGGTGGTACAAAAGTTACCATGGGTTTAAAAACTTAAATAACTTTTTCGTTTGTTAATTTTTGTTATTTTTTTCTAAGACTAAGATACACCAAAGGCTAATATACAAAATTGATTTTTTTCTTTAAGTATGAAAAATAATGTCACTTAAAAGACCCCCGTTTTCAGGTTTGCAATGATTGCCTCGTTTTAAGGCATTTTCCATAACATCTTTCAAAATTTGTGGCTGTAGCGTAAGAATTTCTGCAACAATGTTGGCCTTGAAATAAAGGGTTGTCTGCGCCTTGTTTACATATACTCGCTCCTTCAAATACCCCAAAGAAAATAATCGGATGCTGACAAATCTGGCAATCGCTCTGGCCGATTGTTCGCTCT
Organism: Hydrotaea diabolus; assembly: GCA_963513945.1. NCBI lineage: Eukaryota > Metazoa > Arthropoda > Insecta > Diptera > Muscidae > Hydrotaea > Hydrotaea diabolus. Next base: position 74,490,272 of record OY740720.1, read on the forward strand.
TCAAAAGTTTGACATAAAAGTGCCACTGTGCCTCGGGCAGTGGCTTCGTCCTGCTAAACCACATCTCAGGTCTGTTTTCAAGAGTAGGACGTAACAAATTTTCTATCAAAAACGGTAACCGTTCTCCATTTTTGGCTACAGCACTTCCATCTTCATTCTCGAAGAAGTAAGGCCCAATGATATTTGCAGATGTGATTCCACACCATACTGTGCAATTGTCGTTGATGAATGGCTTTCTGGCGCAGAACCTACAGTTCTGCTTGTTAACAAAACCATTCAAATGAAAATGAGCTTCATCACTCACGCGTTTGCTTAAAAATAATTGATAGCTGACTTTAATAATAAAATTCTATTATTCTGATTCTTTGTGCAGTTTTGAAGCTCTCCTTTATTTATTCTCCCAGTGATTTTTATGTTATTTGAAAAAACATATATAAACCCAAAAGTTAATACATTTTTAAACCCCATGGTAACTTTTGGCCAACTATGTACGAGGGCGACCGCAAAAGTAACCGGCCTAACATAAAAAGAACCGTTTTTTTTTGGAATTATTATTATTTATTTTTCAACATAATCTCCTTCCAACTCAATGCACTTCATCAAACGTTTTTCAAGTTTTTTAATTCCATCCGAAAAATAAGATTTTCAAGACCTTCAAAATATGGCTCAGTTTCAGCAATAACCTAGCTATTGCACGAAAATTGTTTGCCACAGAGAATTTTTTTTAAATTTGGAAACAAGAAATAATCAGAACTAGCTAAATCTAGACTATATGGTGGATGCCGAGCAATTTAAAATCGTAATTCGGCCAGTTTTTGTTAAGTTAAAAATACAGTGTGTGAAGGAGCATTATCTTGATGAAAAAGAACTTTTTTTTCTAAATGCGGTCGTTTTATCTTGATTTCTTCACTCAACCGATCCAATAATGCACAATAATATTCACTATTTATAGTTTTTCCTGTCTCAAGATAATCAATAAATATTATACCCATTACATCCCAAAATACTGTGGCCATTACTTTTCCTGCTGACTTAACAGTTTTCGCCTTCTTGGGACCACTTTTACCAGATTCTATCCATTGTTTTGACTGTTCTTTGCATTCTGGGATGTAGTGATGGATCCATGTTTCATCAACAGTTATGAATCGGCGCAAGAACTCTATTGGATTACTCTGATAAATCGCTAAAAGCTCCTCGGAATTGGTCCAACGGACGATTTTTTGGGGCAAAGTCAACAAACGCGGCAACGTTCTTGCGGATAGCTTTTTCATGTGGAGTTTTTTTTTTTATTAAATTTATTCAAAAACGTTATAATAATTCAAAGCTTAGAAATAACAAGGGCCTCAGCGCCGTAAGGCATTTTTGAGGCAAGTTGGCAAAATTATCGATTACAATTATTTTTAATTTGAAATATTATTTACGTTACAAAAGAAAATTTGAAATATACATTTAGATATACATATATAAATGTATTTATCTCAGGAGCTCATCCATATTTTGCGTTAAAAACTCTTTTAATCTTGATTTGAAAAGAGAAATTGTTCTACTAGACTTAATTTCATCAGGTAAATTATTAAATTCCCTGCTACCAGAATACTCAAATTATCATTATTGCGAGTGTAAAATCGATGTTGGTTTTGGGAAAACGAGATTGTATGGTGACCTATGTTATGCAGACATTTGAAGACATATAATAATAATTGCAACTTATATGTTGCTTGTATTGGTAAGATCGACGGAAAGATATCTGTATACAAAGAATATGTCGGATATCGAATTGGAAGTTTTGCCACAGATTTTAATGCTTTGTTCTGGAGGCGTTGAAGAGATTTTAACTCTGTGCTTTTTTTATATCCATATATAACAGCTAGGTAGTTGCAATGGCTCTGTATTAGAGCCTCATATATTAACAATTTCGTTTCTTGATCAAACTTGTTTTTAAATTTGTACAGCAAGTCTACAGCAGGTGCAATCTTTGATTTAACATGTTGTATATGTTTGTCCCAAGCCAGGTTTGTTTGAAGATGAAGTCCTAAATACTTCATAGAAGACACTTCTTTTACTTCCCTGCCGTCCACAAATATACTGAAGGTGTCATTAAAACGGAAATGAGGTCTAAATCTCATAAGTTTTGTTTTAAGTGGATTTATAAATAATTTGTTTATGCGTGCATACTCCAATATCAATGCCGCATCTCGTTCAATATATGGTTTAGCAGCTGTCTCATGCATATATGAATAAAGCATGCATATATCATCTGCATATACGAACAGTTTACCAGACAGCTGAAGATTTACTAAATCATTGATGTAAACAGAGAACAACAATGGACCTAGTACACTTCCTTGGGGTACTCCGTATTTAACATTAGCAATTGTGCTCTTATGCGCATTAATTTGAACAAACTGTTTTCTGTGCTCTAAATAGCTCCTTAAAAAACAAAGTTCAGTATTATCCACGCCATAATATTTAAGTTTTTGGATTAATATAGCATGATCAATAAGATCAAACGCTTTACTGAGATCATAAAGAACACCAGCAACACCACTTTTACCTTGATCAAGACCTTTACATATAAAATTTTGAACGTTGATCGTGGCCTCCTCTGTACCACAACCTTTTCGGAACCCGAACTGATAATCGTTAAGTAAACTGTTTGCATTAAAATAGGTTGTGAGCTGATCGTATAAAATCCTTTCAAAAATGTTGTCAATGATGGGCAATATCGAAATAGGACGAAATTTATCCACAGTCGAAGAAACCTTTTCTTTGGGTATTGGTATGATTTTATGTATTTTCAAAATCTCAGGATATTTTGAAGTATTGATCATTGCATTGAATATTTTTTACCAAATGTGGTATTATTATGCTACTGCATTCTAAAATAATCTTTGGAGATATGCCATCATGTCCACAGCTTTTTCCTGGTATAAAATTGGACATCATTATCCGAACTTCTTTTTATTATTACAGGGATGCATAGTTGGTAATGCATTACATGTATCTGACGGATAACTGACAATTTGTCGCTTTAGCTGCTCAACAGACTCCAAAAAGTAGGTGTTTAACATATCACATATAACAACATCATGTAAAATACTCCAAACTTGTTTTTTGTGTATTTTAACGATATCAGCAAGTTCTCTGAGCTTTGTTCGTCTATTTTTAGTCACTTCATTAAATATTTTTCTAATGTTTTCAATAGTAGTAGCAGTTTTCGGTCTTCCAGAGCGTTGTTCATCTTCCGTACTTGAACGACCCATTTTAAATTGTTGAACCCAGGATTTCACGGTGGTTCACACGGTTCATCTTTGATTAGTTGTGGCGTATAACCTTTTATATAAAAGTGTTTAATTACCGCACGAGACTCTTTATTTTCCATTTTTCAAAAATTATAAAACTTGTTTACTTCAATCACCTGTAGCAAAGAAAATAATCATTAAATATTTCGGAAATTTTGACAGATGGCTTATAAAAGATTGCTTTAAAAAAACAAAAAAAAAGTTGCTAGTAAAACAGAAAATGTGCCAGGCCAGTTAGTTTTGCGGTCGCCCTCGTACTAGAGTGTAGGGCGATATTAATCAAACGAAACGTATGGAGGCGCGTTTAATCAGTTCGATTGTGTGAAGTAAGAAGTTAGCCAAATGATAATCCTTTGGAGTTCGCTGACGAATGATGGTGAAACTAATATTGACCCACTGTCAAATACTTCAATACACATGCACATATAAGTATACAGATCCTTCAAAATGAACATTAATTTATTTTGGTTTTAAGCGGAAATAAGCGGAAATTTCCGGGAATCATGGGAAATTTAAAAAAAATGTTCCTGTTTCCCTGTAAATGGAAAAGTCGTGAAAAAAAGAAACTCTACTTATAACTAGTAGACATCATTGTGTATTACTTCAGTACTGTAGATTGATTTGTTCAAGAGCTATCGTTATTTTAACAGACACAGAGGACAGACGGATGGATGGATTATTAGTTCAAGAATTTTTCGACATTTAATAATACATATATCCGATAAATAATTAAAGGTGTTGCAAAAGGGATGACAAATTTAGTAAATACTACATTCAACACTGGAGGCTGTTTTATATTTATGTAGAATTTACCAAATGAAGTTTACATAATATTTTCATCAAAACATACTAATGCAGTTTTTCAAGAAAAGTATTTTGAAAGTGAAAAATTTGAAAAATATTAAATAAAATCGAACAGGCATCACTTAGTCTATTTATTTTTTGAAATCAAGGATATTTTTGAAATAAAAACTAAAATGTTGTCTCTTTAAAATGTTTTAGCATCGCATTGTACTAACAGAAAGTTGGCAAAAATACGAACAATTTTGCAGTAGTTAATAAACGAAACATTTTGTCAAAAAATAAATTTAGAGCAATTAAAAAAATTCAAACAAACAATCATTTTCAAATGAATGGGCACATACTCGTATAATTATACTTTTTTTTAATCCATCATATACCAATGAATGCTCGAAACAGGCAGTGGGAGTACTTCAGCAGTTTGCTGAAAATAAAATTGCATACAAAAGTAAACCAGTACCAACTGAGCAAATACATTTTATAAATTTCATTTAGCAACAAGGCGGAAAATATTACGAAATATTTCAATTTACTTTTAGTACCGAAACATAAACTCAACAGAAAGTCGAATGCAATACTGCTATTTAGTTTAATAAAGGGTGGTCCAGCCATAATGCACGACAAGTTTTGCCCAACTTTATTTGACATTGCTTTGTTTCAGTGTTTGATAAATTCAACCATAGAGAGGTATACAATTTAGCAGCGCGATAATATTGCTAAAGCCTTATACGAAAATCTGCGTTCAAATCTTAATGCATTTACGGCACATTGTGAATTTTTTGGCAGCATAATCGACCAAATATGTCCATAGTGTATTCTTTAAAAAGCATAATTGCCGCATTTGGGCAAATGAAAATCCTCGAGTGATTGCTAAAAAGTTGATGCATCCACACTGAGTGACTGTTGGTTCGGTTTATATGCTGGAGGCGTCTTTGGCCGAACTTCTTCGGAAATGTGGTAGGCCAAGCAGTTATCGTAAATGGAGTTCTCTATCGCGATATGATAACGGACTTCATGTGGCCAGAAATTGAGCATATGGAGCTGGACGACATGAGGTTCTGACAGGATGATGTCACTTACCACACAGCTAACGTGGAAATAGCTCTTTCGCGCTAGAAATTTAACGGCCGTGTTATCTCAAATCAGGGCGATATTAATTGGCCGCCACGATTATGTGATTTGACACCGTTGGACTACTTTCTTTGGAGATATTAGAAAGAAAAAGTGTACGTCAATAAGTAAAGCAATATCCTCAAGCTAGAAAATAACATAATTCGTCACATTAATGACAGTGAACCTTCATTATGTCTCAGAGTCATTGAAAATATGGACCATCGGATAGAGGTATGCCACCAAGTCCGTGGCGAGCCGATATTTTATTTCACACATAATTTTCACAGATCCGTCTGTCAAAATAAAAAAAATATTAATATTGTTCTCTGCGCTTTAGTTGGACCACCCTTTACATAAAATGTAACCATTAGTTGGTCCCATTTACTAATGTTTGATGTAATGACAACCGAATTCTTAAAGTAATTAAAACCAACAATCTACTATAATAATCAATATATGAAAAATTCAGTTCCAATAGTCATAATAATTAGTTACGGTTTCCGATTCTTTGTCTCTTCAACCGGTAGTGTCAGTTCCCTCTACTGAAAATTTACAGTTTTTACTAGTTTTCGTTGATTTTTTGTACACGCAGAAAAAAGTATGGTTGGCATAACAATATTCGAAGAGCATACTATTGTTGGGTATATGGTTGTGGCGCAACAATATTATGCTCATCACAACAATAGTATGGTTCACACACAACCATGATCCCCACAACAATATTATGGTCCTCACAGCAATAGAATTATTCACACACAACCATACTATTTCGCTTGTCATAACTCGAGAATGAGAATAAGCTGAAACAAATTTCAAAAAAAGTAAAAATTACAACTCTTTTAAACGGTTCATACAACGGTTTGCTACATAAGCAACAGTTTCAAAGTTATAAATAAATGTATAAAGCAAAAATATATTTTTTGGCTAAAACATTAAAGTTTTTTTTTTTAATTCATAAAAAATAAAATATGGTAAAAAGTGTCCTTTAATCTGTTCATACAACGTTTTGCTACATAAGCAACAGTTTCAAAGTTATAAATAAATGTATAAAGCAAAAATATATTTTTTGGCTAACATATTAAAGTTTTTTTTTTAATTCATAAAAAATACAAAACGGTAAAAAGTGTCAAGTCCTGTTACTTTCACATAAAGTCACATAACCTATAAACAAAAGTAGACATAGATCATGAAAATCGATTTACGCGTTTCGCTTTTATGCACAATTAAGTGAAGGTATGAATTTCAAAAATTTGTTCGAGATATGCACAAAATTCTTTGGAAAAAACATTGATGACTTTTTATTGATTCTTTATTTTACACGAAAATAAAAAAAAAACATTCCGATTCATATTATAGCTATTCTTACACAGAAAATATGAGATTTTTATATGTTATCTATGCATGGAAACCTCCAAACCATCCTCGTTGAAGTTGACGCTTTTGGTTCTGATGACCTTTTTTTCTTCGTAGGTTGTTCATATTCATGTTCTGAGTCTGCATCATCATCCGAGATAGACATAGTATTCAAGGGCATGTTTTGTTCAGTGTGTCTACAAATTTCAGTGTCATCTTCATCTTCGGTGCTTTCATCTTCAAACTGCATAATTTTAGAAATCCACAACAAACCTCCGCAAGCAATGTATCCAATTTTTTGCCTTTAAATCGCTTTTCCATTGGTATGGCCACCTGGTGGAACCTCTTTCCTTCTTCGTCCGATTCCTAAGGGAACTGAGCCAAAAAGGAAGGCATCAAGGTGGAAATGCATGAAAAGTAATTTTAACTTCAGGATGCATTTATTTTTTTTTTTAAATAATTGATGTATTATTTTGAAAAAATCAATGCTGTTCACTCATGTCTGTATATCATCTCGCTGTACACGGTTCTTTCCTAAAAGGGCTCGATGACTTGTTTCAATGCGTCCCATGTACATAGGTGGTTATAATGGTTCGAAAGCATATTTGTGAAAAATTCGCTTTTCATTAATTTTCGTATATCCGGTCCATTGAGAATACCTGTTTGAAATATAAAAAAAAAACATTTACGAAAAAATTATTGGTAATGCGAATATATCGAATTGAACAAATTTAAATATGACAATATTAAAATACTGACAACGATACGTACCTTTTCTAATTATAGCTTCACTGAGTTTTGGAAAGATGGATTTCAAACAGTCATAGGCGTCATCAATATCTTTGACCACCACTTCGACGAATTTCCCAGCTATTCCTAATTTCATGTGGAGCGATGGTAACAAAATATCAGCTAGATACTGTACCAAAGGTTTATTCCGTAATTTCAATGGTTTCTCGAGTTTGGGAGTTCTTGCTTTCCAATATTTACATTGATATTGATTTCCTGTGTGTCGTGAATCCCTATTACAAAGGAAGCAGAAGTATTTTGGAAAACCGCCCTTTAATACAATGCCTTGTATTTCATGATCTATGGCTCATTTTTCATGATCTATGTCTCATTTTGTTCATAGGTTATGTGACTTTACGTGAATTTAATAGGACATGACACTTTTTATCTTTTTGTATTTTTTATGAGTTAAAAAAAACTTTAATTTTTGAGGCAAACATTTTTTTCATACTTTTTTTTATAACTTCGAAACTTTAACATACGTAGCAAAACGTTGTAGGAACAGATTAAAGGAATTGTATTTTTTTTAAATTTGTTTTAGCTTATTCGGACTAGTGGTTCTCGAGTTATGACAAAAACAAAAGAGCCTAAAACGTGACAAATTCCCCTATACGATACTTACTAACTTCAAATTAAATATTAAATTGTTATTTGGTGTACCTTGACCAAACGAATGATGCAGAAGATCTTCTTTTTGGGGCTAGTTTCACAAACAATTATCAGAATTTAGTCCCGAATCAATCAGCTAAAAAATGTTGTACTGTGTAATTTTATTGAAATTACTACATATTTAAAGGTACTCGTATGACATAGCCGAAATTTAATTATTGTCAAATTATTTAATTTGGTTTTATGCATATCCAAAATTGAATAAGATATAAAAAAGTTAGCTTGCCTGCATTTAGCTTTATTTTCTTCATGCTATATATTTGAGATTGGGACTCGAACTCATTGACCCATGGGGCAGATCAAGTTCCCGTGGGGCAGAGCAAGTTATTTTATTCATCCGAGGTTTTGTGTTTATTCTTTCTTAATTTATAAGAAATTTAACATTTTTATAAATTTGTAATTTACGTTTTCTAAATGTCGATTGGTTTTTCTAACGAATGACGATGTAAAGATGAACGAACATTTCCTGAATGAATTTGCCCTAATTAACAAGAAATTAAGTCACTCGTAGTAACTATTCTGTCACTACTTCAGCGCCTACAGTTTCGTTTTGCTGCAAAAGTGTAACTCTTTAGAGCGCCTTTTTCCCGGAATAAGACTTCATTTCAATACGATAAGAGACGACAACGGCAGCAATAACCAAGTAACAAATTGTGCCACTACTCTTGTTTTCCACTTTAGTGAATAACAGCAATTACGAATTTACACCAGCCAGCAGAGCAAGAGTAGATTTCCGTATACAGCAAGACAAAAACCCCTTTTCCTGTATAACTACCCACTTGTCTTTATCATTATGCAAGTGACGTTAGCAGTAGAAGAAAAAAAGGAAATTTTTCTGAATGAGATTTAGTCAATTATGGTATCATCATCTTGGAAAGGGTTTAAAAGGGAACAAGTCGAACTGTTGTGCAGCAACGATAGGAACTGTTGAACAAGTCTTCATCTTTGTCTATGTGAGAAAATGAAAATCGGTTCCTTTATTTCACAACTAAACATTCATCTTAGTTGTGCAAATTTAAAATTTAATATGGATTACACTATTTTTGGAGTTTAGCCTTGAACTGAACGGCAAATCCGCATTAAATAAGTAATTTATTACGAAAAAAATAAAGACAGACCCTATGTTAAGTATACCAATCGACTCGGAATCACTACCTGCTCGATTAAGCGATGTCTGTCCGTTTGTCCATCTGTCGGTGTAATCCAATAAACTAAATTCGATAAAACTTGATACATTCGGCCAAGGACGACCTCTATTGAAATTGGTCCACATCGCTCCATATTTAAATATCATGCAAAGCTTATTCCCGATTGCGGAACCTACAGACTTAAAAGCCACATATAACATCCGATTCCAAATTTTGAACAGAGCACTTTGAGTGACCAACATCCATCTAAATTTTTCAATATTGATCCAAGTTTTCGATTAGCTCCAACAAAAATGTCCCTTTCAATTTAAGAACCTGCAGCTCTAAAAGCCACAAATTAACTCGATTACATGGCACGTTCTTAGCGATCATTAACTAACAGTAGTGCAACAAAACCACATTGAATTATGTTCGCGTATAGCTCCCATACAAAGGAGCTTACGATTTCAGAACATACACCTCTAAAAGCCACATATTACAACACATATCTCTGGCGGAATAAGACGATATCGGCAAGTGTTTTCGAATAGGTATCACAGAAAGCTCTACCGGTTTAAGGGAAAACAGCTCTAGAAGTCATAAACTACACCCGATCACACCCAAATGTTACATGTTGCATACAAAGGAGCTTACCGATTTCAGAACATACAGCTATAAAAGCCACATATTACAACACATATCTCTGGCGGAATAAGACCATATCGGCTTATGTTTTCGAAAAAGTCCCACAGAAAGCTCTACCGATTTAAGGGAAAACAGCTCAAGAAGCCATAAACTATACCCGATCATACCCAAATGTTGTGAGCGAGCCTTAATGTATTGTGGTGAAATGCATAGGTCCATTTTTTCGTATAGTCCCACACAAAGGTCCTTCCGATTTCAATTTTTAGATTTTATTCCTACCTTATTTCGTTTAAAGCATCAAGAGCGACCAATACCAATGCCCTGTTACATTGGACCATCTCGGTCCATGTTTCTTAATAGCCCTCACACAAAGATCCTTCTTATTCAAGATCCTGCAGATATAGAAGCCACAAAAAAAGTATACCCGATCACGCTCAAATTGTATGGTGCGTTATAAGCGACAACAAATTAACTCTAACATACTCGTATTATGTTCGACATTGTTCAAGTTCCAGACAGAGGTTCTTATTTCTTTAAATATCACAGTGGTGTAGGATATCACGTAGTCGGCCACGCCCAACTTACGACTTTTATTACTGTGTTTTTTTTTAGTTTTGCATGTTCATTTTTGATTCCACGGGTGTAGGGCAATTTATGGCAATCGCACCATGGCCAAGGATTTTAACATTGCCAGATAGAGTACACAGTCCGCGGTAACCCCTGACTGCTAACCGAAAAAATCCGGTTTGCTCTTGCTCGGGGTATGCTTATTTTTCACTATACTATATCTATGGGCCATCGTCTCCACCAATAAAGAAATAAGAACAGAAACAAACTGCAATCCTTGCCTGTGGAAAATTGCGAAAAACTTAATCCTAGTTACACTGTCGTCGAGAAAAAGTTTTCCAGCACTTGAAACTTTTATTGGGCCAAAGTATGGAACAATCAATTACTGTAGTTGACTAGAATATTCGATAATCTTTTAGCGACTGCGAATATTGGCGCCTGTAGCGACGCGAGCTGTGTTGAAGCGAAATCGTATGCTGAAAGGGGAAGATAGTCGTTAATTTCTAGAAAGATAGATATCATTGAAGAGACGTCAATGTGAAGAGATCGAGTATAATCGAGTCAAACACCACACAAAAGATTGTTCCGCGAGGCGATGCAGATGAGCGTCTAGTAACAGACACCCTGTATGACTAAAGTTTAGAAGCTCGACAAAAACTCTACGAAGCTTCTTCAAAACTCTCTCAAAACTAGTAACTAGTAAAAACTAGTAACCTGCGCTTTTGGATGTTCATAGAAGCCAACTGAAAATGTTTTTTCGAAACCCTTGGACGAGCTCTAACTTTACCCAGATTTTTGGATTAATGTCATACGAGTACATAAATTTTTAAGGATTCTTTATTTTGTGGCTAAATTGGTTGATATCTACAATATATAACGGGTTATCAAAATAAAAAAACTAAAACCAAGTGAGGATCATTTATTGTTCATTCCAAAGGACATTTTATGCCATTTATTTTTTTAATATAATTTCCTTCAAATGTTAGCCGCAAATGGTGTGATATCACACGATCTAGGGGTGATCATGGTGATCATGGAATCATGGTGATCATGGTGCGATAGCGAGTACCACTCAGGGTAACGTTCTGGCCATCATCATTTTTAAAAAAATATCGACCGAGGATGCCTTCATCCTATAAATCGCACCGAAATGTGGTTTAAGGTGTAATGACACCTCTTGAACCTCTTCTGATTGCTCTTCAGCCCAAATCCGGCAATTTTGTTTATTGACATTGCCGTTGCGGCAGAAATGGGCCTCATCACTGAACAAAATTTTGGTTGAAAACTGCGGATCTTCTTCGAGCTTTTGAAGAGCCCAACACTGAAACGGCGACGCGCAGGAACATCGTTAAGCTTCAAATCATGCAAATGGCACACAACACTGACAAAAACATAAAGTTTAACATAACTCATGCGTAATCTGTAAAAAGCTCCTATTTAATAATATCCTTTAGATGGATCACCCGTTATATCTTAATTTGAATCAATTTTTTCCAATTTTAGAAGCGTCCTATAACGGGCGGACAGAAGACGCTTTTAGATCGATTCAGCTATTGACTTTCAGTCGTTCGGCACAAATATTTTTGGTAGTTACAAACATTTGCCACGAAACTAAACTTTATTCATATCCCATGGTACTTTCGGTTCATTGAAAACACTGCAGTATGAAATTTATCACCTACCTGTAAGAGCAGTAGCAGCAATCGATTCTTTAATACCCAATGCTTCTCTCAATGTTGGCGGACTAACATTTCGTTCAATAATACGTTTTTGGGTGTTCGCGAATGAAACTCCGCGATAATTGGACCCATGGTACTGGAGAACAATAAAAAGCCTTCAGACTGAAATACGTGACAGCAGTATGGCGACAAAAGTGTGCGTATGCCAAAGAGTGAGGTGACCATATAAGAGATATACAAGTTGGTGTAATAGTTTTGAGTACTCCATAGCTATTAACCAAAAAGTAAAAAAAATAAATCCTTGTAAAATGAAGGGTGATACATCTAGAGGTAATTTTTTTAGAACAAAAAAAAAATAAAAAAAATTCAAATCAAGTCATTTTACACATTTTATGGCATTTATTTTTTCAATAATAATTACACATTCAACAGGGGTTAAACCGGCTCAAGACCTCTTGCTTCTATATTTAAATAGAAGACAAGTTTTTAACAAAATGGCAAAGTGACATTGATTTTCGTGGCTGCACATTACTTTTATCATGATTTCGGGTCCGTGACAACCCTCTTCAAAAAGCCTTGCTGCAATTGTTGAAAGTAAAACCGAACTCTATAAGGCCAGGCTCTCCACAAACGAATGAGAACTACTGTTGTAAACCTTACATTTCAAGTTTACCTTCAAATGTTGGCAACTGTAAACTGAGCGTTCGCTGAGAAACCGGAAGATCAGCAGTTTTCGACAAAATTTTGTTCTGTGATGAGGCCCATTTCTTGCTCAACGGCAAAGTCAATAAATTGCCGCATTTGGGCTGAAGAGCAACAAGAAGAGGTTCAAGAGATACCCAGAGAAACCCACGGTTTGGTGCGGTTTATAAGCTGATGGAATCACCGGCGCATATTTTATAAAAAATGATGATGGCCGGAACGCACAGTGTCGTGAGGGCGGCCAAAAATCAGAAATATCACTGTACTAGTTTTTAAAAAAGGTTGATTTCGTTTTACAAACAACACTTCATTTATGTTAAATCAAAAGGAATTTTTAAAAAATGTTATATTTCCAAAAAGTTATGAGCATTCAAAGTTAATAGTTCTAGTAAAAAAAATATCGATATATAAAAATTACCCAAATTTAATTCGGTAAGTTAAAATAAAAATTGTCGGTAAAGCAGTATAATTTAGGATTGGATAAACGTGTTAGAATATAATGATATGGCAACTTGCTATTTTGGCTCGTTTGGTGGATCATATGGGGTTTACCGTTACACCGAATGTAAACAAAAAGCGAAAATCGAAGTTTGTTAAAAACATTCAAGTTCAGTGGAGTGTAAAAAAAAACACCAAAAAACACTTTTTTAATATTTTAATATAATATTTGGGCAAGTGTGTAGAGTATAAAAAATTTAGTTTCGCGTCCCCGTTCATCCCCCTTTCATTTATTCTTTAAATTTTCAGTGTCGAGACAGGTGGAAATTCGACAATTTTTTAATATTTGGCTTAGGCATCGTACTCCAAGTGCTGCCCAGGGAGAAATAATTGCTTATTTAGAAGAAGAGTTCAAGTTGAAAGTAAATGAGAAAATGATTAAAGAAATTCAATTTATATTATTAAAAATAAAAACTAATTGGCAAAGGTGTAACTACATGAGAGAGAGGTTTGAAGAAAAGTTCGGATCGTGGCTAAATTCACCTTTTGTTATAAGTGATGCGTGTTTATCTCTTGTAAGTACATTATATGGAACATAATTTTTATGTTTCTAAATGATTGTGTTATTTTAGGAACCTAGCACCAGCCGTAGAGGAAGACCTTCGACAGACTTTGATGATTGCTCAGATCGCACCAAAAGGCGAAAAGTGGATGAACTTGTTTCAAATACGAATCCAAACTTACTGCAAAAGGCTGTTAAGAGAATTTCCGATCCAGCAACTCAAACATCTATACCGGTAGATAAAGCTTTGGCACTTTTTTTAGATATGGATTTGTCTTTCAGGCAATACCAACTTATGAGAACAGTAGTCAATGCCGCTCACAAAAATTGCTTTCCATCATACTATGCCTTGCAAAATGCGAAGAAAATAAGAAATATATTCCAGACTCAGTTTTAGTTTCAGAAACGTCTGTAGAAATTCAATTACAAATTTTTTTGAATATGACTGCGAAAAGTTATTTAGATTTGTATAACATCAAATCAAAAGATGACCTTATTTGCGATATTAAATGGGGGTTTGACGGTAGTTCAGGGCATAGCAATTACAAACAGAAATTTAATGAGCCGGATTCCAACGATGAGTTTCTTTTTATTGTATCATTTGTGCCGTTAAGATTTTTGAACTGGGGTAGTGAAGCAGTAGTATGGAATAATATTAAACATTCTTCCACTAAACATTGTCGACCGATTCGGTTTTATTTACAAAAAGAAAATCCATCCTTAATAAAATCTGTAAAAGACAGTATTCAAGCAGAAATAGATCGATTGGAAACATACACATATGTATCAGGTGACACTAGCTTTAATGTTCATTTCAATATGCATCTAACAATGATAGGTGGAGCTGTCTTGAATGTTTTAACAGAAAACAAGAGCAGTTCGTCATGCTTTGCTTGTGGAGCAAAACCGTCTGAAATGAATTCAGCTGATGTCTTAAAACGAAATGTAAAAAGCGAGGAGTTTTATAAATACGGATTATCAACCTTTCATGCTTGGATTAAGTTTTTTGAATGTGTCCTTCACATATCATATAGACTACCACTTCGAATTTGGAAAGTTTGTAAGCCAGACGATAAAAACATTGTTAGTGAAAGAAAATATAAAATTCAAGCTCAATTCAAAGAGAAGATGGGACTATTGGTCGATAAAGTTAAGACTGGTTATGGAACATCGAATGATGGTAACACAGCAAGACGATTTTTTAACAATATTCAAATGTCTTCCAAAATAACCGAAGTTGATCCCACCCTTATTCAAAATTTTTCATATATTTTGAAAACACTTTCTAGTGGTGACGAAATCAATGTCAACAATTTTGATCAGCTTCTAAGAGATACATGGTATTTGTACATTGAAAATTACGCTTGGTATTACATGCCAGCCTCAGTTCATAAAATTCTTGTTCATGGTATAGAATTCATAAAACATTCAAAAATGCCTGTTGGAATGCTGTCGGAGGAAGCTATAGAAGCAACTCATAAAGTTTTTAGAAAGACCCGATTTAATCATACCAGAAAAAATAGTCGCGCGTCAACCAATAAGGATTTAATTGAAAGAATGATTTTGCAGTCTGAACCAAATTTTACTATTCATAGAAAAGCAAATAATAAGAAGGCTAAGAATTATAATGAAATAACTCAATTTCTTATCCAAAGTGAATCCAATACTGAGGAATGTTCTGAAACTATAATTGCAGACAATTTTTTGAGTCAGTACGAATCGAGTGATACGGATTATGACAGCTTTAGTGAATAAGGAAAAATATTTAGTTTTATTTATTTAATCATTTCCTTAATATTTTGTTAATCAATAATAATGAATTTGAGAAATATCTGCTTCCTATCTCTTATTAAATATAATAATAGTAATTGGCAAATGAAAAAAAATATATTTATAATATAGAAAATGATTTTCTTATTTGGTATCAAGGACATATGGGATGTAGACGTATTTTGTAAGATAATTAAATTAAATTAAATATACTAATCAAAAATTCATCAAGGACAAATCAAGCCAACTTTGGTTCAATTCCAACAACAATTTTGGAATATATAATTCTTTGTTGATTTTAGGATATATGGGAGGTGGGCGTGTCCTTTGAGATAATTTCATATAACTCACCACAGTTATCAGTAATATATCAGAGACAAATCGAGCCAAATTTGGTTCAATTCCAACAACAATTTTGGAAAATATAATTTTTTGTTGATTTCAGGATATATGGGAGGTGGGCGTGTCCTTTGATATAATTTCATATAACTCACCATAGTTATCAGTAATATATCAGAGATAAATCGAGCCAAATTTGGTTCAATTCCAAGAACAATTTTGGAAAATATAGGGTTTTTTCATTTCAGGATATATGGGAGGTGGGCGAGTCCTTGGGCCGATTTTCGCAAAACTTCGTTTTTTTCCTTTCCTACTTATAATAATAATGTGTACCAATTTTCATTCTTCTACGATAACTCCTTCTATTTTTGGCCGCCGTTTATATGAAAACACGACACTGTGGAACGTAACCGTGAATGGTGCTCGCTATCGCGCCATGATATCGATCTTTAAGCTACCTGAAGTTGAAGCCCGTAGTCTTGACGACACTTGGTTTCAACAGGAGGGTGCCACTTGCCATACAGCTGCTCAAACAATCGATCTATTGAAAAGCAGCTAATTTCACGCTTTGGACAGTTGAGTTGGCCACCTAGTCCAGTGATATCACACCTTTAGACATTTTTCTTTGGGGTTACGTATGCTGACAAACCAGCTACGATTCAGGTGTTGGAAGCCAACATAACATAACATAACGCTCGAACGAGTCATCCAAAATTGGACCCTCAGAATAGATACCCTGAGGCGTAGTTGCAGCCAACATTTGAAGGAAATAATATTTAAAAAATATATGCCATAGAATGTCCTTTCAAATTACCCAAAAAAATTCCACACTTGATTTGAATTTTTATATTTTTTTTGTTCTGAAAAAATGTACCTAGATGAATCACCCTATATAACTTCGATAAACGCAGTCATTTCAAGCTAAATGGGAAGAAATCCGTAAAATATGGATTTGTGGGCAAACAAGGGTTAAAATGGGTACTACACGTTGGGACGCCCCTAAGACGTAAAAAACTGTTAACATACGTTTTTGCCGATGTGGCCCAACAAATATGGCCTCAATGGTCAAAACGGGCGATCAACAGCTAATAAGGAGTACTGAAATGAAATTTGATTTATTTGATTTACTAGGACAAAACCTGTTTATTAAAAAAGTGGGAAGTGACAACTACTTGATGTTCTTAGGTTTACAAAATGGTCCATTCATTCCTATAACGAATATTCAGAATCAGTAAGACCATTTTCTTCCAATATGCCTCTTTAGACCACGATAGGTGTCGCAAATTTCATTTTGATATAAGGTCGGATCCTAATAGTTTTCCTTATCTTAGAAGACTGAAAACGCCAAGCTTTGTGAAACTTTCGCTAAACTCAGCACACGTTAGTGCACGTATGCTAATTGTCATAAGGTAAGGTAGCCTAACGTACACTGTCGAAATCGGGTATGGTCACCTTCATCACGAACCAACCATAAAACATTTAGTACAGAATATTCGCCAAAAACGCAACATTGAAGAATGCAAATTGACAATCGCCAACAGCAAGAGACTCGTTCCAAAGGTAGCCATGGCAACATCATTCCAAATGTTCAATTATCTGACGTCCCAGCTCCACGCGCCATCGTAGGACAGGTTCATGTTCATGTGTAGAAAACAATTCATTGTTCGTATATCAGATTCACTGTCATGTGAGGAATGTGTCTCTGCAGCGAACATCCGCATATTGTAACTTCTTCATACGAAACGGAAATATTTCAGTTTTTTTTTTGTCTCGGATGAGCGATTCGCGCTCATGTAGACTGGGATAAGTGTGTACAAAAGCAGGAGTCCACTGGTGTAATTTTCGAATAAACTCAAAAATGAAATATTTGGATTTTCGATAACAGAGTAGCCATAACCCTTAATCCTTGTCAATGTGACAAGAATACCATGGTCGTAATGAGTTTAGTAGAAGTTTGGAGTAAGGAGAGGTGGCAATAAAACCTACGCAAAAAAGTTGGTTTAAAAAAACAATTTTATTTAAATTAAAATCCCTTACAAAAACATTTAAAAATCAAATCGTTTCCACTGAGTGCTGAAAAACGTTTTTGAGGTAAAGGCGAATATTCTGGTCTCCCGTGGTAAAAAGTAACAGGTTTTCCAATAGGGACATAACAATTTCTTATCTTTATTTCAACGAACCCTCAAAATTTTTAATGCTCTTTCAGTGTCAAAACGTTAGTTGAAGTCAAGATTTTCATCATTGTAAAGTTGACTTACGAGCAACGTTTGAAAATCATTAAAAATTACTTCCGAAATTCCCCTTTGTGGTTCTGGCAAAGTTTCACGAAAATCCAGAATTTCATGGAAAAATCAACCTCTTTCTGGATGAGTGTTTTTTTCAACACACAAAATAAGCGTTATTGGACAGCAACAAACCCAGATGAGCTTCAAGAGACACAATTGCATCCGCAAAAAATTACTATGTGGTGTGGTTTTCATGCCGGAGGTGAGATTAGGCCCTATTTTTCCTCTAAGTAAACAATCATCATGTTACCGTCTATGGAGAGCACTATCGCGTCATGTTGGAAAATTATTTTTGGCCAGAATTGGATGAGCTTGATATCGCCGATATGTGGTTTCAAGAAGACCGTGCCACTAGCCACACACCATGCGTTACAATCGATTTACTGAAAGGCAAGGCGACCTTACATATTCTCTGCTTTATGTATAAATAAAATATTTTTTCCCTTAATAAAAAACCCTAGTATATTAACTTATTGCTGGTGTTTGTAATAACTAGAACAAAAAGAGCGATGTTAGCCATTGATTTTTGTCCACCTAACGATCGATATCTGTGGCAAACAGGTCTTAAGCACAGGAAACAGATTTGTTGTTATAACCGACTTTTTTGCTAGCCGAATGTTGGTGGTTGCACGTACTATCCATGTATGTCACTAATAATAAATAACTAATAAGGAAAATTATTGGAGTTGAATTTGAATATTGGTCGGTATTGGTTGTTGTTATATATATATATAAAAACAGCGGATTTTCCCGTTTCTCATCGAACGCTCATTTTCATAATACAGTTGCCAACATTTAAAGGAAATTATTTTCAAAACAAAAAGGCCATAAAATGTTCTTTTAAACTACCAATAAATATTCCACACATGATTTGAATTTTTATATATTTTTTTGTTCTGAAAAAATACCTCTACATGGATCACCCTATATTATTGGCTAAAAAACTCTTTGAATTAGTTTGTCATTACCAGGAACATTTGTTTACTGGACAAACAGATTTCATCTTAACGAAATAATAATTTTTTTATATTTAACGATATCAAAATATGTATTCTCTTATTTGAGTGATAAGGTTAAGGTTTTTTTAAATTTTGTTTTTTTTTTCTTCCGAATCTAATGAAGTCTGTATGCTCAGCTGAACGATTTCATGCTCTAAATTGGTAAGGTGGGTCAAAAAGTTAAATTTTGGTTTTAAGTGTCAATAATTTTTAAGATAAAGCCGATTATGATGCATGGAGTAAATTAGAGTTTTAAACCTAATTTTTTGCCGCTTCTAGAGGCTCAATGTTACACAAAATACCTCAAATCAATGCTTGAAGTCTTGGCTACAGACAAAAAATATAAACTTTTTTGTAGGTTATTTAAAAAAAATTGGTGGAATGTGTCGGTTTTTGATTCTATTGTAAACATAATAATTTTTTTAAAAAAAACATTTTTTTATAAGGACGACCAGTGTGCTATCTTGAAAATATTCTGATTTTATTTTAGACCATCTATACTAAAATGATATTAGTTATAGTTTACTTAGTGGGGACATAAATAATGTTACACACGTTTTATGCTGTAAAATAAGGAGTACTGAATGTTTTTGGACCAAATATGTTTTAATATATTTATTGATTTATATTGTATCCAAAAAGAATCTACTTATTCGAAATGTCCGCGTTTTGCCTTTACACACGCCTTGAGTCGCACTGGCCAATCGTCAATAGCTGCACGAACCTCGTCCATTGGAAAATTGGCCACAGCTCGAACCAAAGCAGTCTTAAGAGATCCAATGTTGGGGTGTCTTTTGTGACAAACCTTGTCTTCTAAAACCGTCCACAATTTGTAATCCAATGGGTTTAAATCTGGGCTGCCTAAAGGGCCATTCTTCAGAGGAAATGAACGCTGGCAAATTGTTTCGAAGCCAGGTCTGGGACGTTTTAGCCGTATGGGCCGGCGCAGAGTCCTGCAGGAAAGTCCATGGCTGGTTTTGGAACAGATTCTTCACAACGGCTTCCAAAACGGTTTCTTGGTAAACTTTGGCCGATGTTTTGACTCCTTGTTCGCAAACATGCAGGTCTGCGACCCCATTGTAAGGGACACCCCCCAAACCATGACTGAAGCTGGATAATAAGCTAGAAGACTCAGCAAGGTGATTTTTTAAAAATCGATCCTCCAAATGCTAGCTGGGTAGTAGGGACATAAATAGTGTTACAACATTGAACAGACCTTTTTCAATAGTAGAACTGAACATACCCCGTTAATGTCATTTGGGTTTTGAAAGCTTACCTCAATAGCGTTAGTCTGTAACGGGATTTTAAAATTGTTTCAACTTTCACCATCAGAGTTCAGATAATGAGAACCGTAAAATAGCGCTTTTCAAGTGTGAAATGAAAAAATGCAATATTTTCAAAACGCTCCGGCCACTAGGGATTAGCCGTATGTTCTTCTACCGATGCATAAAACTGTTTGAAGAGACTCGAGATGTAAAAGACCGCCACCGGTCGTACCGACCACGCTCTGTTCGAACACCGCATGCCATCAAAGCCGTTAAATCAATAATTCACAGAAATCCGGTCCGAAAACAGAAAATCATGGCCCGAGAGATGAATATCACGCAAAAGTCCATAAGTCGAATCATTAAAAAAGACTTGGGACTTGGGGCTTTCAAACGACTTACCGTAAATTTATTGACTGCAGTTTTAAAAAAAAATTGGATTAAAAAATGCAATCGTCTTTTGGTGAAGCACTCTAATAACTTGCACAGAAAATTTTTGTTCCCCGATGAAAAAATTTTAACCGTTCACCAAAATTTAACAAGCAAAATGATAGAGTGTATGCGCGGTCATCTAAGGAAGCATCTGAACTGATCCCAAGGGTGGAAAAGGGTCATCACCCCGCTTCAGTCATGGTTTGGTGGGGTGTCTCTTACCATGGGGTCACTGACCTGCATTTCTGCGAACAAAGTTTACCAAGAAACCGTTTTGGAATCTGTTATGAAGCCTCTTAACAATTCCCTATTCCAAAACCAGCCATGTACTTTCCAGCAGGATTATGTGCCGGCCCATAAGGCTAAAACGTCCCAGGCATGGCTTCGAAACGATTTCCAGCGTTCATCTCCTCTGAAGAATGGTCCTCAGGCAGTCCAGATTTGAACCCATTGGATTACTAATTGTGGACGGTTTAAGAGGACAAGGTCTGTCACAAAAGATACCCCAACATTAGATCTCTTAAGACTGCTTTGTGGCCGAGATGTGGCCAATTTTTCAATGGACGAGGTTCGTGCAGCTATTGACGATTGGCCAGTGCGACTTAAGGCGGACATTTCGAAAAAGTAGATTCTTTTTGGATACAATATACATCAATAAATATATTAAAAAATATTTGGTCCAAAAACATTCAGTAGTTTTTATTTTACAGCATAAAACGTGTGTTTCAGTATTTATGTCCCTACTAAGTACAGCTGTTTCTAAAAATGCCAAGGTTTTTCTTCAGCAGGCTTTGGCAACGATTACTTCGGCAACAAATTAAAAAACTTATACGGGGCATTTGATTAAGAATTACCGTTTGCGTATGGTTTTCGAACAACTGTGCGCAGAGCAATCTTCAAGCGCAATGTCATTTCCACCATTTCCGTTTCGCATACGTTTTCTTTGAAAACCACAAATGTAAACAGCAAAAAGTGTGAATGTTTTGTGCGTACATGTATTCATATGGGCATACCAATCCTTTTTAATAGTTTTTTTCATTTTGTCTTAAAAATGTGTGGACCCAGAATAAAAATTGTTCAAGTCATAATAATTATAAAAGACCGATTTTTTTAAAAATTTAATTTTTTTTTAAATTTTATTTAAAATATTATTTTTTTTATATGTTCGTAGTCACATTTGTATATTTTGAAATTTTTAACAACTTTGCGTATAAGTCTTACAAATTCCAAAGTGTATTGTGGGTGTTATTCTCCAATTTTTCCATCTCGGGGCGCGTAGCCATTAAACACTTTACATTCTCTAAGATTGTTGCTTGCAATTCCCTGGCTCTTAAGGCCAAGGCATTTGATCTCTAGTTTTCTGTTACTTTATTATGATCTAGTATCCTTACGATTCGAATTGCGCCATGTTCAATCAAACATTAATCCTTTTTTCACTATCTAAATCGACCATTGATCCTAACGTTTTAGAGTTTATCTCTGCTAACTGGGAAAATATTACTGCTACAATCGTCAGCTGCATGATAGCGCTGAGCCAAATCACACATTCTGTAATTGCTCGGTCATCCGTCTGTGAGACCCTGTTATGACCTTACAAGAGAAAGTGTTTCCCTTATCAGGGCGATTACGACGAGAAAACACAGAATAAAGCTAATCTTTCCATTTTTTGTCATCTGATTTATATTCGTATTATACTAAAAATTTTCATCAATGGTTATTACCAGATCGTCCAAGATCTTATTTATAGTTTTAAAGATATTTATCCACGGCCAAAAGTAGTCGCAATGGTACCTTTGATAGGGTGGTATCAGAATATTTTTAGCAAATTTCCTCTTAAAAACTTTTATAAATATCTTAGCCCGTAAATAACTTAACATTTTTGACAATTCCTTTTCAAAGTTGTCGTGCAACACATTCGATCATAACGAGCGACGGACATGGCTTAAACAAGTTTAAACGTCTGCAAAGTATGTTCGTATAAACATTTAAAATTTTTACATGTAACATTTTTAAAGTCGTGTAAAATTTAAAATACCCAGTCGGGTGCCAAACATAATGGAAAAAAAGATTTTAAAAACATTTTAAAGTGTCCAACACACACCTCCTCGTAAACATCCTGAACTTACAAGGACTGGAAATTTTTGTTGTACACCATATGTAACTGCAAGCACACCCACATGTTCAGACAAAATTTTGTCGTTCAAGGAAAACATCTTATGAACGACGCAGGATTTTACGTGAATTTATCCGGAGGTAGTGCCGAAATGTATGCATTACAAACGTATGTGTTACAGCCACAATGTTTCCTCTTTGCCAGAATGTGTGGCAAAGATATTCGCATTGTCTTTAAGGCAAAAGAAAAAAAACCAACAAATTTAATTAAAAAGTTTGCAGAAACCTGATGACGATACATAATATCTACTTTGATCGAATGCAAAGCAAGGATTTTGGGTACAGAATTTACACAATTACAAGAAGCATCATTGACAAGCAAATTATATTGCTTAGTAATAGATCGAATCAACTTCATAGAAAAGTAAATCTGATATCTTATAATAAATCGAATCAATATTATAACCAGTTTTCATGTAAAAGCGGGAGGAACACTGTTTTCTTTGCAAAATATAAAATATTACGCCCGGCCAAACTCCGAAACGTTTGGTGATTAATATGATATTCTGGTTCTAAAGGACCTTTTCCAATGCGTACACCTTTTACTTTTTATTTTTATTGACACGCCATTCAGAAACAAAGAATGGTAAAAGTTCTCTCAATTCAGGCTACAAATTTTAGGCTTACTAAATGATGTACATCAATTTAACTGTGCTAATGTATATACGAGGGCGGTTCGGAAACTTCTTAGCCTAGCACAAAAAGCGCGGTAAAAACAGAAAAAAGTTAAGTGTTTTGGAAACTTTCATCTCTGCTATGAACACTGGCAACACCTTCATATAGAAACAGGTGTTCACAAAAGACGCATCCGCGATTTTTTTACAATGGAAAAATTAGAAATGCGTGGTGTCATTAAATATTTACATACAAAAGGTTTATCGGGGCAAGAAATTCATAATGATATGGTGAATGTGTTAGGTGAAAGTGCTCCTTCATATGCAACAGTAAAAAATTTGGTTGCTGAAGTTAAACGTGGTCGTACAAGCATTGAAGATGAACCACGTAGTGGACGTCCAAAAACAGCAACTACAACAGAAATTGTGGCCAAAGTGCATGATATGGTATTAAATGATCGACGAATAAAAGTGCGTGAAATACCTAATATCATGGGCATCTCAAATGATCGAGTCCATTTAATTTTGCATGAAGAACTATAGATGAAAAAGCTTTCTGCAAGATGGGTGCCGGACTTGTTAACAGTCGACCAAAAACGCATAAGAATGAACATTTCTCAAGCTTGTTTGGATCGTTTTCAGCGAAATAAAATGGATTTTAAGCGTCGTTTCATAACTGTTGATGAGACATGGATCCACCACTATACTCCAGAGACAAAAGAACAATCCAAACAATGGACTGAAGCTGGAGGAAGTGCCCCAAAGAAGGCAAAAACAATTCAATCGGCTGGTAAGGTTATGGCAACGGTTTTTTGGGACTTCAAAGGTATTTTATTGATTGACTATCTGCAAAAGGGTAAAACAATAAATTCAGAGTACTCTTGCAACCTTTTAGATCAATTAAATGTACACATTCGAAAAAAACGTCCTGGCTTACAACACAAAAAAAATAATTTTTCATCAAGACAACGCTCCAGCGCACAAGAGTCTTTTAACAATGGCTAAAATCAACGAATTAAAGTACGAGTTGCTTGACCACCCACCTTATTCTCCTGATTTAGCTCCCAGTGACTTTTACCTGTTCCCAAATCTAAAAAAATTCCTTGTTGGCAAGCGTTTTACCTCAAATGAAGATGCAATTACAGCTGTAAACCACTATTTTGAAGACCTTGGGGAAAACTATTTTAATCAAGGGATAGAATGGCTAGATAAACGTTGAACTAAGTGTATTGAAGTTTCAGGAGATTATATTGAAAAATAAAAATATTTTTGAAAAACTAACTATTCTCTTTCATTGATAGGCTAAGAACTTTCCGAACCGCCCTCGTATAACAAGTTAATAAAGGATGGTTTTACCTTAAAGCACGATGTTAATTGTGAGTAACACCGTAATGTCAAGTTTTTTGCCCAACTTAATTTGACATTTATTTGTTTATGTACAGGGTCTTCCATTCGACCGGATAATTTCTCGAGATAACACGTTCAACAAATTTGCCTTTAGTTCATGAGTCAGTTTGTTCTTATAAGGATGAAGGCCAAGATCTCTTCGCTAAGTTGCCAAAGTGTGGTTTGAGAAATGCCCAGTTCCTGAGAACGACGTGGAATCGACTGATTTGTCTCATTTTAAACAGATAAACTGGTTGGTGGCTGCGATATTTTCGTCACTTCAAGCGGTACGGCATCTCTTTGTCGTCGAAATATCCAAAAGTGAAAATTCGGATCCAAATATACGCACGCACAGTCTGTCAAGTGAGACGATTATTACTGCTTAAAATTGGAGTAAGCGCTCTTAAAGTTGCGACCACCGACTCAGAATTTCGGTAGTAAATTTAAATGATTTCAAACGTGGCTCGTAAGTGAAATTTATTATGATGCAAATGTTGACTTCGATTAACGTATCGACACTGAAAGATCATTAATAATGTTTGAGGGTGCGTTAAAATAAAGATACGAAATTGTTATGTCCCTATTGGAAAACCATTTATTTGATAAATCAACCGTGGAGGGGTACACAATGGAACAGCGTGTTAGGAATGTTGAATCCTTTTACGAAAACGAGCGCTCGAATCGAAATGTATTTCGTGATGAGGCACACTAGTTGCAAATTAGGCTTTATGTTTAAGGTGCCAGAAGCGGGTTGACATTATAGCCCTTCTCTAATCCGATGACATGGCAGACTTGTTTTGATTATTACGATGTGAAAAAATCATTAAGGATTGGTTACTACTTTTGAAAAGCATTGTGCGATCCAGCTACGAGGGCGACCGCAAAAGTAACTGGCCTAACATAAAAAGAACATTTTGTTTTGAATTATTATTATTTATTTTTCAACATAATCTCCTTCCAACTAAATATTCTGCATCAAACGTTTTTCAAGTTTATTAATTCCATCCGACAAAAAAAAATTTTTTCCAGACCTTCAAAATATGCCTCAGTTTCAGCAATAACCTCGCTATTGGACGAACATTTTTTGCCACCGAGAAATTTTTTTTAAATTTGGAAACAAGAAATAATCAGAAGGAGCTAAATCTGGACTATATGGTGGATGCGGAGCAATTTTAAATCGTAGTTCGGCCAGTTTTTGTTGAGTTAAAAATGCAGTGTGTGAAGGAGCATTATCTTGATGAAAAAGAACTTTTTTTTTCTAATTACGGTCGTTTTGTCTTGATTTCTTCACTCAACCGATCCAATTTTGCACAATAATATTCACTATTTATAGTTTTTTTCTTTCTCAAGATAATCAATAAATATTATACCCCTTGCATCCCAAAATACTGTGGCCATTACTTTTCCTGCTGACTTAACAGTTTTCGCCTTCTTGGGACCACTTTTACCAGCTTCTATCCATTGTTTTGACTGTTCTTTGCATTCTGGGATATAATGATGGATCCATGTTTCAATAGTAGTAGCAGTTTTCGGTCTTCCAGAGCGTTGTTCATCTTCCGTACTTAAACGACCCATTTTAAATTGTTGAACCCAGGATTTCACGGTGGAGTATTATGGTGCGTTATCACCATGAACAGAATCCAATTCATCTTTGATTAATTGTGGCGTATAACCTTTCATATAAAAGTGTTTAATTACCGCACGAAACTCTTTGTTTTCCATTTTTCAAAAATTTTAAAACTCGTTTACTTCAATCACCTGTAACAAAGAAAATAGTCATTAAATATTTCGGAAATTTTGACAGATGGCTAATAAAAGATTGCTTTTATTGCAAAAAGATGATAGTAAAACAGAAAATGTGCCAGGCCAGTTAGTTTTGCGGTCGCCCTCGTACAGACGGCTGTGGCTAAATAATATGCCGACCCTTAAACTGTTTAAATAAGTCGCTGCACTCTTTTGCCGTTCCGTATGATATACAGCGTCCCGTTCAGTAGGACACCCCTAAATAATGCACAAGTCCTTAGCTAAATTATGACGACTATGATATAAGTATATACCTTTCACCAAGTGTTATTCAGAAGTTTCCGCACCTCCGTCTGTAGTCCCTCAACGTTACATTAAGGAACAAATGGGAAACTTATCTTCAATCAGCGAACTGTTACCGTATTATTCATATGCCAGCACCTACTGTTTGATGCCAGTTTCTAACGTCTAATAAATTTTATAGAAAATATATTTACTTGTCATCGTCATTTAGAAGCTACATATTTTTTGAACCTAGGTATAGTTTTAAGTTAGCAGTTAACACTTACCATCGCAATATTGCAGCACAGTTTTACCAGGGCTATTTATCATACGATTATTACCATAGATGGGTCCTAGTCTCTCTTAACTTTAATACAAAATTTGGCTGGAATCGGACCTAATATGTAGGCTCTAGAGTTGCTTGTTCTGCAAACAGGAAGGAATAAGCTATTAGGGAAATATTATGCTATATGTTCCAATATGTCGACGCCTTATTTTTCGTCGCTGCCTTGCGTAAGCGAAGCACCATCGGTTTTAATTAGTGGATTCTGGAGCGACAGTAGCTTAAATCGGAAGTAATTTTTGTGTATGCGCTATAGACTATGCATAGGCTATATAACGTGGACCCATCTGGTCCAATTTTGCAAAGTTGTGGATACTGGTCGTACATAATGCTTTATGCGGAAGTAGGTCCGAATCGGATGCAATATGCACTTATATATTCTAGAACTGCAGGTTCTAAAATTGGGAAAGTCATTTGTATTATATCCGTATATCGAGCGATGTGCTTAAATTTCAATAGTGTTCGTCCTTGGTCCAATCCTGATCAATGTTCCAAGTTTGGTCGAAATTGTTGAATTGGTAAGCTCTCATGGTTCGTGCATTCTAACGAGGAGAATTGGTAAGCTCCGACTACACAGTCCTGGTCTCTAGACTAGATTATTTATTTTTAGCTTTACATTTATATATAACAACACCCTTAATTAAACACCCTTTACCAAAAAAAAACATGTGAAATTCCAGTGAATATATTTTAAGATCAATATTAGACAACCTACACACGGTTAAATATAGTTTTTGATTTTCAGTGGAGGAAAAAGGATATGTCTTTTAGTACACAAAAAAAACTTGGCAAACTTGCATTATGTTTTTCACATAAACAAATAATAAATTCAGCACATTTAAACTAAACTGAAATCAAATTTTAACTTTGTCTAAATTGAATCCCTTTCAGAAATTACTCGTATCAGAAAATTTCACATTAACCTATTGTCCCTTTGGGATTATGTTTTCGCTTACACACATATGTACTTATACATTCTCATTTGAAAAATCGTCTGTGTCTGTATATGTGACAAAGAACACACATTCATACGACCTGTGCCTTTTTATTGCTGATATCAAATCTTTCAAACGCACGAATGTTTCCTACTCATTCAACCCTCTACCATGTGGCGGGGAAACGATCTGACGAGTAAATATGATTGATGATGTTACTTTCAAGTGAAGATGTATGGAAACATATGTCAGAAAATATTGCCAGACAATACCTTAGGCGGAAAACGATTACGGGTTTCTTCTTTACTAAAATATTTTCAGAAACTGCAATAAAACAGCACTCCAAGTCGAATGAAATTCTTCATCCGTAGTTTTAGTTCTAGTTGCCCAGGCAACCAGTGCGTCTGCTTATTGTGAGGCCATCTTCACTGTTGGAATAGACATTTATTTTGTGACTTCATGTATCCATAAGTAAATTTAGCATAGATTATTTTCATTTCGTTGGCTTCGTTGAAAATCTTTAAAATCCAGTTTGCTAATTGAATAGGAGCATCTCCCTTTTAGGCCGATGTGAACTGTTTGCCACTAGCAGGATTTTATGGCTGATGATTTGGACTGCACGAATCATGGTTAAGTGCTGAAGCTTATTTAGGTTAACCTCAAATGCAATAAATGTGCCTTTAAGTATACCATTTCCGAATGATAGACCAATATTGGTTTTTATGGCACTCGTCACCAAAAAGTACTATGAAGTAGTACTATGAGTCTGCTTTTATTGGAAAATAACTTCAAATTGAGTTCTGATAAAATGAATGGCCTGTCAAAAATGGAGGAAGAACAATTATACTTAAACTAGTGGGGAAAGTAGAATGTGTTGAGAGATAGACTACATGGAACCCTCACCACCCAATTTAGACTTCATTTCACACATCAAATATTGATGAAATCTGATCCGATTTTTTGGTCTAAGGTCAGTTGGACCACCAACCGAAGTTAGATTTGTAGACCGAAGTTTGAGTTTGTATCAAAACTCGAATTTTACTTGTCGATTTTTAAGAATTCTTTTTCTTTTTGTAAGACAACCTAAGAAATAAAATTACATTGCAATTCGGTGAAAGTTGCCACAATTCTGTTCTAAGCAATGCTTATCCTGCGCACAAAAGTAATTAGTA
Source organism: Hydrotaea diabolus (assembly GCA_963513945.1). Lineage (NCBI taxonomy): Eukaryota > Metazoa > Arthropoda > Insecta > Diptera > Muscidae > Hydrotaea > Hydrotaea diabolus. The sequence continues at coordinate 74,519,755 of OY740720.1, forward strand.
GGGACATAAATACTGTTGCAACATTGAACACACCCATTTCAATAGAACTGAACTGAAAATACCCCGTTAATGTTTGAAATCTTACCTTAATAGCGTTAGTCTGTAACGGGATTTTAAAATTGTTTCAACTTTCATCATGGAGTGGTCAGATAATGAGAACCGTATCGCTGTAACAGCGCTTTTCAAGTGTGAAAGGAAAAAAACGATATTTTCAAACGCTCCGGCCACTAGGATTAGCCCCATGTTCGTCTACCGATGCATAAAACGGTTTGAGGAGACTGGATATGTAAAAGACCGCCACCGGTCAGGCCGCCCACGATCTGTTCGAGCACCGCATGTCATCAAAACCGTTAAATCAAGAATTCACAGAAATCCGCTCCGAAAACAGAAAATCATGGCCTGTGAGATGAATGTCACGCAAAAGTCCATGAGTCGAATCATTAAAAAAACTTGGGACTTGTGGCTTTCAAACGATGTACCGCACATTTATTGACTGCAGCTTTAAAAAAATAGGATTGAAAAATGCAAACGTCTTTTGGTGATGCACGCTGATAACTTGCACAGAAAAATTTTGTTCACCGATGAAAAAATGTTTACCGTTCAGGAAAAATTTAACAAGCAAAATGATGTGCGGTCATCTAAGGAAGCATCTGAACTGATCCCAAGGGTGGAAAAGGGTCATCACCCAGCTTCAGTCATGGTTTAGTGGGGTGTCTCTTACGATGGGTTCACTGACCTGCATTTTTGCGATCAAGGTCAAAACATCGGCCAAAGTTTACCAAGAAACCGTTTTGGAAGCTGTTGTTAAGCCTATTAACAATTCCGTGTTCCAAAACCAGCCATGGACTTTCCAGCAGGATTCTGCGCCGGCTTCGAAACAATTTGCCAGCGTTCATTTCCTCTGAAGAATGGCCCTCAGGCAATCCAGATTTGAACCCATTGGATTACAAATTGTGGGCGGTTTTAGAGGACAAGGTCTGTCACAAAAGATACCCTAATATTAGATTTTTAAGACTGCTTCGGTTCGAGCTGTGGCCAATGTTTCAATTGACGTGGTTTGTGCAGCTATTGACGATTGGCTCGTGCGACTTAAGGCGTGTGTAAAGGCAAAAGGCGTACATTTCGAACAAGTAGATTCTTTTTGGATACAATATACATCAATAAATATATTACAAAATATATGGCCCAAAAACATTCAGTACTTTTTATTTTACAGCATTAAGCGTGTGTAACAGTTTTTATATCCCTACTAAGTACAAAAAGTATGTAGCATATTCTTTTATATTTTATCCCATTGGAACCAAACCTTGTACTCATTCAGACGTTGTAAAGATCAAATAATATTTAAGTAAATATAAAAAATATGCAAAAAGTGCTGACAAATATGCAAAAAAATGTATAAAATATGCAAAAAATATGTCAAATATGCACACCGTTAAAAACACTTAATCGGAAATTTAAGCTTTCACAGCATTTTGTGTAATTTAAATCTAGAGTAAAATTACACAGTGTGACAGAGAAAAAATACCTGGGAAATTTTTAACGGTGAAGCTTTTTGCTATCTTAGAGCGGTGTTCGCAAAATTAAGCGGAGCCAAAACTAAAGAAGGTATTAATTCCTTCACAGATCTAATATTTGTTATCGCATTTATCAGTTCTGATGAATTTCAGGCATATTCATTGGACCTAAATTCGTTATGAGAGATGAGAATTTTATCAACAAGCTTAGTTCCGTTGAAAAACGCTCATGGAAGAGTTTTGTTGCACTATGTGATAACTTTCTTGGTAATCACAGAAGCGACAACTATGTCGCGTTTGTTGATGAATTTTTGAGTGCGTATGGTGAAACGGCCTGCAGCATGTCAATTAAAATTGTTTCCTCCATTTACGTCTAGACTTATTTCCAGAAAACGGGGGCCAGTTCAGTAATGAACAAGGCGAACACTTTCATCAAGAAATAATTACAATGGAAAAACGTTTTAAAGGAAAAGATAAAATAAAACGATTTCCGAATATTGCTAGTCACTTAAGCGGGATACTGATGACGTTCAATTAAAAAGAAAACGGTCAAACAAACATTTCTAAGTTGTGTTGCCAATAATTGTATTTTTTCAAAAAATTTTGGTTTAATAAATGTTGAATAACTCAATCAGTTTCTAACGGATTTTTAAAAGTGATACCGAATTATATTCGTCAAAACACTCTTCATTATTCAGTTCAAAAAATGTTCCTCTTAAAAAATTATATTGTTGTAATTCATTGTAATTATACGTATATATTATTATGTTATTAGTGTATATTTTAATTCATTTCTAAAACTCAAAGATTTTTCTGTGGCCTTAATCATGGAATGATTCCGACTATTAGCGTTATGTCTCAAGCATATAAAGGCGCACTTTTTATGATATTTTGTTAGGTTTTCGTATTTGGATATCTCAATCAATTCATTTAAAAGCTATAGTCGTGGCCGACTATTTTATATCCTGTACTTCTGGATGTTCAGAAAAGTAAACTGCAAACCCCCTTGGACGGGCTCTTTATTTATCCAGATTTAAAATTAATATCATTTTTGAATACGTTGGAAAATTTTGTTGGGTTTGTATTGTTCACCTATGTTATATATATATATATATATATATATATATATATATATATATATATATATATATATATATATATATATATATATATATATATATATATATATATATATATATATATATATATATATATATATATATATATATATATATATATATATATATATATATATATATATATATATTTTGATCCAAATTGTCAGGCTCGAGGTCATTAATAAATTTAAAAAATAGGTAGGTGTTTCATGTAATTTGTTTTATTTTATACTATTTCCAATACTTCGATGGTCATCGACAATCATCCTCAGAGAATATTAAATTTTAAACAAAACAATAAACTTCTGCGCTTCAGGGTTTTTTGCGACTGGAAAATTTCATCGTTTTTGTAAAAATCGGTTGAAGACATATGTGGGAACTGTATCTTAATCTGTACCGATTTTCTGGAATTTCAGTTACCCATCCTTGGCATAAAAAACTAATTTGTGCCAAATTTAATCAAAATTGGATGAATATATTTGGCTTCTAGATCTACACTTTTCTAAATCTGAAGCGATTTCCTTTAATTTCCATAACTTCGGCGCAAGGTCCATAAAATTAGATTGTTATGGCTCCAAGAATTAAAAACATGAAATATCATGGGCATATGTGGATGGGAGCTATACCTAAATCTGAACCGTTTTTTTGCAGTTTCAATTACGTCCTTCCTTTGTCAAAAAAAAACTAACTCGTGCTAAATTTCTTTAAGATTAAATCTGAAACGATTTTATTCAATGCCAATAACTTCCTTGGGAGCTACACCTAAATCTGAACCGATTTTTTTCAATTTAAATAACTTCTTTCCTTGGCCCAAAAAAATAACTCGTGTTGAATTTCATCAAGATTGAATGTAATATGTGGTTTATAGAGCTAAGAACATCAAAATCGAATAAACATATAAGTTAGATCTATGTATATCTAAATCTGAATCGATTATGTTCGATTTTAATAGCTTTCGTCCTTGATCTAAAAAACCTACATCTGTCAATTTTCATAAAGATCGGACAACAATTGTGACCTGTAGTTTGATTACAAACTTTAGATGGTCGTACGGATGAACAGACAGCCAGACTTTGTTAATTCGAATAAGCTGAAGATTTTTATAGAGAAGCTTTAACAAGGCTTAAAAACAATCTTTTGCTCGTAAAGTCGCTGCCATTTAGAAGGACAATGAAAAATTCAAGATGTTCTATTTGTATCTAAACCTGTGTTTATATAAATGATAGTCAATATTACTTACTATTTCACCTTTACATGAAGTCTTTTCAATACAAAAGGTGAATTTTAGAATTTCTTGGGCTACGTGCATTTGATAAGGTTTTTTTTTGTTAATATACAGGGTGGCCCAGAAAGACCGAAGTGGTGTGAATTCCTTATAACTTTTTTATTATAATTTTTTTTTCTTTTCTTTTCAGTATTTTGTTAAGAAGACTTGGATAATTTATAATGGAGCAATACACAATTGAACAACGTGCCCATATTGTTGAAATTTACTTTTCAAATCAACGGTCCATTGTGTTGACTCAGCGTGCATACCGTCGTCAATTTAATGTGCGGGTTGCACCCTCTCAGTCAACAATAAACCGTCTGGTTGCAAATTTTCGAGAACAAGGAGCAGTAAGGAACCTGCCTGGTCCCGGCAGATATCGAACTGTCCACACGGCTGACAATATTCAAGTGGTACAGGAGAGTATTCGGGAGGATCCAGAAACATCAACCAGGAGACGTTCGTCACAACTGGGCCTCTCAAGAACGTCGCTGCAGCGAATTTTGCACACCATAGGATTGTTTCCATACAAAATTCAACTTGTCCAAGAATTGAAACCAACAGATTACCAGCAACGACTTGACTATGCAATTTATTTCCAGCAAAAAGCACAAGAGAATCCTAATTTTATTCATAACTTAATAATGAGTGACGAAGCCCATTTTCAATTAAATGGGTTCGTTAACAAGCAAAACTGTAGGATATGGGCTACGGAAAACCCGAGAGTACTTCATCAACGACAATTGCACCCAGTTAAGTGTACCGTTTGGTGCGGTGTTTCTTCAGAAAGGATCATTGGCCCATATTTTTTTGAAAATGAACAAGGTGTCGCCATTTCCATCAATGGTGATCGATATCGGGCCATGTTGGAAAATTTTGTAAGGCCAGCCGTGGAAAACCATCCGCAAATATGGTTCCAACAGGATGGAGCCACAGCGCACACTACGAGGGCCACAATGACTCTTTTACGCGACATCTTTGGTGAAAGAATAATTTCTCGTAACAGCAATTTTAATTGGCCTCCGCGTTCCCCGGATTTAACCGCTCCAGACTGTTTTCTTTGGGGCTATTTAAAAGGAAAAGTTTATGTTAATAAGCCTAGGACTATTGAGGAGTTAAAAACCAATATTCGAGAAGAAATTAACAACATACCACCGGAAGTTTTGCGAAAGGTCATGGAAAATGTGTTGGAAAGAGCACATTTGTGCGAAGCAGAATATGGCCACCACTTGCGGGATATCATTTTTAATAACTAATCCAAAAATATTCCCCATAAATTTAATGTATTTAAAAAAAAAAAATTAAAAAAATATCTCTTAAATAAAAAGTTATAAGCAATTCACACCACTTCGGTCTTTCTGGGCCACCCTGTACTTGTCTCGAACATATGTTTTTAGTTGAGTTTGGTTGCGTTTAGTTTAACTTGTTTGTGAGAGAAGTAACAGTTAGATGTGTTTTTCTTGTTCGGCGATATCGCCTGTGGAAAATTGGATCAAAGAATCAAATTTTTTGTTATGAAATGGAATTTATTGGCTAAAACAACTTGCAATGTTGCAATGGCATACGGAAATTGGACTTTGAGTCAAAAAAATGTTTACAGATGGTACAAACTGTTTAAGAAGGTCAGGAAGTTGTGAATGACAACGTCCTAGAAGATCTATCTCATCAAAAACTGATGAAATTGTTTAAAAAGTGAAGGAGTTGTTACGGAAATCCTACGGAAGATGTCGTCATATCGGCTGGCTTATGTTAAACAAGATTTTCGGAAATTTTAAACAAGAAAATTGTCGCTTGTTCAAGCTTTTCCACGAAGGTCGGGAATGATCAATGTCGGCTAGTCCAGAAAAATCCATCCATAAAATACCGATAAATATGTTTAAAAATTGAAAAAAGTTGCAGATGATATAGGCATATCAGCTGGCTCATTTGTGCCGATGGAGAAGATAAAACTCGAATCACTGAGAGAGCTTAAGACAGTACAAAAAAGTGCATATCAGGATTGTTTCGAGGATTAAAAAAACGCTTCTGCAAGTGTATATTATATAAGATGCAGTACGTTGAAGGGAAAAAATGGAAATTAATGATCAAATAATTATTTTTTGAAAAAAAATAAATTTCACTTTTTTTATTGTACTCGTACAGGGCCCGTATATTAATGTATGGAGTAAAATTCTCTTCAAAACCGGATAATAACTTATAATATTAAAAAAGTATATACATCAGGGCCGAATTAAAGATGCTGTTTCTATTGTTTCCTTATTTTACATATGTGACACGTAAAATAAAAAGGGACCTAAGGTTAAAAACAAGTTTTGTTCAGGAGAGCCATTTTAAAGATTAGGTCCCGTTCTATTTGCGCTTAGAATCGTCGACTTCACTTTCATAAAACGCGCATATCTCTGGGAGGGAACACTTTTGGGGCATGGGATCGGTTTCATTCGATGCTCAGATGTTGTCCACATCAACAAAAAAAAATAATGAAAATTGATTTTTTTACCCTTAGGTCCCTTTCTATATACGCTGTCACATATGTATGTTAGCAATATCTAAATCTGAACCGACTTTCTTCATTTTCAAAAGCGTCCTTCGTTGGTCCAAATTTTATCACGAATGGCTGTTAGATGTGGATTTGGCGGCTAAACAATTACAATCGGATAAGCATATATGTTTGAGTTATATTTTAAGCTGAACCGATTTTCTTCAACTTTATATCGTCCACCTTTGGTCCAAAATACAAACGTACGCCAAGTTTAATAAAGATTTGATGTTTTAGGTGGTAACGATATAAAAACGCGTAAACATATGTGTATGGGAGCTATATCTAAATCTGATCTATTTTTTTCAATTCAAATAACGTCATTCCTAGGTCTAAAAAGCTAAGGTGTGCAAACTTCAGCCATACTAGATTGGATGTGTGGCTTCTAGAGCTGAAGACATTAAATCGGATGAACATAATTGTATTGGAGCTATATCTAAATCTTAACAAATTTCCTTGAATTTCAATAGCGTGTGTCCTTGGTCCAAACAACTTACTTCTGCCAAATCTTAAAAAAATCGGACAACAATAGCGACCAGTAGTTTGATTTCAAGATTTAGATGGACGAACGGACGGAGAGAGTGACTAACGTCGTTATCCCATTCCTGCCTAATGGAAAGTGTTGATACATAAATATTTTTGCCTGGGCCAGGTAAGCGATATCGAGGTGATTTTTTTAAAAAAAGCTTAAAGCTTGTAATCAAGGGGAAAGATTTTTCTAAATTAAAGCATTTATCAGGATTTTTTTTATTTTTTATCTTTTGTTTTTTGCAGGCAAAAATCGAAATCCGGAAAAGTTCTGTCAAACCTAGGAAAATGGTACAAATTAAAAATTTCTCATTTTACCGAATAGTTTAAGTTGTCTACTATGTAAATCAGACAGCGATACTTCAACACACCTGGCCTCCAGATCCTGTCAAATGCAAATGGGCAATTTTATTAAGAAAACATGATTCTTAAAAGAAATAAATCACTTAGCCTTAGCAAGTTTCTTCTGATCTGGTGCAAAACTGTTGTGACAATCCAGGAAGCAAGTAGCGGGAAGCAATTTCTACTTGCACTTCAAACAAACAACTTGCACGGGTATTTAATTTCCCTATCATATCTCAGGTAAAAATTGAATTTTTTTTTGCTTTCAACTTTTATGGTCTTTAGGACATAAATTTCCAAATTTCATAAAAATCGTATGATCGATCTATGGGCTGGCAGTAACGGATTAAACAGAATCAGCAGGTGATTATACGTCGATCGGTACACTGTAAGTTGGGTCTAGCTAAAATATGTTTTGTGGAGTCGGATGTTTGTGTATGACTAACCAGTATGACATGTTTACACTTAGATAGGAACAATAAGTTAATTAATTTACAGTAAAATATTAATATCCCCCCTTCCCGAGAACAGGGACTTACCACACATCACAGAAAGTGGAAAAAATCATCCACAACAACCAGGGAAATACAATGCCAGTGAAAATCGTTGCGCCTGAAAACACTTCAACACCTCGACCACGAGTGTCAGACAAAATGTCTGTTTCAAAAGCACATTTTGCTCTTCTCACTCTCCTCATATTTCTGTAAGAAAAAAGATATGAATAAAAAAAAATTCACAGCCGAAAATGTTTTCATACCTTTGTTCATTTACTCTGTTGAAAAGAAGTCAGTTTAAGGGAGCAAAAAAAATATTTTAGGAATTTCCACACCACAAGCAAATATAAGAAACAAGACCGTAAAAAAGACTAGGGGGAAAGCTGATGATTTTTTGATTTTCTGTCAATTGCACTCAATCACATTTTGAAGCGTATTATTTGCGGTGTATTCAAAAGAAAAAAAAACTTTCTGAAAGCTCTTTTCGTTGGTGTCCTTGTTGTAGGTTGCAACATCAGATTCTGCCATAAACAAAAAACATATACGAATACTTGTGAAATTTAAAAATTATGGTAATTTAAGGTAAATTTAAGCATCACGGACTTTCGGCTTTCGTCGCGGCTTTAAGTCATTGAATTTTCAAATATCGCATTGGTCGGAGTGTTAGAAGGTAAAGACCTGGTAAACGAAAAGAGAGAAAGCTCACTAAATTCAGGGTGGAGCGCGTAAATTTGCTTTTTTTGCACTGCAGGCTGTGGCGGCACAACTGGTTCAAGAGAGTGGAGAGTCTGTGTGGCTTATAGAGGCTGACGGAAGATTTGTATTCGTCTGCCGTACACTTGCCATCAACCATTGGATACCTGAAGAGAGGTTGAAGCGTATTTCTCAAAACTGCACTCGATCATTGCAGTGCAGCGTGCTCTTCGTTTACGATACGCTGTTCCCAAACGAGGACGTGTTCCTGGACGGCACTCAATTGTAAATTGGGTAACTTCATTGAGAACAGCAGGGAATGTGTCACGTGGACGAAGGAAAGAAGGATTGCAACACCACAAAACATCCAGAAAGTTGGAGCAGCAGTACTGCACTCTGTGAACTCCGAACGTTACTTGACTATGATACGAGGGCTGGCTTAATAATGAAAATGCGAATATTTATTATCAAAAATTGCTTTATTGTTTTTGAAAGTATTCTCCAGCATGATTTATACACTTTTGAATGCGCTCTATCCAATTATCGAAGCACTTCTTCCACTCCGTTTGAGACACCTCCTACGTCCTACGTTGCGCAAGCGGAACAGTCGTCATATGACCAGTTTTGTGAAGAAACATGCGACAATTTACTTCGAAGTGCCCTTAAATGGGATAGCGTCATTTTCATGTGAGGAATATGATGAAATTTGACCATGGCAACCGAATTTAATGTGTCATCTAGTGTAGATAATTCACGAATTTTGTTTGACGTTAGTGTGGGGGCTTTTCCAAAATCATATATACAAAATCTTGGTAATCGCAAAATTGCAGCATGATCGGTACTCATCTGTGGCTCCCAGTGCTATAGACTCCCAGAACCTAGCATATGGGGGGGCTAACTAAAATGGACTATGTTTATTGCAAAGTAAATAAAAAAAAGTTTTCAGAGAATTATCTTAAAATTTGTATTATAATAGAAAGATCTAGGACAATTATGTTGAAACAAAATATCGGCCATATGCTCGACACAGCATACCTACATCCGCTGGCATACCTATATCCGATGGTCCACATTTTCAATGACTCCGAGACATAATGGAGGTTCAATGTCGTTAATCCTTTAGCTCTTACATTGTTCTTGGCTTACACTTTTACTTTTAAATATCCCCATAGAAAAAAGTCTAACAGCGTCAAATCACATGATCATGTCCAATTAACTTCAGGACCAGTTTGCAAAAATTTGCGCCCAATTCTCCAGATTTTGGACACATTTCTCTAGATTGTGGACACATTTGGTCGATTTTGCTGGCCAAAAATATCACAAACTAAACGAAATGCATTTTGAGTTGAGCGCCCATTTTTGTTAATAGGATCAACAGTTTTTACGCAATCTTTGAGTTTGCCAAAGACGGAAAAAAAGAAATGTCAAATTAAGTTGGGCAAAAAAACTTGACGTTAAGATGTGACTCACAATTAATCTCGTGCATTACGGTAGGAACAGCCTTTGTGTTTCGAGGGTTGCTATTTTATGTTTTGGGTCCTGATAATACTAGTATTCCCAGATGCAAACTGAAACTTCCATTAGAAACTTTGACATTTTTTAGCACAACTTCCCTCAGAAGGTTTTGTCATTTGAGGCTAAATAGTTTTCTTTACAGTGTGTTGAAAAATTTATCTCAGTCAAAAAATGGAATTATATTGTGAACATTTTAGTGTGATGATTTTTTACGATTTTCGGTGTGGGTTATCGCGACAAGAGTGTTTAAATTAACTTGTTTCGACATTTGGTGATGAAGCACCATCAAAAACCACTGTTAATCGCTGGTACCAAGATTTCAGTCTCGGACGCCGTTCGCTCCAGGATGAATTTCGTGAAGGACGTCCAACTTCGGTCACTTTGCCAGAAACCATCGATGCTGTGCGTGAACTGATTAAGCGTGAACTGGGCATTAGTATGACAAACATCAATAAGATATTGCATGTTCATTTGGCCGTGAAAAAATTTGATCTCGTTGGACAGCACATAATTTGACGAATGTTCAAATAAAGGCTCGTATGGGTTTGGTACAAAAAGATGTTGAAAAAGTATAACTGCGGCAGCTCAAGTGTTCGAAGAAATAAGAGAAGACGGATTATATTGCATCAGGACAATGTGAGCTCTCACACTTCAGCTGAAATGATGAGCTATTTGACCTCTCAAGATGTCGAATTGATGGGCCATCCAACATACAGCCATCATTTGGCACCCAATGACTTTTTTGTAGCATCAAGAAAAAAAATGTGTGATCAAAATGTTTTATCGCCCGAGCAGCTGTTAAAACGTTCAAAAATTATGTTTGGGAGGTGTCTCTATCGGGTTGAAAAAAGTGCTTCGAAAATTGGTTTGTGCGCATGCAAAAGTGTATTGATCTTAAAGGAGAATATTTTGAAAAACAAAAAACCATTTATATCCCTCGTATGCACCGCTATAGAACAGTTTAAATAAAGTTCATCGTTGCCCTAAAAGTTCACAACTTAAAAAACTTCTGCAGTTTAATTTCAAACACACATATATACTTGTAACACAGCTCAAATATTTAAGACTTTTACGGCCATTCAGGATTTAAGGGCTTTGATAAACACATCAATGTGTAGTAAACGTCAATGTGTTGTTTTAATGCCCTACCATATCCTATGGTGTCGGGTATAAAACATCTCAGTGTCTCTGTGGTTCTTGTCTCCACTGCATATTCAGAGAGCGCAAGACGTTTCTAACAGGACTCTATGATACCATTTCGAACATGTTGGCTTTCTCCCCCTGCACAAAAAACGTGTTGTGTCGTTTTTTTTTTCTTAACCAACACGTTCTGTTTTATACAATTACACTGTACAAAACATGTGTTCTTATTTTTTGCTACAACGGGGTGTTATTGTAACCCAACACTCTTCCGGTCGGACGGATGCCAATACCCAAAGCACATGTTGCAACTTTTACAAGCGATTCAGTCTTAAGCGAACAGAACGCTACACTTAAAAAGCAAGACGTAGCAACGTCAGAACACGGTAAGGAAACGCACATTTGTCAAAGTGCGCTTTAATCAGACCATCAAGCAAAAAGTTTAAAAATACCAAGAAAGCACCAAACGAATGAAAGAATAGTGAAATGACAGCAAATTAAGAGAAAGGCCTGTTTGAACTCTAAAAAATCAAAAAAGGTTAAAGAAGTCTTCAAATGAAACCAGTTAATTGTTCCCAGGCTTAAATCAACACAATAGTCTAAATTTGTTTATATCAAGATTTACACTTGGCTATGGTGCAAGTTGCGACAGCAGTGTAAACATTGCGTTGCCACAAAAAGGATACAAAAGGAATGCTTACCTCGTACTGCTCGCAGAGAATAGATACGGATATAATATGTTCTCTGCAATAAAAGCATGTTCATCGCAGCCATAGTATTAGTTTTTGAATTTCATTTTGAAAATAGTATAATTGCGGCATTATAATTATAGTTGAATTGTAATAATACTATTTATTGCCAAATTCAAAAATGAAAATATGGTTTTTGCAACAATAAATGTATGGTTTATGTCACCAATAATATGACCGTATCATCGTACATTAGATTGTACTTAGTAGGGACATAAATACTGGTACAACATTGAACAACATTTCAATAGTACAACTGATCATACCCGTTAATGTCATATGGGTTTTGAAAGCTAAAATCAATAGCGTTAGTCTGTATCGGGATTTTAAATTGTTTCAACTTTCATCATGGAGTGGTCAGATAATGAGAACCGTATTGCTGTAATAGCGTTTTTCAAGTGGGAAATGAAAAAAAGCTATATTCTCAAATCGCCACGGCCACTAGGGATTAGCCGCATGTTCGTCTACCGATGCATAAAACTGTTTGAGGAGACTGGAGATGTAAAAGACCGCCACCGGTCGGGCCGCCGCCGGTCGGGCCACCTACGCTCTGTTCGAACACCGCATGTCAACAAGGCCGTTAAATCAAGAATTCACAGAATTCCGCTCCGAAAACAGAAAATCATTGCCCGTGATATGAATATCACGCAAAAGTCCATGAGTCGAATCATTAAAAAAAACTTGGGACTTGGGGCTTGCAAACGACGTACCGAACATTTATTGACTGCAGCTTTAAAAAAAATTGAAAAATGCAAACGTCTTTTGGTGAAGCACGCTGATAACTTGTACAGACAAATTTTGTTCACCGATGAAAAAATTTTTACGGTTCAGGAAAAATTAAACAAGCAAAATGTTAGAGTCTATGCGCTGTCATCTAAGGAAGCATATGAACTGATCCCAAGGGTGGAAATGGGTCATCACCCAGCTTCAGTCATGGTTTGGTGGGGTGTCTCTTACGATGGGGTCACTGACCTGCATTTCCGCGAACAAGGAATCAAAACATCTGCCAAAGTTTACCCAGAAACCGTTTTGGAAGCTGTTGTGAAGCCTATTAACAATTTCCTGTTCCAAAACCAGCCATGGATTTTCCAGCAGGATTCTGCGCCGGCTTATAAGGCTAAAACGTCCCAGGCCTGGCTTCGAAATAATTTGCCAGCGTTCATTTCCTCTGAAGAATTGCCCTCAGGAAGTCATTGGATTACAAATTGTGGACGGTTTTAGAGGACAAGACAAGGTTTGTCACAAAAGATACCCCAACATTGGATCTCTTAAAACTGCTTTGGTTCGAGCTGTGTCCAATTTTCCAATGGACGAAGTTCGTGAAACTATTGACGATTGGCCAGTGCAACTTTAGGTGTGTGTAAAGGCAAAAGGCGGACATTTCGAATAAGTAGATTCTTTTTGGATACCATATACATCAATAAATATATTAAAAAATATTTGGTCCAAAAACATACAGTACTTTTTATTTTACAGCATAAAACGTGTGTAACAGTATTTACTCGTATGTCCCTACTAAGTATAGGCAAGTGTAATTTCTACAAACATCCGCTTGTGGTAGCGACTCTCGTAAATATTTAATTCAATGTGAAAATCTTTGGCATTCTCTTTGAACATAAATGTCCGTCTTCACTCATGTACATCCACATACTGGTCCACACATAAAGTCATCCATAGATTATACTTGAAAGCGCTCACAGATGAGACACACAAACGCAAAATGTTGTCCTATTTCCTTGAATCTAAACATGATGACGACGCCAACAATGATGACGCCTATAATGGGGTTTGCAACGCTGGAAATGGAGAGGAGGACGATGGTGACTATGATGAAGGCGTTGATAATGACTTTGCAAAGGGTGGCAGTCGGAATTCATACACATGAGTGTGCCTTAAAATGTACCCTGTGAGAAAAGGCACATCTGGCTTTGCATCTAGAGGACAGTGGTGAAAAAATATTTTTTATTTATTAAAAATCCGAGCTGCGTGACATAGGGGATGTTGTTAACCAAACAAGATATAATCTGTTATAACTAACTAACTAAGTCTAGTTAGTACCCTTTGCTTATCCCTTAACTCGAGTCAGTACTGCCAAAAAACGGGCCTTTATAGACTAACATGTACTTCAAAAAGTGACAAATATAACCATATTTTTTATATCAGATAATTTTAAAAGAGTTGTCCTCGGTTCAAATCAAAACAAGGTACCAAGCTTCGTCGAAATCAGTTTCTATTGGCTACCTATAGATGAAACAACTGGACGGACATTGTTTAAGGGTTTAAAACAGTGATTCCGAATCGATCGGCATAACAAAAATTGCACTATGCCTTTAATATTTTACGCTCTGTGTTCATGAATATTGCAAATACCATGCAAGACCATCGTATCTCCAAAGACGTGCTTTTGCAGAAAATATGTATTTTTTGAGATATCAGTGCAAACCAATTGTAGCAACCCGGTGAACGACAGGTCGATTTTGAGTTATGACAGTCTTTCACAAAATGAACGTGTATGTGTGTTACAATATGAGGACATAGTAAACACAAATTAGAAACTGATTATGCAGCAGTATATGTACAATAAATATATTTTTAACACAAACATACACACATAGAAGATATTTCAAGTGAATGCAACCGCACATATACATACATCTTAACGTGCACATCTTAAGTCTGCCATGACTAAAGTCCATACGAACATGCTATTACTTACACATACCGGCATAAGGAAATGATTTGTTTTTTGCTTCGATGATATGTGCAGTATTTCACTATGTCCTTGCATTGCTCTAGTAACTGCTAAATGAGTTTATTCACTTTGTCGGTTTGTTTTGTAGTAAGTGAAACTGAGGAACAAAAGAAGGACAATAAAAATAACAGAAAATATTTTTTAAAGACATAAAAACACCAATGTTTGATAAAATGCAAACAAACTTAAGTGTACTTCGATGATATGTGCAGTATTTCACTATGTCCTTGCATTGCTCTAGTAACTGCTAAATGAGTTTATTCACTTTGTCGGTTTGTTTTGTAGTAAGTGAAACTGAGGAACAAAAGAAGGACAATAAAAATAACAGAAAATATTTTTTAAAGACATAAAAACACCAATGTTTGATAAAATGCAAACAAACTTAAGTGTACTTTTGATTTGTGACAGATGAAAAATAAACAAACGCGTCGTTTAGTTGGCGAAGCCAAAACTTTTGTAACCCTTGGATTGGATTGCTATTAAAATTAATTTGTGTAGCTATAAGTATATGACCGTTGGTCGCTTCTATTGGCCATTTTTACCATTTGTTAAACAACTGTTGTCCTTTATGCATGTCTGTATCGAATTGATATGATTTTAATAATCTGATTCAATTTTAATGACTGGGTCCATGTTTATTACTTAGCTTTTTTATGTCGTATGGGGTTTTTTTTGGGAACACAAGAACCGAATGTTCAGCAATTACAATATACTTTTTTAAGTATTCAGTACATCAGAAATAACAGTCCCTTTTTAAGCTTTGATTCAGGCACAAAAAGTTTGATGGTTCAGCAAATGTTTTAAAATGTAAACTTTTTCCCGAGCTACTTTTAGTCCCTAAAAAAACTTTTTCCTTCTGGACATACCTTAATTGCAGAGAACATTCTTCTCTGTATTTATGAGCAACGTAACGATACTTACTACACCGATGTGAAGGCTGAACTCCTGATTAGCCAAGCTCGTCTGTAGAAAATATTAGTCTAACAGGGTCGCTATTAAACTGTAGATATTAAAAAAGTGTACCATTTTCTCCTTTATTAGAACGTATACTTAGTAGGGACATAAATACTGTTACAACATTGAACACACCCATTTCAATAGTAGAACTGAACATACCCCGTTAATGTCATATGGGTTTTTTTAACTAAACTCAATAGCGGTAGTCTGTAAAGGGATTTGAAAACTTCCTCAACTTTCATCATGAAGTGGTCAGATAATGAGAACCGTATCGCTGTACTTAATAGCGCTTTTCAAGTGTGAAATTAAAAAAGGGATATTTTCAAAATGCTCCGGCCACTAGGGATTAGCCGCATGTTCGTCTACCGATGCATAAAACTGTTTGAGGAGACTGGAGATGTAAAAGACCGCCACCGGTCGGGCCGCCCACGCTCTGTTCGATCACCGCATGTCATCAAAGCCGTTAAATGAAGAATTCACTTAAATCCGCTCTGAAAACAGAAAATCATGGCCCGTGAAATGAATATCACGCAAAAGTCCATGAGTCGAATCATTAAAAAAGACTTGGGACTTGGGGCTTTCAAACGACGTACCGGGCAATTATTCTGCAGTCAATAATTGTCCGGTACTTTAAAAAAATAGGATTGAAAAATGATTTTGGGGAAGCACGCTGATAACTTGCACAGAAAAATTTTGTTCACCGATGAAAACAATTTTACCGTTCAGGAAAAATTTAGTAAGCAAAATGATAGAGTGTATGCGCGGTCATCTAAGGAAGTATCTGAACTGATACCAAGGGTGGAAAAGGGTCATCACCCAGCTTCAGTCATGGTTTGGTGGGGTGTCTCTTACGTTGGGGTCACTGACAACGGACGAGTTTCGTGCAGCTATTGAGGATTGGCCAGTGCGACTTAAGGCGTGTATAAATGCATAAGGCGGTCATTTCGAATAAGTAGTTTTTTTTTGGATACAATATACATCAATAAATAAGTATATTAAAAAATATTTGGTCTAAAAACATTAGTACTCTTTATTTTACAGCATAAATCGTGTGTATCAGTATTTATGTCCCTACTAAGTATTAATTGTTTTATGCTTTCAAGACGACCTTGTCGACATTGCCTTCAGCATTATAATGCTAAAGCTTTGTTCAGTTGATCCTAGTGGCGATGAACGTTATCGTTTAATTTTTTTTTTAAACAATAGTCCAAGTGTTGTAAGATTGATTATTTACAACTGCAGGAATGAAGATGCTGTACGTTGCCGAAATAATGTTAATTGTGGTTTTGTGTGTTGCAAGGAAAATAAATCATTTGAAAGTGCTAATGGAATAAAGGACTCTTTGGGAAGTAATTACGCTATACACGTAAAATTGAGTATTTTCTGAAAGGGTATGACATAGAAGTAGGGAGGATTTATACAGTTGGGTGCTTTTACATAATGTAGAGCATGCATTGACATTTTAAAATATGTCAAAATTTGCATAGGGTGCAATGAATCGCCTATGTATGGCATTTGCTCCAGATCAGATTAAAAATGTGATTTCGTTAGCAGCAGGAACTCAAATCGAGAAAGAGATAGGTAATAGAATGTCTTTCCCTATTTGGAGTTCGAATTGCCATATAATACCCACTGTTTTTTTACAAATCGACGAAAAAATTTTGTTCTATGATCTGCTTTGCTGACAATATTAAAGGGTGTTTTTTTAAATCAGATACGAAAAAGTAATTAGTCATGGCTCTATAGGGTTCCCCGTTGACTGTAACATTATGGCCGGCTTCATTTTCATCGCTGCACAAAATGTTCTTACATATTTAAATCAGGATCGGTTCACCACGTTTTGCAAGCGTTGTTCCGGAGTAAGTCTATTTATTATGAAATGGTAAACCAAACTGAACATAAATAAAGTAACAACTGTCAAAAAAACCAACTCCGGAAAAAGTGCGGCCTGATTGAAGACCACACGTCTAAAAAAACCTTTTTTTTACTTTGAAAGGAATTGTAAAGTACTGAAGATTTCACGATATGTTTTGTGTCATAAAAGTGGTTATATCATTTCTAATCGCGTTTAAGTATGAGGGAAAATAAGAAAAATCAAACCAAAGAACAAAAAAAATTAATGCAATAATTTCAGTTTAACAAGTCTGTAATTTAATTCAGTGTTGACAAAAATACCTAAGTTGTCAACCACATCTTCACTCATTTAAATTATTCGCATAATTTTTATAATTTTAAGTCTTTCAATATGTTAAATTTAAGTGCGTTTAATATAAGTCCGAGTACTGTAAGTTTACAACGCATATATTTGTGCGTGTACTTATTTGCTTCGGTTTGTTACATCGATGCACTTCTGCGTCCCCACTTCCCTCTTTACCATACGTTCAACCCTATGTTAAACTGATCGAACCAAATGTGGGAGCAGATAAGGGGAAGGAAGCAGATAAGTGCACGCACAATCGTTCGAACATGCGTACGTTTGACCACCTGCACATCTAAGTCATGTTTGATCGATGCTGATGTTTGTCGTTTAGGTGGTCAATTTCATCGAACATGTTCGATTACTTGCAGCCGAAGCGAACTTATGTATAAATGTATTACACTATGTACATTATTTATTTGCACAATTTTAAGCTAAACTTCGGTTTGCTTGCTTAAATTCAAACTTAATTCGACCTCTCTTTTTAAGACTGTCAAGCAGGAAACAACATAAGTATCCTTAATATCTAATATTATAACATTTTATTACAGCTGTGATAAAATAAATAAATTGTGAAACCACAGTGAAAATATAACTTAACATTTTCTTTTCAATTTACTAAATTCTTGAAATCTATTCAAACTGAATAATTTCTTGAACAAGTTATTTGTTCCCTCGTTCACTCTTTCCTGTTTTGTATGTACTGTTAAGCCATCACCATGTTAAGCCTTTGTTAAGACTTACAATATGTTTTTTTGCCGCTTTGCAAAGTACTCTAGTACTCCAGGAAAGGCTCGGAAGACTAAAGATCTGCAACCTGTAACTTGAAATTACATTAACGGCCTGATAGGAGAGATGAGCTCACTTCAAGTTTTTTCATTGTGGAGGGACAAAAAACTACTCCGAGTTTTGTTATACCCTGTATTATAAGTTAGTTCCATGGCAAAAGTTTGTAACTACCAAAAATATTTGAGCTTGACCCATATTTAAGTGTGCCGGTCGACGTTTATTCACCAGCTGATATCATTTAACGATGTCCGTCCGTCGGTCCGTCCATCTTAAGCTTGTAATTGAATTACAGGTCGCAATTGTTGTCCACTTTCCATGCAATGCTGTAGAAGGACGTTTTTTTAGCCTTCCAAAAGGATCTAAAATCCAATTTTCAATTGGCTTTTCTGAACATTTAGAATTGCAGGGTTGTAGTATAGATTTTTGTTTTTCTTACTGAGTTTTGATCCATGCCGGCGTCATTTGTTTTAAATATCATCATAATAGCTCTAATATTTCATGTTATAATGCCTTTTTAAGTTCAGAGTTATGTGGGCGGTACCGTGCCCACTTGTCCAAAAGGTTAATCGCTTCTGTGGGGGATTTAAAAAAGCTCTGATTTAAAATTTGGCATCTACAATTGCAATTGAAAATCTAGTGAGACCTTTTAAATATGAGCTATTGAGTACATGGACTTCAGCAGTCCCATATCAATAAGGTTGGTTTTATATCTTTCATTAGACAATATACTAGATGTGGAAAAGGCCATTATTGTTCTTGGCCCAAGGGCCAGAAAAAAACATATACGAGAATAGTCAAACTTAACCAAAACGTAGTCTATAATAATTTAATAGTCATTTATTTCATTGAAATTCTATAAAGATCGGTACATTATGCGATTTTTTAAAGGGGGCTTGGTATCGTCCACTTATCGATCGATGCCAATATCGTATACTTTAAATAGCATAATCATATCTCAAAAAATGTTGAGATATTGTCTTTTTTAGATCAAGGTTGAGTGAGCGGCGCCACGGTCCATGTTTAGTCTAACCATAACTTGGTCTATAATGGATTCCTAGTTACTGATTTCATTGTGTTAACAATTAAAAACGATCGGACCATTATTTAAGCCATAAAAGCAATTTATTAAAGGGACGTAGCACCGACCACTTTTTCACAAGAATGTATTTCGGTCTTTGCTAGTGTCATATGTTCCAAATATGTGCCCCATATCTCTTATAGTGCATGCATATTGTAATTCTCATTAATTCAAATAAGACTCCCGTATATGTCATTTGATTTGTTGACGAAGTAAACGTTGCCAAAGACGGCTGAAGAAAGCCCTTAGCGGGTTTAGAAACAACTGTACAGTCTGCCTGGCAACTATAGCCAACACTTTTAACCAAATTTTTGGTGGATTCTAAAAAAGAAAAAAAAACAAAAGGTCTCGTAACAGAATAAAAATTGTTTAAGTTCTGGGTTGTTAATTTTGCAAGAGGTTGACCAATTCCTTGTAAAGGGAAAACGACCTGGCCATTTTCAATGGCGTTGTAGTCCACTAACACGCGTTTCTGCGATATTTCGATTTATCAAGTGCAACCTGTAGATTGTTTTAAACAGACGAACATCGCGAGATCATCTGTACAGTATGTCTGGCAACCTAGTCAGAACTTTTCGCCAATTTTTATGTTGATTCTGAAAAAAACAATAAACGGTCAAACCAGAACATAAACTATTCAAGTCATAGTAATGATAAAACACCGAATAAATGTAAACAAAACAAAAAAAAACGATATAGAATATAGACATATATTATGGGATCTCCGACCAGTATTTCGAGGTCTAACAAAAGGAATGACAAAGAGAATATATAAAATATTACAAAATCTTCCATGGTGTGATCTAAGCTTTACAATTCATTTCCGATTGTTTCTATTGTTTTTACCAGCAGTCCATTGTTGTTACTGTTGATGCTACTTTCAAGTATTTCCGTTCTCTTGAGATTTGTCAATGTCTTTCATATCAGGTAAAAAGTTTCCTTCTTCTTACTTTTTATCCAGTCCTCTAACCCTTTGGCATATCGTCTTTCCACAATATATTGGACTAGAGCACTTTTAATTTGAGTGGAAACGTCATAACTTAACGCTCACACATCTGTCACTAAACGACAAACACCCGCCAACCACTGACAGTCGTCCGTTCGACTCATAGATATTTACAACATTTTGTGCCAGCACATGATACAAATGGTTTGCTTTAAGCTTATGGGTATTTTTGGACTTAGTGGTGACTATATGGGTTAGTCAATATTCCAGTTAAATCATGAAATACGAGTATTTAAGGAAAAACTTCTTCGTGCTACGTATAATAGTTTCTCTCTGAGGAAATGTCAAATAGTGTCCATAACTCGGGAGGGAGTAAGTTCATTCAACCTCATTACCTCTCAGTTTACTCCCCTCTACATATGAAAAATTGAATTTATGGTGATTAAAAGGAAACCGAAAAAAATACACCAACCAGATTATGAATAACCTAATGATGAATGAACACTTAATGCTACTGCATGACAGACAGGGAGACTGTCTGGTGGGGCGGGGCAAATATTGAGACAATCGCCGCAATCAGTGGTCAGTGCTACTGTGGACTGTGGTTTGAGTGGCGCCTTCATTGGTTGGGTGGTGTCGAGTTCTCGCAATGAAAAACGCAAACACGTTGCAAGGATGAGTGGTCAGCGGAAAGTGCTTTGTAAGCAATGACTGTTGCAGAAGTATAGCAGGGTGGACGTTTGCCCTGGTTTTCCTTTAAATGAACGGTTGAGGTTTCCTTGGCAAGTGTTGAACATTAGAGAAATGGAAATATGGTTCTGTGACTGGGGGGAATGATTTCAACGTAGCTGCAGACCATCCCATTGTGTTTAATCATTGAATTTTAAATTAGCCAAATGTAAGCGTAGTAAGTTAGTGACGTGCTATTGCATCTTCTTATTGCAGGGAGAGTAGGAATATCATTAGCTTTAAGATTTGGTTAAGAATAAAATGATCTAAGTTGGAAGAAGGCCGAGCAAGTGATACACTACACCATTGTGGTATGTAAAAGGTTAATCGATTCTGTGAGAAATTTAAAAAATCTCTGATTTTAAATTTGGCAACTTTACTTGCACTCGCAAATCTAGTGGGACCTTTTAAATATGGGTTTTCAAATACCCGTCCTATGGTCATATCAATAAGGTTAGTTTTATATAGGGTGATCCATCTAGAGGTATTTTTTTAGAACAAAAAAAATATATAAAAATTCAAATCAAGTGTGGAATCTTTGTTAGTAATTTGAAAGGACATTTTAAGGCATTTATTTTTTGAATATAATTTCCTTCAGGTGTTGCCCGCAACTGCGCCTCAGTGTTTCCATTCTGAGGGTCCAATTTTGGATGACACAAGATACTAAATTTAAACAAGATAGGATGTAAAATGTGGCTATATAGCAAAAGGAACTTAAATCACGAGTGTCCTTGGCGTAAGGGCCATAGAAAATATAAGTATAGTCCAACTTCACCGTCGTTTGCTTCTGATCTTATTGCACATACGCCAAATAATAATATAATCCGATTTGTATTGTGTAATCTGGATCAGCAGACCTTAATTCGGGAGAAAACTAAGTGTGGGCGCTCCATGAAACCATGGAGCGATATGATCTTATTTACTAGGGTTCGTACAGTTTATGCATTGTAAAGGACGATCCAACCATAATGCACGACGTAAATTAAGAGTCGCACCTTAACGTCAAGTTTTTGACAACTTAATTTGACATATCATTGTTTCAGTGTTTGACAAATTCAGCCATATAGATTGACACACTTGAGCAGTGTGTTAAGATTGTTGAAGCCTTTTACAAAAACGTCTTTCAAAGTGCATTTCTTACAGTTCGTTATATTTGTGGTCAGCAAAATCGACACAATCGGGAGAGTTTTGCACAAATTTCACTTGGGGAGAAGGACGCGGACGATATGTGGTTTCAACTGGAACCACGTTTGCGAGAGAAACTAGATGATTGTTTTAGCTCAGGCCATGGCGATATTAATTAGCCGCCACGATTATGTGATTTGTCACCGTTGGATTTCTTTCTTTAAGAATATTTAAAAGATAAAGTGTACGTCAATAAGCCAATAACATTATAGAGCTAAAGAATAAGATAATTCGGCACATTTAAGAGATTTATTCTCAGAGTCATTGAACATATGGATCAGCGGATAGAGGTATGCCACTAAAGCTGTGGGGAGAATTTGCCGATAATTTTGTTCACGCGTAATTGCCATAGATCCTTCTATCATAACAAAAAAATATAAGGATAATTCTTTGATTTTTTTTTGTTTTATTTAAAAATAACTTATGTATGCAAGATCATATTATATATGCCATTTATAGAGTGACGGGGCCTCAAGTCGGTAGAAACCATTTATAGGGGCTATATGAAAATTATACCATTTCATTTCTGCTCTTTCTTTGTACTTTAAGCAAGAGTAAATGTAGTTTGCGGAGTGACATGATCTCAAATCCATACTAGGGCTGCTGTATTTATTTCTGGTCTAATAATGAAAATGCAAATATTTCTTATCAAAAATGGTTTTATTGTTTTTCAAAGTATTCTCCAGCCTGATTTATACACTTTTGTATGCACTCAAACCAATTTTCGAAGCACTTTTTCCACTCCGATTGAGACACCTCCAAAACATGGTTTTTGAACGTTTCAATAGCATCTTTTGGCGACGAAAATCGTTGACCACGCATTTTTTTCTTGGTGTGCGGGAATAGAAAGAAGTCATTGGGTGCCAAGTCAGGGCTGTATGGCGGATGACCAATCAATTCGACGTTTTGGCCGGTCAAAAAGGCGCTGGTTTGAGCCGATGTGTGAGTGCTCGCATTGTCATGGTGCACAATGATTCGTCTTCTCTTGTTTGTTTTTCAAATTTCTCCGAAGACTTCAGGCAAGCAAATTATGTTGTACCACTCAGAACTGACCTCCTACGTTGCTCAAGCGGAACAGTCGCCACATGACCAGTTTTGCCGAAGAAACAGGCGACCATTTGCTTCGAAGTGCTTCTTCCATGAACAACTTTCGTCTTCGAAGACCAACACGGTCGATTGCTGTTTTGTTTTGGGCTCATATGCACAGATGCATTATTCGTCACCTGTGACGATCGTAAAAACGTCATTTGAAGCAACGCGATCGTATTTTTTTAAAATTTCTTTGCACCAATCGCCTTTTTTGAGCGATTGTCAAATTGTGCGGGATCCAAAGGCCAGGTGTTCCTGCAATATCGAATGTATGCTGGTGGAAGAAATGCCCAAGGATTGCACTAACTCACGGTATGTCACATGAAGATCTTGCATTATCGCTCGCACACTGCTTCAATGTTCTCTGGCACACTGGCCGTTTTTGGACGACCTTCGCCTTTGAGCGAGCGTAATTAAACCAGTTTTTCACTGTGCTATAGGATGGTACTTTATCGCCATGCAAAGATTTAAGTTCATCGATGCACTCTTGTCGTGATAACCCACGTCGAAAGTTGTGAAAAATGATCGCAAGAAAATGTTCATGAGTTAATTCCATTTTTTTGCCAAATTAATTTTTTCAAATCACTGTAAGTAACACAAATGATGGTCGTACGTCAAAACGTTCTGAGTATGCTAAAAAAATATCAAAATTTCCAATGGAAATGTTAGATGGTGCGAGGCAACACTTAGTGTTGTCATGGCCAGTATTATATATATCAACCCTCGTATATGCCTTAACATGGGGTTTAGGAAACTATGGCTCGTAATGGGTCATTTAGACATAAACAAGAAATTTATTAAGCTGTTGTGTTCGAATAGGAAAAATCGGAGGGTTCAACATGTCTGCTAACTGCAATTTGCGGCGATAAATCTGGAGTCGGAACCCTTGGATTTGCCTAAATTGACGAATATACTGCTGAGATGGTCTTTTGCACCCGAACATAGGGATCTTGATGGTACTGCTTTTTTGCGATGACTGTAGATTCAGCAAACATGTTTACCAGCCTCATAATGGTATATCTACTCGGGAGTTCCAGCCTTAATTACGGAAATGCAGGACTGCAAAGCATGGTTCCGCTGCACTATCTAAATTCAATTTTCAGTATCCAAAGCGTTCAGTTTAATAAATCTTCATACTAACCTTCCAAATAAAATAAAGAACAAGCCGATTGCTCCCAAAGACAAAAGTTATAACGTTTTGTTTTTGTAGCACAATTCGTGCGCTACAGTGTATAAAACTGACTTACTGATAAGTCAGCAGGCAGTCAGGAGCTGGCACTGTCAAAATAACATATGGCAGTTTTTATAGCTATCTGAAAGCCAGAGTTATCCCCTTCAGTTTGCTCATACGTTCAACGAAAAATTGTCAAAAACTAACAAAACTTTTAGTTTATTAATTAACACTGTTTTTAATAGGTCCACTGTGAAGAGAAACATTGATAAATTTTCATTGGTGAGAACTTAAATTACATCCTATAAACAATTTATTTTTATTCTTAAATCCTTCTTCAATAGCCTCAAAAGGAAGTGTCCTAATTGGCATGTTAGAGTCGACGTGTCAAAAATAGAAAATTGGTTATTAGCCATTTAATATCATCTCTGTGCTAATTATTTATAGTCTGTTGTTGTATGCTCTACTGAAACTGATACGAACTTATAATTTGATTAATTAGTCCATTAAATAAACGTCCACATGCCGCCCACTCACGGAAGTTGATGAAACGCAACTTGTCCTACAGACATGCCACCACTAATGCTATATAAGTATTTCACACCGGCAATACATTGAAAATCTAATTATGGTAATCATCGTTCATTAGCACCGTAAAAACATCTTCATAATTCTATTTTTGGTTTCTCTACTAAGCAAATAAAATAAAATCTGAGAGGAAAATATAAATGGAATGAAACATGGACGAACAG
This sequence comes from Hydrotaea diabolus, assembly GCA_963513945.1. Classification (NCBI taxonomy): domain Eukaryota; kingdom Metazoa; phylum Arthropoda; class Insecta; order Diptera; family Muscidae; genus Hydrotaea; species Hydrotaea diabolus. The sequence continues at coordinate 74,545,299 of OY740720.1, forward strand.
AAAATGCCCTATTCGCCAATAAAAAATACAGCATCAAAAAAGCGGCCACTTTACGGCTTTAGAAAGTCGTTTAATAGTAGTAATCAATTGCAAAAATCTTTATTTCGAAACCCCGGGTCCCGGGTACCATTTCACAGCCCATTTCCCAGCAAGTCCCGTAAAACTAGTTTTTATTATAATGGATATAAAAACGAAAAATATATGAAGCTTTGACCATAATTTTAATTATAATGTATTTGTCTCACCTGTACGAAGTATGGACAATCATGGAAATGGACTGTGCATGAATACTTTCGAAAGTCAATGAAATGTGTTCAATTCGCTATACATTGACACTCATATAAGGTTTTTAGATAGAACATTTTAAGGGTATAAGGACTAATAACGGGGTTTCCAATAGGGACATAACAACATCGTATCTTTATGTCAACGCACCTTCAAAGAGTTTTAATGATCATTAGGTGTCAAAACGTTGGTCGAAGTCAAAATTTTCATCATGGAAAAGCTTACTTACAAGCAACGTTTGGAAATCATTACAAATTACTACCGAAATTCTAAATCGGTGGCTCTGGCAAAGTTCCACGAAAATCCAGAATTTTTTCGAAAAATCATCTTCAGCAATGAAGCTCATTTCTGGCTAAGTGGTTTTTGTCAATAAACAATATATGTGCATAGAGAAAGGGACCTAAGGGTCAAAAAATCAATTTTCATTTTTTTTCTTTTTTTGGTGTGGACAACATCTGAGCATCGAATGAGATCGATCCCATGCCCCAAAAGTGTTCCCTCCCAGAGATATGCGCGTTTTATGAAAGTGAAGTCGACGATTCTAAGCGCAAATAGAAAGGGACCTTATCTTTAAAATAGCTCTCCTAAACAAAACTTGTTTTTAGCCTTAGGTCCCTTTCTATTTTGCACGTCACATATGTGTAATTGGACAGCAACAAACCCACATGTGCTGCAAGAGACACAATTGCATCCGCAAAAAATACTGTGTGGTTTTCATGTCGAAGGTGCGAATGGGCCATATTTTCTCGTCGATGAAAACAATCATCTTTTTACCGTCAAAGGAGAGCGCTATCGTGCATTGCACGAAATTTATTTTTGGCCAGAATTGGATGAGCCGATAGATATGTGGTTTCAACGAGACGGTGCCACTAGCCACACAGCACGCGTTACAATCAATTACTGAAAGGCGTATTCGGTGAACGTGTTTTTCCGAGAAATGCTCCGGTTAAATGGACACTTCGTCCTTGTGATTTAACGCCATTTCCTTTTATGGGGCCATATGAAGTCATTGGTGTATGCCACCCAGCCAACAACTTTAGACTAGCTTTGAGACAACATCCAACGCGAAGTTGCTTACTTCTCGGTTGAAATGTGTGCAAGAGTGTTGGAAAATTTGGTCCAAAGAAAAGATCGCTGTACACGGGCTCGTCGTATGACCAAAATCGAATTTTAATATAAAAATGTAACATTTGCACTTTCCATGGAATAAATTTGAAATTTATATTTTAAATATTCTGATATTCTGTGTTTTATTAATATATAAAATTGTTATGTCTCTAATGGAAAAAAATGTATGGCCGCGTCAAAAATAATATGTTTTCTGCAATAAAAGCCTGTTCAACCATAGTATTGTTCTTTTAATTTATTTTTGTCAATAGAATGTTTGCGGCAGTATATAAGTATATTACTCATGCCCTTCTGTATGTCTGAGAAAAGCAGACTTCAGGTCGCACTATTGAAGCTATGGTGCTGAAATTTTGTAGAAACATGTGCTGTAGACTGAAACGGTTGGAGTTATAAATGGGCTAAATTAGTCACAAGGTAAAATTTGTTCCGTCACAAGGACTAGGGCAACCCCTGGAGAAATTAACAGTCCTGAACTTAAGAACACAGTATCTCATAAACAGTTTGAATACATATTTGGAATTTATGATACTGGGATATGTCAAAACACACCACGAGGGTAAAGTGGACAAAGCCGCACCCTCTTTAAGCAATCGCCTTCATGGACAACCATTGAACCGATCGTTGTTAAATTGTAACAGGATGAAACCAATGAATAGGTAATTATTTTAGAATATTTTTGGTAAGAGTGGATAAGGAGGCATGGTACTGCCCGTACAACTCCTGACTGAAAAAGACAATATCTCAAGAGCCATTAGATATGAAGATATGACTTTTGGACCATATGCTATTGGCATATTTCGAAACACAATCTGTTCCACAGCCTCTTAAAAAATTACATTTATAGTTTAAATAATAGACCGATGCTTATAAATATTAATCAAAATCATACTAAATATAAGCATTATAATATGGATTATATTGTGTTAAAATTAAAGCAAACTACAGGTCGCACTATTTGCAGAAACATGTGTTTATGGTCTAAAACAGTTGGAATTAAAAATGGGTCAGTTCGGCTAAGAGATATAAACTTTCCCTTCACAAAAGGATATATATAGATAGTACTGTGTTTAAGTTAAACATAAGTCCATGGCACCTTCCATAAAGCCCTGATTTTTGGAATGCTGAACTATTTCTGATAAGATGATTGAAATTGGTGTGGAAAGACACGCACCCTGAGGCAAAAGAACCACGCTCCCTCGGGACCACGCCCCCTCGAGAAAATGTTTATATTGGACCGTAATCCGTGATGGAGGGACATAAATACTGTTACACACGTTTTATGCTGTAAAATAAAAAGAATGTTTTTGGACCAAATATTTTTTAATATATTTATTGATGTATATTGTATCTAAAAAAAATCTACTTATTCGAAATGTCCGCCTTTTTCCTTTAGACACGCCCTAAGTCGCACTGGCCAATCGTCAATAGTTGCACGAACCTCGTCCATTGGAAAATTGGCCACAGCTCGAACCAAAGCAGTCTTAAGGGATCCAATGTAGGGGTGTCTTTTGTGTCTTCTAAAACCGTCCACAATTTGTAATCCAATGGGTTCAAATCTGGACTGCCTCAGGGCCATTCTTCAGAGGAAACGAACGCTGGCAAATTGTTTCGAAGGCAGGCCTGGGACGTTTTAGCCTTATGGGCCGGCGCAGAATCCTGCTGGAAAGTCCATGGCTGGTTTTGGAACAAGGAATTGTTAAGAGGCTTCACAACAGCTTCCAAACGGTTTCTTGGTAAACTTTGGCCGATGTTTTGGTTCCTTGTTCGCAGAAATACAGGTCAGTGACCCCATCGTAAGAGACACCCCACCAAACCATGACTGAAGCTGGGTGATGACCCTTTTTCACCATTAGGATCAGTTCAGATGCTTACTTAGATGACCGCGCATACCCTCTATCATTTTGCTTATTAAATTTTTCCTGAATGGTAAAAAGTTTTTCATCTGTGAACAAAATTTTTCTCTTCAAGGTATCAGCTTGCTTACCAAAAGACGTTTGCATTTTTCAATCCTATTTTTTTTCAAAGCTGCAGTCAATAAATGTCCAGTACGTCGTTTGAAAGCCCCAAGTCCCAAGTCTTTTTTAGTGATTCGACTCATGGACTTTTGCGTGATATTCACGGGCCATGATTTTCTGTTTTCGGATAAGATTTCTGGGAATTCTTGATTTAACGGCTTTGATGACATGCGGTGTTCGAACAGAGCGTGGGCGGCCCGACCGGTGGCGGTCTTTTACATCTCCAGTTTCCTCAAACAGTTTTATGCATCGGTAGACGAATATGCGGCTAGTCCCTAGTGGCCGGAGCGTTTTGAAAATATCCCTTTTTTCATTTCACACTTGACAAGCGCTATTACAGCAATACGTTTCTCATTATCTGACCACTCCATAATGAAAGTTAAAACAATTTTAAAATCCCGTTACAGACTAACGCTATTGAGGTTAGCTTTCAAAACACATATGACATTAACGGGGTATGTTCAGTTCTACTATTGAAATGGGTGTGTTCAATATTGTAATAGTATTTAAGTCCCTACTAAGTATATCAAAATAAAGAACAATGTACCTCAACCTAACGTCCGTCACCTTAATTTTTCTCTGATGATATAATTCGTAATCTCTTTCGATCCATATGCCCATTTCTTTCAGCCTTTTACCGTATGGGACGCTAGATGCCAATTCTTTATCTCTATAAGCATAACAATAAAAATTTTCTCCAATTCCCTAGTAGACGTGGTGCACATCGCTCCGCGTAAGATGTGTTCTAACAGTTAAAATATCCATTTATATGCGTTTATTTTAAGGCATGACAATGTCTCTGCTTGTTGATATCCTTTGCCAAAATGAAAAATTGAACCGCCCAACTAGTTGTAAAGAATGAAATACATTGATGTTGGTATATCTTAATCAACTTTACTATCATTTTAAATGTTAACTTTGTCTGCCAAATTGTACAAACCATGCCTTTTGGCTTGTGTCCTTGACCTCAACTATAAATGTAGTAGTATATCAAATGACACTTGAACGAAATAACTAGAAGATTGTATTGACATCAGAAAAACTCGATATGGATTTCTGAATGCACAAAAAGTGGCGTATGTGTGTCAAATGACAGGTCTAGACAAATAAATATATGTTGTATTGTCATATAAAGGCTGATCCATCTAGAGGTATTTTTTCAGAACAAAACAAAAATATAAAAATTCAAATCAGGTGTGGAATCTTTTTTTTGTAATTTGAAAGGACATTTTATGGCATTTATTTTTTAGAAAATAATTTCCTTCAAATATTGGCAATTGAATTATGGAAATGAGCGTTCGGTGAAAATTTTGTTCAGCGATTAGGCCCATTTCTGCTTCAACGGCAAAGTCAATAAAGAAAATTGCCCAGTTTGAGCTGAAGAGCAACAAGAAGAGGTTCAATAGGTGCCATTGTACCTAGAGAAAACCACGGTTTGGTGTGGTTTATAAGCTGGTGGAATAATCGGTGCATATTTTTTTCAAAAATGATGAAGGCCGGAAAGTAACCATGAATGGTGCTCGCTATCGCGCCATGATATCGATCTTTATGCTACCTGTAATTGAAGCCCGTAATCTTGACGACATTTGGTTTCAACAGGACAGTGCCACTTGCCATAAAGGTCAATCAAAAAAATTTTTTAGAGGTCATTTCCAAAAGCAGCTACTATGACGTTTTGGTCAGGTGAATTGGCTGCCTAGATCGAGTGATATCACACCTTTAGACATTTTTCGTTGTGGTTACGTAAATTCCAAAGTCTATGCTGACAAACCAGCTACGATAAAGATTGTGGAAGACAACATTACGCGTGTCATTAAAGCCATACCGGTCGAAATGCTCAAACGAGTCATCTAAAATTAAACCCTTAGCATGGAAACCCTGAGGCGTAGTTGCGGCCTGCATTTGAAGGGAATTATATTTAAAATAATAAATGACATAAAATGCCTTTCAAATTAACAATAAAGATTCCACACTTAATTTGAATTTTAATGATTTTTATTTCTTTTTTTTTCTGCAAAAATACCTCTAAATAACTCACCCTATATTTGTATATTCTTTCATTAACACTCACACATAATAATAATGCTTTATTAATACATTGCCTTTTCTACAGCTTAGTATATTTGTTCACATTGCCTTTTCTACTGCTTAGTATACGTTTATTTGTTCACGCAACCCCCAGTCAAAAGTTGAGGCGTATCCTAATGAGCCTTCTTAGTGATTGTGTGTGAGCGTGTTTAGGGACTTTCCACAATGCTCTGTCATGTAATAACATAATCTGAAAGCTAGTAACATTTGTTGTTTATATTTGACTAATCTAATGTGTGGAACTTCACTTGCTGCTTCATTTTATTATAACCACTCGTTTATAAATATGTATGAAGTATTATAAGCAACATGTATATTAGAGTGCTCCGAAAAATTTAAATTTTTAAAATTCTAGATAAAATAGCATTCGCTAGTCCGTATTGGTAAGAGTACAGACTATCTTAGAGGAAGCAGAAAGTTTGCATTTGGACAGAACAACAACCCTTTTTTTTTAGAGCCGGGTTTTTCGGTTCGTGGATGTTGACTAATATACAGGGTGGAGCTCCATAATTTGCTGCAGGCTGTGGCGCCACTGTTGGTCGATGATGACAACTGCCTTTTAGTCGCCATCATTTATTGGACACTTGTGGAGAGGTCAGTTTGTGCTGAATCGTATTTTTCAAATGCTCTCTCGATCATTGCAGTGCTTTTCGTTTTCGATTCGCTGTTAACACACTGACGTGTTCCTGGAAGGCAATCAATTGTAAATTGGGTAACTTCATTGAGAACAGCAGGGAATGTACTCGTATCATGTGTACAAAGGCGACCCCTGAGAAGGATTACAAAACCAGAAAACAGCGAGAGAGTTAGAGAATCAGTACTGCAATCTTTGAACTCTGAACTGTCAACTCCAAACTGTGAACTCCGAACGGAACTTGACTATGATACAGGATTTTTTTCAGCCGTCTGTTGAGACAAAGCAATGAGATGATACATGGTTCCAACAGGATGGTGCCACTGCATACACATGCAAATATGTTTGAGGCAAATATTTTCTGAATGGCTTATCTCTATGAGGGGTGATGTTAGCTGGGCTGTACACTCACCAGACTTAGCCCCATGCGATATTTCTCTTTGGGGTTAGCTGAAGTTGAAGGTGTATATCAACCGTCCCAACACCTTGGACGACCTAATTAACAATATTGAGGCTAAAATTACCAGAATACAAGTCGACATACTTGCTAAAGTTCGTATAAGATATAGAACACGCATGAATCAGTGTGTGGATAGCGAAGGTCGATATTTCCCAGATACACTATTTAAAATCATGTTTCAATTCAATTTCTTTATTATTCAATATAATTAAAATATAAAATACATTTTTCGAGGGTTCATAATTTTTCTATTTCCTTTACAAATAAGCAAATTGAGGCGCTCCACCCTGCACTTCTCCTTAAATGCATTTAGTGTTTCAATGCGGCACTCAACAGTATGTCTTGGTCTGACTGATTTAAACCCATTATACCTTAATGGGATACTGTGTGAAATTAATTATGACACTCAAACAGCCCATGGTAATAACTAGAAAAATATTAATAGGTAAAAAGTACCATAGTCGATCAGGACCGAATATATGTACTAAGATATAGTACATATAGTCGGTGCTGATCGACTATATTATAGTACGACACCATACTGCTACGCAAAAATTCGTTGAAATTGTAGGGAGCTTTAGTTCGACTTAGTTAAGCATACAAATTAAAAACTGACAGGGCCCTTGTCGGAGGTCGGCACTTACGAAAGCGTGCTTATACCAACGATTTAATTCAAGGAGTTTAAAACTTTTAATAAAAAACCAAAACAAGTAAAAAAGTTTCAGTCTCTCGGTACGAATTATACACGTATATCCTCGCCCATATATGGATTTAATATTTTCTTATTTTCCGTTCTTCAATATCTAAAGCGTACCGATTTTTTAATATCTCGTAAGCAGTGTTTTGTGTGGGAGGTACCGAAACTGTGCTTGACCTTAATTTTTTTCTTATGTACTGACAAAGATAAAAAACCGTATTCCAGAATACTAAATTCGAGCGATATTTATGTATTAGGGAAAAAGTTTTGTGCATTTTGAGTGGGAGATCGTAGAAATAGCAATCGTAAAAAAAAGCAATGAAGACATTGCACAAAAGCCAAAAGTAAGCGGAATGGTGCATTGCATGAAAGCTAGCAGAATGGGGCGCGCCAACTATTTTTTCCATATTCGAGTAGAACGTCGATATTATGATATAGAACGAAGTCGTACACTCCATGCTAGAAGAGTTCTATCAGCTGTGGTACATATCGTAAGAATACTATCGGTACATGTTTTGATGTAATAAAGGGTGGTTAAATTTTAAGGGCCGGTGTTGAATGTGAACCACAACTAAACGTCATTTGTTCCGCATTTCATTTGATATTTCTCAGTTTCAGACTAATTCAACTTAAAACATTGAAGAAACACAAGCAAGCAACGTGTTAAAGTTATTCAGGCTTCGGGCAACAGTGGATTATCAATTTTCGAAGAAATTCATCGTGATGAGGTACATTTTCACCTCAGTGGATTCGTCAATAAGCAAATTGCCGCATTTGGGCAAATGACAATCCAAGAGTGATTGTCGAAAAAACAATGCACCCACAAAGAGTGACTGTCGGGTGCGGTTTAGGGGCTGGTGGCATCATCGGGCAGTATTTTTTCCAAAATGAGGCCGGTCAGGCAGTTACTGTAATTGGTGTTCGCTATCGAAAGATTAAAACTAACTTCTTATAGCCCGAATGAGAAAATATCGATGTGGGCGATATGTGGTTTCAACAGGGTGGTGCCATTTACCACACAGCCTACGAATCAATGGCTCTTTTGGGCGACAAATTCAATGACCATATTATCTCACGTCGTGGTGATGTTATTTGGCCGCCAAGATCATGTGATTTGACACCTTTGGACTTCTTTCTTTGGGGTTTTTTGAAAGAAAAGGTGTACGGCGATAAGCTAGCAACAATTCAAGAGCTAAGGGATGAGATAATTCGGCACATTAACGGCCTAGAACCTTAATTATGCCTCAGCGTCATCGAAAATTTGGACCATCGGATGGAGGTGTGCCCCCGAGGTCGCGGCGTCCATTTGGCCGACTCTTTTTTTATTCATAATTGAACCATACCAATATTGTCATAATAAAACGAAATGACAATAATTTTCTAAATAATTTGAGCTCTATTCAAAATCAACATCGGTCCTTAAAATTTACAATTTATAAAGTTCCTTCGTATGAGTAATATTATTATGAAAAAAAAAATATTGCGTATACGCTCCATGTGACTGTGAACTGATTACGGTGATAAGCACTACACAACAGAAAATAGCGTTAAACAGTAGCATATTTTAAAGCACTAATCCTCTCTAACTACAATCAGGTTGAAGAAATCAGATATGGAATATCACATTAAGTATTTAAATCAACGAGGGAATTTTTATCACTCGGACGTGTGTGTCATCCATAATTCGCCTTCTTCAATATCATGAAGACTCACCATACGGTCGAATTAATATTAATCACAGAGGTTGCTGTCAACCGCAAAACAGTAGATTAGACGCAAAAGATCGTCAATAAAAATATGAAATAAAGAGGGAGAAAAAACGATGGAACTTTTATGACTCGGTCGTGTGTGTCATCCATAATTCGCCTTTTGTCTCGACTATCTTGAAGACTTGGCCTACAGTCGAATGAATATAAATCACAGAGGTTGCTATCAACCGCAAAACAGTAGATTAGACCTAGAAGATCGTCAATGAAAATAAGAAATAAAGATAGAGAAAGGACAGAACCCTGTGGTACACCTGCGGTCAGCCTATGTGTGTTGGATGAGAACCCATCTTCAACAATTCTAATAGTGTGATCTCTGAGAAAGCTTGATATAAATCTAGCAAATGTATTTCTGACACCAAACGCGATCAGCTTTAATATGAGTGTAGCATGCCAGACTTAACCAAAGGCCTTGGAGATATCCAGAGCCACGACCTTGCTCTCACCAAACTGGTAGATAGACCGAACTCAAACGCTCCGCTAAGAAAGCCATTAGGTTTGCCCTGAAGCGATTTCTAGGGAAGCCACACTGTCGATCACTTAGCAGGTCGTTGGACTCCAGATACCTCACAAGATGGTGGTACGATGTCATTTCGATAGAAATAATGTGCAGTCTAGCACAAGGGGATTGTGTTACGTATCGCAAAAACACTAGAAAAATCTTCAATTTTGGAACACAATATCTTTCATCCATAAACTTTGGATGTTTTGCGTAACCATTTTCGTTTATGGTTCCCCACAGAAAATAACTTAAAGATCTTAAATCACAGCTCCGAGGCGGCAAACTGACATCACAATTTCGGCTGATTATTCGATTTTCAAAAACAGCGCGTAAAATATCGATGGTTGCGTTGGCTGTTGGACATGTGGCCTCGTTTTGTTGAAACCAAATGTCATCAATGTCATTCTCTTGAATTTTTAGAAACAAAAATTCCTCGAGCATGGCACGGTAACGCTCACCGTTGACGGTAACGGCGGCTTCTTGCTCTTTTTCGAAGAAAAATGGCCCAATGATGCCGCCAGTCCAAAATCCACACGAAATAGTGACTAGCTGTGAGTGCGTTGGCTACTCAATAGACAAGTGTGTGATTTTGCTGCGGCAATTTTGCTTATTGACATTGTCACCGAGACGAAAATAAGCTTCATGTGGAAGCACGATTTTTGGTAATCTACAGCAAAAAAACCTCAGGCCAATGGGCGAAGCAAAAGCGCATCGGATAGCCATGAGGCTTCAGATCGTGGACCAATTAAACTTTGTAAGCCTTCATATCGAAGTCTTTACGTAAAATTCTTTTTAAAGAAGTGCGAGAAATGTTCACTTCCTGAGAACGATAATGAGCTGATGTTGATGGATACTCTTGAACATTCTCAGCAATGTTTTTGATTGAACGAACTGGACGGGAAAGCACTCGGGTCGGTTTTTTCAATAACGATCCATTTTCATGAACCCGTTTCACAAAAAGACGCACAAACTGAACTAAAGCCCAATCTCTTCTCGAAAATTTTCCACGTAAATTTCTTATAGTTTGCGTTAAAGACTCACTTTTTTGGAAGTACATTTTTCATATTTCCCAATTTTGTCTAACATAAACCCGAAAATAAAAAAAGTATGATAATCTACTCTCCAAAGTCAAGGCAATCGGTAATTGAAATTTATAATTTTAAATGTCCCACCCTTTAAATCGTTGAATCGTGGATGACTCTAAGGCACCACATGGATCGGGGAACACAGACGGATTCATTTATAGCTGTAGGCTATTGAATTGGACGAGTCCGGAGTATCTGCGGTTTGGCTCGGCAGCGAAGAAATGCTACTTCGCCAGTGATGTTCCGCATATAAATTTAAGAGGCATCGCATCGCGTTAAATGTGGAATTTTGGGGTTGGAACAAGTTTTAACCCTCCACATTAAAACACCCCCTCACCAGCGAATATAAAAAATAATGAAAAGGTGGTTTCCACATTAGAAAAAATCCTGGGGAATTTCACCTAAAGTTTTTTTTTATTACCAAAGGGTGGATGGGTAGAATGACAAATTTAGTTAGCAACACCACGAAGTATTGAGACCTAAAAATGAACTTCGTAAGTGCTAAGGCGATCAATCAATGTCTGACCGTCCATATGTCTGTTTAACGCACAACAGCGGACATGGATCAATGTAGGATCCATGAGGCTATTGCTTATATCGTAGTCATAAGCTGTTTCAGATTGTAAATGGGCGAAATGACCCTGTGGGAAAATATTCTGAATAAAGGTATATTGAATGAAGGTAACTCTGTAAAAAGTAAACATTTTTGAGTAGTTGCAAATCATGATTTTTATGAAATGAGTACTTTAAGTTGGGACGTACTAAATACTTCAAAATGATATTAGGGTGTAAAATCTAGAGGTATTTTTTCAGAACAAAAAAATATTTAAAAATTAAAATCAAGTGTGGAATCTTTATTGGTAATTTTTAAGCACATTTTAAGGCTTTTATTTTTGAAAATAACTACCTTCAAATGTTGGCAACTGTATTATGGAAATGAGCGTTCGTTGAGAAACGGGAAAATCCGCTGTTTTCGACCAAAACTTTGTTCAGTGATGAGGCCCATTTATGGCTCAACGGCAAAGTCAATAAACAAAATTGTCGCCTTTCAGCTGAAGAGGTGCCATTTTACCCAGAGAAAACCATGGTTAGATGCGGTTTATAAGCTGGTGCATATTTTTTTTCAAAAATGATGATGTCCGGAACGTAACCGGGAATGGTGCTTGCTATCGCGCCATGATATCGATCCTTATGCTACCTGAAATAGAATCCCGTAGTCTTGATGACACTTGGTTTTAACAGGACGGTGCCACTTGCCATAAAGCTGCTCAAACAATGGATCTATTGAGAGGTTATTTCAAAAAGCAACGAGATATAACTTTTTGGACAGGTGAGTCAGTTGGCCGACTAGATCAAGTGATATCACATCTTCAGACATTTTTCTTTGGGGTTCCGAAACGTCCAAAGTCTATGCTGACAAACCACCTACGATTCAGGTTTTGGAAGCCAACATTACGCGTGGCATTAAAGCCATACCGGTCGAAATGTTCGAATGAGTTATCCAAAATTGGACCCTCAGAATGGAAACCCTGAGGCTTAGTTGCGGCCAACATTTGAAGGAAATTATATTCAAAAAATAATTGCATAAAAGGTTCTTTCAAATTACCAGTAAAGATTCCACACTTGATTTCAATTTTTATATTTTTTATAGTTGACATATGGTCCAATCGGGTGATTTATAGTGAAAAACGACATTTGGGTAATCAAGTTAAAGCAAATTTTGCTACCAATGTAAATGTAGAGTAATGTTGGAAATTTGGTTATGATCAGTACATTTTTTTGCGTTTTAATAGCTTAAGAACTGTGGGTGACATAAAAAGTTCGCCCTAGCCGAACTTTTCGTCGTATTTAGCCGTTGTCTTCTTTTGTCCTCTTACTAGACAGCTTTTCCCGCCGGTGCTCCCTAATATGTGTACTTTGTATTAATAAATGCATTTGCCCATGCATGAATCCGGAAATATTTGTAAACCTATGAATATTTAATGATGTTAGTTTTCATGACACAATACATCATAACCAGAACGTATGTGCAGTAGGGCGTACCTCAAAAAAAAAGTTCGCCGTACACCTTCGAATATGAAGTATTATTGAAAGGTAGTTTCAAAAAAAAAAAAATATTTTTTTATGCCGAACGTAGGGGTCGCGCTTTTACATTTTTCTATATAACTTGCATTTATAAACGGATTTTAAAGTGTGATACATCGATGTTTTTGTCTCGACGAGGCCGATTTTTTTGTCTTTGAAGTCATTGAGCTCAAGCACCCCCTTCTGGTACTTACCCATCATATCTCAGTTGCTACTACCCTAATGTACCACTCTAATATCAGAAAATTAAAGCTCGCGCGGGGTGCTTGAGCTCAATGACTTCGAAGTCAAAAAAATCGGCCTCGTCGAGACAAAAACATCGATGTATCACACTTTAAAATCCGTTTATAAATGCAGAAGTTATATAGAAAAATGTAAAAGCGCGACCCCTACGTTCGGCATAAAAAAATAAAAAAAAAAATTTTGAAACTACCTTTCAATAATACTTCATATTCGAAGGTGTACGGCGAACTTTTTTTTTTTACTTGTAACCTGGTACGCTCTAATGTGCAGTGCCAACAAACATATTTATTTATTAAAGGCTGTAATTTAATTTGACTTATTCTCTGGACATACTAAAAATTTGCACACATTACAGAACTGTTTAAGTGGCAATAGATTGAAAACACCAAAAGTGAAGTACACATTTGCATTATAGTCTTTATTGAAGTTGATGGATGCACTATAAAACCTTCGACAAAGTCGGAATTTGTGAAATGTGTGTTTTCTCCTCTTGGCAGATTTCTATTTGTTATTCCTATTAGTGCGAAATCATATTGTCAAATATTGATTTATATGTGACTTAACTAAAGGCTCGCCGTTATGTACCTCAAAGTTTCAAAAAAGCAAACCAACGAACAATACTCAATGTGGACAAACGTGAAAAAAAATCAAAAGTTACTTTATTATGTGTCCAGATATGGATTTGATTAAATATTTCTATCAGTATTGCCGTTTTAAGTAACACAGGTAGTGATCATTCCGAGGAAATTAGGATTTTTATGTATTAGATTTAGTCGGATAGTCGGTTCAATTCGATGCTGGTAGGTTTTGGACGCAATCGTCAATTTGTATTACTTGTCTTTATTCTGATTGTATAAAACGTTACACTGTCGACTAGTTCTTGGCGCAAAAGATTTGGAAGCGTACTGGGTTACACTTCTTCGCTTTTTATTACTTCCACTTCATTTCGCATTCAAATATAGCTCTTTTTAAAGATTTACTAAAATTAGCATAGGTCCCATGGGCTCATAATACGGCTGTCAAACGGACGATCAATATGATAACTGTTCATTTCCTGTTTCAAAGGCTTCGCCACTGTTGAGGGTATATAAGTATAAACAGCAAGAGCACACGGCATAAAAGGAATGACGTGTGCTCTTGTTGTTTTAAATATGAAAACATACGAGAAATATGGACCGATGGCCCCCACTGCCCAAAGATCATAGTGGATTTTTGAGAATGTAACGGCGAATCCAGAATGGTTTATATATTTTTATTACTCCAAAAGCGACAATTTTGGTTATTAACGTACCCATTCAACCAAAAGTGAGCTTCATTGCTGAACAAAATATTCATGTATAAATTAGGATCAGTGGCCATCTCGTTTTGGGCCTATTCAACACGATTAGGAAACGCTGTTCTGGAGTAAGTCTATTCATTATTAAATGGCAAACCAAACTAAGCATAAATCAAGTGACAGCTGTCCAAAAGACAAACTCCGGGAAAGTGTGGCCAGATTGAAAACAGCATGTCTAAATAAATACCCTTTCAATTATGGTACGAGTACATAATCAAAAAGTGTTCGCCATGCAACGGTTCTTACATTCCATTGCTACTTTGCAATAAAAAAAGTAATTACTTCAGGTTGGTATCTGGTAGTCACAGCAAATTAAATAATATTCAAAAATATTTAAGGTGCTCTTAAACGAATGACGACCACTGTCCTATTGGCCTCTTCATATATTTTACAGTATCTGAAAAGTCTTTCACAAGAATATTATCCCTTGTAGCACAATAAGTCAGTACTTACCAAGTTAGGAATGAGGTCCCATTAATATACCAATGTGCTCATGCTAGCATATGTGACGCGCAAAATAGAAAGGGACCTAAGGTTAAAACCGAGTTTTGTTCAGGAAAGCCATTTGAAAGATTAGGTCCCTTTCTATTTGCGCTTAGAATCGTCGACTTCACTTTCATAAAACGCGCATATCTCTTTAAGGGAACACTTTTGGGGCATGGGATCGGCCTCATTCGATGCTGAAATGTTGTCCACATCAAAAAAAGAAAAAAAAATGAAAATTGATTTTTTTCCTTAGGTCCCTTTCTATATGCGCTGTCACATATTATAAAACAGTACATTTTAAGGGAATTACTGAATTTATTTGATCAAATTTTCTGTCATCTCAATTGTTTTTACAATTTGGGTCGGCAACAAGGGGTTTTGATCGGTTTCTTGAAAATTTGTTGTCGGAAAAATATTTAAATGATCTCTACAACAACAAAAATATAAACTATTGTGACCACGTTCAGCGAGTGATTCAGAACCACTTTTTGATTCGATAAAGTGATGTCCTTTTGCCAGATAATCGATATATTGAAAGTCCAGGTCGCTAATATAAAACGAATACGACGAAAATTTACACATTGTTCAGGTTAAGGGCAAGGGTGATTCCTGATGAAATTGATCAATGTCGGTCCATATTTTGATATTACGAGGGCTGCTTTATATGAGACGCGCAAAATAGAAAGGGACCTACAGTTAAAACCCAGTTTTGTTCAGGAGTGCCATTTTAAAGATTAGGTCCATTTCTATTTGCGCTTAGAATCGTCGACTTCACTTTCATAAAACGCATCAATCTCTGGGAGGGAAACACTTTTAGGGCTTGGGATCGGTTTCATTCGATGCTCAGATGTTGTGCACATCAAAAAAAAAAGTGAAAAGTTGATGAAAAGTTTTGTTCAGTAGAGCCATTTTTAAGATTAGGTCCCTTTCTATTTGCGCTTAGAATCGTCGACTTCACTTTCATAAAACGCGCATAGCTCTGGGAGGGAACACTTTTGGGGCATGGGATCGCTCTCATTCGATGTGCAGATGTTGTCCAGATCAAAAAAAGAAAAAAAATTAAAATTGATTTTTTTACCCTTAGGTCCCTTTCTCTATGCGCTGCCACATATATTTATATTGCGGGCCTAAAAATTAAAATGCAAATATTTATTATCAAAAATGGTTTTATTGTTTTTCAAGGTATTCTCTAGCATGTTTTGTACAATTTTGCATGCGCACAAAAAAATTGTCGAAGCACTTTTTCTACTCCGATTGAGACACCTCCAAACATTGTTTTTGAACGCTTCAGCAGCATCTTCTCGCAACAAAAATCGTTGACCACGCATTTTTTTCTTGATGTGCGGGAATAAAAAGAAATCATTGGGTGCTACGTCTGTAAGGCGAATGACCAATCAATTGGGCTTTTGACCGGTCAAAAAAGCGCTGGTTTGAGCCGACGTGTAATAGCTCACATTGTCATGGTGCACAATGATTAGTCTTCTCTTGTTCGTTTTTCGAATTTCTCCGAAGACTTCAGGCCTACAATGTGGGACGTTCAGAAGTGAACGTCCCACATTGCAGGTGACCATTTGCTTCGAAATACTTTTTCCACGAACAACTTTCGTTGGATTTGGCTCGTCTTCGAAGAACCACATGGTCGATTGCTGTTTTGTTTTGGGCTCATACACATAGATCAATGATTCGTCAACTGTGACTATCGTTCATCAACTTTTCACATTTTTTGAAGCAACGCGATCGTAATTTTTCAAAATTTCGTTGCACCAATCGACGCAAGCCTTTTTTGAGCGATTGTCAAATTGTGCGGGATCCAACAAAAACAAACCTTTTTTACGGGCAATATTTCAATATCAAATGTATGCTGGTGGAAGAAATGCCCAAGGATGCCTCTATATCACGGTATGTCACATGACGATCTGGCATTATCAGTTCACTTACGGCATCAATGTTCTCTGACACAACTGCCATTTTTGGAAGACCTTCACGGCCTTCATTTTTGAGCGAGCGTAGGTCACGATTGAATTCATAAAACCAGTTTTTCACAGTGCTCTAAGATGGTGCTTCGTCGTCATACAAAGATATAAGTTCATCGATGCACTTATGTCGTGATAATTTACTTCGGAAGTTGTGAAAAATGATCGCACGAAAATGTTCACGAGTTAATTCCATTTTTTTGCCAAATTGATTTTTTCAACTCACTGTAAACAACACAAATGATGGTCGTACGTCAAAACGTTCTGAGTACGGTTATGCTAAAAAATGTCACTTTCCAATGGAAATGTTAGATGGCGCCAGGCAACACATAGTGTTGCCTAGGTCAGAAATATATATAGCAACCCTTGAACTATGCTTTCTTCCGATTTTAAACCCGGCCCCCCTTGAAAACACTTATAAACTGAACCATCAGCCCAGTTTATGAAAAAGACCACACCAAAAAGCCCTTCCCGATTTGATGTCCTGCAACTCCAACTACACATACGTTATAGGCAACCATTTATTAACTCTGGTGATACCACCACTTTGTGGAACAGGGTATAACAAGTTAGTTTTATGGAAAATGCTTGTGACAACCAAACATATTAGCACTAAACAATACTTCAAGTGTAGCGTTCAACTCAGAAGCACTAGCTGATTCGTTTTAACGAAGTCTGTATGTCCGTCCGTCCATACGTCAGTCCTTCCTTCTAGAGATTGTCATCAAAAAATAGGCCTATCGTTGTCGTATCTCCATAAAAATTGGCAAATGTAAGATTTTGGAGCAAGAACGGGCGCTATTGCAATTGAAGAAAGTCGGGATCGATGTGCTTAGATACAGCTCCCACATATATGCTCATCCGATTTTTATGTTTTTGGCTTGACATTAGTACTCACGTACGACAAACCTCGCTGATCCATGTGTTCGTCTTACAAACTTACGAATTCAACTTCCGATTTGGACTTGAAGCATATTATCAGATTTCAGAGATATTTTCCTTATTGCATTTGTGATTACTAACAAGGAAACACTTCTGTGATTTATGAGATAACATTTTTTTTTTATTAAAATTATTAAAAACTCCGTGCAATTTTCATTATGTTTGAACGTTCAAGTTTCGTATAAAATTTCGCTAGGACGCATTCACATGTCAACCTTTTCAGTGTTCACTTTGTCATCTAATGATGTTTCAACTTAATTCTTTTTTGACGTGGGCATAGTGTGGGATATTTCAAGGTGTTGCTTACAGAGTGACATGTGGAATATGCTAAAATTGTCCTTATTATGTTTCCTAGAATCAGTTTATTCTTTTTGTTACTAGGATGACACCTCGTCGCTATTATGATAATGTCCTATGTTGACTATGTCCTTCAATATGATTGCCCTGTTTATAATTTTTTGTTTTCTGCGTAGTACCTGCTCGCTTAAAGGGTCCCTCTTAAGCAATTCCAGGAATGATTTTCAAATGTTTAGAATCAAATCAAACGCTGCAATATTGTGCCTTTTAGAAGATACATACATAAATATTTCATTTAAAATTCATTACAAGCAAAAAGGATGCTATTATTCACATCATATGGTTTCAGTTTCCTGTAGTTACCATGGTGTCTGATATTTTACATCTGGTCCTTCAATGGCATTCTCGCCAAGAAATGCGTAACATTGAAGAATTCAAATGAAAAGAATTTCATTTAAATAAACCAAAAAAAAATGTAATTTATTTTCATTAAAATAGACAAATAAACGTTGTGGCGACGAATTTCAAAAATATTTCAAAATTTTATTTTGGTTCGAGACCTTTTTGTTGTTTATTTTTAAGAATCAACTAAAACATTGGTGACGTGTATTGGCTACGGTTGTCAGACAGAATGTACAGCTGTTTCTAAACCGCCAAGGCTTTTCTTCAGCAGCAACGATTACTTTGGCTACAAATCAAATGACTTATACAGGAGTTTCACTATGATTAATGAGAATTACCCTTTGCGTATAGTCTTCGAACTGTGCGAAGAGCAATCTTCCTTGCTCAATATCATTTCCACCAATTCCGTTTCCGTTGAAAAGTAATTAATTTTTTAAGTAAAACTGACATGTTTCTTCGAGAATCCAACGACGAAAGGCCTTTCCTACTGGTACTGGAAGAAATGATATTTGGGGGGGAAGAAATGTGTGTCTGTTGCGTGTATTTTGAACAAATGGATTCACCGAAATTAATAAATTTTTTTCTTTTTTTGTTTGATTCCGTTTGACTGGCTTTGCTGTGTTTAATTAATTTAATTGACAAGGATTTTTTTTGTTTTAGCACTTTCCACTTTTTTATTTTCTTTCAGTATTTTTTTTCCTTTCTTTAAGTATTTTCAATTTTTTCCCAAGTCTCGCGATAATTTGAATTTTCTTTAAAAAAAACTTAAACTTATTCTTAATTCTATTTTTTTCCTTTTTTTCTCTTAACAATAAAATTTTAGAAATTTTTTTTTTATTTTTTTTTAACTGTTTGATGCCCTTTTGTAACCGGACCAAAACTGGATTTCACTAATTTTTCACTTTAAACCGGCGTTGCAATTCTAAGTGGTTGTCTGGTGACACAGCGGGTATAAGAAGCAAACTAATTCCGCGATTTTTCTTTCGTCTCTGCCCAGTCGAGTGTATGGACAAAGCCAGTTTTTCTGTGAGAGTAGCAGAGCTTGAGTAAAAACCTGATAGCAAAATGGGTACCGTAAGTGGATGTCATTATTATAAGAGAAACTTTGTTGATGCTTACCAGCTTTATATCAATAGAGTCAATAAATTTGCTCCAACAAGATAATCGTCAGGGATTAAATTTGAGTTGAGGAGCCCAATAAGCACTCAATTCAATGCTGTGGCCAGAACCAGGCCAACGAACGTCAATACGGGTTCAATTTGCCATCTATTAGCTAAATTACAAGCTCATAGTCTTACTTAATCCGTATTGAAATCTATAAAAATACCAAACTTGGTTATCTGCTACGTCACAAAAAATAAAGTCCACTTACATTTCGTTTCCAAGCACAAAACTTTAAATCGTTAAGCAATATTTACGCTAGCGGATTGTTCTAAACACGATAAAACTCACTTTCTTTTTAGATGTTTGCAGTAGCAAAGGCAGGCAGAAATGACCGAAAATGCATGATCTACAAACATATAAAGCCTCGGTTCAATTTAGTCATTCCCAACCGATATGCGGCATTAGCGGTAGAATAATACACGATGGCATTGTTCTTGCTTTTTGCTTCTGTTTTAAACAAAAAGAAGAAAGTTTTCTCTGTAAACAAACAGAAGTAAGAGGATCCAGCAAACGTATCTTGTACACCAACCAGTAGCAAAACTATCTCATGATATACAAATTTGTCATTTTATAATATGAATGCTCCCTTACACAATAAAGTGCATATCGTATGGGGCCACATCCGTGTCTCATACCAATGTAAATGCAAGTTTTATCGTTTGCATTGGGCAGCCAAACAAAGACATACACATGATATAGCGTACGATTACCAAACTTACTAACACAAACATAACTTTTAAATCGCTACAGGTCTGTTAGTCTGACATTTACGAGTAAAGTACCCTTTAAAATGATCATGGTGTTGCCATTCATTTGATATCTGAACGTCGACAAGCGCCACTACAATTTTGTGCAACATATAGATGTTTCTGGTGGAATCTGTGGTTCATATAGCCCGACAGAAATACGCTCCTGGTTTATACTCGTATATGACATACAAAGGCTAACATTGCTCAAACTTCCACAGAGGCGCAGAAGATTTAAGTGGTGTTGGGTATCCATTTATTATTTTTTACTTTCTTCATGTATCTTTAAACCTTTAGACGCAAGAAATCCGCTCATTTGTATTGATAAGCAATAATCCTGTTGACCATATGGCCACTTTATACGTTGCAATTGTGTAGCCATGGTAACAACCGCAAAGAATTAAACTTTAAGGTTTAAGTATAATGCGTGCTTACTCACATACATATGCATACTTATCACACTGACACATAGAGTTGCATATTTCACTCTTGATAATTTGCATTACACCGCGACTTTTTGAAGCCATGTAATTAAAAGGATTAATTGCAGATGACCGACCAAGATGTGGGACCAGCGCCCTCCGCACGAAATGCCTGGGAAAAAATATTAAATTTATAAATTATTGGGTATATAGGTACTATAAAGAATAGGGTGGTCCATTTTATATTTTAAATTTGAATGGTCTGCAAAAAAATTACTGATAAATTTTTCAAATTTATTGTTTTATTGAAAACTTTGAATTTAGTCATTTCATAATGTAGCACAATATCATTCTTATGACTGCCAGAACTGTCTCGAAAGATTGTTTGGCACAGATAAGGAATTTTAACAAAACATCGTGTTTTCAGATGAAGCTCGTTTTCATCTCGGTGTCAATAAGCAAAATTGCAACATAAGGGGTTCAGAGAACCCACACGTGGCTATTGGGAAGAAAAGAATCACTGTTTATTGTGGATTAGGAATGGCGGCATCAATGAGCCATTTTTCTTCTAATATAAGCAAGGAGCCGTCGTAACCGTCAACGGTGAACGTTAATGCTCAATGTTTAACGACATGGATGACATTTGGTTTCAACAAGGCGGGGCACAGCCAACGCAACCATCGATATTTTACACACTGTTTCTGAAAAACGAATAATCAGCTGAGATTGTGATGGCATTTAGAAATGCATCAGAGCGTGTTCTAACTTAAACTTTCCACAGTATTTGGTGCCAAAATATTATAAGTTTTTTGTTTTAATAAAGCCAGCGTAAATATTTTGAGTGTTTCAAAGTTTATAGTCCACATATAGTCACAAATGTGAGTGCTTCTGACCGTTCCTATTGTTTACATTTTATGAGTGAGTGCTTCTGAACGTTCATATTGTTAACATTTTATATGAAGCTTTCTTACGTTGTTGTAAATGGGTTCTAATCTAATGACTGTAGGCTGACTGCAGATGTACCACAGGGTTCTGTTCTCTCTCGCTCTCTGTTTACACCCTTAATCATGGGCTAGAGGGTAAAATTCGAAAATGTCTTACATGTCCTAGCCAAGTCTGTCTGTCTATTTGTGATACGAGGGCTGCTATATATAATTTTGGCCTAATAATGAAAATGAAAATCATCAAAAATGGTTTTATTGTTTTTCAAAGTATTCTCCAGCATGATTTATACACTTTTGCTCAAACCAATTTGTCCAAGCACTTTTTCCACTCCGATTGAGACACCTCCAAAACATGGATTTTGAACGCTTCACCAGCATCTTCTGGGAATAAAAATAAGTCATTGGGTGCCAGGTCAGGGCTGTACGGCAGATGACCCATCAATTCGACGCTTTGGCCGGTCAAAAAAGCGCTGGTTTTAGCCAATGTGTGAGAGCTCGCATTGCCATGGTGCACAGTGATTCGTCTTCTCTTGTTTGTTTTTCCGAAGACTTCAGGCAAACAAATTGTGGTGTTCCCCTCAGAATTGACTGCCCTACGTTGCTCAAGCGGAAAAGTCGCCACATGACAAGTTTTGCCGAAAAATCTGGCGACCATTTGGGTCAAAGTGCTTCTTTCACGAACAAATTTCGATGGATTTGGCTCGTCTTCGAAGACCCCTCAGCTAGATCGATTGCTGTTTTGTTTCGGGCTCATATGCATAGATCCATGGTTCGTCACCTGTGACGATCTTAAAAACGTGTTTTGAAGCACCGCGATCGTATATTTTCAAAATATCTTTGCACCAATCGACACGAGCCTTTCTTTTGGAGCGATTGTCAAATTGTGCAAGATCTAACGAGAACAATCCATTTTTACGGCCAGGTGTTGATGCAATATCGAATGTATGCTGGTGGAAGAAATGGCCACGGATGCCTCTATCTCACGGTATGTCACATGACGATATTGCATTATCAATTCACGCACGGCGTCAACGTTCTCTGGCACAACGGCCGTTTTTGCACGACCTACGTCTTTGAGCGAGCGTCGGCCACGATTGATTTCATTAAAACAGTTATTCACTGTGCTGTAGGATGGTGCTTCATCGCCATACAGAGATATAAGTTCATCGATGCACTCTTGTCGTGATAATCCACGTCAAAAGTTGTGAAAAATGATCGCACGAAAATATCCACGAGTTAGTTCATTTTTTTTTTGCAAAATTTGCCATCATTTGTGGCATTATTTGTGTAAACAACACAAATGATGGTTGTACGTCAAAACGTTCTAAGTACGTTTATGCTAAAAATGTTAAACTTTACAATGGAAATGTCAAATGGCGCCAGGAAACAGCTAGTGTTGCCTAGGCCAGAAATATATATGGCAACCCTCGTAAGCAAACTTCAGGTAGCATCATTGAAGCAAGGTGGCTGACATTTTTTAGAAACTGGCATGGGTGATGTTTTCTCGCATTTATGGCCTTTATCATTATAAAATTTTAACAGAATGAAACCAATAACTAGACTATTATTCCAGACTCTGTTATTGAAAATTGGATTAGGGGGCGTGGCACCGCCAGCACAACCTGGACATAAAAAGACAATATCTCATGAACTAATAAAGATATGACGATGATATTTGGATCATATGATATTGGCATGTATTGGAACACTTCCCGGTGGAAGTGCGGACAGTTTTACCTTTTAAAAAATCGCATTTATGGCTAAACTTATGGACCGATCGTTATACAGGGTGTAGAGCGGTGTATTGCTTTTTTGCACTGCAGGCTGTGGCGGCACTGTTGGTCAAAGATAGTGTGCGTGGCTTTTAGTAGCTGACGGAAAATTTTATTCGTTTGCCTTTTAGTTGGCACGTGAGGCAAGGTCATTTTGTTTTGAAGCTTATTTTTCAAATGCTAACCCATCATTGCAGTGCAGCGTGCTTCTCGTATACAATTCGCTGTTCCCCCTCGCAAACGTGTTACTGGACGGCTATCAATTGTAAATTGGGTAGCTTCATTGAGACTATATCTCATGAGCTAATAGAGCTATTAAAGATACTTGGAACGTATGAAGTTGGCATGGATCCAATCACATTCCGTATTCCGTATTCAATAAAATAATATTGTGATAAAATTGAACCAAAATGCGTAGTCTTGCCCAATACAACCATGCATATTAAAAAGTTATATCTTGTCAACTAATGCCGATATGACGACAGTAAAGGGTGTTTTTTTTAGATGTTTGGTTTTCAAGAAAAAATTAAACGCATTAAATTTCACGTAATAGCCAAGAATTTAGCTTTATTATAAAGATACGGGTTTGCCATTATGTTTAAGAAATGATTTCAGGCAAGTCACCGCCGCAGCTGGCTCGAATGAATTTCAGCCGAGAGGCCCAATTTTCGACCACATTTTGCAGCATTTGAGGCCGTTTATTATAAAGATACGGGTTTGCCATTATGTTTAAGAATTTTTTTATTTTTTTTATTTTTTTTATATAAGCTTTATTTGAATTATTGAATCTGCTCCAAAGGAGCCTAACAATAAGTATACGAATCTTAAGTATAATTCAATAATGAATCCTAGTATGGATTTCTTGTAATGTGGATCTCTGCTAATTGGCAGGAATTTTAATTAATTTGGTCAAAATAGTATATAACTGGTATGGATCACATGTCTGAGAATTTTTAACCTGGTTTGGCTTAAACCTCGTGATAAAGGTCCAGAGGACCCTTACAGTCATTTACAGAGTGTTCGCGATATTATGTAGAGTGAAGAACTCTAGTTATGTATGTATAACGGATAACTCTAGAATAGCAGAGTGGACGACGTAATTTGGGTTTTGTAGGTTTTTCGCGTTGACTGTTTTAAGGATCACGTATGAGAGCATCTAGCCACGTGACGTAGAATAAAGGATTCTATACAGTCTTTTTTGAGTGTTCGTCCGCGATTGATATTGACTGTTTTAAAGATCACGTATAAGAGCGTTTAAGCCACGTGACGTAGAAAAGGATTCTACACAGTCTTTCGAGAGCGTGTGTTCGCGATTACTGTTACGAATGAAGATTAGAAAACACGGCGTTCGTTTCTCCGAAGTCTTAAAGAGCTGGGACTGCACAATAATTGTCTAGCAAGTATGTTATCATGACGTTCGAGCTTCTCTTTATGCTTTATATTGATTTTTTGAATTGCCTCTTTAACGAGAGGTTTTTTCAAGTCTCGGTAATAAGCCGTAATGTCTTCGATTGGACTCTTTGGATTTTGTCGAGATTGCTCGAGCTTGCTTTGCCCTATAGATGGGCACCGTATAACCAGATAGGTTTGATTGCACTGTTGTATAGCAGGATCTTATATTCAAGGCTTAGTTTTGAGTTCGCGTTTAGGAGCCAGTGTAGTTGATGGACCTTAAGTTTCAGTTGAGTTTTCTTGGCTTCGATATGACTTCTCCAGGTGAGTCGGCGATCCAGGTGGATTCCAAGGTATGAAACATGATCAGATTGAGAAAAAGGGATATTGTTTAATTTCAATGTCGGACAAGTGCTAAAATTCAGTGTGTTTAAGAAATGATTTCAGGCAAGTCGCCGCCGCAGCTGGCTCGAATGAATTTCAGCTGAGAGGCCCAATTTTCGACCACATTTTGCAGCATTTGAGGCCGTATGTCAACAATACCGCGCCAAATATTCTCTTCCAAGGCGTCAATTGTGTCGGGCTTATCTGTGTAGACAAACGGCTCCACTTAACCCCACAAAAAAAAGTCCAGCGGAGTTAAATCGCACGATCTTGAAGACCACGTCACAGACCCACGACGCGATTTAATGCGCTCACCAAAAGTTTCCTTTAATAAATTGATTGTTTCGTTGTCTGTATGGTATGTAGCGCCGTCTTGTTGCAACGAAAGGTCTTCCGCTACAACTCAGGAACGGAAAAGTCATTAATCATGGCTCTATAGCGTTCCCCATTGACTGTAGTATTATGGTCGGCTTAATTTTTGAAGATATATGCAGTGATTCTCTCAGCCCATAGAGCACACCAAACAGTAACTTTTTTAAGGATGTAACGACGTCTCAACAATGGCTTGTGGATTTTTATTACTCTAAATGCGACTATTTTAGTTATTAACGTACCTATTCAACCAAAAGTGAGCTTGATCGCTAAACAAAAATTTCTAGTACAAATCTGGATCGGTATCCATCTTTTGGTTGTTCCGGAATAAGTCTATTCGTTATGAAATGTCAAACCAAACTGAGCAAAAATCAAGTGGCAGCTGCCAAACAGACCTACTTCGAAAAAGGTGTGGCCAGGTTTAAAACCAAAAATCTAAAAAAACACCCTTTATAATCATCGTATATGAACAGAATATAGTCATTTCAGACTGTCTGTCGCGGAAAGCAAACCACAGGTCGTATTTTTAATGCCAGGTGGCTAAAATTTCACAGATTTGAACAGGATGAAGCCACCAACTAGGAAATTATTCTAGGCTATGTCATGTTAGAATTGGACAAGGGAGCGTAGCACCGGGCAACCAACTTTGAAATTAAAAAGACTACAACTTATGCACTAATGACTATGATGCTTGGAGCATATGATGTTGGCATCAATCAAAGCACGTACCGAAAAAAGCGGATGTGCTTTGAAAACCCCTTAATTAATATTTTTATTAAAATGAAATCAATGATTAGCATATTATTGTATGTGACAGCGCATAGAGAAAGGGACCTAAGGGTAAAAAAATCAATTTTCATTTTTTTCTTTTTTTGATGTGGACAACATCTGAGCATTGAATGAGACCGATCCCATGCCCCAAAAGTGTTCCCTCCCAGAAATATGCGCGTTTTATGAAAGTGAAGTCGACGATTCTAAGCGCAAATAGAAAGGGACCTAATCTTTAAAATGGCTCTCCTGAACAAAACTGGTTTTTAACCTTAGGTCTCTTTCTATTTTTCGCGTCTCATATACATTTAATTTTGTTAAAATTACACAAAAGGGCGTGGTGCTGTTCATAAGACTCTAAACTTTGAAAATTTATATCTCGTGAACTAATTTGGATATGAAGATAGTAGTTGGTATATGATGTTAATATGAAAAGTAACACTTACTCTGATCGAGAAGAGGACGATATCACGCCCCTGACAAAATCTTAATATGAAACCGTAATCCATGATCGAGAATTAATATGCTTCTGTCTGGCCAAACCACTTGTTTTAACTTAGTGACTTACATCCTCTACGACGCCTAATAATAATATGGCAACCAGAATCTGTAAGTCATTTATGTTAGCTAAGTAAGTTATCAGTTTACTTTACTTTAAGACTGCCATACTCGTATTTCAAAACATATACTTTATTAAATTTTTATGGAAGCTTTGAAACTAACTAACGTGTCAATTGTATCCATGACTTGATAACCTTGTAGGGATATCCTTCAAGGCTCAATTAGGGATATTTTCCATGAACTGCCGTACAGGATTTCTCCAAACCAAATGTAGCCCTTAACTGTGAGCGTCAGTTAACACGGTTAAGAAATAAAAACCACCACGTATTCCAATGTGGTTGCTTTGTCAGCAAAATTTGTTTTCGCTTCTGTTTCGGCGAAAAACCTATGTGGGAACCTGTGTGTAGATGTATAGATCAAATAGTCTCCGTATACCATTTCCTCTTAGCAGAAGTTATCGTCTTCCATTACAACGCACACGCATTTCTGCAATTGATTGCCAAAGGATATGGATTCTATTTTCGTACAAAAAGCCACATCACTTACAGACATTCGTAAAATTCACTTTACATGCGTTTAATTTTATTAAAGAAAATGATTGAATTTGTTGTAATCGTGTGTGTGTGTGTGTAAATTACATATACATTTAAACGTTTTTACATACATACATATTAAAGATTCTAATTTGATTATTAAATATTCTGAAATCTGATTCACGTTAAGGTGATTTAAAGAAATAAAAACAAGTCAAAGTGGGCTTGAGTTTGTGAAAGTTGAATCGTATTTAAACTTCCGGCTTAGAACCAACAGTGAAGCACGACGACGTGGTAAGAACACAGAGTTTAGATCGAAATCCGATAGTCTTAGAATAAAATGTAATTTTATTATGAATTATGAAAATTTAGTGATCGATTCAGTTTCTAGACATATGTTTGGTTTGGTAATGATATAAAATTTACCCATGATTTCAATGGACACCTTCGTCTGGAGCTTCAGAGTTTCATGGATTTGAACCAGTTTCAGCCCAATTTTTGTAAGCTGTAAGATTTGTTTATTTTTGTAAACTCTCTAGTTTAGTCTGAGTGTATATACCAGTTTATGATTCCGAAATAAAATCCATGGTGAAAATTATAAAAGCTTCTTCTACCTGGTCGAACTTTCTAATTGTCATTTCTTTCGGTTGGATTTTCTGTCTATTCAGTCGTGCTGGATATAATAAAATCGGACATGCGCGACTTTTTATTTTTTAATAGCTTTAAATGTCTTTATTAGCATCAGTACAGACTCTTGATGTTGTAGATGCTCCAAAGGTTTATCGTTTATCTCTAACGCTTATTTAATTTTTTTCTTTCGATTTTTGTGTGTCGAGCTTCCCAATACGCGACACAAGGAAAACACCGGAAATATTTATTGTCGTGAGTTTTACATGCATAAAAGGAATACTTAAAAAAATCAGCATTCTTTTAAATCAAATGAAATATAAATGAATGAATGTACTAGTGTGTATGTGTATATCTTTTCTTCATGAAATGGAAATCTCTTATTGTTTTGTGTAACACAAACAGATGGGCCCAATGTTACCATGGAGTTTAAAAATTTAATAACTTTTTCGTTTATATATTTTTTTTTATTTTTTTCCTGTTTATATAAATAACACTTGGACAATAAATAATGGAGAGATTCACAACTGAACAAAGAACCAGAATAATAGAATTTTATTATTTAAATCAGCGATCAATTGTTTTAACGCAAGCACATGAGTGATGAAGCTCATTTTCATTTGAATGGCTTTGTTAATAAGCAAAACTGAGGGTTTTGAAGTTCTGAAAATCCAAGACCCATTCATCAACGCCAATTGCACCCCATTAGATGTACAGTATGGTGTGGGATCACATCTCCAACTATAATTGGGACTTACTTCTTCGAGAATGAAGATAAAAGTGTAGTAACCGTAAATGGAGAGCGATATCGGTTTATGATAGAACATTTTTTACGTCCTGCTCTCGAAAACAGACCTAAGATGTGGATTCAGCAGGACGGAGCCACTGCCCACACTGCCCGAGACACAATGGCACTTTTAAATCAAATTTTTGGAGAGCGAATAATTTGCAGAAATTCCGAAATTATTTGGCCAGAGCAATCGCCTGATTTTTCAGCTCCCAACAATTTTCTATGGGTTTATTTAAATTAGCGAGTATATGTAAACAAGCCCGAGACAATCCTTCAACTCAAGGCCAACATTGTTGCAGAACTTCGAACGCTACAGCAACAAAGTTTGAAAGAAGTTATGGAAAATGCTCTAAAACGAGCCCATTATTGCGAAGCTGAAAAAGGGTGAAATTGCTTTTCAAACTTAGTGTAAAAAAATTTCCATTTTATGTAATCGGTGATCCAAGTAGAGATACTTTTTTCGATAGCCTTTTTTAGACATATCACGTGTGAGTTGTGTCATGCTGTCATGTTATTTTTGTTAAGTATCGTTTGGCATTTCATCAAGGAGAGACTTACGCCTGAACAACGTTTACAAATCGTTCAACTTTATTACGAAAGTTCACGTTCTGTGAGGAATGTGTTTGGTGCACTTCGCTCAACTTATTGTCAGCATAATCGGCCTACTGAGCGTACTATTCGCAACGCCATCACCCATCTTGAGACCCAACATTCATTATTGGGTAATATTCGACCGATTAGACCACGTCCAGCGCGCAGTGTAGAAAATGTAGTGGCCGTAGCTGAGAGTGTACACCAAGACCGTGTAGAGTCGATTCGGTGCCGTTCGCAGAAACTCGGACTGACGTATGAACTGACTTGATGGCGCATTTTTCGTCGAGATCTTAAATTGAAAGCGTACAATATACAGCTTGTGCAAGAACTGAAGCCGCTCGACGTTCCCAAGAGACATCGCTTCGCTCTATGGGCTCTTGAAAAGTTCCAAGAAGTTCCGACTTTTTCAAGCCAAACTTTGTTAAGCGATGAGGCCCATTTCAGGCTCAATGGGTATGTAAACAAGCAAAATTTCTAAATTTGGGACGTAGAGAAACTTGAAGAGGTTCAAGAGCTGCCACTTCATCTGGAAAACAAAACGGTTTGGTGTGGTTTGTGGGCCGGTGGAATCATCGGTCCATATTTCTTCAAAAATGATGCCGGTGAGAACGTAACCGTCAATGGCGACAGTTATCGTGCCATGATAACCAACTATTTGATGCCTGAAATTGAAGCTCGTGATCTCGGCGACATTTGGTTTCAACAAGACGGCGCCACTTCCCACACATCGCATCAATCAATGGATTTGTTGAGAGAACACTTTAGTGAGAAGATAATTTCACGTTTTGGGCCGGTCGATTGGCCACCAAGATTGTGTGATATCACACCGTTAGACTTTTTCCTGTGGGAATATGTAAGGTCTAAAGCTTATGCGGACAAACCCGCTTCGACTCAGGCCTTGGAGCAAAACATCACGCGTGTCATTCGCCAGTTACCGGTCGAAATGCTCGAACGATTCATCGAAAATTGAACTCAACGGGTGGACCATCTGAGACGTAGCCGCAGCCACATTTGATAGACATAATCGTCAAGAAATAAATTTCAAAGAATGTTCTTTCAAACAGTAATAAACATTCCCCATACAATTTGAATTTTCTGTGTTTTTTTATTGACAAAGTAGGGAACCTTGAAATGGATCACGCGTTATTATATTATCTGGGAAAAAAACTAAAAGAAATTAATAAACGAAAAGTTCTTAAAGTTTTTAATCCCATGGTAACTTTGGACCCACCCTGTACTTCAAAGGAACCCTAAATTACAGCACAAATAAAAACTCATGTATTTGCTGTAGCATTACTGAAAACTTGATTTTTTGTTTAGTATATGCATAAGACAGTATCAACATTTTGTGTAATAAAATGTCATCTGTATTTGTTTTCAAAAAGTCAAAATTTTAGAAAATACCTACTTAGGGTACTGCCGTACGTCTATTCGATTTTATAAAACAGTACGAAACGCTTAAAAGGAAGTATAACAAACAAGAGCACAATTCGTATATTCGGCCTGCCTGAAGCTTTTATACTCTGAATTGCATTGTAGTAAGACATTGGCAAAACGCTTTATAAAGGCAATATAAGGTATTGGCCTAAACTAGACCACAGCGTGGGTGGTTCAAGCGAACTTTAAGTAAACATGACCACTAGATCATCACAGCGTTGGTCAGACAGACATCATGGCGATTGCAGAAGCTGCTTTGTGACTGGGACGATATGTTGTAACCACTACTGGAATTATTACATGATCTGATAGCTTGGCTGCCATAAACTCTTACAATTTGTAATTCGAATTCAAGAATGGGCCTCAACTCACAGTCGTATTCTAATTGGACGGGCCATACTTTCAGGATGTACCTATTTTGGGTGCTCTGGGCACAGAAAAGCTTTCACTCACCTCTTGGTGAGGTGGCTGAGGACTTTTTTTTACAGACCTTACACTGGCTGATTAAAACAACTCCATGCCCAAAATTTATTTATTACTTTAGATTAGATTTTTTTTGTTAAACCACAGCCACCGATAAAATTTCCAACAGTCCATTCCCAGCAGGCTACAATAACAATTCCAGCGTATCCTGATCACCTGTAGCACCAGATTTACGTCTCAGGTCTAACCTCTTGCCACATGACTACTTCCAGTTTAAGCACCACGAGCTTTGATCGGTAGCATCAGTGTCTGATCAAAGGATTCGCTTTATACCACCCTGCGGTATAGCTGCGCTTTTATGGGGTCGATTAAGTAGCGCATCATCTCAATATGTCGGACATGGTTATCCGCTACCATAAAGATGCACTCCAAGATTTAAGCTAAATATTTCTCTACATTACCGTTGTGAAATGTCCATGGCCCTGAACTAGCCGGCTAGAAATGCAAAAATTGTTTCCGAATACTATTTCAGTTTGCTCACTGTGATTATCTGTAATTAAAAGATATTTTGTCGGCTTCATAAAATTCCAATGCTTATTTTGCGTTCATAATTTCAACCAAAATTTTAGTGTCACATCGATTGAAATTGTGCCATTTTTGTCTGCTAAGTTTCATTAAAATTTCCGTCAATTTCTTATTAAATTCAACAAAGATTCTTCTTAACAATTTGCAAATAAAAATAAAAGCAAAAACTATGGGTAAAGTTTAGAGTTTGCAAAACTTGTAAGTTTTTGCAGCTTTTCTCCCCTCCAGTAGTTCAACCTAAATTTACAGAAAGCAACAGATTTCTGGAAGGAAGAGGAAGATACAGACATTCGTACTCGTATATAAAGAACGTACAAGCAGAAATCGAAAGCATAAACTGAAACTGAATAGTATTTGTTGGCTGTAAATTGTATCCAACTTTTTATTTGTAGATCATAATACAGGCAGGATATGCCATGGCTGGATGGTTGCAGTATTTCCTCCTTTTTTTGTGAATACAAAGTTTTAAAAAAGGTTATACTCGTAACGGATGTATAAAGGGTTATTGGATAAAAGCTGCTAACAAATACTCGCCGATGAAAGGCAGGCGAAATTCCTATTGAAGTATGAATCCAATCATTCTGAAAATTTGGTGTATACAAAATTCGCTCTTTCCTTATTAGAGAACGTGGACCCTATTGGTACATTCTTTCTAATTGATCCATCCAAAGTTACTTTCCGATAAAGCGACTGCCCCTCCAAAGGACTTCCAACCCTCATACAGATAAAACATCCGATCTTGCGCAAATTTAGCATTGTTCGTTAAAATAGCTTATAACTAACCTATTTTTTCCTTTTTCATTTAGCTCCCACACCAAAGTTCGTGTCAGTTTAAGAAAACATATTTGATCGTATTTTTTCAAGTTTCTTAACCCTCTATCACTCATGAACTCCGATTTGTATGATTTTTTGTATTGGAGATGATAACAAAAAAATAAAATACACGTATTTTTTAATTTTCATTTCTTTTTATTATTTGAAGAGAAACTCCCACAAATTGGGTGTGTTGCTTTTAGGCAACACTGAGGTATGTGGTCAAAATCTATATTACTGTAGGACATATTATGAAAGATGGTAGTTTCTGAAGCAGTTCTTGGTTTTTGTATAGCATAAGGCTACACCGCATTTTTCACATACATTGTGAGTAAATCCAACACAGTTCGGAAACTTGCATCTGATTTTCTTATCAGACCATTGCGGCCAGTGCCCAATCTGATCTTGACGGACTGCTTTTGGAGGTACATGCTGAGCAGGTCCTTTTAGCTTTTTGGCTTCAATCTCGCCTTGCAACGAACGCCGACTAGATAAATTAGGTTTTGTACCCATTTTGCAAAGTGTCGCAGCAACTTCCAGGCGAAAATCGGCTGATGATAAGCGGGTTGATTGAAGGTTTTTGTATTCAGCAACCCTTTTATAAAGTAGCCATGCATTGGCCATGGTGAGATCCAAATAATGATAAAATAGTCGCATGGGCCACCTTTTGCTTCGCAAACGTATTTTATATATACCCATGATGCTGTCTAGTAGATCAACGCCACCCATATGGCGATTGTATTCTCCGACAACATTGGATCGCTTTATGTCCACATACCTGGAATTCCGTTTATCCCATCTGCGAACATTAGTTTCAGGTTTTTGTCCAGCAAAAGTGGAAGCCAGATTGACAATTCTGTTGTCTTTCCATGAAACTGTTGAGACATCGACCCCGTTGACGTCAGCTACGTATTCTTCTGAATAGCCTCGTTCTTTTTTCATTATTACCTTTTCTGATGACTGCTTACAATCCGGTATTCTATTTCTTCTTATAGTGCCGAGACTGAGAATGCCTTCTTTGGCCAGATACTCCATTAGGCGAAGAGAAGTAAAGTAGTTGTCGAAGTAGAGTTTGAAGTTCTGGTGCCTTGGAATCATACGCGCTAACCTCATGACGACGTTAGATGAGGCACCTAAATCTGGCTCCCCCTGTATGACGACATTTTCCTTGCCTGTTTCGATTTCTGTTTTATAGGCAAAGCCAGAAACGCCACTCAACACAAAGACTTTATAGCCCCACTTATGTGGTTTGTTAGGGTTGTATCTCTTCAACGTGTTCCGTGCTTTGGTGGAGCACATTTGCTCGTCCACACAAAGGTGCTCTTCCATTGGGACTTTACTAAATGCCGCATTCAAGGAGTCGACCACTGGACGTATTTTGTATAGCCGATCACAATCAGGGTTGCTCCTAGGTAGGTCTTTGCTATTGTCGTTGAAATGCAATGTTTGACGAATTTTTCCAAATTTGTTTAACGTAATGGTTTCCTGTATAAGGGGTGTTCCAAGTATTGGACTCCAGTGGTTAGTTACTCTAGGTAATTGATTGAGAGACATTAGATATGCCACACCTATAAATTGCCTGACATCCTCTTCACTTATCCGAAAAGCGCTATTAGGATCTTTCTGCACTTGATATAAGTTAGTCTCCTCAGAAAGTTTATTGATTAATTCATTTGGAAATAGATAGAAGAAAAACTGCACAGGAGTGTCTAGCTCAAGTAAATCAGGACCCAGTGTCTTATTTCCCATAAACATTAGCTGCTCTGCATTCAATTCAAGATTTTTATTTTTCCAGCGTAAATTCAGTTTATCTGGCTACCCTTTAGTATCTTTTCTAACGTTCTTGGCATGGGAAGGTTGAGCAGTGCTCTCGTGTGTCGGTGCAGTCGCAGTACTAGACGAAGGACTTTCGTCAATCATTTCTATTGATTCTATTATGTAATCCAAATCAATATCTATCTCTGAAACTCCGTCTTCAAATGTTTCTAATGCAGGAATAAAATCGGGATCGGCAATGCTGTCGTCATCAAAATCTAAGCCATCTTCACTATCTGCAAGATCATTTAGAGTAGCACTAATTTTTTCGTCACTAAGAGGCCGCTTACGAGACATCATGAAACATAAAAACAAGCAATAATCAGCATAACAAGTGTCAAACAAAATTTCACCCTTTTTGCCTGATGTAGCCTACGGGCAACAAACATTATTTGCCACCAAAAGAACATTCTACAATAAAGCTCAAACACTTACCTCTCCAATTTATCAAGATTACACATAAAACACAAGCACAACAATTTTTTATTATTTTTTGAAGTGACAGCAAACCGGCACTTTTCGTAAATACCAATAGTCAATAAAGAAATGTCAACTTCCAGCAAGTAGTGCCACCTAATTGTTCTATTTTTACAAGTTTATTAGCTAAGTATGTAAACCACGGGATACAGTGCGTGATTGTGCTAAAGAAGTTATTTCTATTAATTTTGAGGCATTCGAACGGTATGTTGCCTACAGTCTACACTATGATACAGAGGGTTAAAGGATGGTTACATTTTAAGGGACGATGTTAAATATGAACCACACCTTAACGTCAAGTTTTTTTTTCTGCATTCCATTTGATATTTTTCAATTTCAGACTAATTCAATTTGAACCATGGAAAGACACTCAAGCGAGCAACGCCTTAAATTTATTCAGGCTTCGGGCAACAGTGGATGATAAATTTTCAAAGAAAATCATCTTCAGTGCTGACGCACATTTTCACCTCTGTGGATTCGTCAATAAGCAGAATTGCCGCATTTGGGCGAATGATAATCCAAGACTGATTGCCCAAAAAACAATGCACCCACAAAGAGTGACTGTTTGGTGCGGTTTTAGGGCTAGTTAAATCAGGACGGACAGGCAGTTACTGTGAATGGTGTTCGCTATCGTGGGATGATAACGAACTTTTTATAGCCCGAATTGGAAGATATGGATGTGAACGACATGTGGTTTCAACAGAACGGTGCCACTTGCCACACAGCTAACGAAATAATGGCTCTTTTGCGCGACAAATTCAATGGCCTTGTTATCTCACGTCGTGGCGATGTTAATTGGCCGCCAAGGTAATGTGATTTGACACCGTTGGACTTCTTTCTTTGAGGTTATTTGAAAGAAAAAATTGTACGTCGATAAGCCAGCAACAATTCAAAAGCTAATTCGGCACATTAACTGCATAGAACCTAAATTATGCCTCAGCGTCATCGAAAATTTGCACCATCGGATGGAGGTGTGCCGCCGAGGTCGCGGCAACCATTTGTCCGATATTTTGTTCCATACACAATTGAACCATACCAATTTTATCATAGTAAAACGAAATGACAATAATTTCCTAAACAATCTGTGTTTTATTCAAAATCAACATCGGGCCTTAAAATTTATATATTGTGGAACCAATTATTAACTTTAGCGAAAGTAGACTAGTTGTCCTATGTCTTCCTAGAGCTCCCAAGTAATATTTAAATTTTCAAATGACACAAACTTGTGGGTGAAAGGCGAATTTAGCTTTTAAGCTTCCATTAATGAAAACCATACCAATGTCATATTAAAATTTGAAGGAAAATG
Organism: Hydrotaea diabolus; assembly: GCA_963513945.1. Taxonomy (NCBI): domain Eukaryota; kingdom Metazoa; phylum Arthropoda; class Insecta; order Diptera; family Muscidae; genus Hydrotaea; species Hydrotaea diabolus. Next base: position 74,581,648 of record OY740720.1, read on the forward strand.
TCATCGTTTTTGTTAAACAGGTTGACCTTATCTGTGAATTATATCTTAATCTGAAACCATTTTCTCTAATTTCAGGAGCGTCATTGTTTGGCATAAGGAAGTTACTTGTGCCAAATTTCATTAAAATTTGAAGTAATATGTGGCTTCTAGATTTAGACGCATAAAATTGGACTAACATATTGTGGCAGCTATATCTAAATCTGAACCGAATTCCTTCAGTGCTAGGTCCAAAATACTGACTTGTACCAAAATCTATATCGATTTTCTTCCATTCTAGCAAAGTTGTTACTTGGTCCAAAAAAGTTTCATCAAGATTGAATGTTAGTTTCATCAAGATTGAATGCTAGGACTGAAAACATAAAAATCGGATGAACATATAGGTGGGAGGTTAATCAAAATCTGAACCGAACTTCAGTTGCATTAGCGGCTGTCCTTTGTCCAAAAAACTTCTGAGAAATTTCATGAAAATCGGACAACAATTTCGACCTGTAGTTTGATAAAAACTTTAGATAGACGGACGGACGTACATACATCTTTAAATAATAATCAGGTTATTTTACGTTAGTTTTTTGCTCCAGAGTTCTAACGCTGAAAAATCATTCTGTTTACACAGCTATCGCAAAAACTACTACATTTGTTAGTTTGCTAGAAAAAGATAAAAAACATTTGATAAATAAAAAAAATTTTCCTTATTAAACGTAGTAACACCTGCCGGGTATTCGCAAGTAGTTTCACAAAGCCCCAACAAAATATATGTGGAGAGCTGGCTTACAAATCGCGATATTTGATTATTATGGCACCTAATATATGTCATAGTGTCCAAAGCCTTACGTCATCTTTAAAAGTGTCAAAATGGTTATGGACATTATGACCCCTCGAACAGATTGCTGGAAAAGTTTTTAGTGTTTTTATTATTTTTTTTTTATTCCGGATGTGAAATTTATTTTCCAGTATAACAAAATCGGTGACAGTGACCATCTTCGAAGAGACTTACAGTCTTTAAGCCCGGCCAAAGGTTGGCTGGGTAGGAAAGAGTTTTCAAAAGAATAGACATGGAATCAATCCAGGGGGCAATCTCACAGGAAATTTCGTAATTTTTAGGTGATACAGAGGGAAGTTACGTTTATTATTTGACCCTACAGGTACAAAAGTTCATTTTTGCACTTTGCGGGTTTTTCTAATACTTAAATCCAAAATATCTTCACTTTAATAAGTGCCATAATTTCAATGGGATTTTTAACATTTTCATTGTGTTGCAACGTTCATAGACATTATTTCCTTGGGCGATATGACATGCATCCACATAACCTAATGTTAACCAATTTCAATAGGCGCTTATTTACTTAATTTCCACAAGATCAGGGGGATTCTTCTCTTAAATCAGTGAGCTGACTCCCAACTGCTAATGCATTTAAACACCTAGTCGTAAAGTCGCCAGTATTTATGAGGGGTGAAACCCGCCGCTGACAAATTGTTCAGTGTTCTTATCTAAAGTTGAACCTAGGTTAACTGGCAATCAGTGTTTACCTCACAATTATATTTAAAATTTAATGTTCTGTTCACACTTGACTTAGTCAAGGGACACGCACCTAAGGCTAGTGTGATAACAAAAAAAAATCGACTACAAGATTTTTGAACTATGAATAGTGTCAGCCGTAAAACCCTTTGCATTTATTGTGTGTGTATAACCACACTATAAATGTATACGACTGTTCAATGTAGAGAAAAGTTTTTAGTGTTTTTCTTTTTTGGCATCTGAACTTACTTGTTTTTTTTCATGATGACGTGGATTTTGGTTTTTACGGTGCGGAAAATCGGCCAACAAACCGATAATCAGACATGATGGCAGCAGCAACGCCATATGTTATATGCATGCCCACATTCACATATTTTTTCATGTTTTTTCAGTTCAAAAAAATAGTTCTGCACAACACGAATTGAAATCCATGCATAAGTAACGAAATGGATGGTGGATGGGTACCAACACACCAGATTCCAGGCGTGGTGTTAATAAAAGCAAACCGCATACGACACATTTCGCCAGATGCACATAAATAATGCGCTCGCATAGGAGGGACAAGCTAAAGTTGATGTCTTGGTTGCCACTACTCCCAAAGTAGTCACGTTTACCTACAAAGACAAAAACACATGCTTGTAAGGATGACTTTACAGGAAACCGGCGTAAGCAATGTTTAAGAATATAAAATGCGGATGTTGTTATTTTACTTAAGGCTTCAGAAAAGCAGAGTGACACCGCTACTGAAGCTAGACAAATACGCCATAAAAGACAATTTTGACAAGTAGATCTCCTAGCTTTGGCCACTTGCTTTTGAAACACAGTTCCTTCCCAGCCTGATTGAACACCTCTCATATGATTATGATCACCAAGGGTTTCACAAGCAACACGGTACAACAACTGCTTTTATCGCCATCACGACTCATAATAATCGCGTCTACAGCTCGGAATTAGCCAGATTACAGGACGCCTATAGGACGTACCAAGGCCTTTGGCACGTCCAATTATGCCTCTGTAATGCACGTTGGGTCAAACATTTTATGTGTGAGCGCCAGTCGTATGTAGAATTCAGAGACAGGAAGTGGAAGCCCCGTTGAGTTTAAAAGAGAGTTCCCCATTCAAGGTGATATTGCCGGCACTGTTTAACTTCTACGAGTACCTCTCAAAAATTCCTGCAACATCAGACGTTAAATAAATTGTGTGATTCTGGCGTCAGGGCCTAAAGTGGATGACATATGCGATAAAAGCAACTGTTACGTCATTGATTTAGCTTGATTCTTCGCGGCGAGTACGAGGGCTGTTGTATATATTTCTGGCCTAATAATAAAAATGCAAATACTTATCATCAAAAATGGTTTTATTGTTTCTCAAAGTATACTCCACTGCTGCGGTTATCTCTATATTCCTTATGTGGAATTCGCGTGAACCAAAGTCAAGTAAAAACTACGTTGTGTAAAATCAAGAGTTTATTACATAAGTGAACTATTACAAACTAAGTATTGAATGCAAGTCAGGTTGAAAACGGAAATGAACAAACGCATAGCCATGTTGCGATTTGACAAGACAATGACTGTCATTACAATGTTTTAGTACATTTGAGGTGTAGAGTTGTATTTTAATACCAACATCCACCATGATTTATACACTTTTTTTATGCGCTCAAACCAATTGTCAAAGCACTTTTTTCCACTCCGATTGAGACACCTCTAAAACATGGTTTTTGAATGCTTCTGGCGACGAAAATCGTAGACCACGCATTTTTTTTTCTTGTTAACGAGTTAATTCAATTTTTTTAACCAAATTGAACACTTAGTGTTGCCTTGGCCAGAAATATATAAAGTCCAAAAAACAAACGCGTGCCAAATTTCATTATTATTTAATTTTTTCATGACTTAAAATTTTTCCAAAGCTGCCTATTGGATTTAAAATGGCTCATATTGCCATACTTCTTCTGGTTGGCATGATTATTCTCTAAAGGAGCTACCATTCGTTTTTTTTTTAAATTTTTCATGATTTAATAATCTCCCAAAGCTGCCTATCGGATTGAAAGTGGACCATATTAGCGCACCCCTTCTGATAGCTCCCATACAAATGCAGCGTCCCGCTCATTTTTTAATCTTCAAATATCTTCAATACTTACCAATAATCAATATTTAGGAACAGAGCTTTAAGGTAAGCTGGGGTAAAAAATAATAAATCTAGCCACACCCCTTCTGGTACCTTGCACACAAATGGAACTGTTTCAGTATAAATTAGAACCCACATTACCCAGTGTGTGAAATTCACCTAACTTGCAAAACTATTATTTGTTTATAACGGCTTTGTACACGCTCACCAAAAGAGCGGACGATACGCCCCATTCTGGTACCTCCAGTGCAAATGTACCTTTCCGCCCACTTTTGGCATTGGCATTATAATTTTAATACTGATCATACAATTTAGCTAAAACTTAGATATAAGCAAATCTAAATAGCAAATAGTTGATATAAATTAGACTAGCTGAGGAAAATTTGGAGCCTAATTTACGCCCCTTTTGTACTTTTCACACAAACGATAAAAATCAAGCATAATTTGAAACACAAATAATCTTTTTCCTAATGCCTAAATTTCGCTTTCTTTGTATGCGGAAAAGATAAATGGGGATGCCATGCCCTTTTTAGTATTATACACACAAACGATCCTTTAAGAGATTTCATTAAAAGCGATACGCTGCAAGCAATGGGGGACGGAACGACGAAAAATGTAGAATCTATGTATGGGTGAGGGTATATGTAATCGAATCAACCGACTAAATCATTTTTTCCTCGTTTTCTGTTATATCACTTTATCTGATGAGTGCTTCCGCTTAGGTATCCTCCTTAGTTTATGAATTTAAAGTTGTTAAAAATCAGTTGATTCCCTTAAAAGACACTTGAAACAGTTTTAAATTCTTAACAAAAATGGTTCTTTATTTGATATTCCATTAATTCCCTAAAGTACTGTACGTTTTTTCATTCAGAGTTAGGCATTACTCTTTGAGTAGACGAAGAAGGCGACAAACGCGTACGAAACCCATCCAAGCACAAAAATGGCTAAAAAAGTTTGCCTAAAACTGTTCGTGCTTAAGAGTTGTTATTTTATGCTGACTGCGGTGTTCTTTGATTTTCCCCATATAAAATGGCCAACAACAATTTTTCAAAGTTAAATAGAATTGCTAAAATCAAGACGGTTTTGAAAATCTCATTTTATATCAAATGTGCTCATATTACTTAAATTGAATGAGTGGACATTGAATTGCGTTTTACACAAATCAACTTTAAGATGCGAATATTTGAAGTCATGACAATCAATTTCTTTTTCAAAAGTGAGTCATTTTATTAAGTCCATGGTTATGTTCTTGTGCTGCCACTACGGCCTTCCATTCCTCCATTCCATTCTCTTCCGCTTGTCATTGATAATATAAACGACGAGTTTTGTTATCAATAGAAAATGTCTTTCAAAGTGTGGGAATATTTTCTCCTCAATGCCTCTTTGATGTTTTTCCCTTTGTTTCCAAGTACTTGTCGAGAGTGGGTTGAGTGTAGGGTCATTTGTCTAAATTTTACACTTGCCTGCAGAAATTTTAGTTGTGATGATGTTTAAAATAAAGGGTGATCCATCTAGAGGTATTTTTTTCAGAACAAAAAAAATATAAAAATTCAAATAGACAAACAAGCCCTGTACACGCAGAGAAATGAAATGGCTACTATATGGCCACGACAACAATAATATGATCTCTACAAGCAAGGCATGTTCTTCGCAAACATAGTATTGTTTTTTGAATTTAATTTTAACACAGTACTCGTATGATTGCGGCAATATTATATTATTGTTGAAAAGTAACAATACATTATTGGGAAATTTAGAAATAAAATTATGGTTGTAGCAACTATATAAATATTGTTGGTGCGACAAAAGTATTAAGCAGCATTCACCAATGCTTGCAACTAAAAGTCTTTTTTAATATATTTTTGTTGTTTTTTTCCGAATATGTTCAATAGAAACATTGTCTCAAATCTGGCTGCGAACTATTTGTAAAGTAATTTAAAAAAAATTAATTAATAAAATTCTCTTGTGTTGAATAATAATCCAATGAATAATAATCCAATCCTAATAAATAGTTTAAGGGATCGTAGAATGGTTGAGTGGAATCATAGTATAGTTATAGGGATCATAAAATGGTTGCATGTGAATCCTACTGTTGTTGAGAGGATCATAATATTGTTTTGCCACAACCATATACCCAACAATAGAACGAACCTATTCAGATATTGTCACCACAACCATACTTTTTTTCTGCGCGTACCTCTTTAAGCCAAAAAATAACTCTTGCCGTGAACAAATTTCGTAATCAATGATTTTTAATACTGGACCAAATCGGTTAATATTTTTGAATAGCCCCTGCACGATCGGTTAATATTTTTGAATAGCCCCTGCTCAAGAGGTCTCTCTAAATTTGAGGTCCTGCTGCTTAAGAAGCCATTACTTAAAGCCGATTGTGCTCTAGTGTCCCAAAATACGCTACTAGCGACTGATTATTAACCCTAGTGGAATGGACTTTTTCCGATATGATATTCTGAAGCTCTGAAGATCAAAAAATAAACCCAATCGCGGTCAAATTTAGCATGGTACGTCATTTGCGACCAGTAATGTACTATTAAGAAAGTAGATGCAATAGGACATCCATTAAGTTTTGAACCAACGTAACGTTAAGCAATAAAGTGTCGAATTTAAAGTATAGTTTGTTCTCTCTAGAAAGGGCAGTCGTTCAGAGTCGTCAGTTGAACAAGTTGTGGTTGTCGGCAGTCGTTGTTCCTCTTACATCCAATCATTATACGAATATGGCCAATTTTCATTATGTGATTTAATATGAGGGTTATTCGATGCCAAGTAACCCAACATTTAGAACCAATGTCTTCCGATCAGGATGATACCTTCACCAAGGTTAGACTTACTCGTATTCGATAGTAGTTGAGGCACAAAACTTGGACGAGACCAGTCAAGGGCTCTCTTAGTTAGAGGAGATCAAATTTTGGCCATACGGGTGTTTTTTTTTGTAGCCATGTTACTATATTACCTATTGTTTCTAACAAACTTTGTCCCGAATTTTTAAGATACCTAAAGATATTTTTTCAAAATCAAAAAATACAAAAAATCAAATTAAGTGTGGAATATTTATTGTTCATTCGAAAGGACATTTTATGCCATTTATATTTTGCATATAATTTCCTTCAAGTGTTAGCGAAACTACTTCTTGAAGTTTCCATTCTGAGGATCCAATTTTGGATAACTCGTTGGGGCATTTCGACCGGTATGGCGTTAATGACACTCATAATGTTGGTATATAAAACTTGAATCGTATCTGGTTTGTCAGCAAAAACTCTGGATTTTACGTAAAAAAAAACTTAATGTGTGATATTACACGTTCTAAAAGGCCAACTTTCCGGCCCAAAACGTGAAGTTAACTACTCTTGGAAATGACCTCTCAACAGATCCATTGCTTGAGCAGCTGTATGGTAAGTGGCACCGTCCTGTTGAAACCAAATGTCGTCAAAATTACAGGCTTCAATAGGTAGAAAAATCCGCTTTCACGGCGCAACAGCGATCACCATTCCGGCGTTCACCATTAGCGATCACCAGCCCTTAAACCGCACCCGTGTTTTTCTCTGAGTATAATGACACCTCTTGAATATCTTCTGCTTGTTCTTTAGCCCAAATGAGGCAATTTGGTATATTAACGTTGCCGTTGCGCTAGAATTATGCCTTACTACTGAATAAATTTTGGCAATTCTCATTTCCATAATACAGTTGCACAATTTGAGCCATTGTTGCGGTGTAAGTTTTTCCATAATAAAATTGAAAATTATACTGAAAATAAAAATAAATTAATTTTAACACACTCACGCCAACTGTGTAAAAACCCATATTGAAAAAAATACCTCTTGATGCATCAACCGTTAGCAAAATATTCAATCTATTTAAAAAACTTAAAAAAAATTAAAATTTTTCTTAGCAAAATTTTTTTTATTGTTTTTCCGAAAAGCCCCTTTTTTTTTGTTAAGGGGTTTTTCTTTGAGAACATTATGGTCTCTTAGTGGGATGCCACCCTTTTGTCCATCAAAAAAAAAAAATATTTGTAACTCAAAACAATTGCACATTTTTAGCATTTGATTTGATATTTTCCTTTTTTTCTGTAAGTGTTTTAAAACCTTAAAAATATATCTTATACAGAGAAACTAGACGGATTAAACATTCAAGCAGCATCTTACATGCCTAAATAAAATTTCATTACCCTCGATAATACCTATAATAGCCACAGTATGTCCATCTCAGGCAAAAAAACCTGTTTTTATATAAAAAATTTGAAAAATTAATTTTTAAATACCCTTTATATTTAATTATTTAATATTTTGTAATACTGCGAATTTTATCCGCCTATCATTGTGGTTTTTTTATTGTCAATCCTACTGGTAGTGTGGAGCGAAAGTAATATTGAATGTGATTTTAATTGTCAAAATAACATTCCACAGGGACAAATCTTTTAATAAGGTGGATATAATTTTTAACAATTCTTCGAAATTTTATGACACTTAAATACAAAAAATGGGTGAAAGAAAAAAAGTAAACAGGTAGTTTATTTTAATATTATGTTTAAAATGTAATAATTAGCACTCGGTAAATATGTGTTTATGGACTGAATCGCTTATCAAATGAGCCAGATCAGTCAGGAGGTACAAATGATCTGACAAGGAATGAGTCAATCTCTGGAAAAATAAGCAAGCTTATACGAGGGCGACCACAAAATTAACTGGCCTGGCAATCTTTTATAAGCCATCTGTCAAAATTTCCGAAATATTTAATGATTATTTTTTTTGTTACAGGTGATTGAAGTAAACAAGTTTTATAATTTTTGAAAAATGGAAAATAAAGAGTTTCGTGCGGCAATTAAACACTTTTATATGAAAGGTTATACGCCACAATTAATCAAAGATGAATTGGATTCTGTTCATGGTGGTAATGCACCATCATACTCCACCGTGAAATCCTGGGTTCCACAATTTAAAATGGGTCGTTCAAGTACGGAAGATGAACAACGCTCTGGAAGACCGAAAACTGCTACTACTATTGAAAACATTAGAAAAATATTTAATGAAGTGACTAAAGATAGACGAATAAAGCTCAGAGAACTTGCTGATATTGTTAAAATACACGAAAAACAAGATTGGAGTATTTTACATGATGAACTCCACATAAAAAAGCTATCCGCAAGATATGTGCCGCGTTTGTTGACTTTGGTCCGTTGGACCAATTCCGAGGAGCTTTTAGCGATTTACCAGCATAATCCAATAGAGTTCTTGCGCCGATTCATAGCTGTTGATGAAACATGAATCCATCACTACATCCCAGAATGCAAAGAACAGTCAAAACAATGGATATAAGCTGGTAAAAGTGGTCCCAAGAAAGCGAAAACTGTTAAGTCAGCAGGAAAAGTAATGGCCTCAGTATTTTAAGATGTAAGGGGTATAATATTTATTGATTATCTTGAGAAAGGAAAAACTATAAATAGTGAATATTATTGTACATTATTGGATCGGTTGAGTGAAGAAATCAAGATAAAACGACCGCATTTAGAAAACAAAAGTTATTTTTCATCAAGATAATGCTCCTTCACACACTGCATTTTAACTCAACAAAAACTGGCCGAATTATGACTTAAAATTGCTCCGCATCCACCATATAGTCCACATTTAGCTCCTTCTGATTATTTCTTGTTTCCAAATTTAAAAAAAAATCTCGGTGGCAAAAAATGTTCGTTCAATGGCGAGGTTATTGCTGAAACTGAGGCATATTTTGAAGGTCTTGAAAAATCATGGATACGGTCCCATATGAAAATGTTGTCAAGGGGACGGGGTTCCGCCCACCTTTCATCCAGGATGTTTTTTTTTAATCCATGAAAACATCATATGTTCCAAATATCAAAGTCTTATCTAACGGGTTTTCGAATAGGGACATAACAATTTCGTGTCTTTATGTCCTCAGACATTTTTAAAGATCTTTCAGTGTCAAAACGTTAGTCAAAATCAACATTTTCATCATGACAAAGTTCACTAATGAGCAACGTTTGGAAACCATTGAAAAAGACTACGTAGAGTCTGAGTCGGTGGTTTTAACATTAAGAGAGAGCTTACTCCAATTTTCGGCCGTAATAATAATCTTCAGCGATGAAGCTCATTTCTGGCTGAGTGGTTTTGTCAATAAACCAAATATGCGTTATTGGACAGCAACAAACCCACATGTGCTTCAAGAGACACAATTCTATTTGCAAAAATTTACTGTGTGGTATGGTTTTCAGGCCGGAGGTGTAATTGGGCCGTAGTTTTACGTCAATAAAAACAGTCGTCATGTTACCGTCTTACATGGAAGTCGTGCCATGTTAGAAAATTATTTTTGTCCAGAATTGAATGAGCATGACATCGCCGATATGTGGATCAACAAGACGGTGCCACTAGACTGATTGATTTACTGAAGGGAAAATTCAGTGAACGTGTTATCTCGAGAAATGGTCCAGTCAAATGGACCCTCGTTCAGGCGATTTAACGCCATTGGATTGCTTTTTTATGGCAACAAGCCAACAACTTAAGAAGAGCTCAAAGACAACATCTAACGGTGAAAAATTATATCTATAGAACAGACCGCTGTTCGAGGGCGGTTCGGAAAGTTCTTAGCCTATCAATGAAAGAGAATAGTTAGTTTTTCAAAAATATTTTTGTTTTTCAATATAATCTCCTGAATCTTCAATACACTTAGTCCAACGCTTGTCTAGCAATTCTATCCCTTGATTAAAATAGTTTTCCTCAAGGTCTTCAAAATAGGGGTTTACAACTGTAATTGCATCTTCATTTGAGGTAAAACGCTTGCCAGCAAGGAATTTTTTTAGATTTGGGAACAGGTAAAAGTCACTGGGCGCTAAATCAGGAGAATAAGGTGGGTGGTCAAGCAACTCGTACTATAATTCGTTGATGTTAGCCATTATTAAAACACTTTTGTGCGCTGGTGCATTGTCTTGATGAAAAATTATTTTTTTGTGTTGTAAGCCAGGACGTTTTTCTCGAATTTGTACATTTAATTGATCTAAAAGGTTGCAAGAGTACTCTGAATTTATTGTTTTACCCTTTTGCAGATAGTCAATCAATAAAATACCTTTGAAGTCCCAAAAAACCGTTGCCATAACCTTACCAGCCGATTGAATTGTTTTGCCTTTTTTGGGGCACTTCCTCCAGCTTCAGTCCATTGTTTGGATTGTTCTTTTGTCTCTGGAGTATAGTGGTGGATCCATGTCTCATCAACAGTTATGAAACGACGCTTAAAATCCATTTTATTTCGCTGAAAACGATCAAAACAAGCTTGAGAAATGTTCATTCTTATGCGTTGTTGGTCGACTGTTAACAAGTGTGGCACCCATCTTGCAGAAAGCTTTTTCATCTGTAGTTCTTCATGCAAAATTAAATGGACTCGATCATTTGAGATGCCCATGATATTAGCTATTTCACGCACTTTTATTCGTCGATCATTTAATACCATATCATGCACTTTGGCTACAATTTCTGTTGTTGTTGCTGTTTTTGGACGTCCACGTTCATCTTCAATGCTTGTACGACCACGTTTAAATTCAGCAACCCAATTTTTTACTGTTGCATATGAAGGAGCACTTTCACCTAACACATTCACCATATCATTATGAATTTCTTGTCCCGATAAACCTTTTTTATGTAAATATTTAATGACACCACGCATTTCTAATTTTTCCATTGTAAAAAAATCGCGGATGCGTCTTTTGTGAACACTTGTTTTTATATGAACGAAACAAAATTTAACATGTGTTCATAGCAGAGATGGAAGTTTCCAAAACACTTAACTTTTTTCTGTTTATACCGCGCTTTTTGTGCTAGGCTAAGAAGTTTCCGAACCGCAATTGTACAAGGGCTCGCGCTGGTCATAGACATTGATTTCATTGTCTTAAAAATTTAAAACGATTGGTTCATAAGTTTGGCCATAAACGCGTTTTTTTGAGGGGGCTTTGCACCGTTTACTTTTTCCCCAAGATGTGCATCGTTCCATGCCAATATCATATGTTCCAAATACATAATAGTGCCACGCCCAGTTTTCATATTGAAGCATCCGTACGGCCGAACTTGATTGTTCACTTGTTCTGATTCTTTTGTTGCTTTTGCTAGTTCTCTCAATTGTTTAGCTCGTTTGTTTTATTTCGGTCTGTTGCTTTTACACATTGAACAGGGATTAACCAACCGGCTCAAGACCTCTTGCTTCTATATTTAAATAGAAGACAAATTTTTAACAAAATGGCAAAGTGACAGTTCTCTCAATTTCTATTTCCCGGCATTATTTTTTTATTCACTTCTTTCTTTGAACTTCCCTTCGTGATATTTCCACATTTCATCATAGTGTGGAACAATTTCAATTCGTATAGAAACTTCATTACTTAAAAGTCAGCTACTGCACACCAGCCAATCATCGGCAGTCGTCCGTGCAGATTCTGTGGCAGTTGAACTAATATGAGGGAACACAAAGCACGAATGACGACTTCTTTTATGTTTTGGCTTTTGGCAGCTACTGCGTATTTACTAAGCAAGTGGCGACAGCTTTGAGATGGTCTAAAAATAGCAATTCATCTAGGACATTGACGTTTTAAACTTATGCTAATATAGACATTGATACCACTTCCTGGGAAATATTCTTTATACAAATTTAAAAAAGTCTGTATGTGTAAGCTGGTTTAAGTTCTACAAGCATTACCCCAAATACGGTTTTGATACTCAACATTCGTTTTTCGTTGCATTCACTTACTTTGTGGACAAGATTTAAGGAAATTTAATAAGACCAAGTGTATCCGTCTGTATTGAAGACGCTAAGCGGATTATTGATAATCAAATAATAAATGAATACTGCACCATGAAGATGCTGAAAAAAAGGACATAGTGTCCCACGCGTAGGTTACCATATGGTGTCTGTGTGGTGACGGAGAGGACATGGGAATCAGTAGACAGTGCCACTGGGTTTGGGCGTCAGTATATTGTTAATTTCTTTAAAAACGCACTTATTCATTAAAAGGACGAGTTGTCAAAAGAATGTGATTCTTTAGTAATAAATTCAATCATGGCCGACGCTTGCTCAAAGACGAAGGTCGCCCAAAAAAGACCGTTGTGCCAGAGAACATTGATACCGTGCGTGAACTAATAATTCAAGATCGTCATGTGACATACCGTGAGAAATTTTGAAAAAAAAACGATCGCAGTGCTTCAAAAGACGTTTCTAAGATAGTCATAGGTGACGAATCATGGATCTTTGCGTAAGAGCCCGAAACAAAACAGCAATCGACCATGTGGATCTTCGAAGACGAGCCAAATCCATTGAAAGTTGTTCGTGGAAGAAGCACTTCGAAGCAAATGGTCGCCTGTTTCTTCGGAAAAACTGGTCATGTGGTGACTGCTCCACTTGAGCAACGTAGGAGGTCAATTCTGAGTGGTACACCACAATTCATTTGCCTGAGGTCTTCGGAGAAATTCGAAAAACGAACAAGAGAAGACGAATTATTGTGCACCATGACAATGCGAGCTCTTACATATCGGCTCAAGCTAGTGTATTTTGACCGGCCAAAACGTCGAATTGATGGGCCATCCGCCGTACAGCCCTGACTTGGCACCCAAAACTTTTTTTTATTCCCGCACATCAAGAAAAAAATGCGTGGTCAACGATTTTCATCGCAGAAGATGCTGTTGAAGCGTTCAAAAACCACGTTTTGGAGAAGTCTCAATCGGATTGGAAAAAGTGCTTCGACAATTGGTTTGAGCGCATGCAAAGGTGTATATATCATGCTGGAGAATACTTTGAAAAACAATAAAACCATTTTTGATGATAAATACTCGCTTGTTCATTATCAGGTCAGATTTATATGTATAGCAGCGATATATTTACAATAACCTCCCCGTTACCTAGCCTAGATTTAAGTTATAGTTTCACCATATCATTCTAATACAACTCAGCTATTCTAACAAACACTTTTGTACACTATCGATATACTTCATGCCTTCTTGCAAAAACAATTAATTGTCAATTAGATGAGCAAATTATAAGTAATTGCCATTTAGAGACAATCAAATGAAAGTGACGCAAATGTTGTTTAAAACGAAGGAACTATTCGTAGACAATGTCTTTTTACTTGCAATGGATATAAGTAGAATGAGTGATTAAATGGTATTTCTAGAGATGTCCTCACGTTTCATTTACATCACTCAGTCCTTTCACTTTACTTTTGATTGGATGGTGTGTAATGAAATGATTTTTGCCCGGAAGTATTAAAACTGTTAGGGTGAAAATAGACTGACGGTTATAATCACAATCACTGGCACTATAATTCACGAAACAAGCGAGCGTATGATTAATATGATATACTCATCATATGTTACTCATACGGCTGACATTTAAATACGTGAAAAGCGTGTATGGTTGCTTCGCATGATAACATTTTAATTTTTTTTTGCCGTTTATATCCTAGACTGTTTTGTTTCATTTTGAATCATCTATTATTTTGATAGTGTCAGCTCTCTTCCGCCGTTGAGTGAAATGAATCATTTTACATTTAGAGAACATTGGGGGGAAAATGTTAACTTATTATCAGACCGAGAAGAAGTTTTGGACTTGCTGTACATAAGTCTGCACAGAAAGTTCGTTAGACAGGATAGAGTGTCCAAAGCCGAAATCGAAAATCGACATTCCGCACGCAGAGAAAAAATATGGTTACTGTATGGTCACGGCAACAATAGTATGTTATCTGCAATAATAGTATGGTCGTGGCAACCATAGTATTGTTTTTTGAATCTTATTTTGACAATAGTATGACTGCGGCAATATTAATATTGTTGATATGTAACAATAGTATTGTTGCCAAATTTTAAAATGAAAATATGGTTGTAGCAACAATATAAATATGGTTGGTGGAACAAAAGTATTGTTTTCATGGGTTTTATGTTAACAATAACTTTATTACGGCAATCATACCGCCAAAATTGTATTTTTTTAAATTGACAATGTTATTTTTACGAATCTTACGCAATAATAGTAAAAATAATTAAATTTTTTCAAAACAAACAAAGATTTAGTATAACTGAAATAATTTAAATAAATACATTTTTTAATGTTTAATAAATCATTCCTGTTATTACATAGCTTACTTAATAAAATGCTCTATTGTTAAATAACAACTTAACCCAATCTTTACAAACAATTTTGGGAACCATAGTATGATTGTGTGTGAATTATACTATGGTTGTGAGGATCATACTATGGTTCTATGAGAAACATACTATGGTTATGAGGATCATAATATGATTGTGGGGATCATATTATGGTTGAATGTGAATAATAATATGGTTGTGGGGATCATAGTATGGTTGTGTGTGAATAATTCTATTGTTGTGAGGACCATAATATGTTATGGGGATCATAGTATGGTTGTGTGTGAACCATACTATTGTTGTGATGATCATAATATTGTTGTGCCACAACCATATAACCAACAATAGTATGATGGTCTTCAAATATTGTTATCCCAACCATACCTTTTTTCTGCGTGCGGTTTTAATGCACAAGCCCGATACGCGATTTACTAAAACTAGCTTCAACCCGACAAGTCGGTTTACCAGGTTTTTAGCGGACGGATTTTTCGGTTTTACATTTTTTGGTTGTTATACGCAAAAGCAAACTTCCACTTACTGAATACCTAACTACCAAAAATACTTTAGTAACCTCAACCTTTAAGTGTGCCGATTGACTCGGTTTCACCAATTGATTCGGATGTCTTTACCGTCTGTCTGTCCGTCTCTTCTTCCGACTGCTACCTATCTTGAGCTTACGTCGTAATTTACAAGTCGTAAATGTCATCGATCTGCCCCACATAACTTTCAGGGGATGTCCCCTGTCCCCTGCAGTGCATTACTTTGTCGAGTGAAAAGTAAAGGATCAGAGGGGGAAAGAGGAAGTAATGCTTATTGGCACTTGCGATGAATTTCTAAATATCGTAATTAGTGGGAAATACAATTGCCGAAAGTCGATTCCACATACGGACTGTACTAGAGAAAAGCGAATTTGATCTGTAGTGTATAGTGCGGTCAACTGGCCAATCGATAACAAACGGAAAGTCGCGTATCCTGCGAACATCCTCACGTCAGGAATAAGGCGTCGGATGTCTGATGCACATACACCATGAAAGAAACGATAGAACAGCTTCATGCAACCCACATTGCGACAATGCTCAAAGAAAATAATAGAGTTGGATACCCTACTTTTGCCTATCAGCACTATCGTCCTTCTTTGAACATAATCCAGTAGCTACAGGGATGATT
The DNA here is from genome assembly GCA_963513945.1 of Hydrotaea diabolus. Classification (NCBI taxonomy): domain Eukaryota; kingdom Metazoa; phylum Arthropoda; class Insecta; order Diptera; family Muscidae; genus Hydrotaea; species Hydrotaea diabolus. The sequence goes on from OY740720.1 coordinate 74,597,602, forward strand.
TTGGAGCACCTGCCTATATATGTAGGTTGTACTCCTTCTTCCGCCTGATGTAATTTGTATGGACATTAAAAATATAAGAAGGAGTGAAACATATTTTACACTGCTTTAAAAAGCCTATGCACTTCAGTGCTTCTTTCGACACTTTGAATATACGTCTAGCCCAACCAGCGTCACATTGTATTTTCGTGCCCAGAACATCAAGAGCATCTGATTGTTCGATATCCGTACAATCGATAGATAATGAGACACTGTTGGGTCAATATATCGCTTGTGAAATGGCAACCAGCGCTGTGTCTTACACACATTAAAATCTACTATATTCACTCGACTCTATACGAAAATGGTCAGTACACGCAGAAACTATGATCTCCAAAACCATACTATGATCCTCACAACAATAGTATTATTCACACACAACCATACTATGATACCCACAAGCACTGTATGATTCACTCAACCATACTATGATCACCAAAATTATTTATTAATATTGGGTAATGTTGTTATTTAAAAATAGAGATTTTTATCAAACAATTTATTAAATTGCTATGCAATTAGTTCATAGCCAGAATCGAGTCTATGATTTTATTGAACATTTCATTCAAAAAAACAAAAATATATATTCCAACGGCAGTCGAAAATACTTTTAGTTGCCTGCGAGGTGAGTGCAACTATACCATACGCACACACATACATGTATGCTCTTTAAAACCTGATTTGCTATGTTCATAGTCGCAACCATACTGTATGATTGCAGTAATCATATTATTGTTTACGTAAATTTTAAACTTTAATACTTTTGTTGCACCATGTTTATATGGTTGCTACAACCATTTTTTTTATTTCTAAATTTGGCAATAATACAATTGTTACATTTCAACAATATTAATATTGCCGCAATCAAACTGTTGTCAAAATTAAATTCAAAAAATAATAAAATGGTTACGACGAGCATGCTTTTATTTTAGAGAACATATTATTGTTGCGGTGACCATATAGTAACCATATATTTTCTCTGCGTGTAGATCTCGACCAAGTGTCTCATCCATAATTCGCCTTTTGCCTTTAATATCTTGAAGACTCGGCCTACGGTCGAATAAATATGGATGGCAGAGGTTGCTGCCATCCGCGAAAAAGTAGATTGGATTCACGATCTGACCCAAAAAATTCTCAATGAAAATAAGAAATAAAGAGGGAGAAAGGACAGGGCCCTGTCGCATATCTTCCGATATGTGTGTTAGATGAGAACCCATCTCTCTAATAATAACTCTAATAGTGCGATCTCTAAAAAAGCTCGATATAAATCTAGCAAACGTACTACCGACACTAAAAGCTAACAGCTTTGTTATGAGTGCACCGTGCCAGACTCTATCAAAGGCCTTAGAATTATCCAGACCCACTTCCTTACTCTCACCAAATTGGTGGATAGACCGACTCAAACTCTCCGACTATAACGCCATCAGGTCTCCGGTAGAGCGATTTCTACGGAAGCCATACTGTCGATCAGTAAGCAGGTAGTTGGGCTCTAAATACCTCACTAGATGGTAAGGTAATGGAGAGCATGGTTCCATTACCTAATGGAAAGTGCAGAGCAAATTGCAATTGGCTTTTTAGGGAGCAACCTTTCAACACGCTGGGAAGACTCCTGCACGGTTAAAAAAGTTACGTAATAGACGGGCTAGCGTCGAAGAGCACTTAAAAGGGACTAGTGCCGAATAACCATCCGGTCCCGGGGATTTATTTACATCGAGGCTCGCAAGAACCCTTTTAACTCCAAGCGTTCGAAAAAATTTCTGAGGCATGGAACTTGATACGTTTTCGATCGCGGAGAGTGGTTGATTGCTTTCCGACAAGGAAGAATTTCTTGCAAACATTTCAGCCAAAAGGTTAGCTTTATCAACCGGGTCAGTAAATGTCTGGTCGTTTTTAACAAGAGTTGGGATGCATAAATAACTATCCTTTACTTACTGTCACCAAACTGGTGGATAGACCGACTCCAACGTTCCGACTAAAACGCCATCTGGTCTCAGGTGAGCGATTTTTACGGAATCCATACTGTCGATCACTTAGCAGGTCGTTGGACTCTAGATGCCTTACAAAATGGTGGTTAACCATGCTCTCCGTTACCTTGGAGAGAGCAGAGTAAATTTCAATTAGCCGGTAATTCGCGGGATTATTGGCTTCACCCTTTTTAGGGATCGGTTGGACGTTCGCAACCCTCCAACATGGAGTGGTTGATTGCTTTCCAGCAAGGAGGAATTTTCTGCAAACATTTAAGCCAAAAGGTCAGCTTTATCAACCGGGTCAGTAAATACCTAATCGTTTTTAACTAGAGTTAGGATAGATGAAGAACTATCCTTTACTCTTCTTACAAACGAGCAAAAGCTCTTACTCCCCCTGGAAGAAGTAAGAACCTTTGTGGGTAGACGTTGTTGGTGCAGAAATTTTTCACGCCTACGCACTCTAGCCCACGAAGTTCTTGCTTGTTTACGCAGCAGTTCAGTAATGGAACTTGTCGGCAACTCGCATACTTAGTACCGATGAGCCATCCCACACCAAAGACAAAATGTGAGTCTACCAGGTGATGTATTTGCTTTAAATTCGCTGACCTACTTTTAATTTCCCCATGAGACAAACCACAAAAATCTAATCTAATAACCTTATGCAGTAATTTATTCCTTAAAAAAAATAACATTTTTGACTTGCTTTACAAAAACTTGGCTTAAAAAAACACCATTTGTAAATTTTATTAAACAGTCTTATTAATTTCTTAATTCCTTTTTACTCGTACACTCATAGTAGATTCCTTACAAAAATTTTTTTTAAGCAAATTCCGAGCACAACACGAAATAATTTGTTATCCCATGTTTAACATGCAAAAAAACATCTGAACTTTGTATGAACCAAATTAAAACTTTTAACAAAAACAACTACATCAAGAAATTTAAATTAGTATAATTTCTGTAAACGTTTTCAAAAAGCGTTTTCTACCGTCCAAGATTTGGAATTTGAATATCCTTTCAATAAGACCCACCAATGCGAAAAGTTTTGTCGTCTCTGAAAGCAGAAAAACATGTTTTTGTCGACTTTCTCTGGATTTCAGCTAACTAATGTTGGGACATACCACAAGCGTGCTGGTGACTTACACTCTTTTGTTGAACTAGAATGTAGGTGAAAAAAGCACGAAGGTTGCTATAAATATATCTGGCCTAGTCAGCACTAAGCGTTGCCTGGCGCCATCTGAAATCTCCATTGGAAAGTTTGAAATTTATTACCATAAAGTACTCAGAACGTTTTGACGTACGACCTTCATTCATGTTGTTTACAGTGACTTCAAAAAATCAATTTGGTAAATAAATGGAATTAACTCGTGAAAATTTTCATGCGATCATTTTTAACAACTTTCGGCGCGGATTATCACGACAAGAGTGCATCGATTAACTTAATTCTTTGTATGGCGATGAAGAACCATCCTGAAGCACTGTGAAAAACTGGTTAAATGAATTCAATTGTGGCCGCTGCACAGAGGGTCAGATTACAAAAAACGTGGTCATAACATCATAACTTCTAAACTATTAGTCGAATCGCTTAATAATGTACTAGAGATTTGTTGAGGAGGAGTCAGTCATTTCGTATATTGCATTTGTAAACAGGGTGTTATTACGCGGAGTTTGATACAGGGTCTCAAAGTGGACCACTTTCGTGCTGTTAATGTTTTAAAGACCTGTAACTTCTACAATTTTGAGCGGATTTGTAAAATTTTTTGCTTCAAGAAATTTTCTAAGAGAGACAAATATAATGACGAATTTTGGACGCCTTTAGGCAGGCACTAAATTTAGTTGAACAACTTATGTCACATTTTAATTTATAAGAAAATTTCATTGTTTTTGATAAAAATCGTTTAATCGAGGAGCTGTATCTCAATCTGAACCGTAACATAGACCGATATAACCCAATTTTTCTAGTGATTTCCTAATGGTAAAAGTTTGGTCGAATTCGGGTATAATATGTAGCTTTTAGAGCTGTCGGTTCTGAGATCGGGAAGGACCTTTGTGGGGACTATACGAATGTATCCCACTTCCATCTCAGCCATTTAATGGCGCAAAATTTTGGGTGATTGGGTTTAATTTGTGACTGCTAGGTTTAATTTGTGCGAGCTATACGAAACCTTGGGCCGATGTGGACAAATTTCTCCAGAAATTAGTGCTGGCCACTCGAAATGCTCTGTGCGAAATTTAGTTGAAATCGGATGTAACATGTGGATTTCAGTTCCATGTGAATCCGATCACTTTTTACAAGTTGTTCTTCGATTTTGACGAATTTTTGACATTGGCTCACTTTGGTTTTCTAAAAAAAACTCTTTCGGTTTTTTAAAAAATTCAGGATTCTGAAAATTACAGCAGTGGCAACATTTTCAATACGTAGTTATGATATCTGGGTTTTTTTTAACGATCAGTATTAATTAGACGTCTACTTAATATATTTCTTTTAACAATTTTTTTTTTTAAATTTTGGAAATTTTTTTTCCGCGATTTGGGAATAAAAGTAACTTTGATTTTTTCAAAAAAAAAAATTGGTAAAAGGTTATTACATTGGCTAATGACACAAATAAAAATTTGGGTAGGCACGATTCTACTTTTCGTGTCAAAATTTTAAATGTATGTCGCTCTTTACATTGTTTTCTATTTGTCATGCATAAGGAATTTTTTATTTCCATTACAAATAGCTACAGGCCATAAATAAGCATTAAAAGAAGGAAAAAGTTGTAGTAAAGTGAACCGATTTACCCTCACCCATTGAAGGATACGCTATAAGGTTTATGTTGGTCCTAACGGTATAGAAGCCATGGCTTTTTTTTTAAAAAAATTCTTTAAAAGTTTTTTTTTATTTAAAAATAGAATCACAGATTTTGAAAAAGGTACCTTCGTTTTTTCAGTTTTTTTGTTAAAGACCTTTAGTTATTTTGCTATCTATTAACACAATAATAGTTTATCGTGGCCACGTTTCTATTTTTCAGGTTATAAATTAAAATCTCCACTGCTGTAATTTACAGAATTTTATTTTTTTTTAAAAAGCCCAAACTGTTTTTTTAGAACATAAAGTGAACCAATGTTCAAATTTTTGTCAAAATCAAAGACCTACTTGTAAAAAGTGATCGGCATCAAATGGAATTGACGAGCTGTAGGTTCTGAAATCGGGAAAAACATATGTGTGAAATGAAAACATATTCCGATGTGGTTCCATTTTAATAGGGTTCGTCCTTGACCCAAACTTAAAGAATGCACCAAGTTTCATCGCAATCGGTTCATAATTGCGACTTGTACTTTGATTATATAGATAGATGGACAGACGGACGGACTGCCTTCGCTCAATGAAATCAGAAAGTGATTCTAAGGTGATTTGTTTACTTTACTTAGGGCCCAACTCCATGTCTTTAAGATGTTGCAAACATCAGTACTAAGTCATAATACTCTGCAACACAATGTGGTGTAAGATTGAAAAAGGTCAACAGATTTCCCACTCTACATGAATGAGTATTATTAATTTTGTGGCTTGTCAAATGGTTTTCAACGTTTCATGCGCAGTTCAAGAGGGAACTTTTATTTCATTTTGCATTTACTGAGGCTTTCAGGTTATGCTGCTGCTCTTACGCCATCTTGGCATGCTACGATAAAAATAAAATTAATTATTGGAAAATTTACGGTAAACATCGACAAAAGTGAAGGCACAAAAGTTTAGAACTTTTCGTTGAAAGGTTTGTAAACTTGGTTGATAATGTCAATGAAATAAATGGAAAAGTGTAACTACCCACATGTTTCTCCTATAGTAATAGGAAGCTGCAATGAATTTTAATGATGTCAACCTAAGGGTAAAAAAAATAAATTTTCACTTTTTTTTGATGTGGACAACATCTGAGCATCGAATGAGACCGATACCATGTCCCAAAAGTGTTCCCTGAAAGTGATGGTACACCAAAGATACACGTATTTAAATCTTTAAAACGGCTCTCCTGAACAAAACTGGTTTTTACCCTTACGTCCATTTCTATTTTGCGCGTCACATATACTAACTAGGGACATAATAACTGTTACAACATTGAACACACCCATTTCAATAGTAGAACTAAACATACCCCGTTAATGTCATATGGGTTTTGTAAGCTAACCTCAATAGCGTTAGTCTGTAACGGGATTTTAAAATTGTTTCAACTTTCATCATGGAGTGGTCCAATAATGATAACCGTATCGCTGTAATAGCGCTTTTCAAGTGTGAAATGAAGAAAGCGATATTTTCAAAACGCTCCGGCCTCTAAGGATTAGCCGCATGTTCGTCTACCGATGCATAAAACTGTTTGAGGAGACTGGAGATGTAAAAGACCGCCACCCTTAAATCAAGAATTCACAGAAATCCGCTCCGAAAACAGAAAATCAAGGCCCATGAGATGAATATCACGCAAAGTACCGGACATTTATTGACTGCAGCTTTAAAAAAATAGGATTGAAAAATTCAAACGTCTTTTGGTGAAGCACAGAAAAATTTTGTTCACCGATGAAAAAATTTTTACCGTTCAGGAAAAATTTGACAACCAAAATGATAGAGTGTATGCGCAGTCATCTAAGCATCTGAACTGATCCCAAGGGTGGAAAAGAAGCATCACCCAGCTTCAGTCAAGGTTTGGTGGGATGTCTCTTACAATGGGGTCGCTGACCTGCATTTCTGCAAACAAGTAGTCAAAACATCAGCCAAAGTTTACCAAGAAATCGCTTTGGAAGCTGTTGTGAAGCCTTTTAACAATTCCCTGTTCCAAAACCAGCCATGGACTTTCCAGCAGGATTCTGCGCCGGCCCATAAGGCTAAAACGTCCCAGGCCTGGCTTCGAAACAATTTGCCAGCGTTCATTTCCTTTTAAGAATGGCCCTCAGGCAGTCCAGATTTGAACCCATTGGATTACAAATTGTGGACTGCTTTAGAAGACAAGGTTTGTCACAAAAGATACCCGAACATTGGATGTCTTAAGACTGCTTTGGTTCGAGCTGTGGCCAATTTTCCAATGGACGAAGTGCGATTGACCAGTGCGACTTAAGGCGTGTGTAAAGGCAAAAAGCGGACATTTCGAATAAGTAGATTCTTTTTGGATACAATATGTGACAGCGCATAGAGAAAGGGACCTAAGGGTAAAAAAAAATCAATTTTCGTTTTTTTTCTTTTTTTGATGTGGACATCATTTGAGCATCGAATGAGACCGATCCCATGCCCCAAAAGTGTTCCCTCCCAGAGATATGCGCGTTTTATGAAAGTGAAGTCGACGATTCTAAGCGCAAATAGAAAGGGCCCTACAGCCGTATTCATAAAAAATTAAAACAGCTTTACAAACGATTGTTAAGCTTAATGTATGAAAACTGTATTCATAAACGATTATTAGCTTTATAATCGTTTTGTAAATCATTATTAAATGTGTGCATTTTAATATTCTTTCGACCCTACTTTAACAGTGTTTTAAAGTGACACACATATTTTTTGAAATTTTCGAATACAACGAAGAAAAAAATATGTTTAAAATATACGAGCAGAATGTATACGTTAATTTTTTTTGCGTTTGCAATCTTTTTTTCCATTTTCATTTATAAAAACTTCTTTATGGAAAAAACACAACACAAAAAATGGAAAATTGTAAAAAGTTTACTAGTGATTATTTTACAAGTAAGCATATTTATATATTTTTGTTTATTAAATCAGTTCTTTGTAAAATAAACAATAAAAAAATATATAGATTCGACTACTCACATAATTGATAATCGTATTACTGCATTATTAAGATTGAAATGACAAGTCAAACCGACCGTGTTGCCAGCATTGAATCGACAAATTGATTAAATTGTATATTAGTTAAAGTAGTGTTTATGAATACGTTTTCTTAACAATCGTTTGTTAGGCTAAAAGTGTTTGTTAACTTATATGTACTTTAAATCCCAATTAAGATTTTTTTATGAATACGGCTGCTAACTGTTTTTTAACCTTAGGTCCCTTTCTATTTTGCGCGTCACATATACTTAAAAATATTTGGTCCAAAATTATTCAGTATTTTTTATTTTACAGCACAAAACGTGTGTAACAGCATTAAAGTCCCTACTAAGTATGTATTGATATAAAAAATACTTAATTATTTCAACTCTTTCTAGAAAAATTTATTGCAAATGCTGTCGAGGAATTAAGATAACTTATTTTAATTTTGTTACTATTGAATTAATTTACATCACCAACAATAACTTATAGTATTAAAGAAAACTGAACCACACCCATCACAAAAGGAGAAAGAAAACAAATATCACAAAAGTGCAAGGTTTACAATGTCGCATCGAAATACATTATTGCCCTATACCTCGATTACAATAATAAATTAGTGTTGCAAATACAAGAACTACAAGGGCGACCGCAAAAATAACTGGCCTGGCACATTTTCTGTTTTACTAGCAACTTTTTATTTGGTTTTTAAAAGCAATCTTTTATAAGTCATCTGCCAAAATTTCCGAAATATTTAATGATTATTTTCTTTGTACAAGTTTTATAATTTAGTTTTATATTTTTTGAAAAATGGAAAATAAAGAGTTTCGTGCGGTAATTAAACACTTTTTATAAAAGGTTATACGCTACAATTAATCAAAGATGAATTGGATTCTGTTAATGGTGTTAATGCACCATCATACTCCACCGTGAAATCCTGGGTTCAACAATTTAAAATGGGTCGTTCAAGTAGGAAGATGAACAACGCTCTGGAAGACCGAAAACTGCTACTACTTTTGAAAACATTAGAAAAATATTTAATGAAGTGACTAAAGATAGACGAATAAAGCTCAGAGAACTTGCTGATATTGTTAAAATACACGAAAAACAAGTTTGGAGTATTTTTCATGATGAACTCCACATGAAAAAGCTATTCGCGAAAAAGGTGCCGCGTTTGTTGACTTTGGCCCAAAAAATCGTCCGTTGGACCAATTCCGAGGAGCTTTTAGCGATTCATCAGCGAAAGATAGAGTTCTTGCGCCGATTCATAACCGTTGGTGAAACATGGATCCATCACTACATTCGGAATGCAAAGAACAGTCAAAACAATAGATAGAAGCTGGTAAAAGTGGTCCCAAGAAGGCGAAAACTGTTAAGTCAGCAGGAAAAGTAATGGCCACAGTATTTTGGGATGCAAGGGGTATAATATTTATTGATTATCTTGAGAAAGGAAAAACTATAAATAGTGAATATTATTGTGCATTATTGGATGGGTTGAGTGAGGAAATTAATATAAAACGACCGCATTTAGAAAAAAACAGTTCTTTTTCTTCAAGATAATGCTCCTTCACACTCTGCATTTTTAACTTAACAAAAACTGGGCGAATTACGATTTCAAATTGCTCTGCATCCACCATATAGTCCAGATTTAGCTCCTTCTGATTATTTCTTGTTTCCAAATTTAAAAAAATTTCTCGGTGGCAAAAAATTTTCGTCCAATAGCGACTTGAAAAATCTTATTTTTCGGATGGAATTAAAAAACTTGAAAAACGTTTGATGAAGTGTATTGAGTTTGAAGGAGATTATGTTAAAAAATAAATAATAATAATTCCAAAAAAAAACGGTTCTTTTTATGTTAGGCCAGTTACTTTTGCGGTTGCCCTCGTAAGCCATAATGCCCTGTGATGTAAGGAAAAAGTGTTTCGCCAAAAAAAAAGTACTCATTGGGATTTAGAGTTATCCACTGTTCAGTGTGTGTTAGCAGCGCTCCAACCAATTTTAGAAAATACTCGACTTCACTATGATTTTTTAAAAAAAAATATAATTTTGGCCCATTTATAACCACTTCTATTACGATTCCAATGATATTTTGGTGGAGTTTTTCAACTACTGTGCAATCGCGTAATGTATGCAGTCCAAAGTGTCAATATGCTTTTAAGGCCATTCAGTATTTATGCGAATTTCCGAAAATTAAATTTACATAATATTTCTGCCAGTACACGGTTTCCCATGCGAAGAGTAATTCTCATGAATAGCAATGGCTACATTGCAAATTGCGTAATTTCATTGGAATCCCCTTTACATTTTTACAATTTTTGTATAACCACTGAATTAGTGCAAATAATGACTAGAATGTCACCGGCGCTATCAAAAGTAACAAAATCGCATTATTGCTCGAAAATGCAAGCAAAACGAAAACAAAATTAAAAAAAACACACAATAAACACAATATAATGAAATGAATTCACTGTATTTTCCTGGCGAATTCCGATAAATTGACATGATATTTTCACGCATGTGTAGTATTCAACGTGGCAGTATTTTAGTGCACAAGTTGTACATGAAAAACCACAACAACCCGCAGAGGATTTAAACAAATTCATTAACCAAAGTAATAAATAAAATAAATTTCAAATAAGATAAGAGAAAATATGTAATCCTAAAATAGATTTTAATGCCAACTCATGAAATCGAGTAAATTTATTGCTCGTGCCAAATGCAATATTTGGAAACATTTTGTTCCATGCCCACTTTTCTGGCGTTTGAGGGCGCAGAACTTATCCCAATGGCTCGTCAATATTTGTATTTGTTTTTAAATGACATTAAGTTGTACGAGGGCATATCAATAATTTCGTGACTTTTCCAACATTACTCGTAGGTATATGAAATGCTACACTGATTCCATCAAGTACCATCTGTTAATAGACTACTGTCAAATTTGAGAGAGTTGGGTCATTTAGTGTGTGTTTAACAGCTGTTCAAAACACACAACCTCGTGAGTTTTGTTAAAAATGGAAAGAAAAGTGAATTTTGAGTGCTAATTCAACATTATTTTTTGCGGAAGAACCATCAACCAAGGAAAAGCTTGATAAATGCGAGTACTATGGGAACTCTGCACCATCGATTTCAATGGTAAAAAAGTGGTTTACTGACTTTCGTTGTGGTCGCACAAGTACAAATGACGCTAAACGTTTTGGACTGCGAATTGAGGTCAATACACTTGAAATGAAGATATCGTGTTGGCCGATCGAAGATTAAAAGTTCGTGATATTGTTCATGCCTTAATTTGGCAGTGTGGTTTCGATTTTTTATGATCCGTTTGGTTTAAGAAGGCTGTCTGTAAGATGTCTGCCGTGTTTGCTCTCAATTGATCATACGTAAGCGTGTGACAAACTCAAAGGATTGTTTGTAGTTGTTTAACCGCAATTGGAATAAGTTTTCCGCGTTTTGTTTCTGTAGATGAAACATGGATCCATTACAACACTCCGGAGACCGAGCAGTAGTCTAAACAGCGGGTTTCTCCTGGAGAACCGGCTTTGAAGAAGGCCATGGTGACTTTGTCGGCCAATAAGGTAATGACAACAGTTTTTTTGGATGCAACCTCTTTAAGTGGGTATAAACAAGCGGTCCCAATTATCCAGGTTCAGGTTATCATGTGTCTTGGAAAAACTTTCTTTTTTTCTCAGATTACAAAGTGTTATCCATCTAGAGATATTTTTTCAGAACAAAAAAAATGAAAAAAATTCAAATCAAGTGTGGAATCTTTATTGGTAATTTCAAGGGACATTTTATGGCATTTATTTTTGGAATATAATTTCCTTTAAATGTTGGCCGCAACTACGCCTCAAGGTTTCCATTCTGAGGGTCCACTTTTGGATGACTCGATCGACATTTCGACCAGCATGGCTTTAATGACACGTGTAATGTTGGCTTAGAAAACCTGAATCGTAGTTGGTTTGTCAGCATAGACTTTGGACTTAACGTAACCCCAAAGAAAAAGGTCTAAAGGTGTGATATCACTCGATCTAGGCGGCCAACTCACCTGTGCAAAGCCGCTTTGCGAAATGACCTCTCAATAGATCCATTGTTTGAGCAACTGTATGGCAAGTGGCACCGTCCTGTTGAAAGCAAGAGTCGTCAAGATTATTTTGGGTAGCTTAAAGATCGATATCATGGCACGATAGCGAGCACCATCCACGGTTACCTTCCGGCCATCATCAATTTTGAAAAAATATGCACCGATGATTCCACCAGCTTATAAACCGCACCAAATCGTGGTTTTCTCTGGGTATAATGGCACCTCTTGAACCTCTTCTTGCTGCTCTTTAGTTTAAATGCTGCAATTTTGTTTATTGACTTTGGCGTTGAGCCAGAAATGGGCCTCATCACTTAACAACATTTTGGTTCAAAACAGCGGATCTTTCCGTTTCTCACCGAACGCTCATTTCCATAATACAGTTGCCAACATTTGAAGGTAATTATTTACAAAAAAATTAATGACATTAAATGTCCTTTCAAACTACCAATAAAGATTCCACACTTGCTTTGAATTTTTATTTAATTTTTTGTTTTGGAAAACTACCTCTTGATGGATCACCCTATACAATTTACTCTAAGTATGAAAAATAATGTCTCTTAAATGAGCCCCGTTTTCAGCTTTGCAATGATGGGCTCGCTTTAGAGCATTTTCCATAACACCTTTCAAAATTTGTTGCTAAAGCGTACGAATTTCTGCAACAATGTTGGCCTTGAGTTGAAGGATTGTCTCGGGCTTGTTCACATATACTCGCTTCTTCAAATAACCCCAAAGAAACAAAGCCATTCAAATGAAAATGAGCTTCATCACTTATGCGTTTGCGTTAAAATAATTGATTGCTGATTTAAATAATAAAATTATATTATTCTGGTTCTTTTTTCAGTTGTGAATCTCTCCATTATCTATTTTTGTTATTTAGTCTTATTAATATAAATGTTTAAACACCATAGTAAATTATGGCCCACCCTGTATATGGTCTATGTTTGTCTGGATTAGTTAAAGATTACTTTAGATTCGAGTTACACCAAATTTATAACATGGCCTGTACAGCGCTAATGAAAACATGGACTTTTGGTCCAATTTTAATAGATTTATTTATGGATTCGTTTTACCTCACTATGCAAATCGAAGCCTCAAATCTGTAAGGTTCGATACAAATTTTCAAATACTCGATTATCACTTGCTAGGATCTGAAATCGGTATGGAAGTGTGGTAAGCTTGATTCTATCACACAACACCTGTTATAAGAAATAACGAAACGTAAAACCTGAGCGTCGACTTTACAGAAAGTGGATAATTTTATCTTTTTATCGTCGACATGGAACTACGAGTAATTCTATAGACATAATGTTCCCTTACCTGCTTACGAGAAGTTCACTGCAACTTTCTTTCTAAAACAAGCAGTCAAATCATTCGGATTGCTTAGGTAAAAATTCATAATCTAAATCATCACTTACAAAATTTGAATCATCAAAAAATGATTATGCAAATGATTAGCAAATGATTATGAATAATAGGTTTCGGTCTCGCTAATATGTATACTTATATAAGTGATATAGATATAAGTGAAACTAAATTAATCAAAATTTAAAACAAAAATAAACTTCACTGAGAATTAATTTGTAAATTTAAATTGCGTTGTACTACACAAAAACTACGACGTCAATAAAAAAGAGGTAATAACTTTTGTTAAATTTGGGACTCTATTGCTATACCACTACAGTCATAGGTAGGAAGGGATATAAAGCAGAGTTACTCTATCTGGAAGAATCCTGATAACCCAAACCAACATCTCCATCGATAGCCGGTGGTTGAAAAGTTCTTGTAAATTTTGTTACTTAATATTGCTGGGGCATTTATATTTATTTATTTAATAATTATGGAGCATTCGTAAAAGCAATTAATTATAAACAAAAAAGGAGTCCACATAATATTTTTGAACGATAACCAGAGGCTTGGTAAAAAGTCGCGAATCCCAACCAAATAATCTTCTAAATTTCTGAGGGCTTTCATAGTCCTACTCTACATATGTGACAGCGCATAGAGAAAGGGACCTTACGGAAAAAAAATTAATTTTCACTTTTTTTTGATGTGGACAACAACAGCAACGAATAAGACCGATCCCATGCCCCAAAAGTGTTCCCTGCCAGAGTTATGCGCCTTTTATGAAAGTAATGGTACACCAAAGATACACGTATTTAAATCTTTAAATTGGCTCTCCTGAACAAAGCTGGTTTTTACCCTTAGGTCCCTTTCTATTTTGTGCGTCACATATGCAAGTTTTGAAATTCCAGTAATTTCAAGCATAAAAATTATACATTTTTTTAAATACAGTGCATGTTCGTTACAGAAGCTTTAACCCTTGCTTTCATAAGTTTCATGAGTCATTAAGCAACGACTGCTGTGGACCATACACTTAGTAGGGACATAAATACTGTTACAACATTGAGCACTCCCATTTCAATAGTAGAACTGAGCATACCCCCTTAATGTCATATGGGTTTTTAAAGCTAACCTCAATAGCGTTAGTCTGTAACGGGATTTTAGAATTGTTTCAACTTTCATCATGGAGTGGTCAGATAATGAGAACCGTATCGCTGTAATAGCGTTTTTGAAATTTGAAATGAAAAAAAGCGATATTTTCAAAACGCTCCGGCCACTAGGTATTAGCCGCATGTTCGTCTACCGATGCATAAAACTGTTTGAGGAGACTGGAGATGTAAAGAACCGCCACAGGTCGGGCCGCCCATGCCCTGTTCGAACACCGCATGTCATCAAAGCCGTTTAATCAAGAATTCACAGAAATCCGCTCCGAAAACAGAAAATCATGGCCCGTGAGATGAATATCACGCAAAAGTCCATGAGTCGAATCATTAAAAAAGACTTGGGGCTTTCAAACGACGTACCGGACATTTATTAACTGCAGCTTATAAAAAAATAGGATTGAAAAATGCAAACGTCTTTTGGTGAAGCACGCTGATAACTTGCACAGAAATATTTTGTTCACCGATGAAAAATTTTTTACCGTTCAGGAAAAAATTAACAAGCAAAATGATAGAGTGTATGCGCGGTCATCTAAGAAAGCATCTGAACTGATCCAAAGGGTAGAAAAGAGTCATCACCCAGCTTCAGCCATGGTTTGGAGGGGTGTCTCTTACGGTGGGGTCACTGACCTGTATTTCTGCGAACAAGAAGTCAAAACATCGGCAAAGTTTACCAAGAAGCCGTTTTGGAAGCTGTTGTGAAGCCTCTTAGAAATTCCCTGATCCAAAACCAGCCATGGACTTTCCAGCAGGATTTTGCGTCGGCCCATAAGGCTAACACGTCCCAGCCCAGGCTTCGAAACAATTTGCCAGCGTTCATTTCCTCGGAAGAATGACCCTTAGGCAGTCCAGATTTGAACCCATTGGAATACAAATTGTGGACAGTTTTTGAGGACAAGTTTTGTCACAAAAGATACCCCAACATTGGATCTCTTAATACTGCTTTGGTTCGAGCTGTGGCCAATTTTCCAATGGACGAGGTTCGTGCAGCTATTGACGATTGGCCAGTGCGACTTCAGGTGTGTGTAAAGGCAAAAGACGGACAATTTAAATAAGTAGATTCTCTTTGGATACAATATACATCAATAAATATATTAAAAAATATTTGGTCCAAAAACATTCAGTACTTTTTATTTTACAGCACAAAACGTGTGTAACAGTATTTATGTTCCTACTAAGTAATTCTAATACTCAGTTAACGCCGGTAGTTATGGGTCGTTTTACTAAAAAAAACCAAAATAACTCGACTTTAACAAAAAAACAAGGCGTCAACAATCGGGAGGCAAATAAAAACATTTTATTTATAAAATATATAAAATATACATATTCATGTTTGAAATATTAACAATATTTCCACATCTCTGGAGACTTTAAACATTTTATTAAAGAAACAAAAATATATTCAAGTGATGCACGTGATTTAACCATGATGAATGACTATATGTGACGCGCAAAATAGAAAGGGACCTAAGGGTAAAAACCAGTTTTGTTCAGGAGAGCCATTATAGAGATTTTAATACGTGTATCTTTGGTGTACCATCACTTTCATTAAACGCGCATATCTCTGGTGGGAACACTTTTGAGGCATGGGATCGGTCTCATTCGATGCTCAGATGTTGTCCACATCAAAAAAAGTGAAAATTGATTTGTTAACCCTTAGGTCCCTTTCTCTATGCGCTGTCACATATACGTAAGTGCAGGCAGATTTTAAATGAACGAGAACCAGTCGGCAGTAGAGTATTCCACCGAACAAAGTAAACACAATAAAAATCCTTCACACTGTTTTGTGATTGTTTGGTTTTTTATAATGGACAACAAACATGCAATGTATCGTGTGTGTTCATCTGTTTTTTTTTGGTATACCAAAAAAAACACACACACAAACATGCATTGTCTTTAAAACCTGTCATGCATTGTTCATAGTCTCAACTATGCAGTATGATTGCCGTTATCATATCATTGTTATCGTAAATCTTTTGTCGCACCAAGAATATTTATATGGTTGCTACAACCATATTTTCATTTCTAAATTTAGCAATAATAGTATTATTTTCAACAACATTAATATTGCCACAATCATACAGTTGTTAAAATAAAATTCAGGAAAAAAAATTTGGTTGCGACAAACATGCTTTTATTGTAAATAACATATTATTGTTACCGTGACCAAATAGTAACCATATCTTTTCCCTGCGTGAAGGAGTGTGGCCGTAAAACCTACATGTAATGTCATGTAGCCGCGTGTTTTGCAAACCACGAAATATGGCCTGCAATCAAATGACTCATGAAACTAATCCCTTTTAATTACACTCTGCGACAGCCACAATCGGTTTGGGATGAAACCACCGGGGAAAGTTATATCGGTCAAAAAAAGGTCATACGTGTCCCAGCGTTTCGTTGGGTCTCATCTAGGAATCGAGATATATCGATTTGAAGTTAGTAAGTATCGTATAGGGGAATTTGTCACGTTTTTGGCTCTTTTGTTTGACATAACTTGAGAACCACTCGTCCGATTTAGCTGAAATAAATTTATAGTAATAAAGTAATAGGACTTGACACTTTTTACCGTTTTGGATTTTTTATGAATTAAAAAAAAAAATTAATTTTTAGGCAAAAATAATTTTTTTTTTTCATACATTTATTTATAATTGCGAAACTGTTGCTTAAGTAGGAAAACGGTTTAAGAACAGATTAGAGGAATTGTAATTCTTAATTTTTCTAAATTTGTTTCAGCTAAATCGGACGAGTGGTTCTCGAGTTATGTCAAACAAAAGAGCCTAAAACGTGACAAATTCCCCTATACGATACTTACTAACTTCAAATCGATATATCTCGATTCCTAGATGAGACCCAGCGAAACGCTGGAACACGTATGACTTTTTTTTTACCAATATAACTTTCCCCGGTGGTTTCATTCCAAACCGATCACTGACCCTTACCATTTGTCGCAGAGTGTTATACATAGGGTATACCATGCTCACCACTTAGTCATAATACTCTGTTACATACAGCAGGGTGATATAAGGTATAAAAACGTTAGGCAATCGCAATCCACTGTAATCTTGTCCAAACGACTGTTTATAGTTTAAACTACCAATAACGCCCAACCAATTGCTTCTTAGTGTGTGAAATAATGATTAATGCTATAGATTGAATTTGAAAAATTCTCCTCCGCCCTCCGTAGTCTGTTTTATATTTTGTGGTTTCCGGAGTCTTGCTAATAAGTAAACTATAATCCACTAAATACTCAATTAGCAATTATGTCGTAAAATTATGATTTCACACCTGCCACAGCAACCTACATTCAACAAAACTACAATACCCCTCCACCCGTCAATATTCCCTTAAAGAAATTCTTATTCAATGTATGTAACAAACCCACAAGCATGAACACCTTGAGAACGGTGAGATTATAAAAGTTTTGTTGTCAGCATTAAAGTGGCGCACTGTAACAATATTTACCGCATTGTGGACGTGACCTATACAACAATCGACGAGACGATAAAGAAAAGCAAACACACGCACACAAATGATGAGTTACAATAACTCTTAACTACACACAACACGCTCAGCTTACAAACACCAGTAACAAAGTTAAAGATATCGAACAGGATGTCGGTATCAAAGTTTGTTATAGTTTCCTTCCACTTTCAGACAACTCCAACACAGACTCAAACGTAAGTTCCAACTGTCTGAGAACAAGGCAGGCTCTCACACACACACATATTTCATAAATCAAAACGTAAACAGTCTCTTATGTTTTTGTGTATCTGAGTCTGTTTAAGTTTCAGCATTTTAGTGCGGAAATAAAGAGACCTTAAAAAAATGCAGGCAAATACATTGGCCTGTTGAGGAATTTAAAAGACGTTTTCCTGTAGCTCTAGTGGCTACAAATTATACACAATTACGCCCGAACTTAGCATGGTACGGATTAATTGACCATTAATATAAATGTGGCGAAACTGAACCACATTGGTCCTTATTTTCGTATTGCCCCCTTTCTAAGGTCCTTCCCGATTTCATAACCTACAGATATAAAATCACATATTACAACGTATTCCGACCAAATTACTCACTGATTATTAACAAAATCCCACAACAGCCAGTTCTATGCACCGGATTGACTAGAAGAGTAATTTCTCAGTCTACGGCATCACGGCACTATGTGTGCCGCTACTAAAAACACAACTCAGCGTTACCACGCCCCAACACAAATTTCTAGTGGACCATTGGACCATATCGGTCTATGTTTTTGACAAGTTCCCACACAAAATCCCGTCCCGATTTGAAGTCCTGCAGCTTTAAAAGCCAACAACTTCGACCTATAACGCTTACATTTTGTGTGGCACAAAATTGGTATAAACTTTTGTTCTAATACTATTTTTAATAAAAGGTGGTTCAACGATAATGCTCGATGTAAATAATGAGTTGAACTTTAACGTTTTTCTTCTACTTAATTATTTTATTTTTGTACCCTCCACCATACAAGGGAGGGTATATTTGTTTTGTCATTCTGTCTGTAACACCTTGAAATAATCATCGGAGACCCAACAAAGTATATATATTCTTGATCCTCGTAAAGTTCTAAGACGATCTAGCCATGTTGTCCGGCTGTCCGTCTGTCCGTCTGTTGAAAATAAGATAGAGCCTGCATGAAAACAGCTAGGGAGCTGCAATTTGGCACAAACATGTGTAGTTAACCTATCATGGTTGGTATTGAAAATGGGCTATGTAGCTCTACGGGAAGTTGGTGTTGGATATCCTCAACCGACTCTACCACATAAAAATTAGTTTAAATTTTGCAAATAATAATCTTTATATAGGAGCAATCATCTGTGTAAAAATGATTAAGATTGGGCCACCATTTCTTGTACCTCCCATACAAACGGCCTTATGGGCCTTGAGCAATAATATGACTATAACTCACCACAAACTTGACCTCTCGAAATGAAATTTTACACATCAAGATTTCTATATACAACACACTTCTACGCTGAATTCGGTTGAGATCGGAAAAGTCCTACTGGTACCTCACACACTAACGGTCTCATGGGCCTTGAAAAATAATATGACAATAACTCACCACAAACTTGACCTATCGAGACGAAATTTTCTACATAAAGATTTTTATATAGAACACATTTCCGCACCAAATTGAGTTGATATTGGCTAGCCTCTTTTTATACCTCCCATACAAACGGTCTTATGGGCCTTGAGAAATAATTTGACAATAACTCACCACAAACTTGACCTATCGATTTGAAATTTTCCACATAATGATTTATATATAGGACACACTTCCGCACCAAATTGAGTTGATATTGGGTAGCCTCTTTTGATACCTCCCATACAAACGGTCTTATGGGCCTTGAGAAATAATATGACAATAACTCACCACAAACTTGACCTATCGATTTGAAATTTTCGACATAAAGATTATATATAGAACACACTTCCGCACCAATTTGAATTGAGATTGGGTAGTCCCTTCTGATACCTCCCATACAAACGGTCTTATGGGCCTTGAGAAATATTATGACGATAACTCACCACAAACTTGACCTTTCGATATGAAATTTTTAACATAATGATTTATATATAGAACAGACTTCTGCACCAAATTGAATTGATATTGGGTAGCCTCTTTTGATACCTTCCATACAAACGGTCTTAAGGGCCTTGGGAAATAATATGACGATAACTCATCACTAACTTGACCTATCGAAATTTTACATATAAACATTTCTATATAGCGCGCACTTCTGGACCAACTTGAGTTGAGATTTCTTCCTTCTGATACCTCCCATACAAACAGCTTTAAGGGCCTTGAGAGATAATATGTAAATAACTCATCGCAAACTTGACCTATCGAAATGAAGTATTTCACATAAAGCATTCTATGTAGAACATACTTCTGTACGTAATTTGGTTGATATTGTGTAGGCCTATCCGGTACCTCCCCTACAATCGGTCATATGGGCCTTGAAAAATAATATGACAATAACTCCCCACAAACTTGACCTATCGAAATGAAATTGTACGCATACAAATTTCTATATAGAAATTATTTGGGAATCTGGTGGAGGGTATCCAAAGTTCGGCACAGCCAAACTTAACACTTTTTACTTGTTTATATATGCTTTATTTGAATTTTTGAATCTGCTCCAAAGGAGCCTAACAATAAGTATACGAATGTTAAGTATAATTCAATAATGAATCCTAGTATGGATTTTTTGTTATGTGAATCTACGCTTATTGGCAGGAATTTGCATTAATTTTGTAAGTACAATTGGTATGGAGCACATGTCTGAAAATTTCAAACCTGGTTTGGCTTAAACCTCGTGATGAAGGGCCAGTGGACTTTTACTGTCATTTACAGAGTGTTTTTTATTATGTAGAATGAAAAACTCTAGTTATGTACCAGTGTATAACGGATAACTCTAGAATATCAGAGTGGATGACCTAAAAATGGTTGAGTCGATTTTATTCGTTGGCGTGGTTTTTACCTACTGTTAAAGGCCTTTTCGTGTTTGGGTTAAACCTCGTGAAATAGATGTGGTGGCCTCTATAGCCAGACATTTCCGTAATTTTGGCATTGTAGGATTTTTGTGTTGACTTTTTTTAGGATCACGTATAAGAGCATTTAAGCCACGTGACGTAGAATAAAGAGTTCTACGCAGTCTTTCGGGCGCGTGTGTTAGCGATTACTGTTACGGCTGAGGCACAGGTGTAGATTCGAATCGGATCCGAAGTCTTAAAGAGCTTGGACTCCACAATCCTTGTCTAGCAAGTATGTTATCATGACGTTCGAATTTTTGAATTGCCTCTTTAACGAGAGGTATTTTTAAGTCTCGGTGGATGTTTTTGTTCCTCATATACCAAGGGGCGCCGGCCGCCATGTCTTCGATTGGACTCTTGGATTTTGTCGAGATTGCTCTAGTTTGCTTTGCTCCATAGCTGGTCACCGTATAACCAAAAAGGCTTGATTGTACTGTTGTAAAGCAGGTCCTGATATTCAAGGCTTAGTTTGGAGTTCGCGTTAAGGAGCCAGTGAAGTTGATGGACCTTAAGTTTCAGTTGAGTCTTCTTGGTTTCAATATGACTTCTCCAGGTGAGTCGGCGATCCAGGTGGATTCCAATGTATTTAACATTATCAGATTGAGAAAAAGGAATATTGTTTAGTTTCAATATCGGGCAAGTGATCAAATTCAGTGTGAAAGTAACCTAAGTGCATTTAGCCTCATTGACTTTTATCCTCAAGTCAGAGAGCCAAGATGCTACTTGTCTGAGAAGTGTACCTAGATTCATAGATGCAATATCCTGCTTTTTATGTGCGGCCATTATAGCGGTATTGTCGGCAAAAGTGGATGTTAGCACGTTTGGGCTGGTAGGGATATCTGCGGTAAACAGAAGTGAATGATAGGCCCCAGGACGCTTTCCTGGGGCACACCTGCTAGTATTTCACTGCCATCGGTGACGTGTAGGCCACATTTGACTCTGAATCTGCGGTTTTCTAAATAACACTCAAGAATTCGATGCGTATTTAACGGTAAGTATTTGC
The DNA here is from genome assembly GCA_963513945.1 of Hydrotaea diabolus. Classification (NCBI taxonomy): domain Eukaryota; kingdom Metazoa; phylum Arthropoda; class Insecta; order Diptera; family Muscidae; genus Hydrotaea; species Hydrotaea diabolus. The sequence continues at coordinate 74,619,524 of OY740720.1, forward strand.
AAATTTTGTTGGTCAAACTAAAGTGCCAGACTTTGTCAAATGCTTGATGAACATCCAGAAATTGGGCGCACCAATATTCTCGCCGTTCCACACTGGTCCCAAAGGCACTTTTTTTGTTCAAAATTCGCTACAGCCTACAAATGTGAACCGATTTCGAAATTTTTTTTTGGTCTGCGCTCTTGACAAAATTTGCTATCGATCTGTGGGAGCCGATTTTTTAAAATCGGTCCAGTAAAGTCCGTAGTTAATGTCAAAGTTGCTGAAAATTTCACTTTTTACCTTCAGCGGCCGCTACAAATCGCAATAGTTGAGCGATTTCAACGTAATTCCTTGTTGTAATAGCAAAAGATCCCGCTAGGACGATTTTGGAAAAAAGGATTTTCAAAACATAATTTTTAAGGAAAGTCCTTGAAAAATGTACTTTTGTTAAAAATTTGGTCAAAACTGTTATTCTTGACCGATTAAAATAAAAAAAAATTGTATGGCTATTATGGTAATACGTACTATTAATTAGTTTAGTGAGATTTCTAAAACATATTTTTTTTTACATGCAAAAATTACTTGAAAATGGTGAAAAAAATAGTTGTTAAAACTGCTCTACAGGGCGAACCAATTGTCCGATTTTAAAGTGCTATACATGTTTTTATTTGTGGCAGCATTCTCTACAATCAATTCATTAGAATCTTTAGTAAAAAACTTACATAAATGCAAAATTTTCATCAATCATTGATCATGTTTCATATATGAAACATGAGATGCGTATTTCCCAACTCTGTGTGCAGCGCAAACTAATGAAAAAAATTCTAACCTTAAGATAATTTAAATATTAACTAATTTGAGTGGAAAGTGCGAAATAGTCAACGTATAAATTGATTTAAAAGTAAAATACATAAATCATATTTATTATATTAAAATAATAATTTCAGTTCATACTACAAAAATTTGAAATTCTTAATATTTGTTATATATTTCCATTAAGTACAATGAATATTACTATTGAGTTCTTAAAACTTGTTCTACTTCATTGTCAATCATTTGTTTTGAATTGTTTTTGAAATGTCGCATATTAGAAATTTTAGGATCAAAAGATGTTAGCAACTTATGAAGTAGATCAGTGTTTGTTTTAACTCTATTACATTTTCGGGTATTAAAATTACGATAATATTTAAAGTCTTTGTTTCTGGATTCTTGGGCTTCTTCGGATAAGTTTCCTATTGGAATCAAAAATTTACTAACTATTTTGGCGCCATGAAAAAGAATTTTGTGCACTGCTGAAGGCATATAGTACCACCCATAAAGTTGAATGTACATATCAGTTGTTTCTTTAGCATATGAATTGAATTTATCGGGATCAATGTCTCTACCACTCGAAAGAGATTGTAGTATGACGCCAAATCTTCTTATTAATATTTCATTGACGCCAGTAATTTCAGCTGTGAGCTTAGGGTCACGAAAAAATCTTCTAGCCGTATTGCCATCATTTGAGTTTCCACATCCTTGTTTAGGATAATCAATCAAAAGTCCAGTCTTTTCTTTAAATTGCTGTTGAATTCGCTGTTTTGTTTCGCACAATTGTTGTTTTTCTTCCAGAGTTCTTGCTTGCCACTTACAAAAAGGTAATCTATACCCAATGTGAAGAATGTTGTCCATAAACCTTAATTTTGCATGTAGAGGAGAGACTCCATACTGCATATTTGCTTCAACTTCAATTTTTTGAGCTAACTTTTCGACATTATTCATTTCAGAAGGGGTTGCTCCGCAAATGAAACATGTGGCATGCGAGGCAGTTCCTGTTAAAGCTGTGCACACCTTTCCGTCTACCATAGTCAGATTAAGGATGTGATGAACCTTTATTTTGCCATACTGAGTATTAATATAAGTGGGCGAAAGCAACTTAATTTCATTTCTAATTGAGTTGACCACTGAAACTATATTCTCTTCAGTTTCTTTTATGTATTCAAAACTGATCGGTCTGCAGTACCTAGTGGAGCATGGTTCAGGATTGGACCAAATAAGTTCACGATGTTCTCCATTCTGATACTCTAAAGTTAGCGGTACAACAGATACCATGAAAATAGTCTCATCTGAAATACTTCCATCTTCAAATGTTTGCTTATATTGACTTTGGTCAGATGCCCCATCGCATCCCCACTTATAAGTTAACATCACACGATGTCTTCCATGCAGAGCTTTAGTTACTAACTGTGGTATTTGAAAAATTCGTTCGGCTGTGTGGTTTAATATGCCTTGTAAATCTATACTAGCCCCTTTTTCACTAATGTGTATACTATTTGCCGTAGGATAACACCTTTCTTTCGCAGTAACTAGGCTCTTATAAGATACCAAAACATTTGCGTTTTTTTCTTGTATCTTAAACCGTATAGTATTGTACTGCCACTTGGACAATTTGAGATCTTCCATCAAAGCCAATGATTCATCTTCAGTGAAATGTGTAATATCTGATGCATGAGGCACATTATTTAAAACGTTTTCAATTTGTTCTATTAAATGACCTTTTCCAGATTCTATCAAATTTTTATAAAAAGCATCTTTTATCTCCTCGAAAGAGTAAGAACTGGTAATTGGCTGCAATTTTCGACATTTGGTTACCCTCGAACTTTTTTCATATTCGATTAAAGGCCTCCCGCGTTTTTCAAGTTTATTAAAATGGACAACAAAGTTTTTCGATAGCCAAGACTTGTTTTTATCTATAAATACCTTTTCATTGTATACTACATTTGCTAATTTTGTCTTGAATGTTGCTATAAAAGTAGACTCCAGTTTATCTTGAATGATTTCAGCTTTTTCATTGTTCATTTCAAAATTCCTTCTAATATAGTACATGAGACGGTCAACTTTTATATCCTTTCGTTGCAGGAGTATATTTGATAATACACTATGTTCTATACAGAAACTATCCATATTTGATGTTTTTAAAGTAACTTAGTTCTATTTTATACTTTTAGAATTAATTTTCACTCCCGAATATATATTTATACACAATATACAGGGCTGCGACCAAATTACATCTAACACGTTATGGACAATTTCGAAATCGGTTCACATTTGTAGGCTGTAGCGAATTTTGAACAAAAAAAGTGCCTTTGGGACCAGTGTGCGTTCAAATGATTTTACAAATGCTTGGGTCAGACGGTGTACTTGTTCGATGGTGTTGTGACTTTCCCGAAACCCTAACTGATGGTCTGGTATTATTTTCTTTGACACGAGAAGCGATTTTGTTTTCTATAAAGGAACTTTTTTAAATAGTTTGGATAAGCAGTGAAGCACACTGATCGGCCTGTATGAGGAAGTTATTGATTTGTCATTTCCTGGCTTTAAAATCATTTGAATCGGAGAAATAGTGCAGGCTTTAGGAAAGTAAGTATGTCTCAAAATTGTGTTAATTTTATGATAATTTTGCCAGGTACTTTACAGCAATATAGGGAAGTTCCAAGATCATTTTAGGCGTGATAAGATCATATTCAGGTGCTTAAACGGGATTCACGGCTTTTTTAATGACATGCAGAACTTCAAAAGCGTTAGTAAATAATGGAATTGCGGCTAAAGCTTTATCAACTGGTGGAAGGAGGTCGCTACTTGTAGGATTTGGGCAAAATACCTGGGACAGGTGGGAGTTTGTAAATTACATGATTTTAAATAGTGTATCTGGAAAATGTCGACCTTCGCTATCCATACACTACTGCATACGTTTTCTGAAGTTATCATGAACTCTAACAAGCACGTCGACTTGTATACGAAAAGCACGCTGCACTGCAATGATCGAGTGCGCATTTGAAAAATACGCTTCAAACAAAAAACTGACCTCTACTCACGTGTCTAATGCATGGTGGCAACTGAAGAGTGACTGAAATATAAATCTCCCTTTAGCCACTAGAAGATGCGCATACTCTTAACTCTTTTCGGCCAAAAGTGCCGCCACAGCCTGCAGTGCAAAAAACAACTGATCGCTTTCCACCCTGTACAAGGAAGAACCAAACATTTGTGAAAAATAATTTACAAAAAATTTAGTTTGGAGAATGCGAAAATTTTAAAATTGGTTTATGCGTAAGCGAATATTTTTGAATGCAAATAGTTTTAATTTCGTATATGTATAGTGTGATCCATATAGAGGTATTTTTTTAGAACAAATAAAAAGAAATAAAAATTCAAATCAAGTGTGGAATCTTTATTAATAATTTGAAAGGACATTTTATGGCATTTATTTTTTGAAAATAACTACCTTCAAATGTTCGCAAATATATTATGGAAGTGAGCGTTCGGTGAGAAACGGGAAGATCTTCTGTTTTCGACCAAAATTTTGTTCAGGTGTGGTGCAGTTTATAAGCTGGTGGAATCATCGGTGCATATTTTTTCAAAAATGATGATGGCCGGAACGTAACCGTGAATGGTGCTCGCTATGGCGCCATGATATCGATCTTTATGCTACCTAAAATATAGTGTATGCGCGGTCATCTAAGAAAGCATCTGAACTGATCCAAAGGGTAGAAAAGAGTCATCACCCAGCTTCAGCCATGGTTTGGAGGGGTGTCTCTTACGGTGGGGTCACTGACCTGTATTTCTGCGAACAAGAAGTCAAAACATCGGCAAAGTTTACCAAGAAGCCGTTTTGGAAGCTGTTGTGAAGCCTCTTAGAAATTCCCTGATCCAAAACCAGCCATGGACTTTCCAGCAGGATTTTGCGTCGGCCCATAAGGCTAACACGTCCCAGCCCAGGCTTCGAAACAATTTGCCAGCGTTCATTTCCTCGGAAGAATGACCCTTAGGCAGTCCAGATTTGAACCCATTGGAATACAAATTGTGGACAGTTTTTGAGGACAAGTTTTGTCACAAAAGATACCCCAACATTGGATCTCTTAATACTGCTTTGGTTCGAGCTGTGGCCAATTTTCCAATGGACGAGGTTCGTGCAGCTATTGACGATTGGCCAGTGCGACTTCAGGTGTGTGTAAAGGCAAAAGACGGACAATTTAAATAAGTAGATTCTCTTTGGATACAATATACATCAATAAATATATTAAAAAATATTTGGTCCAAAAACATTTAGTACTTTTTATTTTACAGCACAAAACGTGTGTAACAGTATTTATGTTCCTACTAAGTAATTCTAATACTCAGTTAACGCCGGTAGTTATGGGTCGTTTTACTAAAAAAAACCAAAATAACTCGACTTTAACAAAAAAACAAGGCGTCAACAATCGGGAGGCAAATAAAAACATTTTATTTATAAAATATATAAAATATACATATTCATGTTTGAAATATTAACAATATTTCCACATCTCTGGAGACTTTAAACATTTTATTAAAGAAACAAAAATATATTCAAGTGATGCACGTGATTTAACCATGATGAATGACTATATGTGACGCGCAAAATAGAAAGGGACCTAAGGGTAAAAACCAGTTTTGTTCAGGAGAGCCATTATAGAGATTTTAATACGTGTATCTTTGGTGTACCATCACTTTCATTAAACGCGCATATCTCTGGTGGGAACACTTTTGAGGCATGGGATCGGTCTCATTCGATGCTCAGATGTTGTCCACATCAAAAAAAGTGAAAATTGATTTGTTAACCCTTAGGTCCCTTTCTCTATGCGCTGTCACATATACGTAAGTGCAGGCAGATTTTAAATGAACGAGAACCAGTCGGCAGTAGAGTATTCCACCGAACAAAGTAAACACAATAAAAATCCTTCACACTGTTTTGTGATTGTTTGGTTTTTTATAATGGACAACAAACATGCAATGTATCGTGTGTGTTCATCTGTTTTTTTTTGGTATACCAAAAAAAACACACACACAAACATGCATTGTCTTTAAAACCTGTCATGCATTGTTCATAGTCTCAACTATGCAGTATGATTGCCGTTATCATATCATTGTTATCGTAAATCTTTTGTCGCACCAAGAATATTTATATGGTTGCTACAACCATATTTTCATTTCTAAATTTAGCAATAATAGTATTATTTTCAACAACATTAATATTGCCACAATCATACAGTTGTTAAAATAAAATTCAGGAAAAAAAATTTGGTTGCGACAAACATGCTTTTATTGTAAATAACATATTATTGTTACCGTGACCAAATAGTAACCATATCTTTTCCCTGCGTGAAGGAGTGTGGCCGTAAAACCTACATGTAATGTCATGTAGCCGCGTGTTTTGCAAACCACGAAATATGGCCTGCAATCAAATGACTCATGAAACTAATCCCTTTTAATTACACTCTGCGACAGCCACAATCGGTTTGGGATGAAACCACCGGGGAAAGTTATATCGGTCAAAAAAAGGTCATACGTGTCCCAGCGTTTCGTTGGGTCTCATCTAGGAATCGAGATATATCGATTTGAAGTTAGTAAGTATCGTATAGGGGAATTTGTCACGTTTTTGGCTCTTTTGTTTGACATAACTTGAGAACCACTCGTCCGATTTAGCTGAAATAAATTTATAGTAATAAAGTAATAGGACTTGACACTTTTTACCGTTTTGGATTTTTTATGAATTAAAAAAAAAAATTAATTTTTAGGCAAAAATAATTTTTTTTTTTCATACATTTATTTATAATTGCGAAACTGTTGCTTAAGTAGGAAAACGGTTTAAGAACAGATTAGAGGAATTGTAATTCTTAATTTTTCTAAATTTGTTTCAGCTAAATCGGACGAGTGGTTCTCGAGTTATGTCAAACAAAAGAGCCTAAAACGTGACAAATTCCCCTATACGATACTTACTAACTTCAAATCGATATATCTCGATTCCTAGATGAGACCCAGCGAAACGCTGGAACACGTATGACTTTTTTTTTACCAATATAACTTTCCCCGGTGGTTTCATTCCAAACCGATCACTGACCCTTACCATTTGTCGCAGAGTGTTATACATAGGGTATACCATGCTCACCACTTAGTCATAATACTCTGTTACATACAGCAGGGTGATATAAGGTATAAAAACGTTAGGCAATCGCAATCCACTGTAATCTTGTCCAAACGACTGTTTATAGTTTAAACTACCTATAACGCCCAACCAATTGCTTCTTAGTGTGTGAAATAATGATTAATGCTATAGATTGAATTTGAAAAATTCTCCTCCGCCCTCCGTAGTCTGTTTTATATTTTGTGGTTTCCGGAGTCTTGCTAATAAGTAAACTATAATCCACTAAATACTCAATTAGCAATTATGTCGTAAAATTATGATTTCACACCTGCCACAGCAACCTACATTCAACAAAACTACAATACCCCTCCACCCGTCAATATTCCCTTAAAGAAATTCTTATTCAATGTATGTAACAAACCCACAAGCATGAACACCTTGAGAACGGTGAGATTATAAAAGTTTTGTTGTCAGCATTAAAGTGGCGCACTGTAACAATATTTACCGCATTGTGGACGTGACCTATACAACAATCGACGAGACGATAAAGAAAAGCAAACACACGCACACAAATGATGAGTTACAATAACTCTTAACTACACACAACACGCTCAGCTTACAAACACCAGTAACAAAGTTAAAGATATCGAACAGGATGTCGGTATCAAAGTTTGTTATAGTTTCCTTCCACTTTCAGACAACTCCAACACAGACTCAAACGTAAGTTCCAACTGTCTGAGAACAAGGCAGGCTCTCACACACACACATATTTCATAAATCAAAACGTAAACAGTCTCTTATGTTTTTGTGTATCTAGTCTGTTTAAGTTTCAGCATTTTAGTGCGGAAATAAAGAGACCTTAAAAAAATGCAGGCAAATACATTGGCCTGTTGAGGAATTTAAAAGACGTTTTCCTGTAGCTCTAGTGGCTACAAATTATACACAATTACGCCCGAACTTAGCATGGTACGGATTAATTGACCATTAATATAAATGTGGCGAAACTGAACCACATTGGTCCTTATTTTCGTATTGCCCCCTTTCTAAGGTCCTTCCCGATTTCATAACCTACAGATATAAAATCACATATTACAACGTATTCCGACCAAATTACTCACTGATTATTAACAAAATCCCACAACAGCCAGTTCTATGCACCGGATTGACTAGAAGAGTAATTTCTCAGTCTACGGCATCACGGCACTATGTGTGCCGCTACTAAAAACACAACTCAGCGTTACCACGCCCCAACACAAATTTCTAGTGGACCATTGGACCATATCGGTCTATGTTTTTGACAAGTTCCCACACAAAATCCCGTCCCGATTTGAAGTCCTGCAGCTTTAAAAGCCAACAACTTCGACCTATAACGCTTACATTTTGTGTGGCACAAAATTGGTATAAACTTTTGTTCTAATACTATTTTTAATAAAAGGTGGTTCAACGATAATGCTCGATGTAAATAATGAGTTGAACTTTAACGTTTTTCTTCTACTTAATTATTTTATTTTTGTACCCTCCACCATACAAGGGAGGGTATATTTGTTTTGTCATTCTGTCTGTAACACCTTGAAATAATCATCGGAGACCCAACAAAGTATATATATTCTTGATCCTCGTAAAGTTCTAAGACGATCTAGCCATGTTGTCCGGCTGTCCGTCTGTCCGTCTGTTGAAAATAAGATAGAGCCTGCATGAAAACAGCTAGGGAGCTGCAATTTGGCACAAACATGTGTAGTTAACCTATCATGGTTGGTATTGAAAATGGGCTATGTAGCTCTACGGGAAGTTGGTGTTGGATATCCTCAACCGACTCTACCACATAAAAATTAGTTTAAATTTTGCAAATAATAATCTTTATATAGGAGCAATCATCTGTGTAAAAATGATTAAGATTGGGCCACCATTTCTTGTACCTCCCATACAAACGGCCTTATGGGCCTTGAGCAATAATATGACTATAACTCACCACAAACTTGACCTCTCGAAATGAAATTTTACACATCAAGATTTCTATATACAACACACTTCTACGCTGAATTCGGTTGAGATCGGAAAAGTCCTACTGGTACCTCCCACACTAACGGTCTCATGGGCCTTGAAAAATAATATGACAATAACTCACCACAAACTTGACCTATCGAGACGAAATTTTCTACATAAAGATTTTTATATAGAACACATTTCCGCACCAAATTGAGTTGATATTGGCTAGCCTCTTTTTATACCTCCCATACAAACGGTCTTATGGGCCTTGAGAAATAATTTGACAATAACTCACCACAAACTTGACCTATCGATTTGAAATTTTCCACATAATGATTTATATATAGGACACACTTCCGCACCAAATTGAGTTGATATTGGGTAGCCTCTTTTGATACCTCCCATACAAACGGTCTTATGGGCCTTGAGAAATAATATGACAATAACTCACCACAAACTTGACCTATCGATTTGAAATTTTCGACATAAAGATTATATATAGAACACACTTCTGCACCAAATTGAATTGATATTGGGTAGCCTCTTTTGATACCTTCCATACAAACGGTCTTAAGGGCCTTGGGAAATAATATGACGATAACTCATCACTAACTTGACCTATCGAAATTTTACATATAAACATTTCTATATAGCGCGCACTTCTGGACCAACTTGAGTTGAGATTTCTTCCTTCTGATACCTCCCATACAAACAGCTTTAAGGGCCTTGAGAGATAATATGTAAATAACTCATCGCAAACTTGACCTATCGAAATGAAGTATTTCACATAAAGCATTCTATGTAGAACATACTTCTGTACGTAATTTGGTTGATATTGTGTAGGCCTATCCGGTACCTCCCCTACAATCGGTCATATGGGCCTTGAAAAATAATATGACAATAACTCCCCACAAACTTGACCTATCGAAATGAAATTGTACGCATACAAATTTCTATATAGAAATTATTTGGGAATCTGGTGGAGGGTATCCAAAGTTCGGCACAGCCAAACTTAACACTTTTTACTTGTTTATATATGCTTTATTTGAATTTTTGAATCTGCTCCAAAGGAGCCTAACAATAAGTATACGAATGTTAAGTATAATTCAATAATGAATCCTAGTATGGATTTTTTGTTATGTGAATCTACGCTTATTGGCAGGAATTTGCATTAATTTTGTAAGTACAATTGGTATGGAGCACATGTCTGAAAATTTCAAACCTGGTTTGGCTTAAACCTCGTGATGAAGGGCCAGTGGACTTTTACTGTCATTTACAGAGTGTTTTTTATTATGTAGAATGAAAAACTCTAGTTATGTACCAGTGTATAACGGATAACTCTAGAATATCAGAGTGGATGACCTAAAAATGGTTGAGTCGATTTTATTCGTTGGCGTGGTTTTTACCTACTGTTAAAGGCCTTTTCGTGTTTGGGTTAAACCTCGTGAAATAGATGTGGTGGCCTCTATAGCCAGACATTTCCGTAATTTTGGCATTGTAGGATTTTTGTGTTGACTTTTTTTAGGATCACGTATAAGAGCATTTAAGCCACGTGACGTAGAATAAAGAGTTCTACGCAGTCTTTCGGGCGCGTGTGTTAGCGATTACTGTTACGGCTGAGGCACAGGTGTAGATTCGAATCGGATCCGAAGTCTTAAAGAGCTTGGACTCCACAATCCTTGTCTAGCAAGTATGTTATCATGACGTTCGAATTTTTGAATTGCCTCTTTAACGAGAGGTATTTTTAAGTCTCGGTGGATGTTTTTGTTCCTCATATACCAAGGGGCGCCGGCCGCCATGTCTTCGATTGGACTCTTGGATTTTGTCGAGATTGCTCTAGTTTGCTTTGCTCCATAGCTGGTCACCGTATAACCAAAAAGGCTTGATTGTACTGTTGTAAAGCAGGTCCTGATATTCAAGGCTTAGTTTGGAGTTCGCGTTAAGGAGCCAGTGAAGTTGATGGACCTTAAGTTTCAGTTGAGTCTTCTTGGTTTCAATATGACTTCTCCAGGTGAGTCGGCGATCCAGGTGGATTCCAATGTATTTAACATTATCAGATTGAGAAAAAGGAATATTGTTTAGTTTCAATATCGGGCAAGTGATCAAATTCAGTGTGAAAGTAACCTAAGTGCATTTAGCCTCATTGACTTTTATCCTCAAGTCAGAGAGCCAAGATGCTACTTGTCTGAGAAGTGTACCTAGATTCATAGATGCAATATCCTGCTTTTTATGTGCGGCCATTATAGCGGTATTGTCGGCAAAAGTGGATGTTAGCACGTTTGGGCTGGTAGGGATATCTGCGGTAAACAGAAGTGAATGATAGGCCCCAGGACGCTTTCCTGGGGCACACCTGCTAGTATTTCACTGCCATCGGTGACGTGTAGGCCACATTTGACTCTGAATCTGCGGTTTTCTAAATAACACTCAAGAATTCGATGCGTATTTAACGGTAAGTATTTGCAAATTTTGTTGGTCAAACTAAAGTGCCAGACTTTGTCAAATGCTTGATGAACATCCAGAAATTGGGCGCACCAATATTCTCGCCGTTCCACACTGGTCCCAAAGGCACTTTTTTTGTTCAAAATTCGCTACAGCCTACAAATGTGAACCGATTTCGAAATTTTTTTTTGGTCTGCGCTCTTGACAAAATTTGCTATCGATCTGTGGGAGCCGATTTTTTAAAATCGGTCCAGTAAAGTCCGTAGTTAATGTCAAAGTTGCTGAAAATTTCACTTTTTACCTTCAGCGGCCGCTACAAATCGCAATAGTTGAGCGATTTCAACGTAATTCCTTGTTGTAATAGCAAAAGATCCCGCTAGGACGATTTTGGAAAAAAGGATTTTCAAAACATAATTTTTAAGGAAAGTCCTTGAAAAATGTACTTTTGTTAAAAATTTGGTCAAAACTGTTATTCTTGACCGATTAAAATAAAAAAAAATTGTATGGCTATTATGGTAATACGTACTATTAATTAGTTTAGTGAGATTTCTAAAACATATTTTTTTTTACATGCAAAAATTACTTGAAAATGGTGAAAAAAATAGTTGTTAAAACTGCTCTACAGGGCGAACCAATTGTCCGATTTTAAAGTGCTATACATGTTTTTATTTGTGGCAGCATTCTCTACAATCAATTCATTAGAATCTTTAGTAAAAAACTTACATAAATGCAAAATTTTCATCAATCATTGATCATGTTTCATATATGAAACATGAGATGCGTATTTCCCAACTCTGTGTGCAGCGCAAACTAATGAAAAAAATTCTAACCTTAAGATAATTTAAATATTAACTAATTTGAGTGGAAAGTGCGAAATAGTCAACGTATAAATTGATTTAAAAGTAAAATACATAAATCATATTTATTATATTAAAATAATAATTTCAGTTCATACTACAAAAATTTGAAATTCTTAATATTTGTTATATATTTCCATTAAGTACAATGAATATTACTATTGAGTTCTTAAAACTTGTTCTACTTCATTGTCAATCATTTGTTTTGAATTGTTTTTGAAATGTCGCATATTAGAAATTTTAGGATCAAAAGATGTTAGCAACTTATGAAGTAGATCAGTGTTTGTTTTAACTCTATTACATTTTCGGGTATTAAAATTACGATAATATTTAAAGTCTTTGTTTCTGGATTCTTGGGCTTCTTCGGATAAGTTTCCTATTGGAATCAAAAATTTACTAACTATTTTGGCGCCATGAAAAAGAATTTTGTGCACTGCTGAAGGCATATAGTACCACCCATAAAGTTGAATGTACATATCAGTTGTTTCTTTAGCATATGAATTGAATTTATCGGGATCAATGTCTCTACCACTCGAAAGAGATTGTAGTATGACGCCAAATCTTCTTATTAATATTTCATTGACGCCAGTAATTTCAGCTGTGAGCTTAGGGTCACGAAAAAATCTTCTAGCCGTATTGCCATCATTTGAGTTTCCACATCCTTGTTTAGGATAATCAATCAAAAGTCCAGTCTTTTCTTTAAATTGCTGTTGAATTCGCTGTTTTGTTTCGCACAATTGTTGTTTTTCTTCCAGAGTTCTTGCTTGCCACTTACAAAAAGGTAATCTATACCCAATGTGAAGAATGTTGTCCATAAACCTTAATTTTGCATGTAGAGGAGAGACTCCATACTGCATATTTGCTTCAACTTCAATTTTTTGAGCTAACTTTTCGACATTATTCATTTCAGAAGGGGTTGCTCCGCAAATGAAACATGTGGCATGCGAGGCAGTTCCTGTTAAAGCTGTGCACACCTTTCCGTCTACCATAGTCAGATTAAGGATGTGATGAACCTTTATTTTGCCATACTGAGTATTAATATAAGTGGGCGAAAGCAACTTAATTTCATTTCTAATTGAGTTGACCACTGAAACTATATTCTCTTCAGTTTCTTTTATGTATTCAAAACTGATCGGTCTGCAGTACCTAGTGGAGCATGGTTCAGGATTGGACCAAATAAGTTCACGATGTTCTCCATTCTGATACTCTAAAGTTAGCGGTACAACAGATACCATGAAAATAGTCTCATCTGAAATACTTCCATCTTCAAATGTTTGCTTATATTGACTTTGGTCAGATGCCCCATCGCATCCCCACTTATAAGTTAACATCACACGATGTCTTCCATGCAGAGCTTTAGTTACTAACTGTGGTATTTGAAAAATTCGTTCGGCTGTGTGGTTTAATATGCCTTGTAAATCTATACTAGCCCCTTTTTCACTAATGTGTATACTATTTGCCGTAGGATAACACCTTTCTTTCGCAGTAACTAGGCTCTTATAAGATACCAAAACATTTGCGTTTTTTTCTTGTATCTTAAACCGTATAGTATTGTACTGCCACTTGGACAATTTGAGATCTTCCATCAAAGCCAATGATTCATCTTCAGTGAAATGTGTAATATCTGATGCATGAGGCACATTATTTAAAACGTTTTCAATTTGTTCTATTAAATGACCTTTTCCAGATTCTATCAAATTTTTATAAAAAGCATCTTTTATCTCCTCGAAAGAGTAAGAACTGGTAATTGGCTGCAATTTTCGACATTTGGTTACCCTCGAACTTTTTTCATATTCGATTAAAGGCCTCCCGCGTTTTTCAAGTTTATTAAAATGGACAACAAAGTTTTTCGATAGCCAAGACTTGTTTTTATCTATAAATACCTTTTCATTGTATACTACATTTGCTAATTTTGTCTTGAATGTTGCTATAAAAGTAGACTCCAGTTTATCTTGAATGATTTCAGCTTTTTCATTGTTCATTTCAAAATTCCTTCTAATATAGTACATGAGACGGTCAACTTTTATATCCTTTCGTTGCAGGAGTATATTTGATAATACACTATGTTCTATACAGAAACTATCCATATTTGATGTTTTTAAAGTAACTTAGTTCTATTTTATACTTTTAGAATTAATTTTCACTCCCGAATATATATTTATACACAATATACAGGGCTGCGACCAAATTACATCTAACACGTTATGGACAATTTCGAAATCGGTTCACATTTGTAGGCTGTAGCGAATTTTGAACAAAAAAAGTGCCTTTGGGACCAGTGTGCGTTCAAATGATTTTACAAATGCTTGGGTCAGACGGTGTACTTGTTCGATGGTGTTGTGACTTTCCCGAAACCCTAACTGATGGTCTGGTATTATTTTCTTTGACACGAGAAGCGATTTTGTTTTCTATAAAGGAACTTTTTTAAATAGTTTGGATAAGCAGTGAAGCACACTGATCGGCCTGTATGAGGAAGTTATTGATTTGTCATTTCCTGGCTTTAAAATCATTTGAATCGGAGAAATAGTGCAGGCTTTAGGAAAGTAAGTATGTCTCAAAATTGTGTTAATTTTATGATAATTTTGCCAGGTACTTTACAGCAATATAGGGAAGTTCCAAGATCATTTTAGGCGTGATAAGATCATATTCAGGTGCTTAAACGGGATTCACGGCTTTTTTAATGACATGCAGAACTTCAAAAGCGTTAGTAAATAATGGAATTGCGGCTAAAGCTTTATCAACTGGTGGAAGGAGGTCGCTACTTGTAGGATTTGGGCAAAATACCTGGGACAGGTGGGAGTTTGTAAATTACATGATTTTAAATAGTGTATCTGGAAAATGTCGACCTTCGCTATCCATACACTACTGCATACGTTTTCTGAAGTTATCATGAACTCTAACAAGCACGTCGACTTGTATACGAAAAGCACGCTGCACTGCAATGATCGAGTGCGCATTTGAAAAATACGCTTCAAACAAAAAACTGACCTCTACTCACGTGTCTAATGCATGGTGGCAACTGAAGAGTGACTGAAATATAAATCTCCCTTTAGCCACTAGAAGATGCGCATACTCTTAACTCTTTTCGGCCAAAAGTGCCGCCACAGCCTGCAGTGCAAAAAACAACTGATCGCTTTCCACCCTGTACAAGGAAGAACCAAACATTTGTGAAAAATAATTTACAAAAAATTTAGTTTGGAGAATGCGAAAATTTTAAAATTGGTTTATGCGTAAGCGAATATTTTTTAATGCAAATAGTTTTAATTTCGTATATGTATAGTGTGATCCATATAGAGGTATTTTTTTAGAACAAATAAAAAGAAATAAAAATTCAAATCAAGTGTGGAATCTTTATTAATAATTTGAAAGGACATTTTATGGCATTTATTTTTTGAAAATAACTACCTTCAAATGTTCGCAAATATATTATGGAAGTGAGCGTTCGGTGAGAAACGGGAAGATCTTCTGTTTTCGACCAAAATTTTGTTCAGGTGTGGTGCAGTTTATAAGCTGGTGGAATCATCGGTGCATATTTTTTCAAAAATGATGATGGCCGGAACGTAACCGTGAATGGTGCTCGCTATGGCGCCATGATATCGATCTTTATGCTACCTAAAATAGCAGCCCATAATCTTGACGACACTTGGCCACCTATATAGAGTGATATTACACATTCAGACATTTTTCATTGGGGTTACGTAAAGTTCAAAGTCTATGCTGACAAACCAGCTACAATTCAAGTTTTGCGGCTAACACTTGAAGGAAATTATTTTCAAAACATAAATGCCATCCTTTCAAATTACCAATAAAGATTCCACACTTGATCTGAATTTTTTAAATTTGTTTTCTTCTAAAAAAAACCTCTAAATGGATCACCCTATAAATGCGAATATTCGTTACAACTCTAATAGACAAACTGTGGCTTACCTACTCAGATGCCGTAGCGCTTTCTTCTTTGCCTATTTAACATCTTCTCAAAGTATTATTCAATATTACCCCAATCTTACAAGGCATTGCTAGTATTTATTTTTGAAATGTTTAACGTTTCAGTTATCAATATCAGATTTTATTTGCAAACTCACTAAACTCATTCCCTAGTGCTATAGCAATATAAATCACTTTTGATACTCACTGGCAAATGTTCACAAATTAAATTTAATGCAGCATTTCAGCTTAAAGGTAGCAATAAGTATATTATTACGTTGCCTTCCGTCGTAGGCAAACGATAGACAAGAAAAGTTTCTTTAACATTCTTATTGTCGCTGTCTGCAGATCCATTTATTTTATATTTTTACTGAATTATCCAGACATCGTTCTGAGCCTATAAATATCTTTGCAGACATGGGTGTTTTGAAACTCTAGCTCCTTTAAAAAAGTATATGCCCACGCAAGAAAATTTAACATTTTCCAAAGATGAAAGCGGGCGAAGGCAGGCAGAATCCTGAATATCAACAGCTAACGTGAAATTATCACGGTCTTTGCGCGTATGCAAACATCACAATTTTCTTTTCAATGAGAAAGTTAACAAATCCTCAGCAAAAATTCTTACCATTCTATGCAACTTACCACAGCAGAAAAGATGGAGTTCGTGTGGTAGACTCGCTGCCTTGTTTTTGCGAAATCATAAAATAGCCTGTAGACACCACCTGAGAATGTGAGTGTTGGTGTATTAAAACCAGCAGAACAAAAATGTTGAATTTTTTGCTTAATTGTTTTTTCTGTTCTTTCCGTACGACATTTTCTTAGAATGTAGCAGATGAAAAAAAAATACTTCATTGGACGGCGCACCGACATCTCTGATACAGGGTACTGTGACTCTACGCTGCATAGGGCAATGTGACTTTGTCCGGATATTTTTTACACCAAATACAAGAGGAGAAGGACCCTGTGACTATTCTTGATTTGGCATCACTATCTGGATTCATTGAGCAATGTCTGTACATCTCTTTGTTTAGTTATCATTTTAATCAAAGTACAGGTCGTAAATCTAAAACGATTTCGAAGGCAAAATTCTATTGTATCTGATCCACATCAGTCCATGTTAATGATAAATGATACCAAACTGTACTGTAGCTGACTTTGACTAAATTTCTAACAGAATGTTTCAAGGAGCAACAGGTCTAATTAGACCTTATCATTGCATGATTTTGGTCAGCTCCCATAACAAACCCTCCAAAGTTTTCAGATTGTGCTCATTTTTTGAATAGGGCTTTACGTGCGCCCATCAACCAACAACGGTGAAGCCACATATTACCTAACGATTTGGGTTCCTTTCCTATTGATATGGGTTCATTCCAGTTTACAATTCACATTTCACTTCTAACCCTAGTCAAATCTCCATACAAAGAACCATTCTAATTTTTAACCCGAGTGGGTGGGATGACATATTTTTAATACGAATTTGCTTAAATAAAACAAACCTCATTATAAACTACCTACAACCAAGACAGCTGAAATTGAACTTGAGCGTTCCAGGTAAAGTGGCCAAAACCAAAAACCGATATTCCGGTTTTTATGTCCAACTAAATTCGACAGAATTCAATTCAGGCTGTTACTTTTTATGAAAATTGGTTGAAATTTAGATATAGTTCATACACATAAGTCCAACCAATTTTATGCCTTTAGCTCTAAATGCCACATAGTACATCAAATACTCATAAAGTTGGGTACAGTTGACTCCGATCGATAGGTAATCAGCTCAGATAAAACACTAAGTGTTGCCTGGCGCTATCTGACATTTCCATTGGAAACTTTGTCATTTTTTAGCATAAAGGTACTCAGAACGTTTTGACGTACGACCATCATTAAAATAACTCGTGATGAATTAAATTAAATTAAATAAAATTGACACGTGATTTTCGTGCGATCATTTTTCACAACTTTCGACGTGGATTATCACGACAAGAAGGTCGTCCAAAAACGGCTGTTGTGCCAGGGAACATTGATGCCGTGCGTGAACTGATAGTGCAAGATCGTCATATGACATACCGTGAGATAAAGGTATCCTTGGGCATTTTTTCCACCAGCATACATTCGATAGTGCATGAACACCTGGCCGTAAAAAAGGTTTGTTCTCGTTGGATACCGCAAAATTTGACAATCGCCCAAAAAGATCTCGTGTCGATTGATGCAAAGAAATTTTGAAAAAATACGATCGCGGTGCTTCAGAAGACGTTTATAAGATCGTCACAGGTGGCGAATCATGGATCTATGCGTATAAGCCCGAAATAAAACAGTAATCGACCGTGTGGGTCTTCGAAAATAGGCCAAATCCAACGAAAGTTGTTCGTGGAAGAAGCACTTCGAAGCAAATGGTCGCCTGTTTCTTCAGCAAAACGTGTCATGTGGCACTGTTCCGCTTGAACAACGAAGGAGGTCAATTCTGATTTGTTTGCCTGAAGTCTGTGGAGAAATTCAAAAAACGAACAAGATAAGACGAATCATTGTGCACAATGACAATGCAGCTCTCACACATCGGCTCAAACCAGCGCTTTTGACCGGCCAAAACGTCGAATTGATGGGTCATCTGCCGTACAGCCCTGACTTGGCACCAATGACTTCTTTTTATTTCCGCACATCAAGAAAAAAATGCGTGGTCAACGATTTTCGTCGCCAGAATATGCTGTTGAAGCGTACAAAAACCATGTTTTGGAGGTGTCTCAATCGCAGTGGAAAAAGTGCTTCGACAATTGGTTCGAGCGCATGCAAAATTATATAAATCATGCTGGAGAATACTTTGAAAAACAATAAAACCATTTTTGATGATAAATATTCGCATTTTCATTATAAGCCAGAAATATATATAGCCCTCGTACACCTAAGGCAGTGCAAGGCTTGTTGTGTTCTCTAGTAGTTGCCAAATTCTATCATTAAGGACTTTCTGTGTCGTCTACAAAACTTTAGATCCTCCTCCAGAATATGCGCTTTTGGAGCCGGAAGGAGCTGTAATCTTGATCTCTCGAAAGCTGGGCATTGGTTGAGAAAGTGCTTAATTATTTCGATATTCTCCTCAAATGCATTGCACATGTTTGATCCCACTCTGCCCAGTATGAACTGCCCACATCTTGTTTTCTTAAGACTTATTAGCTTTGTTGTTCTTCTTTAATCATTGTTTCCCCAAATTGTTTTGCTTATATTGCTGCCTGCTATGATATTCCATAGCCTTTTGTTATCGACCAAGGCGCAAGATTTAATTTTAAACTCTTATTACTTTAAAGGGAAAGTCGATTTCTATGCTAACTGCCTGTCCAGCTAACCCTTTTCTTGCAAGTTTGTCGAGACTACAACATCTTTCGGCCAGCGTGGCAAGCCTAGAGCGTATAAGGGGGTCGTGTAAGAAGAGGATCCAATGTTTCGTAGACGATTTAAAACGTCTATACGAGTAAGGAAAGGAAATGACAGGGGCTTTGGTGCATATCCATTGGGCATGGATCCTTATTTTTTAGACGTCTCTTCTTTAGACCTGGCAAATTCCTTCAATAAATCTTACAGACATTCATTTATTGTTCACAAAGATTCATTCAAATTCCCATTATTCACATTTGCCAAATATTCGCATCTGATACATTCCATTGTAAATTATAAAATGATAAAGATTCGCTTAAATTTTACTTCACAGTCGACACAATAGCTTAATAGTAAATTCACTAAACGAATATACAATCAACCCCTTACAGATGCTCGTGCATATTCTTGACTTATTCTGAATGCATTTCAAATTTTTTACAGGCTCTTTTAGAATTTATTCAAATCATTGCCAAATTTTCTGCTCAGGTTGAATGGAAAATAAAATGGGTATTTGTAAGAGTAAGATTGCTTTGGTGTAATGAAAAGAATTGTCGAAAATTGTGACAACATATCAGCATAAGTCAAGTAAAAGAATATTCTGTACATAAACTTTGGGGAAATACATCAGGGCAAGTAGAAATTACTGTTATAAATGGCATAGCCGAATCTTTCACACCTCATTAAATGGCATTAAAAATTGGTTCGTAGTTTTTATTAGACAAAAAATCGTTCTCTATTTGTATAAAATCTTAGCAATTTATTCAAACCGTAGTGGATACGTTTTTCCTCCATCATATCGCGCTTGCTCCACAAAAGTGTTTAACCTTAAAACATTCAAAAAGACACCTATTTTTTAAGCAAATATAAAAGCCTAATTTAGGCGTGACTTACTATGTCATTACTTACATGTTCCGAAAAGCCAACTGGAAATTGGTTTTTGGACCACCCTGTCCAGGCTTTAAATTTACCCAAATTTTAAAACTTACGTCATATTTAAATTTGTGAGGAAATTTTATTGTTTTCGATAAAATTAGCGAAACATAAAGCGTAGTTCAAATAAAACACACGATGATAGTTCAAAATAAAAAAAGTTTTTAGAGAATAATATTAAAATGTTTTATAACGATAGAAGGATCTTTGACAATTTTGTGTGAAAAACTATATAGGCGAAATGCTCGCTACTGCTTCGTTGGTGTAAATTTATCCGAGGCATGAAAAATATGGACCATCATGAAGATTTAAAGTTAATTGTTCCTGGCTTATTAAATCCAAAAGAAAGAAGTCAAACGGTGATAAATAACATGACCGTGGCGGCCAATTAACATCTCCACGACGTAAGATAAAATGGCCATTGAATTTCTGGAGGCCAATTAACATCTCTTCGACGTGAGATAACACTGCCATTGAATTTCTCGCGCAAAAGAGCCATTGCTTTGTTGGCTGTGTGGCAACCATCCTGTTGGAACTATATATCGACAAGGTCTATATCCTGAATTTCTGGCCACAAGAAGTCCATTATCATCTTGCGATAACTAAAAATTACTCGAGGATTCTGATTTGCCCAAATTCGGCACTTCCGGTTGAGGACACATTTGGACGATTATGCTGACCAAAAAAGCACGAACTGCATGAAATTCACCTTGATTTGAACGCCCATTTTTGTAAAAGGAATCAACAATCTTAACGTGCTGCTCAATTGTGTACCTCCGTAAGGCTGAAGCTGTCTAAAAAAACCAGACGTTAAGGTGCGACTCACAATTAACGTCGTGCATTATGCTTGGAGCACACTT
The DNA here is from genome assembly GCA_963513945.1 of Hydrotaea diabolus. Lineage (NCBI taxonomy): Eukaryota > Metazoa > Arthropoda > Insecta > Diptera > Muscidae > Hydrotaea > Hydrotaea diabolus. The sequence continues at coordinate 74,640,781 of OY740720.1, forward strand.
TCCATGCGGGGGCTATATCTAAATCTAAACCGATTTTTTTTCGATTTCAATAATGTTCTACCTTGGTCCAAACAGCTTACATGTGCTAAATTTTATTAAGATTGGATGTAAAATGTGGCTTTTTTGAACAGAAAAATTGAATGAAGATGGGAGCTATATCTTAATCTGAACCGGACTTCTGCTATTTCAACAAAGTCCTAGGTTAGTCAAAAAACTTAATCGTGCTAAAATTCATCAAGATTGGATAAACGATGTGGCTTCTAGAGATAAAAACAGAAAATTGGATAAATATGGAACCTATCACTAAATCTGAGCCTATTTACTTCGATTTTACTATCAAGATATAGCTCCCACATAAATCTTCAACCGATTTTATCAAAAAAAAAAATAAAATTTTCTCATAAATTCAAATATTACATTAGTTTTAAAATCTGGGTAAATTGGGTTCAAAAACATATTTCCATCCTGGAGTGTAGGCTAAAATATAGCCGGCCAAGCCTGACTTTAGCTTTTTAGTTGTTTTAAGTTAACTTTAATTAAAAAAGTATCCTCTTAAGAGACATACTTTTATCTGCAACATCTTAAGTATCGAGGCGATGTCAAAGAATGGACCAATTTGGTCAATAGGAATTGCTATAAGTCGCTCATAGCGGAGAACGCGACATTTCATCACGACATATTTGAAATTGTCTACTTCCGATTAAACATAGTTAGCTTTTGGTCGCTCAAAACGCACACACAGCTGCAGGTTATTTAAACAGGAACTGTGAAAATATAGGCCGATATGGAACAGGTGAAATAGGGTTCGTTCTTGACCAAAAATGAAACAATGTATCAAAATTCGTTTAAATGTCTTCATATTTGCGATTTTTTCATTCATCTAACAACGGAAAAAAGGACGTCGCCAAATAGAACTAAATAGTTATTCTGAAACTTTTGGTGAATAAACATGGAGTCTATCTTCCTTCTTGAAGGATGCTAAAAAAATCAGCATTAAATAATAAAGCTTGTACTGCTTGTTTTAGGGTAAAATTACATTAATCTTTCAATGTTAGAGTACACTTAAAGAAGATTTTTATCGTCTTTCACCGGGACAAGTCGATTTCTACCCAACACCACTTCATACATTTTATGTGCATGAGAAGAGCTCCATGACTGAATTGCCAATATTAAATTTTGTATTATTCGGGTGGAAATATGGTTGTTCTTTGATTTGCAAATATTTATACAATTTTTGAAACTTTAACATTTGCAAAATGTGGATATACTAAAATTGTTGGTGCAATCAGGCTTGGAAATATATTTCTCTTAATGATTTATTACTTTTAATTGGCTTCTGTTACTTTGGCAAATAAAATTTGAAATAGTTAGATAACTAGAATTTTAGTTCAATTGTTTTTCACATTGAACACACTCCCTGCGAGAGGATGAATTCGAAATTGTGTTGGGCGCTAATTTTGTGGTATTTAGCTCTTTTTAAATTAATGAAAATCGATGAGGATATCTAATGCTTTATTGGGGGTACGACCAAATTCATAGACAGTGCCACTAAGCTTACAAATATGAATTTCATAAATGTTTGATTAATTGGGATCACAAAACTAATATATTTTCATAGGAGTTTAGATAGTAACAAGTATACATAATAATCTGATAAGTAAGTTAAAAAAGTCTAAAGTAGGACAAAGGCAAATATACGAGGGCGGTTCGGAAAGTTCTTAGCCTATCAATGAAAGAGAATAGTTAGTTTTTCAAAAATATTTTTATTTTTCAATATAATCTCCTGAAACTTCAATACACTTAGTCCAACGCTTATCTAGCAATTCTATCCCTTGATTAAAATAGTTTTCCTCAAGGTCTTCAAAATAGTGGTTAACAACTGTAATTGCATCTTCATTTGAGGTAATACGCTTGCCAGCAAGGATTTTTTTTAGATTTGGAAACAGGTAAAAGTCACTGGGAGCTTAATCAGGAGAATAAGGTGGGTGGTCAAGCAAGTCGTACTTTAATTCGTTGATTCGCCATTGGTCAAACACTCTTGTGCGCTGGTGCATTGTCTTGATGAAAAATTATTTTTTTGTGTTGTAAGCCAGGACGTTTTTCTCGTATTTGTACATTTAATTGATCTAAAAGGTTGCAATAGTACTCTGTTTTACCCTTTTGAAGATATTTAATCAATAAAATACCTTTGAAGTCCCAAAAAACCGTTCCTATAACCTTACCAGCCGATTGAATTGTTTTTGCCTTCTTTGAGGCACTTCCTCCAGCTTCAGTCCATTGTTTGGATTGTTCTTTTGTCTCTGGAGTATAGTGGTGGATCCATGTCTCATCAACAGTTATGAAACGACGCTTAAAATCCATTTTATTTCGCTGAAAACGATCCAAACAAGCTTGAGATATGTTCATTCTTATGCGTGTTTGGTCGACTGTTAACAAGCGCGGCACTCATCTTGCAGAAATCTTTTTCATCTGTAGTTCTTCATGCAAAATAAAATGGACTCGATCATTTGATACCATATCATGCACTTTGGCTACAACTTCTGTTGTTGTTGCTGTTTTTGGACGTCCACTACGTGGTTCATCTTCAATGCTTGTACGACCACGTTTAAATTCAGTAACCCAATTTTTTACTGTTGCATATGAAGGAACACTTTCACCTAGCACATTCACCATATCATTTTGCATTTCTTGTCCCGATAAACCTTTTTTATGTAAATATTTAATGACACCACGCATTTCTCATTTTTCCATTGTAAAAAAATCGCGGATGCGTCTTTTATGAACACCTCTTTCTATATGAAGGAGTTGCCAGATCGAAACAAAATTTAACATGTGGTCATAGCAGAGATGGGAGTTTCCAAAACGCTTTTTGTGCTAGGCTAAGAAGTTTCCGAACCGCCCTCGTATATAAGATTCTGTGCACTGTGGTAAATATATGTCTTACCGCTTTTGTACATACCTTAACCAAGATCTGAATTAAAATGCGACTTCTAGAGCGACATGGCCTTTTATCAGGAGGTCATTTATATCGCAGCTATATAAATAATTGACCATGCTTGGATATGTACTCGTATATCCAACAATGTACTCTGATAAATTTGAGCCAAATACAATTTGTTGCCAGACCGTAAAGTCCAAAAATCGGCAGTAAGATTAATGTACGAGTAGATATACAGAAAGAAGCTCCTTGAGCAACAGAAGTTTAAATCGAAAAGAGAAATTTTCAGTTTTGCTATAGGATAACATTGACCGAGTTGGTTCCCTTGAGCAGGGTTGGTTATAGAACGTAAAGAGTGGTTAAATTTTAAGGGCCGATCAACAACTGCTGCCATTTCTTGTCACCAGTGACGATGTTTGGAATGGTCAAAATGCTTTAGTTCTTGAGTCAATTGCGCCTTGTAAGCGTGTAAATGCAAGTCTTTATGCATAATGTTCATCAACGACGAGCGTGAGAGGAACTATTTTTGGGCACGACGACGAGTTGAGGTGGACGGCTCTTCAGCCACACTATCGCGAACAGCAACAATATTGCAGTACGGGCTGTTTGCAGTACGAGCTATACGAGCATGTACTGGTGTTTTCACATCTCCTACATACCCGGTTTGCTCAAATTTTTGCACGATTTTTCCGACTGTACGCACATTTGGACGATTAAATTGACCAAAAAAATCACGAAGTGTACGTTATGCATTTTGATTTGAACGGCCAATTTCATAATAAGACTGAATAACAGTAACGCGTTGCTTGCTTTTGTATCTTTCCATGGTTCAAATTGAATTAGACTGAAATTAAGAAATATCAAATGAAATGCAGAAAAATACTTAACTTATAGGTGTGGTTCTGATTCAACAACGGCTCTTAAAACTTAACACTTTATATCATGCGCTCTTCTAATTATAATCAAATTTAGAGCTGATGGTAGGACAAATGTGTATGGATATTTTATAAGGATCATATAAAAATTATCGATATGTTTAGCTCGTTTGTTTTATTTCGGTCTGTTGCTTTTACACATTGAACAGGGATTAAACCGGCTCAAGACCTCTTGCTTCTATATTAAAATAGAAGACAAGTTTTTAACAAAATGGCAAAGTGACATTGATTTTCGTGGCTGCACACTACTTTTATCATGATTTCGGGTCCGTGACAACCCTCTTCAGAAAGCCTTGCTGCGATATTATAAAATTTACAGCGAGTTATCGACAATGCTAAAGATCAGATGAAAATGTAGATTGTGGACTACAATAATATAAAATTGGGAGTGACTTTGGTATAGGGGAAAAAGAAAACCAGGCGTGTTTGATGCAATTGCACAGGGATTCATTAATGATCCCTCGCATGGTACCAGGAAATATTAAGACAAGATTGGGTTTAATTTGTAACTTCAAGAGACGAGGACATGATCTTAAATCGGCAGAAACCTTTGTAAGGAGACTACTGGCCGCTCATAATGTTTTATGCGGAATTTCATCAAAATGAAGTGTCACTTTGGAGCTGCTTGCTCTAACATCGGGAAGAACAACAAAAAGGCTATTAGGGAAATGAAACACAAAAACGAGGGTTTTCCTTTTAATCACTTATAAATCTTAAATTTATTTTTTCATTTTGACAATTGGAATTATAAAATTTCAATGACACTTTAAATTGTTTTTGGGAATTATAAAATTTCAATGACACTTTAAATAGTTTTTATAACCTGCGCAACTCTGTGGAAATTGTTTGTAACTACCAAATCTATTTGTAACAGTGCTAAGTTTAAGAGTCCACACGTAGGAACTTTTACATCTCTGCCTTGGAAAGTGCAAGATCAATGCGGTTTGATTGATAAGAATTTTGCATATTTATTCCAAAGCAAAAACTTTTTAAATAAGTATGAAATCATTGCTCAACCGAAGAACCCTTCCGAGTCTTATTCAAACTTAAGTATCAAATAAATATTCGTTCCCACGACAGCCGGTTCTATGCACCGGATCGACCCGAAGGCGGAATTCTTCGGCCAAGGGCTGTCACCCCGGCACTATATGCCGCTACAACAACAACCAAATAAATATTCATCTGGAAGACCCCTTACAACTCTTCTCCAAACTCGAGTCAAAATAAATCTACTGAACATTTATGCAAATAGTTCTGTTTTCTTTTACACTCTAGAAGTCAAATATTAATCTAATTTTATTGATTTTTGGTACAGGTAAAATTTCTGGATGAAAAGTGGACGCTCCCACACATATTTCCATCCGAATTTATGTGTGAGCTCTAGAATCCACATATATAAGAAAAATCCAATCTTGATGAAACAGCTTCTTGGACTAAGAACCGATGGTAAGGAATTTTAAGGAAATCGACTCAGATCTAGATATAGATCCCACAAATATGTTCATCCGATTTTATTTATTTTAGCTCTAGAAGCCACATATTACATTCAATCTGTATGAACTTTGGCACAGGTAAGTTCGTTCCTTGTGCTAAGGAAAAGTTTTCCCATTAAGTTTAAGATAAAGCTTTCACATATATGCTCAACCGATTTTACCAAACCAATAAAATTTTCTCACAAATTCAAATAAGACATTAGCTTTTATTAGAGCCCGTCCAAAAACCTATTTTCTGTTGGCTTTTCTTAACATCCAGAAGTGCGCGTTATATAGTTGGCAACGTTCGACTTTAGCTTTTTTAGCTAGTTTTTATTTTGTAACAAGTTGAATTCGATAAAGTAGTAATACTACTCGTACAAGGCTAAGAAATTAAAGTGACTAACATTTTCTGATGTTTCCATCTACAAAGGTAATACTTTCCATCCACAAAAAGCTTGCGAATTTGGCGAAGAAAGACTATCGACGTCCTCAAGCGGACGAAACTATGAGCAATTCTAAAATTTATTTTCTCTCATATGGACAGCACGAAACTTGTTCGCAACATTGGCTAGCTCGAAAATGATTTTATACAAAAAATGCTTAAAAATGTTCCTGCAAACGCATGAGGGTGTACGCTTGTCGACTTATATTCTCAAAAACAGAAAATGCTGAAAATGGAAAGCGCTTTTAAGGAACAATTGAAATGATTTAAGAATATTGCTTATCGCATTAAACTGCGGAAGCTGAACTAACAAAATTAATAGACGCTCAAGCAAGCTTTTTTATACCCTTCACGGAAGGGTGTATTAAATTTATTATTCCGATTGCAACACCACGAAATATTAATGGGTGGCCCTATAAAATACATATGTATATTATTGATTGACGTTAAATTCTAAGGCGGTCTGGGCATGTCTGTCCGTCCGTACATCCGTTGCAAGCGCGATAACGATCATACGAATCATTCTCGGATCCTGAAGTTTTGCACAATGATGGCTTATGGGCATAAGCTGTTGTATGTGGACGAAATCGGCCCATGGTTCTTCTTTAAGGGACTAAAGGTAAAATGTAAACTTTTATGTGTATTTGCTTTACATATCATAATGTTTTGGAACAACCAATTGTTAAAATGTATACCTACAGTAAGTAAGCAAGCAATAAATGTCTCAAAAAAGTGCATTGTTGTTGAACTTTTTGGCGCATGTTGCCCACGTCCCGCATGGACAAAATGTGCGATTAGAAGTTTTATGTGGAAATATGAGTACTCGAATTGAAGCAAATTTTGCTTATAATCTAAATATAAATTAATTTTAAAGTTTTGGGTGATATTAGGGATGGACGCGTATGTCCCAAAGACGTACAATTTTTCTACGTTTTTGCGTTTTAGTAGCGTAGTAACGTTGGAGGGTTTTTAAGGTTCGGCCAGGCTGAACTTAACGACATTTTTATTTGTTTTATTTTGAATGGCTAAAGCTTGTATTTTGAATATATTTAATTTTAATAAAGACTTAACAAACTATGCTCGAAATAAAGAGTGATCCATCTAGAGGTATTTTTTCAAAACAAAAAAATCAAATCAGCTTATTCTAATCAAGTGTGGAATCTTTATTTGTAAATTAAAAGGATTTTTATGGCATATACATTTTGAATATAATTTTCTTCAAGTGTTGGCCGCAACTATGCCACAGGGTTTCCATTCTGAGAGTCCAATTTTGGATGACTCGTTCTAGCATTTCGACCGGCATGCCTTTAATGACACTCGTAATGTTGGCTTCCAAAACCTGAATAGTAGCTGGTTTGTCAGCATAGGCTTTGGACTTTACGTAATCCCAAAGAAAAATGTCTAAAGGTGTGATATCACTCGATCTAGGCGGCCATCTCACCAGTCCAATACGTGTAAATAGCTGCTTTTCGAAATGACCTCTCAATAGATCCATTATTTGAGCAGCTGTATGGCAAGTGGCACCGTCCTGTTGAAGCCAAGTGTCATCAAGAATACGGGCTTCAATTTCAAGTAGCATAAATATCGATATCATGGCGCGATAGCGAGCAGCATTCATGGTTACGTTCCGACCATCATCATTTTAAAAAAAAAATGCATCGATGATTCCACCAGCATGTAAACCACACCAAACTGTGGTTTTCTCTGGGTATAGTGGCACCTCTTGACCCTCTTCTTGTTGCTCTCCAGTCCCAAATGCGGCAATTTTGCCAATTGACTTTGCCGTTGAGCCTGAAATGGGCCTAATCACTGAACAAAATTTTGCTCGAAAACAGCGGATCTTCCCGTTTCTCACCGAACGCTCATTTCCATAATGTAAGTACAGTTGCCAACATTTGACGGTAATTTTTTTCAAAAAATAAATGCCATAAAATGTCCTTTCAAATTGCCAATAAAGATTCCACACTTGATTTGAATTTTTAAATATTTTTTTGTTCTAATAAAAAATACCTCTAAATGGAGCACAAGAAATCAGAAATCATCAGAAATGTCTACTATCGCACAGTATACCAACACTTTTATATTTAAAATAAAATCCAGGAACATATTCTTACACCTAATATCGCAAACAGTGGCATGTCATGTACTCCTGTTTCATTTGTGGTTAAACAAGGTTGTCATGGTTTTACCAAATGAAAAAAAAAGATTTAGTAATATCAATTATTCAAAATGTAAACGCATTTCGGTTGTATTAAAGTTGACAATGCATCATTTCTATACTATTAGCTTTAATGCAGAATAAAATAATTTGTTAACCTTCATTGATAATGGAATATATTCATTAAGGAATATGTCAGCAGACAACAGGATCGGCAGAAATATATCCCATCGAACAGGCTATGCAATATTATAGAAGAATAATTGAAAAAACCACTAGAACGTAATGTTCTTGTAAAATCTCAAATGGATTATCTATTAGGAGCAGCAACAATTTGTATTAGCCCGATGCGAAAGCACCATGTCACCAATACTTCAAAATATATAATATATATACTTCAAAAAACGTAGTGGAACAACAAGACAATTTACTTAACTGTGTCAAATTCGTCTGCTCAGGCTTAAAACTAGCAGAGCTTGGAAACTAATACATGGCCCGAAATAGTTTTATAGTTTGCGAATTCGAAAGTTTAGGCAAGAAGGGGCGATAACAAAAAACCCGAACATTTGATTTGCCAGGATCTTGTGCAACAGTATACGTAGGGCACAAGATCCTGGCAAATCAAATGTTCGAGTTTTTTGTTATCGCCTCTTCTTGCCCAAACTTTCGAATTCGCAAACTATAAAACTATTTTGGGCCATGTATTAGTTCCAAGTTATTATAAACAAGTGTCAATGCTTGTAACATGTAATACCATGAACCATTAATCGGTCTGTCCATTAATAAGTGTAATCACCATAAACGTCAAAAAAAGGAACCTTTTTCAACGAAACTTGGCATGTCGAATGGTTTGGAAACGATCTATAACCCATTCTGGTGAAATTTAACCATATCCGTCGATCTTTTCGTACTGCCCCCTAAAAGAGTTCTCTTCAATTATGATGTCCTTTTTAAACCTCAAATTTAATCTGGTCGTTCTGCAGGATGTAATTTGCGTGTTTTTTTCTCATCGGACATCTGTGTCCGATTTAAACATTAGCAGTTTAAAGGAGACATTTTTAAGTAGGTAGGTCCATCACCCGCGTTTCTTCGTACAGGTATTTTTGCTGAAAATATTGCAGCTATATATCAAAGTGAGGTCCAGGCCTCAACAACATCAATTGGACAATTATTGGACAATTGAACATTAAGGTCCAATTAGTCTTGACGGCTGACGGTTGATTCTGCAATCTGCAGAAGTCTATCGTCGTCAACCGTCGAATTGTAGTTATCTCCCTATAACACATGCAAAATGCAACCCCAATTCAAACAGCTGATTGCCTACCGTCAACCGTCAAGGCTTATTGGTCCTTTACCTACAACATGATAACAATCAAAGCTTTTATAGCCTGACTATTTGCTTTAAATAAGCGATTTCACTTTCTACACCGCATTTGATACAATGACCTTATTGCAAACGAACTTCCCAGGATGATTTATCCCACATGCAGTCCGATATAATCTTACACAGTAAAAGCGAACTATGAGCACGTTCGATATTTATTACGAGTATTGCTGTAGGTTCTGTAATCGGGAATGACATAACTAAAAACATAAGTAAAAAAGTGGACAAATTTTAACGGTGTTCGATGTTGGCACAAACCTTAACAATGTACCAGGTTTCATGGAAATAGGTTCATAATTGTGACTTGCACTTTGATTACAACAATTAATGGACATGCGGGCGATCCGTAATTTACTTATAAACGTATGGTGTATAGAAAAACTGCGGTACTGAATTTCCTGCTGGTATAAATATGAAATCATATGTGTTATATGCAGATATGTATACTATGTTGAGTGGTAAATATTTAAATAATGTTCTTTTATAATATCCCTCTCAAGATATAACTGGACATGGTTTACCGGCGTGATAGGGGAATCTCCTTTCAGACATAAAAAAAATTTAAGTACAGAAAACCAGAAATAACTCCTTTAGCGGCTGACTTCATCACAGTAAATGGCAACCAAACAAGTACAATTTATTAAAATTGCTTAATGCAGAAATCGCTTTAACACTTCGACTATAATCTGGATGCAAAACTGTTGTTTCATAAAAAGATCTAACTCCTACTCACCAAATCTTTCAGAAAAAGAAATTACTTGAAAAAAGAAAATGCTCACTACTGAAAATAATTTCTTACATCAAACTTCTCCCTTGGAAATAACTCAATTTTCACACCCAGGCAAACAAACAAAACAAAAAGTTCGATAAAGGACCATGAAAATACTGATGATTTTTGATTTCCTGTGAATTGCACTCAATCACATTTTGAAGTGTTTTGTGTGCGGCGTATAAAAAAAGGAAAAACTTTTTAAAAGCACTTCTGATTTTATTTTTTGCAGCTGTTTGGAACTTTAGACACTTCTGGATAAAGTCAAACTTTTGTTCACACTTATTTTGTACTGCCTGCGTGGGATATTAATGCGACATTTTAATTCAATTTCTTTAAATGAGGTATTTAATTCATTAATTTCGGGGATTGCCACTATTTTGCCTTAAATAATTTTAAGAGAAAAGATATCGACTTTAATAGGGATCCTACTACCTTGGTAGACAAATGATTTCTGTTTTCGAAATATAGGGTGACCGGAACATAACGAAAGGCAAGAAATAAATTAAACAGTTGTAAGCGTCGTGATGTTTTAGTCTTATGTCGATTTTGCTAAAATGACATTTACCATATGTATAGTCCGTATTTTTATCTCTCGCACGTACCATAATGGGAGATGGCTCCCCACACCATCACACCACCAACCCTTCTATGAAGGCGATCCAACTAGTGTTCCTCTTTGCGCAGATCATGGAAGTAGTAGTTGTATCTATCTGTACCTTCCAAATTATTTTTTTTTTCATCCGAGAAGACAACGTAGCGCCAATCAGAATTCCATGTCATGTGCTCCCGCGCAAAATCCAAGCGCACTTCCTTTCGAGCAACGTTCAGTAGGGGCTTTTTCTTCAACTTGAGTCTTTTTAAATGGGGTGCACTACGTATCACTCTTTGAATTGTAGATAAGCTCGCTTTAACATTAACATTTGCCCTGATGTTTGCGGTCGAGGCGTGGGAGTTCGAGGCTTCTCTCAAAATTGCTCTCTTATCAGCAGCGGAAGTCACTCTATTATTCCCTCCTTTATTATTTTTGCATTTTTTCAAATTATTGCTCAGGAATGATGATAAACCGACTTCTGCCCATTTTTTTGGATATTGAACTTATTGACAGCCCTGCTTCCTTGTAAGCTTCAATTTTGGATTTCTCCTCTACGGATAGCGATTTTCCTTTACTCCTATTAAAGCTAATAGGCTACTTGAGCAGTACACAAAACTTGGATGCAATAGGCGTTCAACTGTTAAAGATAAACAAAATAGAATTTACATGTGCTAACCTGATGACTCAAAAATAGAGCACACTTTTCCATCAAAAATAACAGAAAGTAGCAAAAACCAGATAACGGGATCTTTCCTTCACATGTTCACTTTGCCAATGATGGAGTATACGAAGATTAGATATATAGAGTAAAAAAAATTGCTGCATCTTAACACCAACAAATACAAGAGCAATTATATTAAGCTAATGGGGATGTGCTAACCTGATGACGCGGCGCAGTGTATGTTGTGCCTGAAACGTTCTTTTTTTTGACGCGTTTCACTTTTTTTTCCCCGGTCATATTATGTAGAACGCCCAGCCCATAAGGATAAGAATGTAATTGTATAAGTAAGATTAAAAAACTGACAAATTTTAGAAAACAAATTTATCTAAATTAAAGAAACTTCCCTTTGTTGCCGTGTAATTAGGCTGCTGCCTTATAATTTGGGTCAATGGTAATCGTAGGCTCATTAAAACTAGATTTCAGATCTCACACACAAAGAACAAATTGAGGTCTAGACAAATAAATGTGTTAGTGCGACATATGTGTTCGTTTGCTTGTATGTATGTAAGGAGCACTCACACGCACACTCCCACTTATTATATATTCACATTGTGTGAAAATGTATAGAGAAAGGGAGCTAAGGGTAAAAAAATCAATTTTCACTTTTTTGATGTGGACAACATTTGAGCATGGAGTGAGACCGATCCCATGCCCCAAAAGTGTTCCCTCCCAGAGATATGCGCGTTTTATGAAAGTGATGGTACACCAAAGATACACGTATTTAAATCTTTAAAATGGCTCTGCTGAACAAAACTGATTTTTACCCTTAAGTCCCTTCTATTTTGCGCGTCACATATACTTAGTATAGTAATTTAAGCAGTCACAGACACAAGTTAAGGCATAGCCTTATTTAACTTTTCTTCAGTGTGTACGTGATTATAAGGACAATTTTCCGACATGTGATACCATATATTAGAAAAGTTGTTAAAATTCTAATAACATTTGGAATGCTTAAATGAAGGCAACGACTCTTGAGTCGATTAAAGCATCTCAAATAAATATCTCCCTTAATTGTATGACTATTACTCGTATATACTCGCAATATAAGTACTTAGTAGGGACATAAATACTGTAGCAACATTGAACACACCCATTTCAATAGTAGAACTGAACATACCCCGTTAATATCATGTGTGTTTTGAAAGCAATAGTGTAGTCTGTAACGGGATTTTAAATTTGTTTCCACTTTCATCATGGAGTGGTCAGATAATGAGAACCGTATCGCTGTAATAGCGCTTTTCAAGTGTGAAATGAAAAAAACGATATTTTCAAAACGCTCCGGCCACTAGGGATTAGCCGCATGTTCGTCTACCGATGCATTTAACTGTTTGAGGAGAATGGAGATGTAAAAGACCACCACCGGTCGGGCCGCCCACGCTCTGTTCGAACACCGCCATCAAAGCCGTTAAATCAAGAATATACAGAAATCCACTCCGAAAACAGAAAATCATGGGTATTGAGATCAATATCAATCAAAAGTCCATGAGTCGTATCATTAAAAAAGAATTGGGACTTGGGGCTTTCAAACGACGTACCGGGCATTTATTGACTGCAGCTTTAAAAAAAAATAGGATCGAAAAATGCAAACGTCTTTTGGTGAAGCACTCTGATAACTTGCACAGAACAATTTTGTTCACCGATGAAAAAATGTTGTTAAAATTTAACAAGCAAAATGATAGAGCGCGGTCATCTAAGGAAGCATCTGCACTAATACCAAGGGTGGAAAAGGGTCATCACCCAGCTTCAGTCATGGTTTGGTGGGGTGTCTCTAACGATAAGATCACTGACCTGCATTTCTGCGAACAAGGAGTCAAAACATCGGCCAAAGTTTACCAAGAAAGCGTTTTGGAAGCTGTTGTGAAGCCGCTTAACAATTCCCTGTTCCAAAACCAGCCATGGATTTTTCAGCAGGATTCTGCGTCAGCCCATAAGGCTTAAACATCACTGGCCTTCGAATCATTTTGCAAGCGTTCATTTCCTCTGAAGAATGATCCTCAGACAGTCTAGATTTAAACCCATTAGATTACAAATTGTGGACGGTTTGAGAAGACAAGCTTTGTCACAAAAGATACCCCAACATTGGATCTCTTAAGACGGCTTTGGTTTGAGCTGTGGCCAATTTTCCAATGGACGAGGTTCGATTGGCGATTGGCCAGTGCGACTTAAGGCGTGTGTAAAGGCAAAAGGTGTACATTTCGAATAAGTAGATTCTTTTTGGATACAATATATAAGTACATCAATAAATATATTAAAAAATATTTGGTCAAAAAAATTCAGTCCTTTTTATTTTATAGCACAAAACGTGCCACAGAGGTCGATTTTGCACTTTTAGGTGGCCAAAATTATTTTTGTATAAAAATGGACTTAAAATAATGGTTAGATAGCAGAAAAAATTTGAAAAAAAATTCTAAGCATTATGGGCGTGGTTTTTTAGGGGATTGAGTAAGTAAAATATTTCTTCGCACCAAATATGTTGGCGCTCTCCATAAAAAATTATTTTTAATGAAAAAAATGGTAGGTACAGATTAATAATTAAAGTGCAAATACATATTTTACAATATTTGATTATTCATTTAGGGATAAATCTTGATCCGTGTCTGAAATATCGGATTCGGTATTCGGGTCAGCCGGCAGTAACATATTGATCGTTTTAGGGCAAAATGATCTTGGTTTGAGCCTTTTTTTTTTGTTTCATGCTACTTAATAGTGGGTCTGAACTCAGTAATAGTCTATTGTATTTATCACGGTTCCATTCCTCCCTCGAGAACTTTCTTGCGTAGTTTTCGCGGTATAACCGAAAGTGCTTATTTCTTGCTTCTGCTGCCTCTTCCGCACGCGTGCGTATCAGTCTTTATGTCCCTACTAAGTACATGTTTTAATGTACATAAGTGTTGATAAATACGCGATGTTGTGTACACGGAGAAAAAATTTAGAAATATATTTGCTCGCAAACATATATATGTTTGGAACATGCTACAAATAATTAAATATTTGAATTTCAGCATAATACGTCTTATAGGGTGATCCAAGTAGAGCTTCTTTTTGAATAGCAATTTTTTGATAGATCATGTGTGAGTCGTGTCATGCTGTCATGTTATTTTTGTTAAGTATTGTTTGGCCTTTCATCATGGAAAGATTAGGGCCTGAACAACGTTTACAAATCGCTCAACTTTATTACGAAAATTCACCTTCTGTGAGGAATGTGTTTCGTGCACTTCGTTCAACTTATGGTTAACATAATCGGCCAACATTTTTGGCTCAACGAGTATGTATACAAGCAAAGTTGCCACATTTAGGACGAAGAGCAACCAGAAGAGGTTCAAGAGCTGTCACTTAATCTATAAAAAACAACAATTGGGTGTGGTTTGTGGGCCGGTGGAGTCATCGGTCCATATTTCCATATTTGATGTCTGAAATTGAAGCTTGTGATCTCGGCGACATTTAGTTTCAACAAGACTGTGCCACTTCCCACACATTGCATCAATCAATGGATTTATTGAGAGAACACTTCGGTGAGCAGATAATGTCACGTTATGGGTCGGTCGATTGCCCACCAAGATCGTGTGATATCATATTGTTAGACTTTTTCCTATGGGGATATGTAAAGTCTGAAGTTTATGTGGACATACCATACATGAGCAAAATATTTTGTGTGCCATTCGCCAATTACCAGTCGAAATGCTCGAACGAGTCATAGGAAATTGGACTCAGCGGATGGACCATCTGCCGCGGCCAACATTTGATAGTCATAATCTTCAAAAAATATATGCCAAGGAATGTTTTTTCAAATGATAATAAACTTTCCTCATTCAATTTGAATTTTCTGAAATAAATCACGCTTTATATATACTTATAGATCAGTCATTCTCACACTTCGTACTGGTGACTTATCGACTCTTTCTGCTAGCCTTACTCTTTCTGCTAGCCTTATGTAATGGTTTATATTACTCGTATTTTGACCACGAGCGAAATATATGATAAGAAATAAGAGATTATATATTCGTGACACTCGTAATTATTTTATGTGTAAGAATATTTTGCATACATCAAAGTGGCTTTTGTAATGCGACTCTTCTGACAAGGCAAATTGTGCATTTTATTTCCTTTTATTGATTCCTGACCACACTTTCCGTTAAAATGAGCCAACACTACTATTTTATAAATATTAATTATAAAAGCAAACCTCTTTATTAAATCAACACACACTTACATATGTTAACCACAATATAAATATTATAATAATTACTTCAATAATACTCGTAGTTAGCATATGCTCCAGGGCATTTTCGTTTAATAATAAAAATATGTTACAAAAAATCTACAGGTACTCGTATTGTTACACATATTGTTAAAATAGTATAAATATATTTAATATATGTGTAAGTAAATCATTAAAAAATGAAAAAAATAAATAATTTAACATTTTAAACAATGTTGTGAATGTATGCGAAATATTATTGAGTAACTATTCAGACGTTTTTAAAATAATTATTTGGGAAGAGTAATTAAACAATGAAGAATGCCTTATTGCCTAATTGTAAATAAAGCGTTATATGTACACATTTTAAAAGAATTTTCCTTAGCCGAAACTTAAATACTTCGTAGGGACATAAATACTGTTACACACGTTTTATGCTCTAAAATAAAAAGTACTAAATGTTTTTGAACCAAATATTTTTTAATATATTTATTGAGTTATATTGTATCCAAAAATAATCTTCTTATTCGAACTGTCCGCCTTTTGCCTTTACACACGCCTAAAGTAGCACTGGCACAATCGTCAGCTCGAACCAAAGCAGTCTTAAGAGATCCAATGTTGGGGTTTCTTTTGTGACAAACCTTGTCCTCTAAAACTGTCCACAATTTGTAATCCAATGGGTAAACATCTGGACTGCCGGAGGGCCATTCTTCAGAGGAAATGAACGCTGGCAAATTGTTTCGAAGCCAGGCCTGGGACGTTTTAGCCTTATGGGCCGGCGCCGAATTCTGCTGGAAAGTCCATGGCTTGTTTTTGAACAGGGAGTTGTTATGAAGCTTCACAACAGCTTCTAAAACGGTTTCTTGGTAAACTTTGGCCGATGTTTTGACTCCTTGTTCGCAGAAATGCAGGTCAGTGACCCCATCGTAAGAGACACCCCACCAAACCATGACTGAAGCTGTGCTACAGACCCCCTTTCTTTGAAATCATTTACTACACGATAAATAGTGCGTTTTGCTGGCACGTTGTTTCTCCCAAAAATTTCAAGGAACTTTCTTATCGTCACAGTAATTGATGATTGATTTTGAAAAAAAAAATTTAACGATTTATCGTATTTTTTTCTATAATAAATTTGACACGTCTCTACTTCACGACTGCCAAATTTGAACCCCTAAGACTATTGTTTAACAAAATGGCGGCAAAATAAAGAAGTATACCTTCCCGGCGGACATGCTGTATATTAACAATCACGTGGGGCTAACGTGGGGAAAATGTTGTTGCGCCCGTTTTTGAAAAAGCACACAATTGAACACACAGTGAGTCTCAAAAGTATTTTACCTTCAAGTAATTTCATATTTTTAAAAAACTTCAAATAATATTAGATTTGAACAAAAAAATAATTCATTTTTTATTTGGTATAGACTTAATTAGATTTAAACGTATTATTTCTGTAAAAAAAAAGTTAAAAAACTATCATATTCTCATGAGTTTTAAGCTTACCTTTAATTTTTGAGCTGACATAAGAATTTTGCTTTTTAATTTTTAAAAATAAATATATTTATAAATTTACATTTTAAAGATTCAGTTGTTTTAAGGAAAGCCATTGTTAGTTAAAACAGCCGTGACATTGATTTCAATTAATAAAGGCACGTTTAGACCTTTATTTTGCCCCATTCTTCTTGCAAATCACTTTTTAGCGTATCTTTTAACGAAATAGTGTGTCCCCCTTTATTTTCCTGCGAGACCGACCCCACTTTTTAATCGGACGCAAACGTTTGGAGTTAGCAAACATTTTGTGTTCTATAATATCCACAATTTAACGTCTACAGTCATATTTAATCCATTAAAATCCATTTCTCGGAATACCTTTTTTTCTGAACTGGCATGGTGTTTTTTTTTTTTAAATGGACATATGTAGGTGTTTGCTCATAATTTCAACCAATAACAAGAGATTGCCGACTCCTGGGGTAGACAAAAATCCCTATACGATTGTTGAACCGCATCTTTGTTTAACAGTTGCTTTTAAGTTTTTAGGTTTAAGTGCTTTATTGGCTATCGCCTCATAAATCGTCGTTTACCGGAGCCGAAAGATCGCTAAAGATCACGTTTTTCCAAACCTCAGTCCATGTGATCTTCAGCGAGGGCACGAATTCAATATTTTTGGCTTTAATGGACGACACATGCTATGGCGTTAGTCATATTAAGCCCCTAATCTTAAAAATCTTAAAGCGGCTGTTTAACATGTAGGTGGTTTAATGCTTGTATGGGGGTTTTTTCTGCCTTAGGAGTCAGCGATATGAAAAAATCTCTCTTTCGCTCTTCCTTGGCCTTAGCCTAAACAACGTGCCAAGTGTAGAAAGCTAGCCGATTTTTTCAATTTTAATCCCAAAATATTAACTACGAGGGTTGCTATATATAGTTCTGGCGCCATCTGACATTTTCATTGGAAAGTTTGACATTTTTTAGCATAAACTTACTCAGAACGTTTTAACGTACGACCATCATTTGTGTTGTTTACGGGGACATGAAAAAATCAATTTGGCAAAAAAATGGAATTAACTCGTTTACATTTTCGTGCGATCATTTTTCACAAATTTTGACGTAGATTACCACGACAAGATTGCATCGATGAACTTAAATCTTTTTATGGCGATGAAGCACCATCCTATAGCACTGTGAAAAACTGGTTTAATGAATTCAATCGTGGCCGACGCTCGCTCAAAGACAAAGGTCATCCAAAAACGGTCGTTGTACCAGAGAACATTGATGCCATACACGAACTGGTATTGCAAGATCGTGTGACATACCGAGAGATAGAGGCATCCTTGGGCATTTCTTCCACCAGCATACATACGATATTGCATGAACACCTGGCCGTAAAAAAATAATTGTTCGCGTTGCATCCAGCACAATTTGACAAACGCTCAAAAAAAGGCTTGTGTCGATTGGTGCAAAGAAATTTTGAAAAAATACGATCGCGGTGCTTCAAAAGACGTTTATAATATCGTCACGGGTGACGAATCATGGATCTATGCGTATGAGCCAGAAACAAAACAGCAATCGACCGTGTGGGTCCTCGAAGATGAGCCAAATCCAGCGAAAGTTGTTCGTGGAAGAAACACTTCGAAGCAAATTACTTTGGCAAAACAACGTAGAACGGTCAATGTAGAACGGTGAATTCAGAGTGGTACACCAAAACTTGTTTGCCTGAAGTCTTCAGAGGAATTCAAAAAGCGAACAAGAAAAGACGAATCATTGTGCATTATGTCAATGCGAGCTCTCACACAACGGCTTAAACCAGCGCCTTTTTGACCGGCCAAAACGTCGAATTGATGAGACATCCGCCGTACAGCTCTGACTTGGGACCCAATGACTTCTTTTTATTCCCGCACATCAAGAAAAAATGCGTGGACAACGATGCTGTTGAAGCGTTCAAATGCCATGTTTTGGAGGTGTCTGAATCGGAGTGGAAAAAGTGCTTCGACAACTGGTTTGAGCGTGTGTAAAAGCGTATAAATCATGCTGGAGAATACTTTGAAAAACAATTAAACCATTTTTGATAATAAATATTCGCATTTTTATTATTTGGCCAGAATTATATATAGCAGCCCTAGTATGAGACATTTCATTTCATCAAGATTGTGTGTCCTCGAGACTAAAAACTTAAAACCGGATAATCATATGTGTAAAGTTATATCTTAATCTAAACCGATTTCCTTAAATTTCCATAACTTTGGTCTTTGGAGCTAAATGTGACTCGTGCTACATTTGGGGTGAACGGATTGACAAATACCGGTAAAATAACTAATCTGGTGATTATACGTCGATGATTATACTTAAATCTACGATAGCTTAAATGTTTTAGGAAATTGCACGAATTTGGCATGTAATTAGCTTATTGTACTATGTTCACCTAATGGTGACCAGTCCCATGTTGTATGGAACAAAAACTGGGAGTAGCCTTTTGGTTACGAGGTCTGGCCGGAGACTTAAATCTGGTACCACGGGTAGTCAGGAGCCCCCAGAACTTGTTCTGGCCTGACTATATGGTGCGGCCCTTCGGGGAGAATCGTGGTGGCTGTGGTTTAAACCCAAATCGCGGGGAGAACTTCGGTTCGGTGTGGTGTTGCATTGCGACCGGGTGCTGTGACCCATAGAACATCAGAGGTTTAGATAGTCCTCGACCCCTAACCAAGAGGGAAGTCATGACCCATAACTGTTATGCTTCAAATTGGTACCGGCGGAATCAATCCAATGGGGCGTTGGCCGTGGCATTGTAACGGCCCCAGTGTGATGGCACACCGTGGTTCAGGCCATTTCGGCGATAATCACGTTAAATCCGATCTTCTGTACTATGTTCACCGAATGGTGTAGAGTATAAATACCACAATTTCTTGTAGGGGGTAGGAAAACATATATATCTCAAAAAAAAAAATCACATAACTGATTAATAATGATTTGTTAATTTTATGCTTTATCACTTGACAAACACCCGCACATCAAAGAGACCCACAATTTGATAGTTATACCCTGAAGGAAATCATTTTATCCGAACGTGTTTATTTACCATCATGGCAAAGTAAACAGATATCGTTAATTACACTTGAAGTTACCATTACAACCAAAAATAGTCCCGATTGCTAATTATTTCATGATATTCTGAATAATCTGTTTGGAAATTCATTACTTCATTTTCCATGATTTCTAAGAAATAAAATTAATCATCGTCTCGTCGAGACAAGTATCACTCGTTTGCAAACGCATGTGCATAGAGATTTTGCCGATTTTCAATTAAATTAGTTTGGCACATAAATAAAAAATATATGCTTAGAAGTATTAACTAAACAGGTGATTGCAAATAAAGATGCAATTAATTGTTATTATTTGTATTATTGATTTAAAAAAATACAGTTGAACTACGCCTCTAATAGATGTTGCCTACAATAGGCAATTTTTTAAAATTCAAAACATGGAAATTTTATTTATTTTTTGTGTCACTAATGCTGTTGCGTACGGAGTACAAACAAGTGGACACATTAAGTTTAGCCGTGCCGAATCAGGGTGTGTTTATTTCATTACCAATATCATATATACTAACTACTATTGTCATACCGGTGTTAACGAAATATAGATTTTTAAAGTTTATAGAGGAGTGGGTGGTTCCACGCCCCACTTTAAAATTGTTTTTATAATACTCGTATATATTATAATAAGTTCTTGTCATTGATTTCACTCTGTTAAAACTTTAAAATAATCGGTGCATTAGTTTGGCCATAAATTTAAAGGGGTGTAGATAGCTCTGCATAGTGTGATTTGATCTATGCCAATATCATTTGTACCAAATATTATCGCCATATCTCTAATAATTCATGAGACATTGTCTTTTTAAGTTCTGGGTTGTATGGGCGGTCTCATACAGAATTTTTCATTATATAGTCTAGAATAAATGCCTAGTCATTGGATAAGCGCTGCTTAAATTTTCCAACGATCGTGTGTGAAGAAAACTTGAAAAGTAAGGTTTACAACAGTAGTTCTAATTCGTTTATGGAGAGCCTGGCCTAATAGAGTTCGGTTTTACTTTCAACGATTGCAGCAAGGCTTTCTGAAGATTGTTGCCACGGACCCGAAATCATGATAAAAGTAGTCTGCAGCCACGAAAATCAATGTTACTTTGCCATTTTGTTAAAAACTTGTCTTCTATTTAAATATAGAAGCAAGAGTTCTTGAGCCGGTTTAATCCCTGTTCGATCGGTCCATTAGTTTGGCCTTAAATGCTATTTTTAAAATGACATGCTTTCCACAGTTATACAGACGGACAAACGGAAATGGCTAGATAATCTCCGAACGACGATTTAGAATATTTTAAATAATTTCCTATCCCATGATGGAGGGTATAAAATCGACAGACTTTGACATACAAGAGAAGCAATCAACACAAAATACAGCACTGCTCTTAACGTTTTTCCCCTGTGACGCTAATAGATTTTAATCAGAGATATCTCGGGTCTGTTGAGAAACGATCATATGCTCGGTTCTAAAATGTTATTGTATTTTACGTTTGGAACGATATTGAGCGCTTATTGAAAATACGAGCATGGGGATAGCTTCTTTGTGTAGTTGCATCTAGTGCTAAGTTCCACAGTTGAGAGTACTGTATAAAAATATCAAATTAAAAGCTGGATCTTTTTTAAAGTTAGCGTGCGAGCCAGCTGGCAGATGGACAAGAAACGGATTTGGATTTTGCCTAAAATATTGTCCGATTTATACCCCTTACACAGTAGGATTAGACTATTCAATTAATTTGAAAGACATCGGGGCGTATAATTTATTTGAAAATCCATCTTGTATATTTACCATACGCCACCTGTTCCCAAATTAACAAAATTTAAAATACTTTTAAAAACATATTGAAGTAGTAAAAACGCTTCACTTGGTTGGTACGACTGACATATACCTTTATCCATATGTGACAGCGCATAGAGAAAGGGACCTAAGCGTAAAAAACAATTTTCATTTTTTTTCTTTTTTTGATGTGGGCAACATCTGAGCATCGAATGAGACCGATCCCATGCCCCAAAAGTGTTCCCTTCCAGAGATATGCGCGATTTATGAAAGTGAAGTCGACGATTCTAAGCGCAAATAGAAAGGGACCTAATCTCTAAAATGGCTCTCCTGAACAAAACTGGTTTTTAACCTTAGGTCCCTTTCTATTTTGCGCGTCACATATATGGATTTTATACTTTTATACGTTATATCCTGAATTACCCGAAGCTTAGCTAGTTTATTAAAATTTCGTAAACGGTCTTTGGTGTGGGAGTTAGTAGAATGAGACAGGGCATCCACTTTTTTCTTATGCCTGTACAAAGACGAAATGTACATTAGGGGTGGGATAGTGCACCCGTTTTCGATTTTGATACGGCTCACCCCCTTATTTTGTGAGGTTTGGAAAAAAAGCATGCTCCAAAAAATGAAGGAGTTGAGATCGGGGCAAGTGACAGCTTATCGGGGTCAAAGGTCGTGGGATGGGGGAAAATATTTACAAAAAGCCCCGCAACTACCTAGGAGTCCAAACATAACTTCCCCCTATCTTCACCCCTACAGGAGGCTCACCTGCAATAATTTTTTTTATATTTTGTTATATCACTTGCTATTTTTTAGAATAGTAAGAATATTTCGTAGTTGCTGATTTAATAAGCTTCTATGACTTAGCCTTAGACGCGCAAAAATTCACTTAAGAATAACTTTACGAAGTGAATTTGGGAACATGCCTTCTTCCTTACCATCCATGAAAAAGACCAACTGTGCTCCGCTATAACTTCCTCGAAAAATATTCGGAAAGATCTTAAGAAAGGATAATTTCTGGATTAGGTTATTTGATGTGGGCACAACCGTTAGAAATTTTCTAAATTGTTTTTTACAAAATAAAGCGCTACGAACTATTGTTGGTCTAGGCATTTACTTCAATCTGTGTGCAATGTTGCCAGTTTGTAATATCAAGTTTATTTATACTTTTTACATTAGTCTCGAGCTTTCAATCTGTGTTCTTAGTTTGCTTTCCACTTTCACTTGTATCTGCATAGGTTGCCAGTAAATCATATATAGAACAACATCACCTAATTATATTCACATTATATATAAATATATGTTAATGTATGCGTTCATTATATATAAATATATGTTAATGTATGTTTTTATATTACATGTTTATGCGAGTACGTACATCTCCACAATCTTTTGCAACATTGCTGGAATCTATAACGATCATTTGTTGCTTTGGGAACGAGCAAGCACTTTGGCAATGTTTTCAAATAAAAATGTTACGCAAAAGTTTCAAAAGAAATCGAAATTTTAATATCTTTCTTAAAATGCATACAAATTATGCAAACAAATTCTGACTTGCTGTTTTAATAAGAATAATGAAATTGTAAACATTACAACGATAATTTGCATTTGCTCTGCATTTGATACAGTGCAAGCGGCCTTCATGTGGAGTTTAACTTTGTGCAAGATATTCACACAAAGGAACTGTTTTGGAGGAATGATAGAAAATAATATCTTTACACAAAACAACTAAAAAAACTGAAGTTGAACGTGACTGTCTTTTTTATTATCTGCACTGGGCTTCAACCAACTGAAAAAATGTTTTTGTTCACAATTTACCCAGATTTTAATAAAACTAATGACATACACGAGTATGAATTTTTGAGAAAATATTATTGGTAGAATCGGTTGAACAAATATTTATTATATTAATTATTAATTAAAGAATAGAAAAGAAAGAAAAGAAGAAAGAAAAGAAAAAAATGATACTCATATTGCCCTATTTAATACGTAGAGTTACCAACCCATTGCATTTCTATCAAAACGCGAACTAGCACGAATTTCAAAAGAAGCTTAAACCCGTATTTACTTAAATTGCCTAGACATTAAAATATGTTAATTTGCCATTTTTATTAAAAACAACTCCGAAAAAAATTCAAAAACCACTTTTTTTGTGTGCAGAATATCCTTAAAAATAGGACATGGATGATCGTCCTTTGACAAATTCTATATATAGTTTGACGCGCCCTAAAAAACCTTTATTATGATATCCATATTGTATATGTTGTTAATGAAACAGACTCTCAAATTAACAATACATGCAAAAATAGACCCTTTTTTAAAATGGTCCAGCTCACGAGAGGTCAAAGCTGGAGCCAAAATATCTTAGAGGTCATCTTAAAAATGTCCAAGGTTAATATTAGTAGGGTACATCAAACACTTTTTTTGGCGAGTCGCTCTAATGTATATATATTCTTCAATTTCAAAATTTCATGAAAATTGGGCAACAATTGCGACCTAAAGTTTGATTACATGTCTTGGATGAACGTACCGGCGGAGGGAGGGACAGACATATTGGCATTTATTTTTGATAGTTACAAACATTTGCCATGCAACTTACTTATAATACTCAGTTCTACTGAGTGGTGCAGGGTATCAAAATATAATATTCGGTGTACGATCGCGTAAAACTCAAGAACCGCTAATACCGATAAACACCAGGAGTTCGATCGTGACTGTGATGCGAGTAACAAGTGTGTTAGCTGTCAGTCACTAAAAACCGCTTGCCAAAAACCTTACTTTTATAATTCATTCAATAGCTTTAGAAATCTTTGAAAATACCTGCCACTATGGTGGATAAGCTATTTAAACGATACGGTTTCGATTCTTTTCGTACGAGCGTTGCATATTATTAACTGGGGTTGAACCTGAGTAACCTGGCATGATAATCAAACACATTTCCATTATACCACGACGGCTCACTTTAATCCCTTTGGCAATCTCTGCAAAACTTAAAATAAATTTTATATCTGGAATCGCAGTACAATTTTCTTTAATTTGAGTATCAAAATGGTTTCTTTTGGCACTCGCAGTGTGTTCAGACCCCTCATATAAGGACTCATATACCATATATATTTATATACCATATATATCTATGACTCAGAGCTATGATCTCAGTAAAGTATGAAACGTATCGAGCCTGTTCCGATAAGAATGCTCAAACTAAAAGTATCAATACCATTACAGTATCGAAACTAAAGTCTCGATACCCTACGTATCGTATACATAGCTTGTCTACAATAGCTTTAACAATTTTCGAATGGTTCTAAAGCTTTTGAATGAATTATATTCTGGGTGATTCACTCACGACTGGAAAAGTTTTACCAGCGTATTCCTTGGCTCATTTCATGAAAATATGCGCAACAACGACCATACTCAAAAATACAAGAGGCGAAATGGCAGAGGTTAAAAATTTTTGGATTGGTGGTCGGAGGGTACTAGGGTAAAATTGCTAAGTTCAGAACCAGTGGTCTGATTTTTTTTCACTTTCCAAAATTACCTAAACCATTTGCCAACAAGAAAACCCATATATTGGTCATCTTATGTCAAGTGACTCGTCTTTTGCAATGGAAATCCTCTTATCGCGATAGAACTTGCACCATGGTTAGTCTAATTGGATAGAAGTTAAGACACAAACTTTGAACGAGACCCGTCAAAGACTCTCTGAGATAGAGGGTCAAACTTCTACATTTTGGCCTAACAGTTGTTTTTTCGACTGCCAAATATGAACTGTCAAGACTAATGTTTATCAAAATGGCGTCAAAACAAAGTAATATACCTTCCCGGCGGACACCCCGTATTTCTTTTTTTAATAACAGTGTAGGTATTGTCGATGTGTCAAGTTCTAAAGGAGTTTATTTAAAAAACTTGAAAGTTAGGAGAGGTATACGGCTGAAAGCATTAAATATATGTTGTTTTAGACCAAAATCAATTGGAAAATCCTATCGACACGAATGAGTGCTGATGCGGAGACATTATAGACCATTTTTGAGGTAAAACTTCTAAATCTGAGCAGATTTTTTTCAATTTTAACAAAGTCCTTCCTAGGCCCATAAAACTAACGTGTGCCAAATTCCACAAAGATTGGAAGGCTTCTAGTGGGAAATATATCTAAATTTAAACCAATTTTCTTCTTTTAACAATGTCGTGCGGTGATCCAAAAAACTAACTTGTGCCAAATTTCATAAAGATTGGATGAAATATGTTGTTTCTAGAGCTATAAATATAATAATTGGATGACGATATATGTAAGGACCGATCTTCTTTAATCTCAATAGCTTCCGTCCTTGATACAAAAAATTTGCTTTTGACAAATTTTATGAAAATTGGACAACAATGGCAATCTGTAGTTCGATAACAACCTTTAGGTGGAAGGACGGAGGGACAGACATCGTTAAATCAATCAGCTAGTGATTCTGAGTCTATAATAACAAAGACCTCATAATTATTACGCCGAGCGATTCAAAGTCAATATCTGATTCCAAAAATGTCCTTCCACCGACCGATGAACGCCCAGTAAGCTAGTTTAGGACCCCACCTGTGTTTTAAAAAAATCTGTTTTATGACTTTTTAAATCATTTAAGCTATGTCCGGTATGAATGGTCATTAGTTCCCCTTTTTGTATAGTGATCCGCAGCACTAAAAATCTTTAGAACTTTCGCTTAAATAACGATGCTTTCATCCGGCAGATCTTATTTAATTTTATGTAGCGTGCATTTCAAAGGTGTTAATGGAAGTTATAAACTAGTGTTTATAACTTCCATTAACATAGCTGGTCTTGGGTATTTTTAGATTGAGTGCGAATCATAAACGGAGTCGGAGTCAGGCTAACTATGTGATTTTGTCTAATATCTCCGCAGAGCTCATTTTTAGGTTGAGGAAAGTGTTGACTTGATCCGAGTATATTCACAGACACCTAGGAACCGGGTGTTTTGGTCTGGCTGGGTATCCGGATCAGTACGAGTTGAGGCCACTACTTCAAGCAGAGCGCAACGTACGAGGGTTGCTATATATATTTCCGGCCTAGGCAACACTAGGTGTTGTCTGGCACCATCTGACATTTCCATTGGAAAGTTTGACATTTTTTAGCATAAACATACTCAAAACGTTTTGACGTACGACCATTATTTGTGTTGTTTACAGTGACTTAAAAAAACAATTTGGCAAAAAAATGGAATTAGCTCGTGAACATTTCCGTGCGATCAATTTTCACAACATTTGACGACAAGAGTGCATCGACGAACTTAAATCTTTGTATGGCGATGAATCACCATCCTATAGCACTGTGAAAATTGGTTTAATGAATTTAATTGTGGCCGACGCTCGCTTGAAGAAAAAGGTCGTGAAGGTCGTCAAAAAAAACAGTCGTTGTGCTAGAGAACATTGATGCCGTGCGTGAACTGATAATGCAAGATCGTCATGTAACATACTGTGAGATAGTGCCATCCTTGGGCATTCCTTCCACCAGCATACATTCGATATTACATGAACACCTGGCCGTAAAAAAATTTTGCTCTCGTTGGATCCAGCAAAATTTGAAAATCGCTCAAAAAAAGGCTCGCGTCGGTTGGTGCAATGAAATTTTGAAAAATTACGATCGCGGTGCTTTAAAAGACATTTATAAGATCGTTACAGGTGAATAATTATGGATCTATGCGTATGAGCCTGAAACAAAAAAGAAATCGAGCCAAATCCAACGAAAGTTGTTCGCGGAAGAAGCACTTCGAAGCCAATGGTCGCCTGTTTCTTCGGCAAAACTGGTCATGTGGCGACTGTTCCTCTTAAGCAACGTAGGAGTGGTACACCACAATTTGTTTGCCTGAAGTCTTCAGAGAAATTCGAAAAACGAACAAGTGAAGACGAATCATTGTACACCATGACAATGCGAGCTCTCACACATCGGATCAAACCAGCGCCTTTTTAACCGGCCAAAACGTCGAAATAATGGGTGATCCGCGGTACAGCCCTGATTTGCCACCGAATGACTTCTTTTTATTCCTGATGGTCAACGATTTTCGTCGCTAGAAGATGCTGTTGAAGCGTTCAAAAACCGTGTTTTGGAGGTGTCTCAGCCGGAGTGGAAAAAGTGCTTCGACAATTGATTTCAGCGCTTTCAAAAGTGTATAAATCACGCTGAAGAATACTTTGAAAGACAATAAACCATTTTGATGATAAATATTTGCATTTTTATTATTAAACCAGAAATATATATAGCAGCATAGTAAGTAGAGTATCAAAACACTGACTTTTCAAATTTTTCAAAATTGAAAAACCCGTTTTAAAAAACGAAAAGTCAGTGTTTTTAAGCAAGAAACCAATTTTCCGGCTTTAGCCTTTTGTCTAAGAATAAAAAATGTTTTCCCATTCAGATGTGAAGAAATTGTTTCTATTTTTAGACTCTACCTACGAATGTAATAAAATCAGTTGCTATAAATTCGAGTTTGTAGTTTATTTAAAAAAAAAAATAGTTTATTACCTAAAGTCGGCCAACTATATTTTACCCTACACTTCTGGATGTGATGGGTATAATTTGGGCGACCACGCCCGACTTTAGCTTTTTATTAATGATGTCTACAACAACCCAAGATCATGTGTGTAATTTTCGATTGGATTAAAAAATAAAATATCTGTTTTTTTAAAGTGTAGGTATTGTCGATGTAGCCAGAATGCTAAGATCTGAACTGATTTTCTTCAATTACAACTTTTTAACATTTTTTTAAAAATAAACCAATAAATTACAAAAACTCGGCCAACAATATATTTCCCTTCACTTCTGGATGCGGCGAAAATTTAATTGAAAACTGGTTTTTGGACCTCTAGAAGGGGCTCTAAATTCACTCAGATTTTGAAAATTAGGTCATACATGCAGAGAAAAAACATGATTACAACATGGTCACGGCAATAATAAAATGTTCTCCGCAATAAAAGTTTGTTCGTCGCAACCATAGCATTGTTAACTGAATCTAGTTTTGACAATAGTATAATTGCTGCAATATTAATATTGTTGAAATGTAACAATAGTATTATTGCTAAATTAAAAAATGAAAATATGGTTAAAGCAACAATATAAATATGGTTGGTGCGACAAAAGTATAGTGTTTTGCGTTTTATGTTAACAATAATATAATTACGGCAATCATACTGTATGATTGTAATTTTTCTTCATTTAAATATGCTTTAAAGAACAAATGTTATTGGTACGGATCAAATGCAATAATAGTACTTTTTTTTATCGAAATTAATATTTTTTGAACGAGCTGCTTTGGCTTTATTTAACTGAAATATTTTTAATAAAAACGCTTACGTTTATTTACTTATTTTTTCTACTGTGAAATAAATCACTCCTATTATTTTGAATTTAATGTATTTATGAATAATTTTCATATTTTAAATCTATTGTCGACAACTTAACCAAATTCTAATAAATTATATTGGTGTGATCATACTATGGTTGTAGGGATCTTAACATGGTTGCGTGTGAATCATACTATGGTTGTGAGGATCATACTATGGTCGTATGTGAAACATCCTATGATTATGAGGATCATACTATGGTTGTGGACATCATGGTATGGTTGAGTGTGAATCATACTTTGGTTGTGGGGATCATAGTATGGTTATGTGTGAATCATACTATTGTTCTGAGGATCGTAGTATGGTTGTAGTTGAAACATTCTATTGTTGTGAGGATCATAATATTGTTGTACCACAACCATATACCCAACCATAGTATTATCCTCTTTGAATATTGTCACCACAACCATACTTTTTTCTGCGTGTATGACTTTATGATTTTTTGTTGCTTTTACAAACAACAACCAAAAAGTTGGTTGAGGTTCTGGGATTGTGTTAGAGTGACCTGTCTAATTGGCCCTTTGATCTAGTCGGAGCCATACAATTTTATAGAATTTCCTCAGTCCTGTCTACAAATATTGGAATATACTTTAACAAAGTGTGGCTTAACGTATACAATGCAAACGAGAGTGACGTTTCTTCAGTCTCCTGTTTATATCCTCCACCACTCAGTGAACAGCTTATTATAGGTTAGTTTCATGGCAAATGTTTGTAAATACCAAAAATTTGTTTGCTAGACCCCGTCTTCAGTATACCGCTGGACGTCTAATCAGCTGCTGAGTCCATTTAAGGATGTCTGTCTTTACGTCCGTCCAGCTAAAGTTTGTAATGAAACAACAGGTTTCGATTGTTGTCTGATTTTCATAAAATTTGGCAGAAGTAAGTATTTCGGACCAAGGACTGACGCTATAGAAATTTAGGAAAAATAGGTTCAGATCATCCCCATATATATGTTCATCTGATTTTTATGTTTTAAGCTATAGAAGCCACATATTGCATTCAATCTTGATGACATTTTGCACAAGTCGGTTTTTTGGACAAGAAGCGGCCACTATTTAAATTGGAAAAAATCGGTTCAAATAAAGATATTGGTTCCCCGTAAAGGTTCAACCCATAACGATGAAATTCAAATTTGACATTACTTTTAAAATCGGGGTGTATTTTCTTAGGGGGTCGAAAAACCTATTTCAAATTGGCTTTTCCGGACATCAAGAAGTGCAGGGTATAATAAAGTCGATTACGCCCGACTTTAGATTTTTCTGTAAGTTTATAAATATAATTCTTCTTAAGCAGTTCTGTGTTATGAGTTTTCCTTAACTTGAGGCCTGCAACTTTGCAAATTAACTACAGGGAAGGTATACTTCTTTGTTTGTTAATAACTTTTGATTAAATGAAAGAGAATGGATCTTATATTAATAAATGCTGTATTTAATGTCGGCAACTACGTATCATATAAATGTCCGCCTCTGTTAGCCTTACAAATTGGAGCCCTTTTGAGCACATTTTTCACTACATTCAGCACGGCGACGAATTGAGATTGATGGATTGTTTTGAACGTTTTCTTAAGCAGCAGTAATGTTTTCAGCCGATCTTGCAATACGTTGTGGCCCATGCTTGGGCCTATTACCTACACACCCTCTTTCTTCGAATCATTCACAATATGATAAACAGTGCGTTTTGTTGGCACGATGTTTCTCTCAAAAATTTCACGTAACTTTCTCATCGTCACAGTAATCGACGGTTGATTTTGATAAAATGTTTTAACGATTAAAACACGTTGGTTTACCGAATATTTTTCTGTAATAAATTTGACACGCCTCTAATGTTTACCAAAATGACGGCAAAACAAAGTAGTATACCTTCCTGGCGGACACCCTGTATCTAAATACTATTTTTGCATTAAAAATTGCTTCAGCATTTAAACAATCTATCTGACATCGTTAAAAATTCCAAACAAAATTATCTTTAAAAATGCAAGCGACAGAATGCAGAATTTCAAAATAAAATTAAAGTGCTTCTATCTCCCGACTAAACCAATTTCAGCAACAGATAAGTCCATGATTTCCTAATCAACAAAAACGTACAATTGAACAAAAGCACACAAGAGCATTTAAATATTGCAAGAACGAAGTCCTCTTGCAACATTTTTTGTTCACGGAACGTGTACAGCGAAGAGAATAACAAATGAATGCCACATGAAACGAAAGCAAATCCAAAGGACCTTCCCTTAGGATAATCTCGCAGATACACAAAATGAAACAAACCCAAGCACATACAAAAGGAATCATTGTTAACGGCGATGTCATTTTGCCTGCCTGACAAACTTCGTTCATTTCTGCAGTTCTGTAATTTCTTTCCATCTTCTTTGGCAGTTCACAGCTCTCAATAAATCGCAGTATGGAAATAACTTGCATTATTGTACTGTATTTAAAGTTGACTTTCTTTCGCACAGCTTTAGCATATTCCGCTGATAATGAGTATTTTATGAAAGCCTAACAGAATGTGGTCAACGCAATCTAGCCGGGCGTGCAATATGTGTGATAACCTCCCACAAATTGACAATGAATAGAAGTCAATAAATTATTTTAGGAGAACGTGAATGTTATCTGGCATTTCGTTAAGTCGGTCTATAAATGACGTCATTAGGCGACATTTTCACAAATCTGGCTTAAGGAAAATGAGATGGTAAGACGTGGTAGCTTATCTCCATTTGATGATAAGGAAAATGATTGCCAGTATTCCGTTGGCTTAAAGCAACAACAAGTAGACAAGTCAATAATGCTCGCAATGAAGTGTAAATATCAGCTTAACTGAATCTGGCAAGGAAGACGTTAATTTAAATAAGGCGGAATTCCCCTTCACCATGGTTTGCTTTCGAGGGTGCTAATGTCGATGTATTTTCGAATGGTTGGACTATAAGTTTTTAATTTACTGAGAAGCTCAACAAAATTCGGGCAAATTTTCTAAACATTGGGCGTAACGGAATACAATTTTATAGTTATATATTCGAGTATTAAGGTACACACAGAGAAAAAGTCAAGTGCAAATCGGTCCGAACTACAAAATTTCTGTTAGACAAGAAGACTTTCAGTTGCAATCGTCAAATTTAAATAGTCGTGATGTTTCACTTGGACGTACAATAATATTTCTATGCCCATATTATGGTTCCCACAACTTGCTATTCGGTTTTATTAATCGAATGATGTTCAAATTATTGGTTGCCAGAACCGCCTGTTTATGCAACTTATAGTAAGAAATGTTCGATGCAACCAACAATTCATACTACAGCAAACTATTTCGCTCTAATAGCCTTAAAAAATGTAAGAGCAATTAATAAAAAAAAAAGTTATTAAGGCAGAATTTCAAGGTTTCTCTGAAAATCATATCATATCGGAAAGACAACAAATAATATCTACCTCCGATACCCGAAATAGTATAGTAAAAAGTGAATGTGTCAGAAAATGGACAATAGATTTTGTATCTCACTTCGACTATATTATTTTCAATTGAAGTTTCAAGTCCGCAACAATAATATGTTCTCTACAATAAAAGCATGTTCGTTGCAACCATAGTATTTTTTTTGAATTGCATTTTAACAACAGTATGATTGCGGCAATATTAATATTGTTGAAATGTAACAATAGTATTATTGCCAAATTAAGAAATGAAAATATGGTCGTAGCAACCATATAAACAAGTTAGTATTGTTGTTTAAAATTTACGTATACAATAATATTATTGCGGCAATCATACGGTATGGCTGCGAATATGTTTGTGTGTGCGTATGTTTTTTTTTTTGATATACCAAAGAATAACACATACACACGATACAGTGCATGGTTGTTGTCCATTATAAAAAAACAACAACAATCGGAAGGTAGTTCGAGGGATTTTTATTGTGTTTACTTTGTTTGGTGAAATACTCTACTGCCGACTGGTTCTCGTTTATTTAAAATCTGCCTGCACTTATATACTTAAGCCATTGATCATGGTTTAATCACATTCGTTACTTGCTGTATACGGATGGTGAAGTACTCGTAGAATTCCCCCTTCTGGCAACAAAAAGTATTTTCGACCGTTGGAATATATACTTTTGTTTTTTGAATGAAATGTTTAATAAAAACATGGCGTCAAATCTGATTATGAACTAATTGTAATGCAATTTAAAATAAATTACTTGATAAAAATCTCTATTTTTGAATAACAACATTACCCAATCCTAATAAAAAATGTTGGGGATCATACTATGGTTGAGTGTGAACTATACTATGGTTGTGAGGATCATACTATTGCTGTATGAGAAACATACTATGGTTGTGAGGATCATAATATGGTTGTGGAGGTAATAGTATTGTTGAGTGTGAATAATAATATTGTTGTGAGGATCAAAGTATGGTTGTGGAGATCATAGTATGGTTGAGTGTGAATCATACTATGGTTGTGGGAATCATAGTATGGCTATACTATTGTTGTGAGGATCATAATATTGTTATGGCTCAACCATATACACATCAATAGTATGATCCTCTTCGATTATTGTCACCCCAACCATACTTTTTTTCTGCGTACAGCTTTCTTTTAAACCACTTTCACCTATATAGTCATTTCCATTTACTTAACATCAGCTAAGATTTGGATGCGCTAACAGAAACTTTGTAGTTCATGGTTTTGCAGTGAGGACATAGGAATTTCATTCTTATATACTAATTGAACACAGAATATTTAAGATATAGAGTTCAAATGTATTCCAGTAGCGCGATTCACTAACTTTTATTACGATAATCGTATCGTTAAAATAAATATAACGAATGTTTATCGAATTTGCTATTCAGTAATATTTTTAACGATATTCGTTGTCGGTTGATATCAGCTGTTACTGAAAGCAGTCGATTTTCGTTATTTAAGCGACAATAATTAACGTAGTGTTTATTAAATCGATAAAGTGTATTTTGTGTTTAAAATGGCTTTTGAGTACTTGGCATACGATTTATCAAGGAATGACCATATTGTTGACGCTCCAGTAGTTGATCGTCGTGTTCTTCGAGATTTGGACAATCCTTTTGAATTGACAGCCAATGAATTTCAAAAACTATACCGATTAACTCCGGACTTGGCTGAAAACCTAATTTTTCAGCTTGATGATCAACTAAGAGGATCTAGAATAACAGCCATATCGACAGAGAAACAGGTAAGACGTGTAAGCCTCAAAGTACAATGGAATTTTAACGATTTTATTTCGGTAGGTGCTCTCGTCTTTGCGTTTCTATGCAACTGGATGTTACCAGCGGCCCGTAGGAGAACAATGGGGAATATCCATGAGCCAATCATCTATTAGCCGTTGCATTCATCGTGTAACAGATGCAATTAACAACGCAATGTTTTTCGCAAATGTAAAGTTCCCAATGACCCAGGTGGAGCAACAGGCCGCGAAAGCAATTTTTGCTTCGTCATCTTCATCTTTTGTAGCAGGAACTATCGGGGCTATTGACTGCACAAACGTTTCGATTTTAGCCCCAAAAAGTCATGAGGAGGCTTATGTAAACCATCATGGATACCACTCAATCAACGTGCAAATGGTATTAACAATTTTTTTTTTCAAAAATCTAAAATTAAAAAAGTTTTACTTTTACTTTAGATATGTAATCCATTTCTGAGAATTTTAAACGTAAATGCTAAATATCCAGGGGCAAGACACGACTCATATATTTGGAGTTCCTCTGCTGTGCGAAGGGTTATGCAACGTAGGATTGAGAATGGAAACCACAATATGTTTTTGATTGGTATTTATTTACAAAATTCAAGAGAAATAATGTTATCCAAAATTGAAACCAAAATAAATCTTAGGTGATTCTGGATATCCATTGGAACCATGGCTGATGACTCCTCTAACTAATCAACCGGAGGGAAGCCCCAAGTTCCGTTACAATGAGGCGCTTTGCAAAGCTCGAAATCCAATAGAAAGGCTTTTTGGTGTACTTAAAGCAACTTGGCGGTGCTTATCGCAGCAAAGAACACTTTTGTATGACCCTGGGTTTGCTGGAAAAGTAGTCAATGCATGCGCAGTATTGCACAACATGCATTTTTGTGAAGGAAGAAACATGATCGAAGATGAACTCTTAGAGCCTCAGACACCTGATAATTTGGTAACCGAAGGAACACCGTCTTCAACAGCAAAACGGGTCCAAGAGCGCATTATAGAAAATTATTTTACATAAATAGAATGACTGAATGAAAAACAATGTGAGCATTTTCTTTTAAAAATGTACAAATTTTATTAAAAAAAATTCACAACCAAAACAAAAATTCAATATTACATTAGCTGTTGATAGTTGTAATAATCAGTCAACAAAGGTCAGTCTTATAAAACAAAACAAAAACAACAAAACAAAAAATTCAAGTTTTTGGGAAGAAAAACAATATAAAACACTAAATATCTGCATAAAATATATATGTATCTACTTAGCATATTAAATTTATTGGCCAGTTGCTAGGAAACTATTTATAGCAGTTGCCAAATTGTTCATTGCATCGGCATTAGCTTTTAAGCCTTCTCCGATGCCTTTTAGTGCTTCCGCCATTGTTTGGCTGTTTTGCACAGCGGCTGCATTGCAATCGGCTAGCAACTATGGTAAAAAGAATAAAACATACAATGATACACTTCTAAGTTTGTTATAAAAACTGTATGTACTTACCTTTAAAGCATCTGCTTGTTTGACAGCAATTTCTAAAAATTTTTTTTGGCTTTCATTTTCGCTGTCTTCACGCTTTCTTTTCGAAGTCCTTGGAGTTCGGACGGGAGTGCTGGGAGTTTCCCGGACTAAGTTAACAGCCGTTCCGTAAGGTGGCGGGATTTCAAAGGCGATTTCATCACCATCTTCCAGACGAAGTTGGAGTTCCTAACAATACAAATGACTGTCAATAGCGCACTTTACAATTATCTATTTTTCTTACACTTACCTCGTCTAATGGCACATTTTCTGCAACACATTCATGGCCCTCGATGTAATGGCTCCCAATAATTCCTAAAATTTTGCGCTCGAGCTCAGTTAAAGGTTCTTGGTGGATGTGCTTGTTTCCGGTCAAAGCCTGCTGTTTTTTCCGCTCCCGAACTTTTATGCTTGTACGGCTTTTTAAGTCCCTCCAAACCTTTTGCATAAAAATAATATAAATATATAATTAATTACTTAACAATGCTTACTTACCGTCTGCCATTGCTCGACTGTCTTCACAGTTCCACCGAGACTGTTCAGCATTTCTATTAACTGGGTCCACTTTTTTTCAAACTCTACTTTTCCATGCATTTTTTGGAATTTACCTGCTGCCAATCCCGGATTTTCAACCATAAAGTCCACCAAATGGCTAAGTTGTTCGCTAGAGGCCCGACTTCTTTTTGGACAAGAATTGGTCGTCATTTTACACAAATTAAAAATTTAAAAAGCCGCGAATCAAGCAGAAGTTGGTTTGTTTTTGTTCTATTCTCTTTTGTGCTTTTCGCTTATTATGAAATTTTGTAGACAGAGATGCCACATGATATAAAATTAACTGAATACAAAAAAAACATGTAAGACATCGTTAAAAAGAAGTTACAGAATCACACTATCGTTACTGCAAGCGAAAAAAAATGTCGACAAATATTACGATTGTCGGTTCGGTAAAAGTTCGTAAATCGCGCTACAGGTGTAGTGAAAATGTTACATGTTATCAATGAAATTAGAATAGGGTCATATGACCAACACGAGCCCGTATACAGTGATCGATTCTTTGGAACCAATTCTCCACCAATTTTGCACACATTTCGACCGAAAATTTGACAATTTCGGGTTGGATGTTGTCTCTGAGCTAGTCTAAAGTCGTTAACTTGCTGGCAAAGACCAATGACTTGATGTGGCCCCATAAAAAGAAATCCAATGGCGTTAAATCGCATGAACGAGGTGGTCATTCGACAGGACCATTTCTTGAGATAACGCGTTACCGCATTTGCCTTTCAGTAAATCGATTATAACGCATGATGTGTGGCTAGTGGCACCGTCTTGTTGAAACCACATATCGGCGATGTCAAGCTTATCCAATTCTGGCTCGATATCGCTCTTTATTAACGGTAACTTGACGATTGTTTTCATCTACGAAAAAATACGGCCCAATTACACCTCTTGTGGATCTTGACGCATGTGTGGGTTTGTTGCTGTCCAATAACACATATTTTATTTATCGACAAAACCATTCAGCCACAACTGAGCTTCATCGCTGAAGATGATTTTTCGATGTAATTGTGGATTTTCGTGAAACTTGCCAGAGCCACCGACACAGAATTTTGGTAGTTATTTTTAATAATTTCCAAACGTTGCTCGTAATTGAACTTTATCATGATGAAAATGTTGATTTCAACTTACGTTTTGACATTAAAAGATCGATTACAATTTTTGAGGGTGCGTTGACATAAAGATACGAAATTTTTATGGCCCTATTGAAAAAGCTTTATAGAAATACAGAGTGTCACTTACGAGCAACGTTTGGAAATAATTAAAAATTACTATCGAAATTCTGAGTCAGTGGTCCCAACACTAAGAGCGCATACTCCAATTTTCGGCCGTAATACTCGTCTCACCCGTCTCTAAGTTTGCGTAATAAATGAGCCATAACAGTCAATTCCACTTCGTTCTCAGGAATTAGGCATCTCTTAAACCACAATGTGGCGTATTATGAGAAAAGATTTTGGCCTTCATCCTTATAAGATCAAACTTACTCAAGGCCTAAAGCCAATTGATCATTTGAAATGCCAAAACATCTCCGATTGGGCTCTGGTAAATTTTGACGATAATCCAGAAGCTCATTTTAGGCCGATTGGTTTTGTCAATAAACAAAATATGCTTTATTGGACAGCAACAAACCCACATGTGCTTCCAGAGACACGATAGCATCCGCAAAAAAAACACTGTGTGGTATTTTTTTGACCGTATTTTTTCGTCGATTAAAAAACAATCGTCTCGTTACCTTCAATGAAGAGCGCTATCGTGCCATATTAGAAAATTATATTCTTAACAAATTTAGTAAAATTTATTAATAACCTTATCGTCCAGTGTTTGGGAATATCCCTCACACAACGTCTCGTTCGACAACGTCCCTTTCGATAGGACCTCCTACCGGTTTAGAAGCCACCGGTCTGAATCGAACACTCAAAAATTTTCATGGTACTTCATGTGCTAATAATTAATATTTTTAAAACCGGTCAATGGTTCTTTACGAGGGCGACCGCAAAAATAACTGGCCTAACATAAAAAGAACCGTTTTTGTGAAATTCAAACGTTTTTTAAGTTTTTAAATTCCATCCGAAAAATAAGATTTTTCATGACCTTCAAAATATGCCTCAGTTTCAGCAATAACCTCGATATTGGACGAAAATTTTTTGCCACCGAGAATTTTTTTTTAAATTTGGAAACAAGAAATAATCAGAAGGAGCTAAATCTGGACTATATGGTGGATGCGGAGCAATTTCAAATCGTAATTCGGCCAGTTTTTGTTGAGTTAAAAATGCAGTGTGTGAAGGAGCATTATCTTGCTGAAAAAGAATTTTTTTTTCTAAATGCGGTCGTTTTATCTTGATTTCTTCACTCAACCGAACCAATAACGCACGATAATATTCACTACTTATAGTTTTTCCTTTCTCAAGATAATCAATAAATATTATGCCCCTTGCATCCCAAAATACTGTGGCCATTACTTTTCCTGCTGACTTAACAGTTTTCGCCTTCTTGGGACCACTTTTACCAGGTTCTATCAATTGTTTTGACTGTTCTTTGCATTCTGGGATGTAGTGATGGATCCATGTTTCATCAACAGTTATGAATCGGCTTAAGAACTCTATTGGATTACGCTGATAAATCGCTAAAAGCTCCCCGAAATTGGTCCAACGGACGATTTTTTGGGGCAAAGTCAACAAACGCGGCACCCATCTTGCGGATAGCTTTTTCATGTGGAGTTCATCATGTAAAATACTCCAAACTTGTTTTTCGTGTATTTTAACAATATCAACAAGTTCTCTGAGCTTTATTCGTCTATCTTTAGTCACATCATTAAATATTTTTCTAATGTTTTCAATAGTAGTAGCAGTTTTCGGTCTTCCAGAGTGTTGTTCATCTTCCGTACTTGAACTACCCATTTTAAATTGTTGAACCCAGGATTTCATGGTGGAGTATGATGGTGCATTATCACCATAAACAGAATCCAATTCATCTTTGATTAATTGTGGCGTATAACCTTTCATATAAAAGTGTTTAATTACCGCACAAAACTCTTTATTTTCCATTTTTCAAAAATTATAAAACTTGTTTACTTCAATCACCTGTAACAAAGAAAATAATTATTAAATATTTCGGAAATTTTGGCAGATGGCTTATAAAAGATTGGTTTTAAAAAACAAAAAAAAAGTTGCCAGTAAAACAGAAAATGTGCCAGGCCAGTTAGTTTTGCGGTCGCCCTCGTACAATTTCAGAGCCTCCATCTTTAGGGATCACAAATTTTACATGGAGCGTTACGAGCAACCAACACCCATCTCTGTCGGAATTGAAGCATACTGGTACATGTTTAGAAACAGCTCCCACACAAATTCGTCCCTACACCCAATCGACGGTGACAAAGTATTTCGTCCTTAAGCGTTAAGCAGAACAAAAGTAAAAAAAAATACAAATAGAAAACCCAAACTAAGTTAGTAAGTAAAACAAATTGAGGGGAGATAGATCTCATATAAATGCCATTAAAATAGTTGACCATTGATTGAATGAGTGAAAGCGAAAGGGGGCAACAAATAAAAGCGCAAATATCCAAATATGGGACAAGTAAATAAATCAAAGTGGAAACGGAAACAATTACAATAAATAGCAACAGCAACGTCATCAGCATCTGCTTTCTTTCCTGCCAAGAAAGTGAGAAACGAAAAGAGTTAATTTGAAAATATCATCACGTAGAATCTAGATAATTTCTGGCTAACATGTGGATATTTACCAGCTGAGGCATACAAGTGTAGCTCTAAGATGTGTTCTTTATTTCCGTTCGACACTTGCAATGACGGAAAGTGTACTTTGCTCTTCCTAATCGAAAAACACGACAGGCGAAAGACAAGGACATCTTAATTTGATAGTTCATTTCACAAGAACGTTGCGAGTATCTCAAGCGATAGAATCATTGAGAAATCGTTTATATAGAGTGATTTTGTCAAAAACATTGCTCTATTCAAATTGCACGGGCCATGTAGAACCATATTGACATTGGTTTATATCGGTCAATAATTTCATATCATAAAAATGCACATTAATCACCAACTCAGTTCAAATTAGAGCTTTTCGATTATTGTTTCCGAATATCCTTCACCCGAAGGTCCCTCCATTTTTGAGTGCTGCAGCTCTAGGAACCATAAATAACAGATCTTGCTTTGTTTTCGTATAATACATTTTAAGAGACAAATAAAAAACTCCATTAAAAGTAGATCCTATCGTTCAATGCCTTCGACTACAGGAAAATAATTGCAAAACCATGTGAAGGCGTCTCCAGCACAACAGGTCACTCCCGGTCACTGAGTATAGGAATTATATTGTGCAAAGCTCCTGGATTTGAGAAACGATCCCCTTTTGTTATTCAATGGAATATTTGAGTATTTTCACTTTTTTCTCTTAGTCTCGCAAGTATCAGCCTGATTTTATTTTATGGTAGTTCGTCCTTTGGACCCCACTGTATTCTGTTCGCCATGAACGGACTGAGACGTCCCAGTGAAACTTAAATTAATTTGGTGTACATAGTCAACAAATGTGTGCATAAAATGTTCATATAGTGGTCGTAAAATGTTTGATTAACTCTTCATTTTCCTTCCAATATCTACATCTATATTGAGTACTCGTACTTGTCCATTATTGTGCCCTATAATTAAAAAATCAGTCGGAAGTTTGTTTAAGGATAACCAGCATGAAAAACAAATGCTTATATCATGTGGATACTTGGAGGGGAAATATCCAGCCCAACAAAAATTAATTAATATACAGAAAACTATAAGTATAAATATCCCCCTTCAGCGAATAGAGACCTGCCCCTCATCACAGTAAATAAATAAAGCAACCACAATAACACACGAATGTATGTTTGCACGCAAATATACAGGGTGGAGGGCGAAATTTGTTTTTCGCACTGCAGGCTGTGGCGACACTGTTGGTCGAAGAGAGTCGAGAGTATGCGTGGCTTATAGGGACTGACGGGCGATTTGTATTCGTCTGCCTTTCAGTTGCCATCATGCATTGGACACATAAGGAGAGGTCACTTTGTGTTGAAGCGTATTTTTCAAATGCGCACTCGATCATTGCAGTACAGCATGCTTATCGTTTACAACTCGCTTTTTCCCCACACGCAGAAAAAAATTATGGTTGTGGTGACAATATACGAAGAGGATAATACTATTGTTGTGTATATGGTTGTGGTACAACAATATTATAATTCTCACAACAAGAATATGATTCTAATAACTATGATCTTACTATGATCCCCACAACAATAGTATGATTCACACATAACCATACTATGATCCCAACAAGCATAGTATGATTCAAACTGAACCATACTATGATCTCCACAACCATATTATGATCCTCGCAACCATAGTATGTTTCACATACAACCATGGTATGATCCTCACAACCATAGTATGATTCACACGCAACCATG
This sequence comes from Hydrotaea diabolus, assembly GCA_963513945.1. Classification (NCBI taxonomy): domain Eukaryota; kingdom Metazoa; phylum Arthropoda; class Insecta; order Diptera; family Muscidae; genus Hydrotaea; species Hydrotaea diabolus. The sequence goes on from OY740720.1 coordinate 74,682,832, forward strand.
TTATGATCCCTACAACCATAGTATGATCACACAATATTATACTATGATCGCCAATATAATCTATTAGAATTGGGTTAAGTTGTAAACAATATTTTTGAGTTATGAAAATTATTTAAACGTAATTGTTTTTATAAAAAATATTACAGTTAAACAAAGCCAAAGCAGTTTGTTGAAAACATTTTAATTTCCATATAAAAAGTATTATTATTGCATTAGAACCGTAAAAATAACATTGTTATTAAAAGCATATTCAAAGGAAGAAGAATTACAATCATACAGTATGATTGCCGTAATTATATTATTCTTAACATAAAACGCAAATCACAATACTTTTGTCACACCAATCATATTTATATTGTTGCTATAACTTTTTTTTCATTTTTGAATTTGGCAATAATACTATTGTTACATTTCAACGATATTAATATTGCGGCAATCATACTATTGTCAAAGTAAAATTCAGTAAACAATGCTATGGTTGCAACGAACATACTTTTATTGCGGAGAACATACTATTATTGCCGTGACCTTATAGTAACCATGTTTTTTCTCTGCGTGCACGCGGACTTGTTCCTGGAAGGCAATCAATTGTAAATTGGGTAAAATATACTGCACTGGAGTGAAACAAGCCCCAGATAACTTCACCAGAGACCTCTGCAGTCGGACCACATCACTATGTGGTGCGCCATATCACGAGTAGGCATCATTTGCCCTTCATTTTTTCAGGATAACCGTCTTGTCGTAACTGTAAACTCTGAACGGTACTTGACTTAGATACAGGATTTTATTCAGCCGGCTCTTGAGACAATGAAATTAGAGGATACATAGTTCCAATAGGATGGTGCCACTGCACACACAGCGAGGGTTGCCATGAAGTGTTTAAAGCCAAAAAATCCTGGACGGCTTATTTCTTTAAGAGGTGATTTGAACAGGCCGGCACGCTCATCAGACTTAGCCCCATGCGATTTTTTTCCTTGGGGTTACCTAAAGTCGAAGGTATATCTCAACTGTCCTAACACCTTGAAAGACCTAATTAACACTATTGAGGCTGAAATTGGCAAAATATCAGTCGACGTGCTTGTTAGAGTTCATGGAAACTTCAAAGAACGTATGCAGCAGTGTGTGGATAGCGAAAGTCGACATTTGCCAGATACACTATTTAAAACCATATAATTTAAAAATTCCTAAAAATTTTCTAAGGTTCATAATTTTTTTATTTCATTCCCAAATAAGCAACTTTTCGCTCTCCACCCTGTATAAACGAATATGTTTGGAAAACTCTAAACACATTTTAACAGCACTAGGTAAATATTTTTACTGCTTTTACTGCTTTTAAACACAAAAAGAAACACTGACCATCTTAAAAATTTCACAAAAAGCTAAAGCAATAGATTTAGAAAAGGGACATTTGTAAGGGCTGCTATATATATATTTCTGGCCTAGGCAACACTAAGTATTGTCTGTTGCAATCTGACATTTCCATTGGAAAGTTTGACATTTTTTAGCATAAACGTACTCAGAACGTTTTGACGTGGGACCATCATTTGGAAAATCAGGTGGAAAACTGTGACACTGACACAATTACCAGGTGCATGTTACCTGGCTACTATTATAAGTACCCCCAATAACCTGCAGCAAAATAAATATTTGTTCTTTGCTTGGTTTGTTTTGCTGGACATACCTAAAGAAATCGCTGGCAATAAATCGGATTTGGCTAAAACACAACGAGAGAACAAACTGAAGGAGGTAACAGAAAAGGTCTACTTTGGATTGCCACGTTAAGGGTAAGTGTTACATATTGTTGTTGTTATTATTTTACTTATTTTTGTTATTGCTATAGTGCAACGAACGTAGTTGTTAATCATTGTGATTTGATGTCTTGAACGGGTCATAAATTCATATTTATTGCTTACTTTTTTGCTGGTTTTGAGAAAAATGGGGTTTTTAGACTTTACCATTAAATTAGGGTCAATATGGGTTGCTATATACATTTCTGGCCTATCTGACATTTTCATTGGAAAGTTTGACATTTTTTAGCATAAACGTACTCAGAACTTTTGACGTACGAGCATAATTTGTGTTGTTTACAGTGACTTGGAAAAATCAGTTTATCAAAAAAAATGGAATTAACTCGTGAACATTTTCGTGCGATCATTTTTCACAACTTTCGACGGGGATTATCACGACAATAGTCCATTGATGAACTTAAATCTTTGCATGGCGATAAAGCACCATCGTATAGCACAGTGAAAAACTGGTTTATTGAATTCAATCGTGGCCGAAGTTCGCTCAAAGACGAAGGTCGTCCAAAAACGGCCCTTGTGCCAGAGAAAATTGATGCCGTGCTTGAACTAATAATGCAAGATCAAGATGTGAAATACCGTGAAATAGAGGCATCCTTGGGCATTTCTTCCACCAGAATACATTCGATATTGCATAAACACCTGGCCGTAAAAAAAGTTTGTTCTTTTTTGATCCCGCACAATTTAACAATCGCACAATCGAAATTTTGAAAAAACACGATCGCGGTGCTTCAAAAGGCTTTTATAAGATCGTCACAGGTGACGAATCATGAATCAATTTGTATGAGCCCGGAACAACACAGCAGTCGACCGTGTGGGTCTTCGAAGACGACCCAATGCAACGAAAGAAGCACTTCAAAGCAAATGGTCGCCTTTTTTCCTTTTGTTTATATTTATTCGGTCTGTTATCATTATTAGGACTTGAAGCGTTTTTATTCCGGTTCGAGACCTTTTGTTGTTTCTCTTTCAGAATCAACGTAAAAAGAAATTGGTGAAATGTATTTGCTACGTTTGCCAGGCAGACTGCACAGCTGTTTTTAAACGCGCCTAGGGTTTTCTTCAGCAGTCTTTGGCAACGACTACTTCGGCAACAAATCAAATGACTTATACGGGAGACTCATTTTTAATTATGAGAATTACCCTTTGCGTATAGTCTTCGAACGTTGCACTTTACGTAACCCCAAAGAAAAATGTCTAAAGGTGTGACATCACTCGATCTAGGCGGCCAACTCACCTGTCCAAAACGTGAAACTAGCTGCTTTTCGAAATGACCTCTCAATAGCGAAATGACCTCTCAATAGCGTCAAGATTACGGGCTTCAATTTCAGGTAGCATAAAGATCGATATCATGGCTCGATAGCGAGCACCATTCACGATTATGTTCCGGTCATCATCATTTTCGAAAAAAATATAAACTGCTATAAACCGCACCAAACCGTGGTTTTTGTCTGGGTATAATGGCACCTCTTGAACCTCCTATTGTTGCTTTTCAGCCCAAATGCGGTAGTTTTGTTTATTGACTTTGTCGTTGATTGGGCCTCATCACTGAGCAAACTTTTGGTCGAAAACAGCGGATCTTCCCGTTGCTCACCGAATGTTCATTTCCATAATAGAGTTGGTAAACATTTGTAGGAAATTATTTTCAAAAAATAAATGCCATAAAATGTCCTTTCAAATTACCAATAAAGATTCCACGCTTGATTTGAGTTTTTATATTTTTTTTTTGTTCTGAAAAAATAAATCTAGATGGATCAGCCTTTATTTGCGACTGGCTGTTTTTCAAACACTCATTTGCACAGCATAGAGATTTAGGAGTTTTACGACCTTTAAGGATATAAGGCCTTTGGTCAGTATTACAATGTGTATCAAACGGAATGACAAATCCATATCCAATGGTGTAGGGTATAAAACACCTCAGTGTCTCTGTGGTTCTTGTATTCTCTGCACATTTAGAGTGCGCATGACCGGCCTTAAACCACTCTCTGCCACCATTGCGAACATGTTGGCTATCTCCCTCCGCTCCAAAAGAAAACCTGTTGTGTTATTTTTCTTTTCTTAGCCAACATGTTGTGTTTTCATATAATTCGGCTGTGTGAAACATGTGTTGTTGTTTTCTACTACAACAATGTAAGCTAGTAACCATAGCACTCTCGGATATATGCCAATACCCGAAGCACAAAGAGTGTTGCATCTTTAATAAGCGAATTAGTCTTAACGCGATAACTGAAGCGAGCAGAACGCTACACGGAAAGCGGAAGTTGTAGCAACGTAACAACTCGGTACGAAAGCGAAAATAATCTCTCTCTAAATTGCGCTTAAATTAGAACGTTAGAAAAAGTTTAAAAATACAAACAACGCAATTAAAGAGTGAAAGAAATGTAAAACGACAACAAATAAAAAGAAACGCCTGCGAGTGTGTGAGTTCTACAAAAAGGGGCAAAAGCAAGAAAGCTTAAAGAAGTCTTGGAAAGAAACCAGTTAATTGTCCCTAGGCTTAAAACAACACAAAAGTCTATATTTGTTTACATCAACTATTACACGTGGCTCGTGTACATACATTGCGAAGGCTGTGTAAACATCACACTGCCACAAAAAGGATTCAAAACGGATCGTTAGTCTTCGTTTTGGTGTAGGTGTGTGTTAAAAAAATGAAAATGATAAAAATAAAAAAAAACTAGAGGTAAAGTGAATCGGCACCTCGGTCTATGTGTATTTACGAGATTAGAAAACCTGGTGACGTAAAATAAGTTTACGTTTTTGTCACAGTGGTCCAATTGTTATACCCTGTACCACTCTGCGGAACATGGTAGTTAGTTAGTTTTATAGCAAATGTTTGTAACTAACAAAAATATTTAAACTAGACCCGTGCGTCAGTCCGTCCGCCCTTCGGTCCGTATGTCCATCTTAAGCTTGTAATCAAGCTACAGGTAGCAATTGTTGTCAGATTTATATGAAATGTGACATTCTTTAGTTTTTCGGACCAAGGAAGGACGTTATTTTTTTGAAGAAAATCAGTTAAGATTTAGATAAAGCTACATATACAGGGTGGCTGCTGAATATTGCTGTATTAATAAACTTAAATAACTTTTTTTTCAGTGTATAGAATTCATTTTTCTTTTTCATGTTCAAGCTCATTCAATTTAATTAAATATAGCTTAATAAGTTTTAAAAATAATGAAGTTTAAATGACCCCTCCCCTGCTCCTTGAAGCATGTGCGGCATCTTACCAAAAAGTTGTTCATTACTGCTTGAAGAGTTGAGACAGGAATAGTAGCAATTTTTTTCTCGAATGGATTGCTTTAATTCACTCAAAATTGTTGGATTTGCATTGCAGACTTCCTGTTTGAAATAACCCCAGAAAAAGTGAGGTGCAGTAAGGTCAGGTGACCTGGAGGGCCAACGGAATGTGGAGTTTCTGGACATCAGCTTATTGGGAAATTTTCGTTGCAATTCTGTCGTAACAGGCCGGGCTATGAAAGGAGTTGCAACAGTTCAAACACACAAAGTTGAAAAAAATTCGCTCTCGGCATAATTCTGCATAAAAAAACTTTCTCAACATGCTCAAGTAACGGCCTCTATTAACCGTAACGGTTGGACCGTTTTCTTCGAAGAAGTAGGGCCCGACTATGCAGCGTGCTGGGACTGCACACCACACTGTGACACGAAGTGGATGCAATTCCGTCTCATGGAGTATCTGTGGACTGGAAGCACTCCATATTCGACAGTTTTGTTTGTTTGTGTTGCCGTTTAAATCGAACTGGGCCTCGTCAGACATTAAAAAACAGGTCAACATGTTTCCGTCCTCTTCCACCACTTCAAGCATCTTCTGGCAAAATTTGAAGCGAATTGCGAAATCTGCTGCGTTTAACTAGTTTGCCGTTTGAATTTTATATGGGAATAACTTCAAAACTTTGTGCATAATTGACTAAAATGACTGTCTGCTTATAGACATTTAATCGGATAAGCTTCTTTTCGAAACTCTTGGTTTGTTTTGGTTTGCAGCTACAGCAGCGATTGTTTTCGAACTAAAGGGTTTCGATGGTAAGGTTTTCTGTTGAGTGTTCTCAGGAATTGGCCAGCTTTCAAACCACACCGGGCGTATTTGGCGAAAAGATTTTTCATCCTTATAAGACCAAACTGACTCAAGAACTAAAGCCACTTGCTCATTTGAATCGCTGAAACATTAACGATTGGGCTCTCTCAAAATAGTCTTAAGCGTTGAAGCTCATTTCTGGCTGAGTGATTCTGTCAATAAACAAAATATGCATTATTGGACAGCAACAAACACGCATGTGCTGCAAGGGACACAATTACATCCGCAAAAAATTACTGTGTGGCGTGGTTTTCATGTCGGAGGTGTGATTGGGCCGTATTGCTTTGTGGTTGAAAATTAGTTCTAAAGAATAGATCGCAGTACACCAAAATCGAATTCCATTCTTAAAATGTAACATTTGCATTACACCTGGAATAAATTTGAACTTTATATCTCAAATACTTGTATTCTGTGTTTTATTAATATATAAAATTCTTATGTGCTTTTCAGAAAACCCAGCATCTAGCGTTTTGCATTAGGTACGTACGTATAACTTCAACCTACTTCTTTGGTTAGACATGATTGAATTGTAATTTAAATATTTTGAATAAAAGTAATAGTTCTCCAAAATAGGCACGGCAATGTTTTAACACAGTAAGTGCAGCATTATCGATAACAAATAACTTGATTTTTGATCGTCTTTTCCAAATAAGTATTTTAAAGAAAATAATAAATAATACATGTATGGCACATGTATGGATCTGGCACAAATGTGTTAGTGCGTGATTGTTCACACATACATTCTTAGCGTTTCAGAAAATGTTAATTTAAGATTCCTTACAGATCCTTTGCGGATAAGATCGTGTTACAACATTCAACATTAAAAGTCTCGGTCCAACCGAAGTCAAATCAGTTTTATATTTTAAATTGCATATATATTTCGTTTAGTAGTATACATCAGCTGTGTTTTGCGTTACTAAAAAATATGCTTATATTTTGAATGTACAGGGTGCGGCTAAAGTTACTATATGATGTAAAACAATTGTAACTTCTTTGCTTGCGAGTATTTAACTTTTTCTTTTTTCCTATTTCAGAAATTAAACTTGGGAGAATATTTAAAAATGGAACGCTATACAATTGCGCAAAGAACTAAGATTATTTTTCTATTCATTGAAAATCATCGTTCGATAATTAATACTCAACGTGCATACAGAAGATTTTATGGTGTAAGAACTGCTCCAACGGGTCCAACCATTCGTTCGTTGGTGAATAATTTTGCTGAATATGGGACTGTCGGAGATTCAAGACGTACGGGCAGACCTCGAACTGGCAGATCGGCCGAAAATATTGATGCTGTGCGACAGAGCGTCGAAGAAAATCCGGAGACATCAACGAGAAGACGATCTTCCCAGTTGCAGCTTTCTGACCGCACTCTTCGGCGAATTTTAAAACACGATTTGCACCTCATCCCTTACAAAATTCAACTAGTCCAAAAACTAAATCCTGAGGACTTCGTATTGCGCTTGGAATATGCTAGAGCAGTTTTAAATCTCGTTGATCAAAATGAAATTTTTTTGTCAAATTTAATGATGACCGACGAAGCGCATTTTCACTTGAACGGTGGGGCTATCTCAAAGACAAAGTTTATGTGAATAAGCCCCAAACCTTGCAGCAACTAAAGGACAACATTCAAGAAGAAATTGATCGTACACCACAAGAAACACTCAACAAAGTTATAGAAAATGCCATAAAAAGAGCACATTTTTGCGTTAGAGAAAACGGTTCTCATTTAACTGATATAATTTTTCATAATTAATGTAAAAAAATAACATAAAATAAACTTTCTTTTTATCATAAATCATAAATTTTATCATAAATTTTTTTGTTTTTTTCATTCCATTCAATAGTTATTTAAAAAACAAATCATATAGTTACTTTAGCCGCACCCTGTATCTTAAGAAATAAATGCATTTTTTTTTAAAAACTTTTGCAACTTATTTAATTTTTGTCTGGGGGCTCATGTCTGCACTACAGAGAAATTCATCTGCAAATTAATTCCAACATACCTGTCTGTATTGGGCACGGCTACATAATTTACTGGCATTAAAGAGTTCAGATACAAAACATAAACTTACTTTATTTAAGAGGATTAAATTATACTCAAGGAAGTAAGAGGACACGCTGCTACACATCAGGCCTACACATAACGTATCAGCAGGTGGAGCAAAGGCAAAAAAAAACATTCAAATTTGTAACCTTTATGTATGCGAACGCGTTCACATGAGGATATGGTTTAAGCGTGTACTAATCAACCCACTGTGAAAACAAAATGTTATTTTATTACGTAAAGAGCCCAACTGTTGGGTAACATCAGTTTATTAACATTTCTTCTAAATGGGATATCAGCAAACAACAATGGTAACCTTAGGGACATTACACTAGGGTGTATCGACAATTCCGTAATTTTGGGAATTTTCTTGGTAGTTAATTAACCCTACGGTCAATAACCAAATCAATATACGTTAGTCAATAACCGGGTACCACTGTATTTCTCACTGCTTTTGTACTACAGAAAACTATACGAGGGCGACCGCAAAACTAACTGGCCTGGCACATTTTCTGTTTTACTAGCAACTTTTTTTTTGTTTTTTAAAAGCCATCTTTTATAAGCCATCTGTCATTTTTTCCGAAATATTTAATCATTATTTTCTTTGTTACAGGTGATTGAAGTAAACAAGTTCTATAATTTTTGAAAAATGGAAAATAAAGAGTTTCGTGCGGTAATTAAACACTTTTATATGAAAGGTTATACGCCACAATTAATCAAAGATGAATTGGATTCTGTTCATGGTGATAATGCACCATCATACTCCACAGTGAAATCCTGGGTTCAACAATTTAAAATGGATCGTTCAAGTACGGAAGATGAATAACGCTCTGGAAGACCGAAAACTGCTACTACTATTGAAAACATTAGAAAAATATTTAATGAAGTTACTAAAGGTAGAATAATAAAGCTCAGAGAACTTGCTGATATTGTTAAATGACACGAAAAACAAGTTTGGAGTATTTTACATGATAAACTCCACATGAAAAAGCTATCCGCAAGATGGGTGCCGCGTTTGTTGACTTTGCCCCAAAAAATCGTCCGTTGGACCAATTCCGAGGAGCTTTTAGCGATGTATCAGCGTAATCCAATAGAGTTCTTGCGCCAATTCATAACTGCTGATAAAACATGGATCCATCACTACATCTCAGAATGCAAAGAGCAGTCAAAACAATGGATAGAAGTTGGTAAAAGTGGTCCCAAGAAGGCGAAAACTGTTAAGTTAGCAGGAAAAGTAATGGCATAATATTTATTGATTATCTTGAGAAAGGAAAAACTATAAATAGTGAATATTATTGTGCATTATTGGATCGGTTGAGTGAAGAAATCATGATAAAACGACCGCATTTAGAAAAAAAAAGTTCTTTTTCATCAAGATAATGCTCCTTCACACACTGCATTTTTAACTCAACAAAAACTGGCCGAATTACGATTTAAAATTGCTCCGCATCCATCATATAGTCCAGATTTAGCTCCTTCTGAGTATTTCTTGTTTTCAAATTTAAAAAAATTTCTCGGTGGCAAAAAAGTTTGGTCCAATAGCGAGGTTATTGCTGAAACTGAGGCATATTTTGAAGGCCTTGAAAAATCTTATTTTTCGGATGGAATTAAAAAACTTGAAAAACGTTTGATGAAGTGTATTGAGTTGGAAGGAGCTTATGCTGAAAAATAAATAATAATAATTCAAAAAAAACAATTCTTTGTATGTTAGGCCTGTTACTTTTGCGGTCGCCCTCGTACTTGTATATCTACTATGTTAAAATAATTTAATTTACGGCTCTTTACAATTAAAATTAACTTTAGAATGTAGGCAATCAAATATTCGTTTGTCATCTTTAGCTTTAGTTTATCTCTAACCTCTAACCTTATAGGACTTAGGGACCATTAAAAAAATGTTTACGTCTGCGGAGGATAAAAATTTGGATTATATGTATCGCATCAATTTTTAACGATGTTGTGGATGAAGAGCCCTTATCCCAAGGAAAAGATAAAAAATATCATTTGTAGGAGATGAAAGTACATTTTGTGATGATGAGAGTACTGATGAAAGTGACTTTGAAGGTGTTAGTGAAAGTGAATCGGTAATTATAACTTATGCAAACGTTGCTCGGGCGGCACAGAGTGGCAGAATAACCCTACAACTTCCTTTCAAATAAGGAGCTCTAATATCGTACATCTTTGATGTGTCCCAGCTCGAACAACGGGAATGATGTCAATAGCTCAAACTTTTATATGCTATTCAAGCGTGGAGATAATGATATAATTATGCGACACACAACAAAAAAGCACAGCCTACAACGAAGAACACCCTACAAAACCACAACTAGTGTGAAAATATGTAACAGTAACTGAAAGGTACGCTTTCATTGGCATATTGATAATGACTGGCGCAAATAATTGAAAAAATTATAATGCGAAAGATTTGTGGGCGATTACATCGTATCCTTTGTGCCGGCCAACAATGGGCTTAAACAGATTCTGGTCATTGATACGTTTTATTCGTTTTGACGAACACCAGAAGCTAAGGAGCACTTATGGACTAGGCTGCAACAATGCGCGATATACGGACAGTGCTCAATGAAAATCAGCATATTACAAGCTAAGTGAACACCTTACGATCGATAAACAACTCTTCCCTTACAGAAGCAGAACTAATTATACTCAGTATATTCCATCAAAACCCGCAAAATATGGGTTAAAAGTCTGGTGAATTTGTGATGCAATGAACTCCTAGCCACTCGAAGGGCAACTGTACATCGGTAAACTTTTAACGTGTCGGAAGACTAAACAAGGAGAAAAAGTTGTCAAAGATTTGACAGATCCATTCCATGGAAGTGGACGTAACATCACTATGGTTAATTTTTTATACCACTCTTAATTGGCAGAACATCTGCTGTCTACTAAATTGACAATGGTGGGAACATTACGCAAACATAAAACATGTATTTCCGATATTATGGAAGCAGATGAACAAAAGAGCTTTTAGGTCATCCACATTTGCCTTTCACAACAGAGTTACAATGCGTTCGTATGTTTAAAGGAAAACTAATTGAGTAATATTGCCTAATAAGAGTGCAATTTTTAACTGACTGATGCAGCAATTGAATTGTTTCTCTGGCTGTATGACATGTGGCGCCGTCTTGTTGGAACCACATGCCCTCCACATTCATTTCTTCAATTCTAGGCAAGAAAAAACTGGTTATCATTTCACGATACCAAACACCATTGACTGTTTGCGCTTGACCTGCCTCATTTGTCCAATGATTCCTCTAGCCCAAAAACCACACCACACAGTGACACGTTGAGGATGAATTTGCTTCTCGTGAATCACTCGAGGATTTTCCGCACCCCAAATGCGACAATTCTGCCTATTGACGAAGCCATCAAGATGAAAATGGGCCTCATCACTGAAGATGATTTTATCGGCAAAATCAGCATTTTCATGTTGTCCTCTCCAATACCCAATTAACGAACTCCCGTTCGTGTAGCGCTCCATTTTTACTAACCTCGTACCTTCTACTAACAAACAATAACAATTGTTCAAATGTCAAACAATGACACTTCGAATGTTGCCAGATTTAAAAATTGCGTTCTTCTTGGGACACCCTTTACGATGACAGCGCTTGTGACGACCGGAAACCGGAATTTGTAATATTTTACAATAAAACTAAAATAGGTGTAGAAGTTATGGACCAAATTCTAGGCCACTACACAACACAGCGGCAGACTAATAGTGGCCGTAATCATTATTCTATAATTTAATGGACATTAGCGCATTTGCTGCATACCTGATCTATTATCAAAACAAGAAGACCATACCACACATAAATACGCAAAGAAAATGTTTTTTACAGACACTCAGCGAGAAGCTTTGTATTCCTATTATTAAAGAGCGCGCAGCAAATAGACAAATTACGCGATATTTTTCCTCCAAATCTGTCATTGAATGTTATTTGGGAAAATTTGTAGATACATTTGTAAGATGCGAACAACCATCGACCTCCAACGGCACTACTAGAAGAAAGCCTGTTACTGATGCTGTTATTTGTGCCTAGCATTACCTTGAAAAATAAGACGAAAAGCCCGAAAATCATCCATCTAGTGTGTTAAACATGTAAAAAACTATTGCTTAATGCCTTCAATGTGTTTAAATATATCTAATGAAGAAAATATAAAATTGTGTATGTGCATTTAAAAAAAACGTAGCTTTAATTTAAAAAAGTGTTTTCTATTTAAAATATGACAAAGAAAGGTTAGATATAGGGCACAACAGGTGGAAAATGTATATGGGTACCGGGGTACCCGGTCATTCCCTCCCGTATGTATAAAACTAAAAGACATTTTTAATATAGACCAAGTAAACAATATTATTTTTTTGGTTACAATAATGTTAATAAACACCTAAATCGCGACGATCTAGAGTTTCGGTACCCTATCTTTAATATTAAAGTGATGAGAGTATAAAAAAGTTGAAAAAAGTACGCGGGCACCTGGTTATTGACCCTAGGGTTAAAAATCAACTTTGTTTTACGTAATTACCATATGTGAATAGAGTAAAATGGTAGTTTCTCTTTGGTACTTTGGTCTTAGCAAGTTATACAAACTGATAGACCCTTAAATAAAACATAGCTTGGTAGGCCTATTGCAATACGTCTGTAAGAAAAGATTGGAAATAGGAAATCTAAGAGTTTGGTAGGCAGGAAAAGCCAAGAAAAAAGGCGTCATCAAAACATTATTGCAATTATGTTAGGGGCATATATCTCAGAAATGGCGTTGCCAGAGTTTTTGATCCATCAAACAAATGTTTTTGATGAAAACCATGAGCGCATTGAGATTATTTTGAAAAAAATGATTTATATTGCAAAAAAACCAAAAAAAGAAATATGTAAAATCGTCCTTAAGTTCAACCAGGCCAAAGTTTGTTTTTGTTCTCCACCATTAATTCCGTTTTTTAGGGTCTTTTTTTAGACGTCTATTTTCAAGAAGAAATAAAACCTATATAATTTAATGCTATGGTCAAGAATTTAAATATATTATAAAAGTGAGGATTTGCGATTATGTTTTAAAAATGTTTGTGGGCAAGTGGCCGCCGCGGCTGTCTTGATTAAATTCCAGCCCAGAGGCCCAATTTTCGACCAATTTTTGCTGCTTCTGGGGCCGGTATTTCAGCAATAACGTGCCGAATAATCTCTTTCAAGGCGTCAATAGTGTCGGTATTACCTGCGTAGCGACACATAACCCTAACCCTAAAAAATACTCCAGCGGTATTAAATCGCACGATCTTCGAGGCCACACCACAGGCCCACGACGCTAGATATTGCGCTCACCAAAAGTTTTCTTCAATAAAATGATTGTTTCGTTGGCTGTATAACTGTTAATGCCCTCTGGTTGGAACCGAAGGTCGTCCACATTAACATTCTCAAATTTTGGCACGAATCATGGCTCTATAGCGTTCCCCATTGACTGTAACATTATGACCGGCTTCATTTTTGAAGAAATATGGACCAATAATTGCCTCTGAGCAGTGACGTTTTGAGGATGTAACGGCATCTCAACAATATCGTTTGGACTTTCATTACTCTAAATGCGAAAATATAGGTTATTAACGTACCCATTCAACCAAAATTAGGCTTCATTGCTGAACAGCATTTGTTTTGTAAAAATCAGGATCGGTGGCAAATCTCGTTTTGGGTCCATTTACCATGATTTTCAAACATTGTTCCAGAGTTATTCTATTTATTATGAAAAGAAAAATCAATAAATAAATTGATAATAAATAATACAGTGACAAAAAGACCAAATCTGTAACGGTGTGGCTAGATTGAAAACTAGACGTCTAAAAAAACACCTTTCAGTACGGCATTGATATGGTTTGGGTATTTGGTCGTAGGTGGTTGGACCTTGGCTCGTGAGGAAATTTCAATGGTTTTTGAGAACTCAAATATCTTTAGTTAAATAGTTTTTTATCTTCAATGCATGCAATGATATGTGAGATAATTTCACTGTTTTTGAGTAACGATGTTCGAAAGCTTCATACTTTTGCAACTCTAGGGACCTTTTGCCTATGGGCCAAGCCCTGAGATATAACCTAAATGTGGAATAAATATAATTTTCGGTTTCGTAGCGATACGTTTTGTTGTGTTATAATACCCATATGCCCATAGTTGAAGGAGTCCGATTTTTGGGCCCAAAAGGAACAGTCGGAATTCAAAGTTGGTCCATATTTTAAAAAAAAGGAATATGCTTGAATTTTAAAGAAATTATTTTTGTGTCTGTAACCGTACCTCCCCCAACATTACATTATATCCCCGAACATTACGGGATGGCTTTTGAGCCCCATATGTTCCAAAACAGCCCAATGGTAAAATAAAAATTCTTTAGAAATTCCACTGTTTCTGAATTTACACCGGTTCATGTTCGAAAGGACTTACTCGTATATGTCGGCACCCTAGAGACCTTATATGCATGGGTCAATGACTTAAAATTATTCAAATATTAAAATTAATATGATATTAGGATCCGTAACGAAATTGTATTGTTTTTAATATCCATATGTCCCTAGGTCAGGATGACCGATTTTTGAGCCACGGTCCGTACTTTATATTGGCACATATCTTAAATATTAGATTGGATTTGTGACAAAATTTCAGTGTTTCTTGTTACCTATATGCCTTTGATCGTTACGGGCCGTTTTCAGGGAAGTAGACCACGCCCATAAGTCTAAGCCTCTAATTCAGCTAAATCGTAAATTTAACTCCATATTCAGATAATTCAAAAAATGTCACTGTTTAAAAGGACCTTTATTTGGGCGCCCTGGAGACATAAGACTCATATGTAAAAACTATAAATTTTTTTAAAACGGATTTTCTGAATCGTAACGAAATTGTATTGCTTTTTTAATACCCCTATGTCGATAAATTAAGGTTACCGATTTTTGGAAGCTTAAAATTAATGTAAAATACTGTTTCGTGATGAATTTTTAACATTTTATAGTACCTCTATGTCCATAGTTCAAGAAGACCCCCCCCTTTAAGGGCCTATATGGACCGATACGACTTTACAAATGGCACTATTCTTGAATATAGGTACATTTTTGGATTTGATTAAAAATTCCTCTGTTTCTGGATACCCATATGACCCCAAACATAGACCGTGCCCATGGATCAAGGACTCCGATTCAGCCGTATAGCAACATTTATATCATATGTGACGCGCAAAATAGCAAGGGACCTAAGGTAAAAAACCAGTTTTGTTCAGGAGAGCCATTTTAAAGATTAGGTCCCTTTCTATTTGCGCTTAGAATCCTCGACTTCACATTCATAAAACGCGCATATCTCTGGGAGGAAACACTTTTGGGGCATGGGATCGGTCTCATTCGATGCTCAGATGTTGTCCACATCAAAAAAAGAAAAAAAAATTAAAATTGATTTTTTTACCCTTAGGTCCCTTTCTCTATGCGCTGTCACATATTTAGATTCTTTAAAAAAATCCACTATTTCAGAGTACCTATATGATCATTTTCGAAGGGACCAATTTTTTGGCGCTTTACCGACCTTACCTCTATGGGCCAAGTACTCAAATCGTGAAACTAATGAGATATTCTGAATCGTAATATAAGTACATTTTGGATTTGAGAGGAGATTTTACCGTTTCATATACCCATATGGGCTCGAACCGTTTTTAGGCCCCTAGGGCCTCAGGTAATGACCTAAAAATCAAGCTAATTTAAAAGTTAATTAATCAAATTTCATTGGAAAAATATAAAAAATTTTTATCAGAACTTTTTTAGTTCCTCAAAGGGAAACTTTTTTCGTATTCCAGATTTAGTCCATTTTTAATGCTAATACCGACTATAAGATGTATATGTGTCAGCGTATAGAGAAAGGGACCTAAGGGTAAAGAAATCAATTTCTTTTTTCTTTTTTCATTTGAGCATCAAATAAGACCGATCCCATGCCCCAAAAGTGTTCCCTCCCAGAGATATGCTCAGTGATGGTACACCAAAGATACACGTATTTAAATCTTTAAAATGGCTCTCCTGAACAAAACTGGTTTTTACCCTTAGCTCCCTTTCTATTTTGCGCGTCACATATAGTCTTCTCCTATGGTGGAGAAAATAAAAATTCTCGTATTCAAATATTTTTAATATAATTATCCGCCCTCGTGAGACCAATATATGCCCTGACGACATGTGGTGTTTGCAAAAGATCATATGCTGGTGCTGGCTTCCTTACATTGATTTGTCATTCTTTCCCTCTATTCTCTTACTTTCTTCACCACCTTTCTTCCCTTTTTCCTATATTCATGTTTTTTCGGTATCTGGATACACTCCAATACGAGTGTCTGTAATTTACTTTTGGTTAATGTTATGCCATATAATAAACAACACTTTGCCATTGTTAAAAGTCCACATAAGACGCACTTAAACTCATAGGGAACATATCGATATCCATAAACCCCAAGCAAAAGCACCAATTACAAGGTATAGCACAGTGGCTTATAAAGGAAAAAAATATTTTAAAAAGGCCGAGTCTCGAATAAGTACTTCTGATTAGCAATATGGACATACAGCAACATTCCAGAACTGAAGCAAGGTATTCGAAATAAATTAGTTGTTCGGGCTCTAAGCTTAAGATAATAAAATTGAGCAGTTGAGCGTTAGCAGATCTTAACGAATTGTAAGTATTAAATCGTTTATGGAAAGTAAAATAATTGAAATTGCTAAAGCAACAGCAGAAATCCAGTTTAGATAGGATCTTGACCTTTTTCACAATGGAATCGAAAGTGCTGACTGAAATTAATTTTAATCAATAATTTTGCAGGGTACTGCCAAATAAAACACGAAAAAACGTAGTTAGGCTCGGTCAGGCCATATATATTTTTTATATAATCTCCGATAACTATTTCGAGGTGTTTAAAACGGAATGGTAAACAAAGTCTGAGATTATAAACCTTATTCTCTGCCGCCGCTATGCAGATGACTGCACTTAAGCTTGTTTTAGTCCCCATAAATTTAATTAAAATACCTTAAAATATGTAAAAAGGCTTAACTCGAGGCGTACAATAAAGTACCCTACTCCTTTTTATACCCTCCATCAAAGAATGAATGGTATTTTAAAGTTTAATACACAAGTATTAATCGAAGATCCCATTGAGCATGTATAATATAGATCGTCTAAGACGATCTAGCCATGTTCGTGTGTCTGTTTAAAGAAAGATAGCGGTCAAATGAATCAACCTAGGATCCTAAAAGTTTGTATGATGATGGCTAATGTTCATTAACCATAATAGTTTTCCGTTAAGGAAGTAAAGGTACCTCGATAAAAAGTAAATTTGATTGAGCATGATTAATATGGCTACTTCTCGTAGTTGGTACACACTAAATATCTCAAAAAGTGCATTGTTGCTGGACTTTATACCTTCTATGGTCCAAGAAACGTACGGCATGATAAAAACGGTCGCTTAATTGAATAAATGGACATATGAGTACCACTAATTGAAGAAAATTTTGCTGGGATTATTATTATTGAGTAATTACACCCTGCGCCAGTCTGGGCAACAGACCCACCTTTAAGTAGAAGTCACATCTTATATCCAATCTTGATGAAATTGTGACAAACCTTGTCTTCTAAAACCGTCCACAATTTGTAATCCAATGGGTTCAAATCTGGACTGCCTGAGGGCCATTCTTCAGAGGAAATGAACGCTGGCAAATTGTTTCAAATCCAGGCCTGGGACGTTTTAGCTATTTGGGGCGGCGCAGAATCCTGCTGGAAAGTTCATGGCAGGTTTTGGAACGGGGAATTGATAAGAGACTTCACAACAGCTTCCAGAACGGTTTCTTCGTAAACTTTGGCCGATGTGTTGACTCCTTGTTCGCAGAAATGCAGGTCAGTGACCCCATCGTAAAAGACACCCCACCAAACCATGATTGAAGCTGGGTGATGACCCTTTTTCACCCTTGGGATCAGTTCAAATGCTTCCTTAGATGACCGCGCATACACTCTATCATTTTGCTTGTTAAATTTTTCCTGAACGATAAAGATTTTTTTATCAGTGAACAAAATATTTCTGTGCAAGTTATCAGCGTGCTTCACCAAAAGACGTTTGCATTTTTCAATCCTATTTTTTTAAAGCTGCAGTCAATAAATGTCCGGTACGTCGTTTGAAAGCCCCAAGTCCCAGGTCTTTTTTAATGATTGGACTCATGGACTTTGGCGAGAAATCATGGCCCGTGAATTCATCTCACGGGCCATGATTTTCTGTTTTCGGAGCGGTTTTCTGAGAATACCTGATTTAACGGCTTTGATGACATGCGGTGTTCGAAGAGATCGTGGGCGGCCCGACCGATGGCGGTCTTTTACATCCCCAGTCTCCTCAAACAGTTCTACGACGGTAGATGAAAACGCGGCAAATCCCTAGTGGCCGGAGCGTTTTGAAAATATCGCTTTTTTCACGGTTTTCATTATCGGACCACTCCATGATGAAAGTTGAAACAATTTAAAAATCCTGTTACAGACTACCGCTATTGAGGTTAGCTTTCAAAACCCATAACGGTGTATGTTCAGTTCTACTATTGAAATGGGTGTGTTCAATGTTGTAACAGTATTTATGTCCCTACTAAGTAGATAATTAAATACTATTTCCTGAACAGTGCTTAGGAAAACAATATATTATTTTTCGAAATATTTAAGGATTAAGGATATATGCTTGATTTGGAATGTTATGTCCTGCAAGTACCAAATATTTGTTTACACTATCTAAATAGGGACGCTGTATTTTTCAGGCGACATCTCGTTTGTTAGTTTTTGATGTCGCGTTACCAAAATATTTGACATTAACAAAGCTAACTTTTCCGAAAAATGCTTGTCTGGGCCCAATTTGAGATGCTGTACGATTTTTACCAAGTCGAATCTGAACACAAATTATATGTCATATGACAGGCAGCAACTAGGAGAATATATGTGCCGAGTTTCATTTAAAGCTTAAATGTCAAAACCAAAAATTTGTATAACTACCCTAATAGGTAGAAATATTGACTGTAATAGAAACTTTTGGTACTACTTGTTATAAAGCGTGTTTTTTAGACGTGTGGTTTTAAATCTGGCCACACTTCTTTCGGAGTTGGCAGCTGTGACTTGATTTATGCTTAGTTTGGCTGGCCATTTTATAATGAATAGACTTACTCCGGAACAACGTTTGCAAATCGTGGTAAATGGGCTCAAAGCGAGATGGTCACCGATACCCATTTTTAGAAGAAAATTATGTTCAGGGATGAAGATCACTTTTTGCTGAATGGGTACGTTAACAACCAAAAGTGTCGCATTTGGAGTAATCAAAATCCACAAGCCATTGTTTAGATGCTGTTACATCCTCAAAAATACACTGTTTGGTGTGCTCTATGGGGGAATCATTGGTCTATATATTTTCAAAAATGAAGCTGGCCATACTGTTACAGTCAATGGGGAACGCTATAGAGCCATGATAGAGACTATTTTTTACCTTGGATTGGAAAATGTTAATGTGGACGACCTTTGGTTTCAACAAGACGGCGCTGCTTGCCATACAGACAAACAAAACAATCAATTTTTTGAAGAAAACTTTTGGTGAGTGCATAATCTCCCGTCATGGGCTTGTGGCGTGGCCTCCAAGATCGTGCCATTTAACACCGCTGGACTATTTTTTAGGGGTTATGTGAAGTCGCTTGTCTGCGCGGATAAGACCGACACGATTGACGCCTTGGAAGAGACATACGGCTCCAAATGCTGACATAAGGTCCCAAATACTGCAAAACGTGGTCGAAAATCGGGCCTCTCGGCTGGAATTTATTCGTGCCAGCCGCGGTGGCTACTTGCCCAATATCATTTTTAAAACAACATTGTAAACCCTTTTCTTTATAATAAAGCTAAGTTCTTGGCCATATATTAAATTATATGCTTTCTATTTCTTCTTGAAACCCGCGCCTGAAAAAAAAATTATTTTACATATGTGACGCGCAAAATAGAAAGGGACCTAAGGGTAAAAATCAGTTTTGTTCAGGAAAGCCATTTTAAAGATTTAAATACGTGTATCTTTGGTGTGCCATCACTTTCATAAAACGCGCATATCTCTGGGAGGGAACACTTTTGGGGCATGGGATCGGTCTCATTCGATGCTCAGATGTTGTCCACATCAAAAATAAAAAAAGTGAAAATTGATTTTTTTACCCTTAGGTCCCTTTCTTTATGCGCTGTCATATATATCATTTTATGCACATAAAGATGTTATATGTATGTCTCGTTTAGTTTGGCAAAGCCCTTTATCGTTGGAGAGCGTTGAGTTATGCTATAGTAAATTATGGACCAATTTACATCCAGCTCTACAGGGTTCAGTTTAGTCGGCCACTCCCGACTCTTTCTCTAGGTTTAAGATTTGTCTGTGATTGTGGCTCAAATTCGTGGACATGGCATTTTTAACATCTTCAATTTCAAAGAGGTTCCACTGTGCTTCGCCACAAGAAATGTGAAAGTCACTTAGCTGTGTCCCTTCTTTCTGTTCCTTTTCTATTTTCTCGATAACGAAATCGCATAATATTGTGTGATATGTGAGGCTGGGTGGATTTGTTGGGTACTTAAACATAAGAGCATAATAACTTTAGCATACAATTCGTATATTTAGGCATATACAACCAAACTCTTTTTTGAGGGACATCTTAACAAAGAAATACACACACATAGATTGGTACGTCTAAGGAGGTCTGAAATATTTACAGCAAAAAGTTATTCGCTTTTTTCAGTTATTTTATGATACAATAAGAATTTTAATGTTCCAATAATACTACGTGCATATTGTCATTGTTTTCTGTTCTCAAGTCGTTTTTTATTCGCTGATGTTTTAAGGATCTTTAACTGCATTAAAGGTCAATATGTTACGCTAATAGGGATGTGTTATGAGCGGGTAGAAATGACTTAATATTAATGAATGTTCTTTAGTGAGGTCAGGGGTCTTAAATAAGGACACATATTGTAACAAAAAATTACTTAAAACTATTCCTAACATGCAGTGACTTTGAGTCACTATTAAAATCAACACTGGTGTATTTTTATCTACCCATACCATCCTGTATTCCTCCATTAACAGTAAACTTTAAAAATAAATCAATTTTATTTTATAAATTTTAGTTACTCTTTTTATAAAAAGTAACTCTAGTGAGCAAGTACCTATAACTTAGGCAAAACTTGTTAGAAAATTTTTAAAAATATCGATAAAGCAATAAAGCAAATTTAGCTTGGTACGAATAGGCTATATTTAAGCCTCGTACTTATTGGGTGTTCTTTAAAGTGTTTAATGAAGTAAATAATATTGTGATAAAAATCTCTTCGTCTCTGAAGGTCACACTGCAAATGAGTGATAGCAAACTCCAAAGCTTATACGAGGCTGCTATATATTTCTGGCCTTATAATGAAAACGCGAGTATTTATCATCAAAAATGGCATGATTTATATAATTTGCATGCGCTCAAACCAATTGTCGAAGCACTTTTTCCACTTCGATTGAGACACTTCCAAAACATGGCTTTTGAGCACTTCAACAGCATCTTCTGGCGACAAAAATCTTGAAGTGCGGGAATAAAAGGAAGTCACTGGGTGCCAAGTCAGGCCTGTACGGCGGATGATCCATCAATTCGACGTTTTGGCCGGTTAAAACGGCGCTCGTTTGGGCCGATGTGTTAAAGCTCGCATTGTCATTGTGCACAATGATTCGTCTTCTCTTGTTCGTTTTTCGAATTTCTCCAAAAACTTCAGGCAAACAAATATTGGTGTACCACTCAGAATTGACCGTCCTACTTTGCTCAAGCAGAACAGTCGCCACATGACCAGTTTTGCCGAAGAAACAGGCGACCATTTGCTTCGAAGTGCATCTTCCACGAACAACTTTCGTTGGATTTGGCTCGTCTTTGAAGACCCACACGGTCGATTGTTGATTTGTTTCGGCCTCATACGCATAGATCCATAATTCGTCACCTGTGGCAATTTTATAAACGTCTCTTGAAGCACCGCGATCGCATTTTTTCAAAATTTCTTTGCATCAACCGACACGAACCTATTTTTGAGCGATTGTCAAATTGTGCGGGATCCAACGAGAACAAACCTTTTTTACTGCCAGGAGTTTATGCAATATCGAATGTATGCTTATGGAAGAAATACCCAAGGATGCCTCTATCTCACGGTATGTCACATGACGATCTTGCATTATCTGTTCACGCACGGCATCAATGTTCTCTGGCACAACGGCCGTTTTTGGACGACCTTCACGAACTTTGTCTTTTAACGAGCGTCGGCCATGATTGAATTTATTCAACCAGTTTTTCACAGTGCTATAGGATGGTGCTTCATCACGATTCATTCCGAAAGTTGTGAAAAATGATCGCACGAAAATGTTCACGAGTTAATTCCATTTTTTTGCCAAATTGATTTTTTCAAGTCACTATAAACATTACAAATGATGGTCGTACGTCAAAACGTTCTGAGTACGTTTATGCTAAAAAATGTCAAACTTTCCAACGGAAATGTCTGATAGCGCCAGGCAACACTTAGTGTTGCCTAGACCAGAAATATATATAGCAACCCTCGTATCTAGTGGTTTGTCAAACCGAATATTTATAACGATTGAGAACATTTGTAAATGGCTAAGGAATTAAATATTTTTATCGGAACTTCTGTAGTTCCAACCGATTTCCGACTGATTTTTAGTGTGTGTGTTTCAAAATGTAATATTCGGTCTAGGAAAGCTTAAAGCTCGACTTGAAACAAATTCACAAAATAAATTTCTTAACTTAAGACAAATTTTTGTATAAGATTTGAACCCGCACGCACAGTGGCATTGTGCTTGAGAAATATACACAACAAACTAGTCCAAAAACTCTGCAACGCAGTATGGTCTAGGGTATAAAAAAAGTTCGTAGCTTCCCCACTGTGCATGAATGTGTATTATTAATTTTGTGGCTTGTCAAATGGCTTTTAACGTTTCTTTCTCAGTTCAAGAGGAAACTTTCATTTCATTTTACATTTACTGAAGCTTTCAGTTGATGCTGCTGCTCTTTCGCCATCTTGGCATGCATCGATAAAAATAAAATTAATTATTGGAAAATTTACGAAAAATATCGACAAAGCTGAAGGCACAGAAGTTTAGAACTTTTCGTTGAAAGGTTTGTAAACTTGGTTGATAATGTCAGTGAAATAAATGGGAAAGTGTGACCACCCATATGTTTCTACTATAGTAGGCAGCTGTAATGAATATCAATGATTTTAACAAATGTTGAAAGGAAATGTGTTTTGAACAATGCCAATATGGTGTGAGTAAAATTCCGCTTTATTTTTTATATATAGGGGGCGGTTCGGAAACTTCGGAAAGGTATTTTATTGATTGACTATCTGCAAAAGGGTAAAACAATAAATTCAGAGTACTAATGCAACCTTTTAGATCAATTAAATGTACAAATTCGAGAAAAACGTCCTGGCTTACAACACAAAAAAAATAATTTTTCATCAAGACAACGCACCAGCGCACAATAGTGTTTTAACAATGGCTAAAATCAACGAATTAAAGTACGAGTTGCTTGACCACCCACCTTATTCTCCTTTTACCTGTTCCCAAATCTAAAAAAATTCCTTGGTGGGAAGCGTTTTACCTCAAATGAAGATGCAATTACAGTTGTAAAGCACTATTTTGAAGACCTTGAGGAAAACTATTTTAATCAAGGGATAGAATTGCTAGATGAGCGTTGGACTATGTGTATTGAAGTTTCAGGAGATTATATTGAAAAATAAAAATATTTTTTAAAAACTAACTATTCTCTTTCATTGATAGGCTAAGAACTTTCCGAACCGCCCTCGTAGTCCATCATATGGGATAACATAAGGGAAAAAATTTAAACTTTTTGTGTGTTGTTTAGAATTCTATAGCAAATTTTTCACTAATTTGAGGTCGCTGATTTTAAACCTATTCTCCATTTTTCTCCATCAGCTCGAATTTTTAAGTTACAGGTACTAATCGTTTTTTCGACTTTTTTCCAAAAACTTAAAGTTCAAAGAATTATAAATTTTCTTTTCATAAGCCGATTTATAAAATTGTGTTTTTTTTTAAGAAAATCTTTGAAAAAAATCATATTGTTAAACAAAAATTCTTAAAAAAATACACATTTGAATTTTCTTTACGCTCAAAGATGATAGGTTGGGAGCAACTTGTGCTTTTTATTAGCTTTATTGAATTAAAAAAGCTTTAAAAACACGTGTACATAAAAACCGATTGAAAATTAAATAATCTATGCTAAGTTCGGTGATAACAGATTTTTCGCCTTTTTTATTCTACCTATAAATAAATAGAACAGCAGCAAACACACACATATTCATAAATATTATTTCTGTAAAGAAATTGTGATTTTTGCCGATTCAGTTGTCTCAGTAAATTGTTGACAGAATCAAAAGTTGTTCACCGATTTCAATGAAATAATATATTAAACTAAATGCTTTTAAACCAACACTGTGATTGTTGTCGTTTTTAAAGTACATTTTTTCAAAACCTAAACTATACGAGTATATCTGAAACTACTGGGTCAAATCAAAAACAATGTAGGAAGGGATTTTAATTTTCTTGATGAGTTTTATTTTTTTAACTGAATATGGTAAACCGTTTTCATTTTATTTAAATATTTGTAGTGCAAGTGCCTTAATTTTGGACATAACGGTATATCGCGAAAAGTCGAGCTGATAGAAAAAAAGTGCAGCGTTCCAAATTAACTTAAAACAACATTCAGTTCTTAAAAAACAAATACTTTGTTCCCTTGTGTAATCGATCAGTTTGGCTTTTTGTACCCTCCACCATACAATGGAGGGTATATTAGTTTTGTCATTCTGTCTGTAACACCTTGAAATAATCATCGGAGACCCAACAAAGTATATATATTCTTGATCCTCGTAAAAGACGATCTAGCCATGTTGTCCGAATGTCCGTCCGTCTGTCCGTCTGTTGAAAACAAGATAGAGCCTGCATGAAAACAGCTAGGGAGCTGAAATTTGGCACATGTGTAGTATGGTTGGTATTGAAAATTGGCTATATAGCTCTAGGGGAAGTTGGTGTTTCAGACCTTCAACCGACACTACCTCATAAAAATTAGTTTTTTATTTGGAAATATCCGTCCAGTTTCTTGAGCAAAATCACTGAAACTTTGCAAATAATAATCTCTATATAGACGCAATCATTTATGTAAAAATGGTTTAGATTGGGCCACCATTTCTTGTACCTCCCATATAAACGGCCTTATGGGCCTTGAGAAATAATATGACTATAACTCACCACAAACTTGACCTATCAAAATTAAATTGTACACATCAAGATATCTATGCACAACAAACTTCTACGCTGAATGCGGTTGAGATCGGAAAAGTCCTACTGGTAATATGACAATAACTCACCACCCACTTAACCTATCGAGACGAAATTTTCGGCACAAAGATTAATATATAGAACAGACTTTTGCGCCAAATTTGGCTAAAATCGGAAAGGCCCTACTGGTATCTCCCACACACACGGTCTCATGGGCCTTGAAAAATAATATGACAATAACTCACTACAAACTTGACCTATCGAGATGAAATTTTCTACATAAAGATTTTTATATAAAACATACCTCTGCGTTGTTGAGATCGGAAAAGTCCTACTGGTACCTCCCAAACAAACGGTCTCATGGGCTTTGAGAAGTAATATGACGATAACTCACCACAAGCTTGATCTATCGAAATGAAATTTTGCACATAAAGATTTCTATATAGAACACACTTCCGCACCAAATTGAGTTGATATTGGGTAGCCTCTTTTGATACCTCCCATATAAACGGTCTTAAGGGCCATGAGAAATAATGTGACGATAACTCATCACTAACTTGACCTATCGAATTTTACACATAAACATTTCTATATAGAGCACACTTCTGGACCAATTTGAGTTGAGATGGGGTAGTCCCTTCTGATACCTCCCATACAAACAGCTTTAAGGGCCTTGATAAATAATATGAAATTATGTATTTCACATAAAGCATTCTATATAGAACATAGTCTGTACCAAATTTGGTTGATATTGGGTAGGCCTTTCCGGTACCTCCCCTACAATCGGTCTTATGGGCCTTGAGAAAATTTTACGCATACAAATTTCTATATAGAACACACTTGAGCATTAAATTTAGTTGAGTTTGGGAAGTCCATTCTGGTACCTCACATACAAACGGTCTTATGGGCCTTGAGAAATAATATGGCTATAACTCATTACAAACTTGACCTATTGAGATGGAATTTTAGGCATAACGATTTCTATATACACACTTCTACACCAAACGTGAAAACAATTTTTTCAATAAAACACTTAGCAGGTGGTGAAGGGTATCCAAAGTTCGGCATAGCCAAACTTAACATTTTTTACTTGTTTTCATTCGTAGTGTTCCAAATGTAGGAATAAGGATAAATTATCTAAAAAAAAATCAGCAATTTTTGGAAATGATTATATTTTGGATACGATTGAAAAGAGAACAAAATTATATATCAAAGTGAAACACTTTATGCTGTTACTCGTACTGTTAGAGGACAATCGTCCTATGTAAGGTGTATTCATTCGTACGTTGGGACGAATATGGTAGTGTGATTAAAGTACTTTCAATAAGTATGAAGGAACTATCACCGTAGTTGTCAATTCTGTCGACGGAACAGACAAAAGTTAACTTATTTCATTGGTTACAAGATTGATTCCTTCACAATGTTGAATACTTTTGTTGATGAATTTTCTGATTTTGTTTCTACATAAGCAGAAGATGCCCATTACAGTGACAAAACATCCATTGAATTGGTAAACCTGCAAAGGAGAACAACATTTTAGACAAAAAGTTTTACATATTTAACACTTCCGTCTTACTTGGCCAATCCTACAATCAGATGGAGACACATAGCAGCTTTAACAGTTCCTGATTTTTGCATCAATCAAGACATTGCCGATAATTTTTTAAGAAGGGGATGTTATGAATTCAGGCGACTTTCCTTTCCAATTTATGCTGGATCAGCCAACAGGCACTCACAATCCCTATAAGCGAATCTGTAAATAAATCTATGCCATTAGTTTTAAAAGCCAGCAACGAGGGCTGGTTTCAGCTAGTTGACAATCCATACAAGTCTACAAGCGTAATCCCGTCCATACAAGTCTGAACTTTAAAAAGTTAATAAATCGCGAAAAAATATCGTTCTGACATAGTAGTTTGTACAGCGAGGCGAGCGGTAATTTCCTTATTCAAGAACTAAAATATTGTAAACGTTAGAAAAATTTATATTATATTTTTTATTATATTGAACAGTAAGGGTATTTTTAAATTACATAGTTTTAAAGAGTGGATCTGCCAAATGTCGACCAACGCTATCCACACACTGCTGCATACGTTTTCTGAAGTTTTCATGAACTCTCACAATTGGTATTCTGCCAATTTCGGCCACAATATTGTTAATTAGGTCTTCCAAGGTGTTGGGACGGTTGAAAAACACAATCGACCTTAGGTAACCCCAAAGGAAAAAATCACATGGAGCTAAGTCTGGTGACCGTGCCGGCCAGTTTACATCAACCCTCAAAAAGATGTGTGCAGTGGCACCATCCTGTTGAAACCATGTATCCCCTAATTTCATTTCCTTAAGAGAAAAAATTCAGGAAATGCAAATAGCAATTAATTGCTATAGAGCAGAGCGTATCGGAGATTGCAGTACTGTTGCTCTAACTCTCTCGATATTTTGTGGTGTTGTAATCCTTCTCTAGGTCCCCTTCGTACACATGACACATTCCCTGTTGTTCTCAATGAAGTTACCCAATGTACATCCAGAAACACATCCGCTTGGGGGAACAGCAAATCGTAAACTGCAATGGTCGAGTGCGCATTTGAAAAATACGTTTCAACATAAAATGACCTCTCCTCACGTGTCCAATGCATGATGCAACTGAAATTCAGACGAATACAAATTTCTAGTCGGTCACTAAAAGCTAGGAACACTCTCCACTCTCTTCGACCAACAGTGCCGCCACAGTCTGCAGTGCAAAAAAAGTATATACGTTGTTGGTATGGAAAGAAACACATCTTGAGAAAAAAAGAGGTCGGTCCACGCCACGATGTTGGTATGGAAAGAAACACATCTTGAGAAAAAAGATGTCGGTCCAAGCCCTCCTAACAACATTCTTATATTGGACTAAAATTCATAATTGAGGACATAAGCTTTGGCACGGTCGATCTTACGGTTCGGAAACTTCTTAGCCTAGCACAAAAAGCGCGGTATAAACAGAAAAAAGTTAAGTGTTTTGGAAACTTCCATCTCTGTTATGAACACATGTTAAATTTTGTTTCGATCTGGCAACTCCTTCATATAGAAACAGGTGTTCACAAAAGACGCATCCGAGATTTTTTTACAATGGAAAAGGTAGAAATGCATGGTGTCATTAAATATTTACATAAAAAAGGTTTATCGGGACAAAAAATTCATAATGATATGGTGAATGTGTTAGGTGAAAGCGCTCCTTCATATGCATTAGTAAAAAATTGGGTTGCTGAATTTAAACGTGGTCGTACAAGCATTGAAGATGAACCACGTAGTTAGTGGACGTCCAAAAACAGCAACAACAACAGAAATTGTAGCCAAAGTGCATGATATGGCATTAAATGATCGACGAATAAAATTGCGTGAAATAGCTAATATCATGGGCATCCCAAATGATCGAGTCCATTTAATTTTGCATGAAGAACTACAGATGAAAAAGCTTTCTGCAGGATGGGTCCAGCACTTGTTAACAGTCGACCAAAAACTCATAAGAATGAACATTTCTCAAGCTTGTTTGGATCGTTTTCAGCGAAATAAAATGGATTTTAAGCGTCGTTTCATAACTATTGATGAGGCATGGATCCACCACTATACTCCAGAGACAAAAGAACAACCCAAACAATGGACTGAAGCTGGAGGAAGTGCCCCAAAGAAGGCAAAAACAATTCAATCGGCTGGTAAGGTTATGGCAACGGTTTTTGGGACTTCAAAAGTATTTTATTGATTGACTATCTGCAAAAGGGTAAAACAATAAATTCAGAGTACTATTGCAACCTTTTAGATCAATTAAATGTACAAATTCGAGAAAAACGTCCTGGCTTACAGCACAAAAAAATAATTTGTCATCAAGACAACGCACCAGCGCACAAGAGTGTTCTAACAATGGCTAAAATCCACGAATTAAAGTACGAGTTGCTTGACCACTGTTTTGTTGTAAACCACCATTTTGAAGACCTTGAGGAAAACTATTTTAATCAAGGGATAGAATTGCTAGATAAGCGTTGGACTAAGTGTATTGAAGTTTCAGGAGATTATTTTTTTTCATTGTTAGGCTAAGAACTTTCCGAACCGCCTAGGTTGTCCACTTGTTGAGTCTCCTTCGGTACATATTCTTTTCTGGCTGGTGGCAAAGATTTCAAAAGAGTGTTTTCTTTTTAAAAATTTGCGATGCAACAGTTTGTCAACCAACCGACCGACCTCACGTAACATATTTATAGCAAAGCCGGTGTACATATTTTCAAGAATTTTCGTGCGTTCTTCAGATGAAAAATGGTGCAAATGACGAACTTAATTTAACGTACTAAAAGATGAATGGTATTAGTATCCTTATAAGCTTCTAAAAACACAAATGAAAAAGCAATCATTTATTATTTTTAGCAATTTTTTTCGTACACTCGAAACAAATGGCAGCAGAAATATCAAAAGTAAATTACATGTACAAGGTATGTTCAGTATAAACGACTTAAAGAAATGGGGAAACACTACTCCAATAAACAAACACTACTCAATACTAAAGACTTTAAGAAATGGGGGAAACACTGCTCAAACAATAGATGAAGCTCGAATGGTCACGCTACATCTGGTCGGGTGTGGGAATGGTTTAGATTTATTGTATATTATTACGGTCTACTATGGTGTCCATAAATAATATTTGTTTTCTGCTGCTCTTATTTATGTTTTTATATTTATTTCTAAATCCGGTGTTGTGTTGTTGTTTTTCTATTTTTTTGGTTTTGCTTTTATTCCGTATCGAAGAAAACGAAAAATGTCCTTTTTATGATGTCTTCTTTAGCTTAATGTTGTTGTTCTTTTTTAATAACGCTGAGTCGTTGTCATGTTTACTTTGTACGTGTAGTGACAGAAATTGTATGTGCTAAGGCAGTGACAGCGGTATCATCCAAAGATTTAAATAATTTTTTTCCTCTACCGTGTTTTAAATAATGAAATGTTTCTTGGGTACATTTTTTAGAGTTGCCATTCTTCCATAAATGGTCTTAATTGGTTGTTGTTGTATCGAATAACTACTCTACTTAGTAGGGACATAAATTCTGTTACACAAGTTTATTGCTATAAAATAAAAAGTACTGCATGTTTTTGGACCAAATATTTTTTAATATATTTATTGATGTGTGTTGTATCCAATAAGAATCTACTTATTCGAAATGTCCGCCTTTTGCCTTTACACACGCCTTAAGTCGCACTGGCCAATAGTCAATAGCTGCACGAACCTCGTCCATTGGAAAATTGGCCACAGCTCGAACCAAGGCAGTCTTCAGAAATCCAATGTTGGGGTATCTTTTGTGACAAACCTTGTTCCTTAAACCGTCCACAATTTGTAATCCAATGGATTCAAATCTGTTGAGGGCCATTCTTCAGAGGAAATGAACGCTGGCAAATTGTTTCGAAGCCAGGCCTGGGACGTTTGCCCTTATGGACCGGCGCAGAATCCTGTTGGAAAGTCCATGGCTGGTTTTGGAACAGGGAATTGTTAAGAGGCTTCACAACAGCTTCGAAAACGGTTTCTAGGTAAGGTTTGGCCGATGTTTTGACTCCTTGTTCGCAGAATAGCAGGTCAGTAACCCCATCGTAAAAGACACCCCACCAAACCATGACTGAAGCTGGGTGATGACCCTTTTCCACCCTTGGGATCAATTCAGATGCTTCCTTAGATGACCGCGCATACACTCTATCATTTTGCTTGTTAAATTTTTCCTGAACGGTAAACATTTTTTCATCGGTGAACAAAATTTTTCTGTGCTAGTTATCAGCGTGCTTCACCAAAATACGTTTGCATTTTTTAATCCTATTTTTTTAAGCTGCAGTCAATAAGTATCCGGTATGTCGTTTGAAAGCCCCAAGTCCCAAGTCTTTTTAATGATTCGACTCATGGACTTTTGCGTGATATTCATCTCACGAGCCATGATTTTCTGTTCTTGGAGGGGATTTCTGTGAATCGCTTTTGAAAATATCGCTTTTTTTCATTTCACACTTGAAAAGCGCTATTACAGCGATACGGTTCTCATTATCTGACTACTCCATGATAGAAGTTGAAACAATTTTAAAATCCCTTTACAGACTAACGCTATTGAGTTTTGCTTTCAAAACCCATATGATATTTACGGGGTATGTTCAGTTCTACTATTGAAATGGGTGTGTTTAATGTTGTAACTGTATTTATGGCATTACCCAGTAAAGCAAATTTGCCGACAATGTCTGATATCAGACAATCCTGAACAATATCTGAACTTTATCGAGAATTCTTAACGAAATCGTTACGAATTCTGTTCGACTTGTCTGAGAATTTTTTATTTTTTATGTTCCGAAATATCTGAACGAATTCGGCCCGAATTCTGTTAGACTTGTCTGTGGGATTTTTATTAATTTTTGATCAAACTTCTCTTATTGAACTCGCAACGAATTCTAAACGATTTATCTGATGAAGTATGTTCGTTTAAAATTGTTGTTATTTGCTTCATGTTTTTTCCGAAAAATTTTCCGATCGTCATACAGAATTCTGACCGAATTCTGAACGTTTAGTGCGAGAGATTTTTATTGTGTGCGGAGGAAAACTCTACTGCCGGCAGTTCTCGTTAAATGCAAAACTGGTTGCCTTTAAGTGTATAGCCACGAAACAAAGTTACAGCACAATTATTGCTTGCGGTTTTATTATAGTAAGGTGGCGCTCTAAAGTCCTTCCGAACGCTTTTTGAAAATGTTTTACAACTTTTTTTTTTTGTAGAACAAAAATATTAAAGGTGGCGCTCTCCGAAACTGCAGACACACCTGCTAAAAGTCTTTTCGAACGCTTTTTGAAAATGTTTTATATTTTTTTTTTGTAGAACAAAAATATTTTCTTCTTTTTGATTGTCAGAATTTACCATGACATAAGCTCAGAATTCGTTTAGAACTCTGTTCGAAATGTCGGTAAACATCAAAATTTAATAAGTCTTAATGCCAGAAATCCGACCGAAGTCATTCAGAATTAGTTCAGAATTCGATACGACAAATCGAAATTTCCTTTCGATTTTTCTAAGACTACAGTTTAGAATTCGGTCAGAAATCGGTTCTAAATGTCGGCAAAAACATCAGAATTCCCCCAGAGAAGTAGTTCAGAATTCGTGTCAACCCTCTCACATGTTTTTCGTTACTAACACGCTAAGAATTCTGATCCGAAATCAGAACATTCTGCCGATTGTCGTACAGAAATCTGACCGAATTCTGAAGATTTGGTTTGCTGGGTACTAAGTATTATGTCTTACTGTTGTGGCCACATTATTTTTCGCCATGGTCTGCAGACCTTAGGTTAATGAATGTGGCTACTGGAATCGGTTGTGTCTTCAGTGACCTGGAAAACTGAGTGGGTTTGGCTGAGATTCTCAATAAGTGTAGTGCGTCGTGCGCTCTCTGCTGGTATGAAAGGCGTGTATTCGGCACACTGCTGTCTATTCGTGCCTCGTACGAATTGAGTGGACTACACCAGCCATATTTTAACTAGGCCATTACTTCTATAGTTTGACAAAACTAGTCTCTCTCCCCCTGGGCTACCTCTGGATTATAAATAGTCTATAAGCAATGTATTCACTCTGAACAGTTGATGGTTTCTGCTTTTGAGCCACTGTTAATGACTGCCAGACCTGCCTGATAGGGAGGTTGCTGTTTGCAGCGCTGGATCACACCAATTAGATTATGAAGATCGCTTCTGACATGTCAAGATGGTGGGTCGGATAGTCCCAGCTGTAGCGCCCTTGCTGGTACTACTTTGACTACAGGAAGTTGTGTTGACGCATGAGCAAGATCTTCGTCTCAGATAATCGCTGATAAAAGTCGTAGAAGCTGATGTCTTAAAAAAGAGTTTTTTGGGGATAATTGGTTTTTTGTTGTAGCAGAGAGACTATGACCGCTGTCCCGGCCATGACATTAAAATTGTTCTAGGAGATTTTAATGCCAAATTAGGCAGGGAGAACATTTTTGGACCGACAGTCGGTAAGTTCAGTCTCCATGATGACACCTCCGATAACGGAATGAGGCTGATCGATTTCGCCGCCGCAAGGAACATGGTAATAAGTAGCACCAGATTTAAACATCGCGAAATCCATAAGGCACCATGGCTGTCACCTGATCGAAAAACAAAAAATCAAATCGATCACGTTGTGATAGACGGAAGGCATTCATCCAGCGTGTTGGACGTACGAACATTCCGAACTGCAAACATCGACTCGGACCACTACCTTGTTGCAGCAAAGGTACGCACTCGATTAAGTGCCGCAAAGCACGTACGTAACAACAAAAAGAGAAAGCTAGACGTCGAGAAGCTGCATTCACAACAGACAGCTCAAGCCTACTCCACGAAGTTATCTCAACTGCTCCTAGCGAACCCTCCCCCACCTGATGATATCAGCGCACAATGGCAACACATACAAGAATCCATAAGAAAGGCCGCCGAAGAAGAAATTGGTTACCGAAAGCGGCGAGAAAGGAACCAATGGTACGATGAGGACTGTAAAGTCGTCACTGAAGCTAAAAACGTAGCTTACAAGGCGACTCTCGCGCCTATGGCAACGCGAGCAGTGTTGGAGCGATAACGGGAGTTGAGGAGGGAGGAAAATCGTCTATTCCGAAAAAAGAAATGGAAAGACGACAGTGTGAGGAGATTGAGGTTTACGGGAATAGAAATGATGCCAGAAAATTCTACCAACGAGTAAAACACCAAACAGACTCGCCTACTGGCATAACTTCGTGTAGAGATGAAAATGGGAATCTGATAACAGATACGTCGAGTGTACTGAGGATATGGAGACAACATTTCTCCAACTTATTAGCGGGCGAAGATCCAGTTGAAGAAAGCAACCCGCAACCAATCATAGATGATGGTGTTGAATGCCCACCCCCTAATACAGATGAGGTCAAAGCAGCGATAACCCGGCTTAAGAACAACAAAGCCGCAGGTTCCGACGGTATACCGGCAGAGCTGTATAAGACCGGAGGAGACGATCTGATAAGGTGCATGCATCAGCTAGTCTGCACAATCTGGAAGAATGAACGCATGCCTGATGATTGGAACCTCAGTATACTGTGTCCGATTCATAAAAAAGGAGACAAGACCGTTTGCGCCAATTACCGCGGCATAAGTCTCCTATCAATCGCATACAAGATCCTAGCGAGCGTACTTTGTGAACGACTTAAGCCAAAATTAGACAACCTGATTCAAACCTATCAGTGTGGCTTCAGGCCGAATAAATCAACAATCGACCAGATATTCACACTACGCCAAATCCTGGAAAAGATCCACGAAAAGCAAATCGATACATACCATCTTTTCATCGATTATAAAGCCGCCTTCGATACTCCGATAAGAGAAAAACTGTTTGAAACCATGTCTGCGTATGAGATCTCTGCAAAACTTATACGCCTTTGTAGAATGACACTGAGTGACACTAAGTCCTCAGTAAAAATAGGAAGCGACCTCTCCGAGACATTCACCACTACAAGAGGTCTGAGACAAGGTGACAGAAGAAGGATCGTGCTGGCAAATAGATGCTACTTTGGGCTAAGCAAACAGCTAAAGAACAGAGCCCTCTCTCGACGAACGAAAATAACGCTTTACAACACGCTTATTCTACCTGTGCTTTTATATGGCGCTGAAGCATGGGTACTTGCGAAAACAGACGAAGCGATGCTGGGTGTGTTCGAGAGAAAGATCCTTCGCAAAATCTATGGGCCCAGCTGTGCTAACGGAGAGTATAGACGTCGAACGAACCGTGAGCTGTATGAGCTGTATTCTGACATGAACGTGGTTAAGCGAATCAAAATACAGCAATTGCGCTGGCTAGGACATGTCAGTCGAATGGATCAGAATGCTCCAGCAAAATGTCATAAATTTTAGAGCCCGTTACCAAAATAGTACAGTCGTTGTTACATGATGCAGAAAGATAAGACTAAACAGTGTCGCAAATTTCACACCTCCCTACTTAACTCTACGAGTCTTTGATTTTTTGTTCCAGAATTCCACAAATGACTACACATACTTATGTGAACGCGCATAGAGAAATCAATTTTCATTTTTTTTTTTTTGATGTGGACAACACCTGAGCATCGAATGAGACCGATCCCATGCCCCAAAAGTGTTCCCTTCCAGAGATATGCGCGTTTTATGAAAGTGAAGTCGACGATTCTAAGCGAAAATAGAATGGGACCTAATCTTTAAAAATGCTCTCCAGAACAAAACTTTTCATCAACTTTTCACTTTTTTTTGATGTGGACAACATTTGAGCATCGAATGAGACTGATCCCATGCCCCAAAAGTGTTTCCTCCCAGAGATATGCGCTTTTTATGAAAGTGATGGTACACCAAAGATACACGTACTTAAATCTTTAAAATGGCTCTCCTGAACAAAACTGGTTTTAACCCTTAGGTCCCTTTCTATTTTGTGCGTCACATATGATCCTTCTTTTATTGTAAAGAATATAAAGACAGTTGTCTGAAATTAACAACGTGCGTTTTAGTTGGGCCAGCCTTTATTTTACCATTCAGTGTTGATATGCCTATAAGATACTACTTATCTCCGTTTCTGCTCTATACCAGCTATGTTCTAGTCCTGTCCGGGCCTCGTCCCACATGATCTCCATTGTCTTCTTGCCGATTGCTAAGTCCGGCATGGGCGTTCTACGCCCATAATCTCAACACGGATCGCATAGCCCTTAAATCCTGTACATTCCCTAAGTTTGGAGTTTGCAAATACCTTACTGTTGAAGTCGCCAAAAGAACAGCCAATTATTGCCTTCCAGCAGAGTCCTGATATCGGGTATATAACGCAGGTACATCTAGCAACCGGTATGAATACGTTGTGCTTCTTAATCTCAGCAGTCTCGGACTTACACTCCATGTATAGGCCTCTAGAGCCCAGCTCAGGAGTGAAAGATATATATTGCACAGAATGATGTACTAGGTAAACAAATCCCCGATCTTCTTTTCTGGGGCGATACTTGTACCCTCGGCTGGGTACAATGCCTGGATTTCAGCGCCGTAATTCTATTCCAGGTAATTAATTTGACTATCTCGCTAATCTTTCCGAACGATGCTGGGAAAACAATACTTGGTATAAGGCGATATTCCAAAAATTTTACTGGGGTGGCTGCGGGGGTGTCGTACAAACCGATGGCAATGCTGTGCGGACTAGACGGACAAAGCAAGCTGCAACATAGCCAGTCTTGGAGTACATCCTCATATGGCCTAGGCCAGGGCAGCTGCGGAAATCCACTCAGACACTTCATATTGTTGTCTTAAGATGACAAGTGCTGAAAATAGCTACAGGGTAGCGCACGAATCGTGCTACAAAAATGAGAGGTAACAGCTTCTTTTTGCGTGAGCTGTCAGCTTATTCTTCATTTAATATGAAAGGTTTGTATTTAGATTTATTGAAATTAATGCTTGGGATACTGAAAACAGGATTTGAAAAGTGCAGACGGACCATGTTTTGCAATCGTGCATTTCCATCCAAAGTGAATGTAGGCGGGAGTCTGGCAGAGTAAATGGATTATTATGTGGCTGGTAATGTTTGCCGAATCTGGAAGCTTAGCACGAACATCGTATCTTTGGGATCCCTATGTTCGGGTTCAAAACGGCATCGCGGCTGAGGCAACGTCAGTTCAGGCAAACCCCACCGTTTCGACTCGAATCTTATCAGCGCAAATTACAGTTAACAGACGGTGATGATGATATAAACTTGTTTCGAAATACTTTATGAGACGGAGCTGTACCTAGATCGAGTTACTACGTGGTGCGCAGTTAAATCAAGCTGCATTGTGGGGCCATACTTTTTTGAAGAAAACCGCTCGTTATTTGAAGATGTTGAAGGAGTTTTTTACCTAGAACTGCGCCGAAGACGTATCCAATTCAATAGCATTTGGTTCCAGCTAGATGCAGCAACTGCACATAATCCCAAAAAACGAATATCCAGAAATTCCACTTCCCGATGGCCCCCTGGGTCTCCGGACCTAACAGCACCTGACTTAGTTTATAGAGTTATTTCAAGCTAGAGGTGAACAAAACGAAACCTAGGAATTTGTTTGAATTGAAGCATTCCATTAAAAGAATGATTGAAGTGGTCCCAACTTCAACCACTTAGGCCGCATATGATGAGCATTGAAGTTGTTTACGGTCTATCATCTTCAAACACAATTAGCCATATAATAAGTAGGGACATAGATACTGTTACAACAGTGAACAGACCAATGTTTTTGCTAACCATCTGTCACAGGTATTTCGCCCAAATCCTGCAAGTAGCGACCTCCTTCCACCTGATGATAAAATGTCTGCCGTAATTCCATTGTTTACTAACGCAAATGAAGTTCTGAATGTCATTAAAGAAACCGTGAATCCAGGTAAAGCACCTGGATATGATCTTATCACGCCCAAAATGATCTTGGAACTTCCCTATATTGCTATGAAGTTCCTGGCAAAATTATTTAACTCTATTTTGAGACATGGTTACTTTCCTATAGTGTGGAAAATTTCTCTGATTCAGATGATTTAAAAGCCAGGAAAGGACAAATCAATACCTTCCTCATACAGGCCGATCAGTTTGCTTCCCTGCTTATCCAAACTATTTGAAAAAGTTATTTTATCGAAAATAAAACCGTTTCTCGTGTCAAATAACATAATACCAGACCATCAGTTTGGTTTTCGCGAAGGTCACAGCTTTATCGAACAAGTAAACCGTCTGACCCAAGCAATTGAAAAATCATTTGAACGGCGAGAATATTGCTGCGCAGTATTCCTGGATGTTGCTCAAGCATTTGACAAAGTCTGGCACTTTGGCTTGACCTACAAAATTTGCAAATACTTACCGGCAAATACGCATCGAATTCTTGAGTCTTACTTAGAAAACCGCAGATTCAGAGTCAAATGTGGACAACACGTCACCGATGACCGCGAAATACTAGCAGGTGTTCCCCAGGGAAGCGTCATGGATAGGCCCCTTCTGTTTACCGCAGATATCCCTACCAGCCCAAACGTGCTAACATCTACTTTTGCCGTCAGTGAGGCTAAATGCACACAGGTAACTTTCACACTGAATTTTAGCACTTGTCCGACATTGAAACTAAACAATATCCCTTTTTCTCAATCTGATCATGTTTCATACCTTGGAATCCACCTGGATCGCCGACTCACCTGGAGAAGTCATATCGAAGCCAAGAAAACTCAACTGAAACTTAAGGTCCATCAACTGCACTGGCTCCTAAACGCGAACTCAAAACTAAGCCTTGAATATAAGGTCCTGCTATACACAAGTGCAATCAAACCTATTTGGTTATACGGTGCCCAGCTATGGGGCAAAGCAAGTTCGAGCAATCTCGACAAAATACAAAGAGCCCAATCGAAGACATTGCGGCTTATTACCGGTGCCCCTTGGTATATGAGGAATGAAAACATCCACCGAGACTTGAAAATACCTCTCGTCAAAGAGGCAGTTCAAAAAATCAATATAAAGCACAAAGAGAAGCTCGAACGTTATGAACGAACGCCGTGTTTTCTAATCTTCATCCGTAACAGTAATCGCGAACACACGTGTCCGAAAGACTGTGTAGAATCCTTTATTCTACGTCACGTGGCTTAAACGCTCTCATACGTGATCTTTAAAACAGCCAATATCAATCGCGGACGAACACTCAAAAAAGACTGTGTAGAATCCTTTATTCTACTTCACGTGGCTGAAATGCTCTCATACGTGATCCTTAAAACAGTCAACGCGAAAAACCTACAAAACCCAAATTACGTCGTCCACTCTGCTATTCTAGAGTTATCCGTTATACATACATAACTACAGTTCTTCACTCTACATAATATCGCGAACACTCTGTAAATGACTGTAAGGGTCCTCTGGACCTTTATCACGAGGTTTAAGCCAAACCAGGTTTAAAATTCTCAGACATTTGATCCATACCAGTTATATACTATTTTGACCAAATTAATTAAAATTCCTGCCAATTAGCAGAGATCCACATTACAAGAAATCCATACTAGGATTCATTATTGAATTATACTTAAGATTCGTATACTTATTGTTAGGCTCCTTTGGAGCAGATTCAATAATTCAAATAAAGCATATATAAAAAAACAACATTGAACACACACTTATTTCAATAGTAGAACTGAACATACCCCGTAAATGTTATATGGGTTTTGAAAGCTAACCTCAATGGCGTTAGTCTGTAACGGGATTTTAAAATTGTTTCAACTTTCATCATGGAGTGGTCAGATAATGAGAACCGTATCGCTGTAATAGCGCTTTTCAAGTGTGAAATGAAAAAAGCGATATTTTCAAAACGCTCCGGCCACTAGGGATTAGCCGCATGTTCGTCTACCGATACATAAAACTGTTTGAGGCAACTGAAGATTTAAAAGACCGCCACTGGTCGGGCCGTCCACGCTCTTTTCGAATACCGCATGTCATCAAAGCCGTTCAATCAAGAATTCACAAAAATCCGCTCCGAAAACAGAAAATCATGGCCCGTGAGATGATTATCACGCAAAAGTCCATGAGTCGAATCATTAAAAAAGACTTGGGACTTCAGGCTTTCAAACGACGTACCGGATATTTATTGACTGCAGCTTTAAAAAAAATAGGATTGACAAATGCAAACGTCTTTTGGTGAAGCACGCTGATAACTTGCACAGAAAAATTTTACCGTTCAGGAAAAATTTAACAAGCAAAATGATAGAGTATATGCGCGGTCATCTATGGGAGCATCTGAACTTATCCCAAGGGTGGAAAAGGGTCATCACCCAGCTTCAGTCATGGTTTGGTGGGGTGTCTCTTACGATGGAGTCACTGACCAGCATTTCTGCGAACAAGGAGTCAAAACATCGGCCAAAGTTTACCAAGAACTACCGTTTTGGAAGCTGTTGCGAAGCCTCTTAATAAATCCCTGTTTAAAACCAGCCATGGTCTTTCCAGCAGGATTATGCGCCGGCCCATAAGGCTAAAACGTCCCAGACCTGGCTTCGAAACAACTTGCCAGCGTTCATTTCCTCTGAAGAATGACCAGGCAGTCCAGATTTGAACCCATTGGATTACAAATTGTGGACGGTTTTAAAGGACAAGGTTTGTCACAAAAGTTACCCCAACATTGGATCTCTTAAGACTGCTTTGAGTTGCTTTCGAGCTGCGGCCAATTTTCCAATGGACGAGGTTCGTGTAGCTAATGACGATTGGCCAGTGCGACTTAAGGCGTGTGTAAAGGCAAAAGGCGGACATTTCGAATAAGTAGATTCTTTTTGGGTAAAATATACATCAATAAAGATATTAAAAAATATTTGGTCCAAAAACATTCAGTACTTTTTATTTGACAACATAAAACGTGTGTAACAGTATTTATGTCCCTGCTAAGTACTTATAAAATAAAATTGATTTTTCTTTAAATAGATTGATAAGTAAAAAGTTATTCAAATTTCTTATTGTAGCACAATTAGTGTCCCACCCTGTATTTCGCTGATATACCCTCGACCTTCGTTCAGAAAGGTTTTTTGACGTCGTTTGTTGGCCAGATTTTCCTATAATTAGCCGAAGTTTTATAAAAGGCTATTTCACCCTTCTTCCATTTTCCAATTCCATTGCCTTTGCTTTGAAACGACTTTTTTGAGCATCTGCGACTAATGCATTAATCCATGTACATGGAACTGGCTTTCGACCCAATGCCAATTAAGTCCAAACATTTAAAATAAGAACATAATTGAATGGCCACCCACAAGCTAACCAAACAGAGCCCGCTAAAATATCTTAGATTTTTCAGCTGGCACAGAATACTTATATATCAATCAATCAATCAAAAGTCCTTTCACTTATGCCTACAATATGTTGAACAAAGTCAATAAACTTTCTCCTTTTCAATCAGAGAATACCCTTTTTTCTTTTTGTTCGTCCCTATTCGCAGTATTTCTATTTGTCTATCCTTATTATTTCTTCTTGTTCGTCCCTTTTCTTAGCATTTCTATTTGTCTACCATCAACTGTTGGCTGTTATTTATATTTTATTGTTTCTGTTTACTTCTGCCATATCCTGTAAATCGTTTCTTTTTGTTAATATCCTTTGCTGAAACGAATAGGTTCGCCATTTCTTTAAGAATTTTCCGCACACGCAAACAAAATCAAAGTATAATTATTAAGAGAATGTTGAAGTTCCAAGCAGAATTAGCGAGGGATTGGCTTTAGGAACAGAGAATAGGTCCAACAATAGTGCAGATGATGGCCACTTTAAAACAATTGTCCTTAGTATTTCAAATATTTAAATTCAGGGCTTTAATAAAATATTTTAATATAAATATTTTTCGAGTAATTGCCAGTGATTATTACGCTTTAATGGCGTGATTACGCTCTCTAAACATTCCAATTAATTAAAAAAGTCTTTTGAGGTGGAGAATACCATACAAATCTAAAATGCATGGAATGGGAGAAAATTTATACTGTTTTCGGCTTCTATAAATTTTTCCTTTGAAAAGAAAAATATTTCATAAATCAAAAAAAAAATTAATTGTAGACGAAAAAGGGGATGAGATGTTGACTTGAATTTCAGATAAATCCAGATTCCAAATTATTCTGATTCTATGAATATAAGAAAATATAAGGAATGTCGATTAGGGATGGACATCAATATACAATTTGTTTAGAAAGAAAACAGAAAAATCCCGATCTTGCTTGTTATACCCTCCTCCGTAGCTTTCATGGTATTTTAACTATATTATTCCGTTTGCAACACCATGAAATCTTAATCGGAAAGCCTTTTAAGTATAAACACTCATATTCTTGATCGTTGTTAAATTTCTGTTTTCGGCTTCCATAAATTTTTCCCTTGAAAAGAAAAATATTTCATAAATCAAAAAAAAAATTAATTGTAGACGAAAAAGGGGATGAGATGTTGACTTGAATTTCAGATAAATCCAGATTCCAAATTATTCTGATTCTATGAATATAAGAAAATATAAGGAATGTCGATTAGGGATGGACATCAATATACAATTTGTTTAGAAAGAAAACAGAAAAATCCCGATCTTGCTTGTTATACCCTCCTCCGTAGCTTTCATGGTATTTTAACTATATTATTCCGTTTGCAACACCATGAAATCTTAATCGGAAAGCCTTTTAAGTATAAACACTCATATTCTTGATCGTTGTTAAATTTCTGTTTTCGGCTTCCATAAATTTTTCCCTTGAAAAGAAAAATATTTCATAAATCAAAAAAAAAATAAGTTGTAGACGAAAAAGGGGATGAGATGTTGACTTGAATTTCAGATAAATCCAAATTCAAAATTATTCTGATTCTATGAATATAAGAAAATATAAGAAATGTCAATTAGGGATGGACATAGATATATTTTTTTTTAGAAAGAAAACAGAAAAAACCCGATCTTGCTTTTTATACCCTCCACCGTAGGGTTGATGGTATTTTAAATTTATTATTCCGTTTGCAACACCATGAAATTTTAATAGGGAAACCTTTTAATTATAGTACATATATATTCTTGATCGTTGTTAAATTCCAAGAGGATCTAGTGGGGAAACGTTTCCCTTTAAGGGACTCGCTAAAAAGTACCCTTATTTGGGTATTGGGCAAATAATAATTTTTTGTGAACAAACAATGTTTAAAATGGTTGCTGTTAGTTGGAACGCACTAGTTACCTCAAAAAAAGCATAGTTGCTAGACTTTTTAGATGATTTGCCTAAAAAAAAGTCACGCATGGTCAAAACGGTCTATTACTATTCAATATGGACAAATCGCTACTAAAATTAAAGAATATACAAGGGTTGCTATTTATATTTCGGGTCCGGCAATAAAAACACAATAATTTATCATTGGGAAATGGTTTTATTGT
This sequence comes from Hydrotaea diabolus, assembly GCA_963513945.1. NCBI lineage: Eukaryota > Metazoa > Arthropoda > Insecta > Diptera > Muscidae > Hydrotaea > Hydrotaea diabolus. The sequence goes on from OY740720.1 coordinate 74,726,015, forward strand.
TTTCAAAATATTCTCCTTTAAGATCAATACACTTTTGCATGCGCACAAAACAATTTTCGAAGCACTTTTTCCGCTCCGATTGAGGTACCTCCAAAACATGACTTTTGAACGCCTCAACAGCTCGAGCGATGAAAAAAGTTGACCACGCATTTTTTTCTTGATGCTAGGGAATAAGAAGAAGTCATTGGGTGCCAAATCAGGGCTGTACGGTGGATGGCCCATCAATTCGACATCTTGAGTGGTCAAATAGCTAATCGTTTCAGCTCGCATTGTCGTAATGCAAAATGATCCTTCTTCACTTATTATCTTTCCTCATTTCTGCGAACATTGTTGGCAAACTGATGGTTGTATGCCACTTAGAATTGACCGTCCTACGTTCCACTAAAGGCGTTGTGGCAACATGGCCGGTTATATCGGAAAAAATCGCAACCATTTGCTGCGATGTACTTCTTTCACGAACAGCTTTTGTTGGATTTGGCTCGTCTTGAAAGACCCATAAGGTCGATTGCTGTTTTGTTTCGGGATCATATGCAAAGATCCATGATTCGTCACCTTTGACAATGTTATACACTGCCTTTGAGCTAACGCAGTCATACTTTTTCAACATCTCCTTGCACCAATCCATACGAGCCTTTTTTAGCATTCGTCAAATTATGTGGGATCCAAAGAGAACAAATTTTTTTCACGGCCAAATGAACATGCAATATTTTATTGATGCTTTACATACTAATGCCCAAGGATGCCTCAATCTCACGGTATGTCACATGTCGGACTTGCTTAATCAGTTCACGTACAGCATCGATGGTTTCTGGCAAAGTGACCGAAGTTGGGCGTCCTTCACGAAATTCATCTTGGAGCGAACGGCGTCTGAGACTGAACTCTTGGTACCAGCGATTTACGGTGGTTTTTGATGGATCTTCATCGCCAAAAGTCGAAACAAGTTGATTTAAACACTCTTGTCTCGATAACCCATGCCGAAAATCGTAAAAAATCATCGCACGAAAATGTTCACGTGATAATTCCATTTTTTGACTGAGATGAATTTTTCAACACACTGTAAACAAAACAATTCGCCCTCAAATGACAAAACGTTCTGAGTGAAGTTATGTTAAAAAATGTTAAAGTTTCCAATGGAAGAGCCAGTTTGCACCTGGAAACACTAGTATTGTCAGGACCCAAAGTATAAGTAGCAACGCTTGCCTTGTAAGCAACCCAAATATAGAATAACATTTTGAGATGTTGGGAAGAGATTAGGGACGAACTCATAGACTGAAATGTCCCATAAAACGGGCACTGTTTTTTTTGCGATTTTGTAGCGTTATGGTGGTTTCATTATTTCAAAATGAGGTTATTACATCACTTTCTCTCGGATATACGATATACTCGTATGAGTTCTTAAAAGCAGTAGTATGTCCTAGCAAATACAAATATATTAATTTATAAGATTTGTTAAAATTAAGGCCTAAACGGCCGAAAATCCTGGGCCTTTGAAGTAAATCTGGGTCTTAAAACTGGGCTCTTCAAATGTAGACAAATTCAAATGACCACTTGTTTTAAGCATTTGGAATTACTTAGAGGTGGGTCCATGGAACTGATATATGGATCCTGAAGTTTCCTCACGAACTCGCATAAACAACTATTTTTAAAAACAATGAGCTCTTTGGATTAGAAATTTCGGTACAAAAACATATTTTACTTACATACGAGGGCGACCGTAAAGTAACTGGCCTAACATAAAAAGAACCGTTTTTTAGAATTATTATTATTTATTTTTCAACATAATTTCCTTCCAACTCAATACACCTCATCAAACGTTTTTTTCAAGTTTTTTAATTCCATCCGAAAAATAAGATTTTTCAAAACATTGAACAGGGATTAAACCGGCTCAAGACCTCTTGCTTCTATATTTAAATAGAAGACAAGTTTTTAACAAAATGGCAAAGTGGCATTGATTTTCGTGGCTGCACACTACTTTTATCATGATTTCGGGTCCGTGACAACCCTCTTCAGAAAGCCTTGCTGCAATTGTTGAAAGTAAAACCTTCAAAATATGCCTCAGTTTCAGCAATAACCTAGCTATTGGACGAAAATTCTTTGTCACCGAGATTTTTTTTTTAAATTTGGAAACAAGAAATCATCAGAAGGAGCTAAATCTATGGTGGATGCGGAGCAATTTCAAATCGTAATTCGGCCAGTTTTTGTTGAGTTAAAAATGCAATGTGTGAAGGAGCATTATCTTGATGAAAAATAACTTTTTTTTCTAAATGCGGTCGTTTTATCTTGATTTCTTCACTCAACCGATCCAATAATGCACAATAATATTCACTATTTATAGTTTTCCCTTTCTCAAGATAATCAATAAATATTATACCCCTTGCATCCCAAAATACTGTGACCATTACTTTTCCTGCTGACAGTTTTCGCCTTCTTGCGACCACTTTTACCAGCTTCTATCCATTATTTTGACTGTTCTTTGCATTCTGGGATGTAGTGATGGATCCATGTTTCATCAACAGTTATGAATCCGCGCAAGAACTCTATTGGATTACGCTAATAAATCGCTGAAAGATCCTCGAAATTGGTCCAGCGGACGATTTTTTGGGGCAAAGTCAACAAACACGAAACCCATCTTGCGGATAGCTTTTTCATGTGGAGTTCATCATGTAAAATACTCCAAACTTGTTTTTCGTGTATTTTAGCAATATTAGCAAGTTCTCTGAGCTTTATTCGTCTATCTTTAGTCACTTCATTAAATATTTTTCTAATGTTTTCAATAGTAGTAGCAGTTTTCGGTCTTCCAGAGCGTTGTTCATCTTCCGTACTTGAACGACCCATTTTAAATTCTTGAACCCAGGATGGTGGTGCATTATCACCATGAACAGAATCCAATTCATCTTTGATTAATTGTGGCGTATAACCTTTCACATAAAAGTGTTTAATTACCGCACGAAACTCTTTACTTTCCATTTTTCAAAAATTATAAAACTTGTTTACTTCAATCACCTCTAACAAAGAAAATAACCATTAAATATTTCGGAAGTTTTGACAGATGGCTTATAAAAGATTGCTTTTAAAAAACAAAACAAAAAAAGTTGCTAGTAAAACAGAAAATGTGCCAGGCCAGTTAGTTTTGCGGTCGCCCTCGTATGTTTAATTTTATTGCTATATTTTGTTCCTACATAATAAAAATAACGAAACGTTTAGAGAGGCACAGATTGTCTTCATTACTTTGAAATTTCCATTGTAAAAACAAGTTAAAACGTCGTTAAGTTCTGCCTGGCCGACATTATATAAAACTATGTCCGTTTTCTGTACAGGGCGGACGCTTGGACCGGTCAAAACTTTAAACTGACTCTTAACTTGGATTGGTAGCAAAATTTACTTTATTTAGTGTACTCATCAGGGTGGGTTACCATGGGGTCAAAACTTTAATAACTTTTTCGTTTATTATTTTTTTTCTTCTTTTTTTCTCAGATTATATAATAATACTTATATGTGTTAGAAACTTACAAAAAGTTCATGTTAGTTATTGCAGTGTCTACGTAGAAAAGCCATATATTGACTTAAGTTTTTGGCGCTTATTACAGAGCCGTTTAGACTACCGGAAGTAGGAAAATACGCAGCGTAAGAAAAAAAGCTTAAGTGCGCCCGAGGCTTAAATGTGTTTTTGTTTTGAAATATAGATTTGGTAAAAGTTATAACCGATACATTTTATAGAGATTATATTTTAATGTTGGGATAACGGATAATAACCATGAACTAAACCGAGTTTGGCTGCTACAAAAATTGTATCTGTTGTCACAACTAATTGTTGGTCCAAAGTATAACAAACTTAACCAAACCATAACAAAAGTATAACGAACTTTAGAATTGGTTTGTTGCCATAACCAGTTGTCGCAACCAACAGTTTAACTGAATTCGGATGCTATAACCGATCTGTTGGCTGTAAGTACCGCAATACTGTTGTAGCAACCATATTTTTGTTATGAGAACCATTTACCCATCACTACTATGGAATGTTGGCGATTGCAACCGAATATTTGTAGTTCGGACCGATTGCCAACTGATTTTTTCTCTGTGTGTAGAGATAGGGCGTTGAAATGTTTTACGAAACTAAATTCCATACGATTTCATTTAAGACATCTTAGCACGAAATTTCGAAAAAACGAAGGAATATTTACTACTTTTTTTTACTTATTGCTTATGGTATAGCGTTGCAAATTGAAAATGTCGTTGGCCCATACAAAATACCTCTGACCTACAAGGGCCGTCCTTTTGGGAATTTATTATAATCGCCTAAATCTTTCATTTTTAGAAGAAACAGTCCGAACTTTTCTTGCATAGTGTGATATGTTACAACAGCGAACTAAACGGGGTTTGGCGACCACAATGAATTATTTGCTGTCTCTTCCAATTATTGGCACCAAAATAACATGTACTACATAATTGTTTGGTTGTCATAACCAACAGCTGTGACAACCAATATGTTTACTGAATTCGGTTAGTATAACCAACTTATTGGCTGTAATAATCGTAATATTATTGTAGCTACCATCTTATGGTGAGTCGAACCATGTAACCAACAATACTATGTAATGTTGGTAATTGCAACAGAAAGTATGTAAATCTAACCGAATCTGTGTAGTTCGGGTCGATATAAAACTGATTTTTTTCTCTGTGTGTAAGCAAATACACAAGGCTGTTCTTTTTAGCGAGGAACATATATACCATCTCATGTAATTATTATACCTACTCGTATGTGTTTATACACATATAACCCTTTACACTTGTAGTCCCTTTTTTGGTCATACGGATCCTTTATTAAACTCGTTAAGTCTATTAAAACTACCCCAGCCGATGGCTCGATTGTCCATACATCCCTTTCTTAAGACCACTATGGTACAAAGGTCCGAACCAATATTCAAGCAAATTTTAAAGTACCCGTAATCGGAATTGAATTTTGATTCACTTTAAATGACTTCGCGTGTATGTACAGGGTGGCGCAAAACTACCGTTGTGGTTTGAATGTTTAATACCTTTCTATTTGTTGGTTAATAATTATTATTATTTTTTGTTATATAGTATATTAATGGGGAATATTTTTGGCTTAGGTATACAAAATTATATCCCGCAAGTGGGCATTTTCGGCTGCGCACAGTCGTGCTCTTTCCGCGATAGCCCAGTTGTGCCGAACGTCTTCTATTGATGTTTCTCACCTGTCTGCACACTGTCCACAACACGTTGGATATTTTCGTCCGCATGGACCGTACGTGGTCTTCCGGTACATGGAAGGTGTCTTACTATTCCATATTTCCAACCAAGCGGTTTATTGTTGGTTCTGAAAGTCCACACGCAGAAAAAAAGTATGGTTGGGATGACAATATTCGAAGAGGATCATACTATTGTTGGGTATATAGTTGTAGCACAACAATATTATGATCTTCACAACAGTAGTTTGATTCACACACAACCATAGTATGATCTCCACAACCATAGTATGATTCATACTCAACATACTATGATCCCCACAATAATAATTTGATCCTCACAATAATAGTTTGATTCACACACAACCATAGTATGATCTCCACATCCATAGTATGATTCACACAATAATATTATCCTCACAACCGTAGTATGCTTCACATATAACCATAGTATGAACCTTACAACCATAGTATGATTAGCCATGTTATGATTCCGCTGAACCCCTAATATTATTTATAAGTCTTGGGATATGTTGATATTCAACAATAGATTACAATTAGTTCATAGCCACATTTGATACCCTGTTTCTTTTGAACATTTCATTAAATAAACCAAAAATCTATTCCAAAGGCAATCGTATAGAAAACAAGTAAAAATTTTAAGTTTGGCTGTGCCGAACTTTGGATACCCTCCACCAGATTCCAAAATAAAACCAAATTTGTGCGAAAGTGTGTTCTATATAGAAATCTTTATGTGCAAAATTTCATTTCGATAGGTCAAGCTTGTGGTGAGTTATCGTCATATTATTTCTCAAAGCCCATGAGACCGTTTGTGTGCGAGGTACCAGTAGGACTTTTCCGATCTTAGCCAAATTTAGCGTTCTATATATTAATCTTTATGCCGAAAATTTCGTCTCGATAGGTCATGTGTGTGGTGAGTTATTGTCATATTATTTTTCAAGGCCCATGAGACCGTTAGTGTGGCAGGTACCAGTTGGACTTTTCCAATCTCAACCGAATTTAGCGTAGAAGTGTGTTGTATATAGAAATTTTGATTTGGCGCAGAGGTGTGTTTTATATAAAAATCTGTATGTGGAAAATTTCATCTCGATAGGTCAAGTTTGTAGTGACTTATTGTCATATTTTTTTTCAAGACCCATGAGACCGTTTGTATGGGAGGTACCAGTAGGGCCTTTCCAATCTTAGCCAAATTTAGCGCAAAAGTCTGTTCTATATATTAATCTTTATGCCGAAACTTTCGTCTCGATAGGTCAAGTGTGTGGTGAGTCATTTTCATATTATTTTTCAAGGCCCACAAGACCGTTAGTATAGGAGGTACCAGTAGGACTTTTCCGATCTCAACCGAATGCAGGGTAGAAGTGTATTGTATAAAGAAATCTTGATGTGTAAAATTTCATTTCCATAGGTCAAGTTTGTGGTGAGTTATAGTCATATTATTTCTCAAGGCCCATAAGGCCGTTTGTATGGGAGGTACAAGAAACGGTGGCTCAATCTAAACCATTTTTAAAATAGATGATTGCGCCTATTAGAGATTATTATTAGCAAAATTTCATTACTTTTGCTCAAGAAACTGGACGGATATTTCCAAATAAAAAACTAATTTTTATGAGGTGGTGTCGGTTGAGGGTCTCCAACACCAACTTCCCGTAAAGCTATATAGCCCATATTCAATGCCAACCATGCTGGGTTAACTACACATGTTTGTGCCAAATTTCAGCTCCCTAGCAGTAGTTCATGCAGGCTCTTTCTTGTTTTCAACAGACGGGCAGGTGGACAGCCGGGCAACATGGCTAGATTGTCTTAGAATTTTACGAGGATCAAGAATATACATACTTTGTAGGGTATCCGATGATTATTTCAAGGTGTTACAGACAGAATGACAAAACTAATATACCCTCCATTGCATGGTGGAGGGTATAAAAACAGAGTTGACTGCAGGGAGTGAATGCCACTTCACTATCCAATCAACGAACGAGATTAAACCATGAGCAATGGGTATATACTTAAGTGTAGGCAGATTTTAAATAAACGAGAACCAGTCGACGGTAGAGTATTCCTCCAAACAAAGTAAACGCTATAGGTATAAATATCCGTCAAACTGCCTTCCGATTACTGTTGTTTTTTATAAACATGTTTTTTGGTTTACCAAAAAAAAAAACACAGACACAACCTGTTATGCTTAATTTACCGTCACAACCATACGGTATGATTTCCGTAATCATATTATTGTTAACATAAATCTTAAACAACAATAATTTTGTCGCACCAACCATATTTATATGGTTGACACCACAATATTTTCTTTTCTAAAACTGTAATAATAGTATAGTTATATTTTAGCAATATTAATATTGCCGCAATCATACTATTGTCAAAATAAAATTCAAAAAACAATACTATGGTTGCGAGGAACATTCCTTTATCGTGGAGAACATGTTATTGTTGTCGTGACCATATAGTAACTATATATTTTCTCTACGTGCAGTACGCACATTAAAAAAACGATGATAAGCACGCTACGTCAAAACAATTGACTTGATTTTTAAAATGAAATTCAACAATTGCTGATAGCTGTTCTGTTTTGTAGTGTTCCATTTCGAATTTCCCAAGTTTGCTTTACAAAATTCTGGAAAGAAATATAAATAAATTAAAGAAGTTATTAAACATTCAAACCACAACGGTAGTTTTGCGCCACCCTGTATATTAGAAATTTTCCATTTGTTCTTTTGTCTAAACGTTTAAAGATTGTTTAGATAAAATACCTCGTTGGCATTGCCTTCAGTGTCAAGGGGCGTTACTTCTGGTAGTTGCTCCCAGTGGAGATAAACGTTAACGTTTAATTTCTTACGCTGAGGGTATTTTAAACAATAATCCAAGTATTTATTCTTAGGTTGATTAATAACAACAGCGGCGTTGGTGATGCTGTGCGATAGTGGCATGAAGTTGACTGTGGTTTGTGTGTTGCAAGGAAAACAATTTATTTGAAAGCGCTACTGGAATAAAGGACATTTCGAAAAGTGATGACGAGGTACACGCTATATTTTTAACTGTAAGGCAACGACCAAGAAGAATGGAGGTTATATGCAAGCTTAGAGCTTACGCATGACATATACACAAAAATGACACAAGTCGAAAAATAGACAGAGCTGTTGTATACAACGGCTGTGGATGTGATATTATTAGATTAGATGAAATATGTTAGACGTCTCATATTTAATGTCGGGATGAATCGTTATTAATGGGCGATATACTTAGTAGGGACATAAATACTGTTACAGTATTGAACACACCCATTTCAAATATGGGTTTTGAAAGCTAACCTCAATAGCGTCAGTCTGTACCGGGATTTTAACATTGTTTCCACTTTCATTATGGAGGGGTCAGATAATGAGAACCGTATCGCTATAATAGCGCTTTTCAAGTGTGAAATGAAAAAAGCGATATTTTCAAAACGCTCCGGCCACTAGGGATTAGGCGCATGTTCGTCTACCATGCATAAAACTGTTTGAGGAGACTGGAGATGTAAAAGACCGCCACCAGTCGGGCCGCCCACGCTCTTTTCGAACACCGCATGTCATCAAAGCCGTTAAATCAAGAATTCACAGAAATCCGCTACGAAAACAGAAAATCATGTCCCGTGAGATGAATATCACGCAAAAGTCCATGAGTCGAATCATTAAAAAATACTTGGGACTTTCAAACGACGTACCGGACATTTATTGACTGCAGCTTTAAAAAAAATAGGATTGAAAAATGCAAACGTCTTTTGGTGAAGCACGCTGATAACATGCACAGAAAAATTCTGTTCACCGATGAAAAAATTTTTACCGTTCAGGAAAAATTTATCCAGCAAAATGATAGAGTGTATGCGCGGTCATCTAAGGAAGCATCTGAACTGATCCCAGCGGTGGAAAAGGGTCATTACCCAGCTTCAGCCATGGTTTGGTGGGGTGTCTCTTACGATTGGGTTACTGACCTGCATTTCTGCAAACAAGGAGTCAAAACATCGGCCAAAGTTTGCCAAGAAACCGTTTTGGAAGCTCTTGTGAATAATAATTCCCTGTTCCCAAAACCAGCCATGGCCTTTCCAGCAAGATTCTTCGCAGTCCCATAAGGCAAAAACGTCGCAGGCCTGTCCTCGAAAAAATTTGTCAACGTTCATTTCCTCTGACGAATGGCCCTCTGGCAGTCCAGACTTGAACCCATTGGTTTACAAATTGTGGACGGTTTTAGAGGACATGGTTTGTCACAAAAGATACCGCAACATTGGATCTCTTAAGACTGCTTTAGTTCGAACTGTTGCCAATTTTCCAATGGACGAGGTTCGTGCAGCTATTGACGATTGACCAGTGCGACTTAAGGAGTGTGTATGAAGCAAAAGGCGGACATTTTGAATAAGTAGATTCTTTTTGGATACAATATACATCAATAAATATAATAAAAAAATATTGGTCCAAAAACATTCAGTACTTTTTATTTTACAGCATAAAACGTGTGTGACAGTATTTATGTCCCTACTAAGTATAAAAACATGGAACGATGTGCTGCAATTTAACCAGAATTCGTTGTTGGATTTTATATCTATCTGCTTGAGCAGCTGGACTTATCAGCCACGCAGCTCTCTCAAAGAAAAATCTCACTCTGCAGTACATTTACTCAGCCTTTGTTTGTATGGCGCTAAAAATGCTAACTTTCGAAAGCAAAGAATACTCAAGACGTAAATTCTTTGTATAACTTACGATCCCACATGCAAAGACGAAGAGTACATTACTACGTATCCCGACATGTTTTCTCGGTCATATCAATCCAACCGTTTTAGCCAGGGATGTTGCGCCGAAAACTACCACGGAAGTCAGTGAAAAAATGCAATTTATTCGTACATTTTAAATGCGCCCTCGCACATCGTAACACCCAGACCGCAATGGTATGATGACTAGTGTACTTGACAGTCATACAAGTAAACACCGGGTAAGAACATTTAACAATTTCTCATCTACGGGGGTCCGCCTCGTAAGATTCAGAAAGTAAAATATAAATCACTACGACTTGAAAAAACTGAGGTCGTCTAAAGTTGTTGGTTTATGGGCATAGACCAATGACTTGATGTGGCCCCATAAAAAGAAATGTGATTGCTGTGAGGTGTGTGGCTATTGGCAACGTATAGTTGAAACCACATATCGGCGATGTCAAGCTCATCCAATTCTGGCCAAAAACAATTTTCTAAAATGGCACGATAGCGATCCCCATTGACGGTAACATGACGAATGTTTTCATCAGCTAAAAAATACGGCGCAATCACACCTCCGGCATGAAAACAATTTTTTGCGGATACAATTGTGTCTCTTGAAGCACATTTGGTTTTGTTGCTGTCTAATAACGCATATTTTGTTCATTGACACAACCACTCAGCCAGAAATGAGCTTCATCGCTAAAGATGATGTAAATTGGAGAAAGCGCTCTTAAAGTTGCAACCACCGACTCAGAACTTCGGTAGTAATTTTTAATGATTTTCAAACGTTGCTCGTAAGTGAACTTTACCATGATGAAAATGTTGACTTCGACTAACGTTTTGACACTAAAAGATCATTAAAAATGTTTGAGGGTGCGTTGACATAACGACACGAAATTGTTAAGTCCCTATTGGAAAACCCTTTATAAGCCAGATTGATTTTTACATCATAAATGGCCGTTAACATAACTAGATCTGTGTTCTTTATAGAGCATCTTTGTTCCGAAAAATATTTTCGGCTACTAGACCACACTAGGGTATTCCAAGCAGAGATAAAGGTTATCACGGACCTGTGCCCAATTAAAAAAAAAACACCACAATGTAAGGGTGTACGCAGATACCCCAGAAGCGACGGTCAAATCGCAAACGCCTCTGGAGTGTAAATAATAAGGACGAAGTAACCCCCACAAAATCATATTGGATCCCTGGACATTATATCATTGTAGGAAATGAAACAGCTACCGAACTTGCAAAAAGTGGTCATCTAAACAGACAGTTGGCATGTTCGAGGCTATTTCTTTTTTACGCAATAAGATCTGAAACTAAATCTGGGTCGCTCACAAAAGCCAAGAAAGTGGCACAGTTGACGGCAGTATCCCCAAAATGAAGACCCTGATGATAAAAAAAACAAAAACGTTATTAAGTCTTACGAAAACAGAGTTAAGGAAGATAATGGACGTTCCACCGACCATCTTCCACTTCAGACAAATTTACAAACATTTGAGCAATTTCTCTGCCAGTGCACAGTATTAGCGAGCTTAAGATTACAACAGATTTTGGACAGTCTGACAAGCCTAGAGTACATTGTGGGATGTGTTGGGGAAGGATCAAAAGTTTTATGGATGACACAGCACATCTTTAATGATAGAAAATCGAGAAAGCGTCGAACCGCGCATAACAGGCCGTGTACTGGATTTGGTGTTTAGCGTTCTGCTAGATACACACCAGGCAACCATTGCTTTAACGTTGCTGTGTTGCCGCAACGGTAGCCCCATGAGTTTCTAGCATTGGGGTATGTACGATTCCTTCCCTTTGAACCCCTTTATTTCAAATCAACCAACCACGGATATGAAATGTAATTATACCCTCCACCATACAATGGAGGGTGTATTAGTTTTGTCATTCTGTCTGTAACACCTTGAAATAATCATCGGAGACCCAACAAAGTAAATATATTCTTGATCCTCGTAAAATTCTAAGACGATCTGGCCATGTTGTCCCGCTGTCCGGCTGTCCGTCTGTCCGTCTGTTGAAAACAAGATAGAGTCTGCATGAAAACAGCTAGGGAGCTGAAATTTGGCACAAACATTTGTAGTTAACCTAGCATGGTTGGTATTGGAAATGGCCTATAAAGCTCTACGGGAAGTTGGTGTTGGAGACCCTCAACCTCATAAAAATTAGTTTTTTATTTGGAAATATCCGTCCAGTTTCTTGAGCAAAATCACTGCAATTTTGCACATAATAATCTCTATATAGGCGCAATCATCTGTGTAAAAATGGTTTAGATTGGGCCACCATTTCTTGTACCTCACATACAAACGGCCTTATGGGCCTTGAGGAATAATATGACTATAACTCACCACAAACTTGAAATTAATGAAATTTTACACATCATGATTTCTATATACAACACACTTCTACGCTGAATTCTATTGAAATCAAAAAGTCCTACTGGTACCTCCCACACAAATGGTCTCATGGGCCTTGAAAAATAATATGACGATAACTCACCACAAGCTTGACCTATCGAAATGAAGTTTTGCACATAAAGATTTCTATATAGAACACACTTTCGTTCCAAATTTGTTTTTATTTGGGAATCTGGTGGAGGGTTTCCAAAGTTCGGCACAGCCAAACTTAACATTTTTTACTTGTTTTTATTAAACTAGGATATTTTTATACGAACACGAAACTTCAGTCTTCATGTAATAATTCAACTTTAATATCGGGTGATGAATCTAGAGGTATTTTTTTTACTAAAAATAAATACAAAAATTCTAATCAAGTGTGGAAAGCATTGTTCATTTGAAGCATATTTTATGCCATTTAGTTTTTAAATATATAATCCTTCAATTGTTGGCCGCAACTACGCCGCAGGATGTTCATTCTGAGGGTCTAACTTTGGATGACTCGTTCGAGCATTTCGACCGGTATAGCGGTAATGAAACGCGTAATTTGTCTTCAAAAACCTGAATGGTAGCTGATTTTTCAGAATAGACTTTGGACTTTACGTAGCCCGAAAGAAAAAATTCTAAAGGTGTGATATCACACGATCTAGGCGGCCAACTTATCGGTGCAAAGCAACGTGAAATTAAAAAAAATATGGACCGATAATGATTCCACCAGCTCATAAACTGCAGCAAACCGGTGGTTTTCTCTAGGTATAATGACACCTCTTGAACATATTCTGGTTGTTCTCCAGCCCAAATGCGGCAATTTTGTTTATTGACGTTGCACAATTTGGAGACGTTATTGCGATGTACGTCTTTTCATGAAATGGCAAACAATACTTAAAAAAGAAAAAAAATAAAGTTCAACAAATCTGACGGGAAATCTTTTAAAAAAAAACCCTATTGAAAAAATACCTCTAAAATGATGAACCGCTAGTGTACACATTCTAATTTATCATTTGGTTGTCTTGGCCATTGCTAGTTTCCATTTTTCACTTTTACTTTACAAATGTGAAGTTGTTAAAACTAGATAGCTGTCCCCTAAAAGTACTTAAAAGAATTCACACAAGCTTAAGAAAAAAAAAATAATTTGAGTATAAAATGATGACTCATATAGGATAAAGGACAAAAGAAATCCCACCCTTTTGTTTACGGCTAACAAAACATGCCCAAAACAGTTCAAGCTTAAGGGTCAATATTTTGTTGGCCGACTTTTTTGCGTTCCGGTGTTCCTTGATTTGTCTACCCTGAAAGGACATGTACCATAAAAGGAATCAATAAAATGATGATTATTTGTTTTGTGTCAAAATGTTAATATTTCTTAAAAGTATAAAGGGCCCTTTAAGGGCGATGGTCATTGAAAGAAAAGAAATCAAAGATATGAACAATGGAAGTCATGACAAACATTTTGGTTCAACAAGTCCGCCATACAATTTAGTTTTTTTTACAACGGTCGCTCTTTCGTGCTCTGATTGTATTGTGGTCCCTTTGGTTAAACTATTTTTTAACATCCTCATTTAGATTGTGCGTTTGTTACAATTTTTGATATCACTCATATGTGACTTATAATATGGATTGTTGTCGATTTTCAATGCGTTTTTGATACTTGCTTTTGTTTATTTTAGGCTGGGCTGGGAAACTTCCAAGGTGGGAAACAGCAATCAAATGTTGTCATTTCTAAGAACCCTGAAGTGGTTGCTCGTACTATCCATGTATTGCATCGATACAAAAGAATGTTGGTGGGGTTCGCGGCAAATTTCAGTAGTGGGAACTTACAGTATCGTTGTTAAGGAGCCAAAGTATCGATAAGCCCAACTAAAAATATGATAATTCGAATTGAATAAGTACATGTATTAGTTGTTGTTACAGATTGTTGGTTTTAAGTGATTGGAATTTGTTGTCATTATCACAAACATTTCTTTACTGAACCAACTGATGGTAAACTGTTATGTATTCTGTGTACCTGGATGATCTATAAGTTTCAAAATAATTTGTAATATATTTTGGCTTACTAAGTTCGGAAGTTCAATTGGGAAAAAATTATATTGATTCTTAAATATTTTGAACATTGATTCAAAGCAATCGCGGTTTAGCCAAAAATACCACTAATAGTTGCCAAATTTGTACATATACCAGTAGGAACTTTATTTTTGGGAATTCTGGGATTGTTTGAAAGTACTTCCTGAGTAGTCTGTTGAACGTTTGCAGTGGTAGTCTCTTAAATTAAAGGTTGTGGTAGGCGTTGGACATTAAAAAGGGAAAACATGGTTTTAATTATGAGGGCATTGTTTCGACGTGGCTACATACATTGCAAAGTGATTAGTCATTGATTTTTCAATTTAAAAAATTAAAGTGAAGTAATTATGTGACATACTTTTATACCTTCACATTACTGGGTGAGTGGGGAATATCATTGGCTAAGCCAATATGGAAAAAGTTCTACCGTCGGACTAGGACAACTGCCGGATATACATTAAGCCACTGTGGTAAGTAGAAGGCTCATTTACACTGGCAGGACCTCAAGTCAAGAGAGTTCTTTTTAACGAGGACAATGTGCAACCATACTTCAGTTTATTATAGATCTATCGTAATGCATTTTATATATACCAAATTTAAGCAAGATCAGATGTAATAATTGGCTTTTAGAGAGACCGAAATTAAACTAGTTACACCGTCTTTGGCTACTGTAACATACCGTGCATAATTTTCAGCTTTATTAGTTGTAAACAAAACAAATACAATGAGTTAAGTTTGGCCAGACCCAACCATATGTCACCTCCAACGCCTTCTGGTAGCCTGTCAGTATTTGACGAAAAAATCGCCCGTTTTTTAATCTCAATAATATTTCAAACCGAATTTAGATATGGATCTGCTTGAATTTGAGTACCTGGCCATCAACCATGTAGACTATGGGAGCCGTTTTTAAGGCTACTGTGCCAAAGGCAAATAGTCCAGCAACTTTGCTTCTATTAAGGCATTTAGTGCGTCCCAATAACCAGTGCTTATTTTAACCATTGTTTTTCTACAATAAAATATGATTATTCAGCCAGATTTTTAAAAAGTGTACTTATTTCGAGGTACACATTGAAGCCTAAAAAGCACCACCCCTAGGGGCCGATTTTACCCATTAATAATCTCAAATAACTTATGGAATGACCAATCATCTTGCAAAATTGCAGGCTCCTAGAGTAATTTGCTTGACCACTACCATGATTTCAAGAGATACACGAACAGACTGATATACAATCGAATGGGAAGATTTGGCTTTAGCATCCTCCAAAATACTCTATATATATAGGGTGATCCATCTAGAGAGATTTTTTCAATAGGGTTTTTCACAGATCAAGCGTGAGTTGTATTAAAATTTATTTTTTATTGGTTTTCAGTACTGTTTGACATTTCATCATGGAAAGACTTACACCGCATGTCTCATAATTGTGCAACTGTATAATGGAAATGAGCGACTGGTAAGAAACTGGCTTCGGCCAAAATTTTGTTCATTGATGAGGCCCATTTCTGGCTCAACAGCAACTTCAATAAACAAAATTGCCACATTTCGGCTGAAGAGCAACCAGAAGAGGTCGAAGAGGTGGCTTATACCCAGTAGTAGAATCATCGGTCCATATTTTTCCAAAAATATGATGGCCGTTACGTAACCGTGATTGGTGCCCGCTCTCGCGCCATGATATCGTACTTTGTGCTACCTCAAGTTGTAGCCCGTAATCTTGAAGAAATTTGATTTCAACATTATAGTGCTGCTTGCCATATAGCTGCTGAAACAATGTTTCTATTGAAAGGTAATTTCGAAGACTAACTAATTTCTCGTTTTGGACCGGTGAGTTGGCCGCCTAGATCGTGTATATCACACCTTTAGACTTTTTTTGGGGCTATGTAAAGTCCAAAGTCTATGCTGACAAACCAGCTACGATTCAGGTTTTGGAAGCCAACATTAAGCGTGTTTTCAATGATTCATTCAAAATTGGACCCTCAGAATGGACACCCTGGGGCGTTGTTGCGGCCATACTTTGAAGGAATGTCCTTTCGAATTAACATTAAAGATTCCACAGTGATTTAAATTTTTGTATTTTTTTTATTTTGAAAAACTATTTCTAGATGGATCTGGCGATATAATGAGCTCCTTTTTCCATCCTACTTAGTAAAGTATATAGGTATATATAGCTAAATATAGGCATATATAAGTAAAGTTATAGAAATTTTTTAAACCAAGGGGCGATTCGGAATCCTACAAAAGATGAGTATTTACTCTTATCGTAATAAAAATATTGAAAGAAGAGCAAGGGAGCAGTTAAGTAGACAGTTGGTGAGAAGGGAAAGCCAAAGAAAAAAAATAACTAGAGTATTCAGTTAACATAACAAGCATTTCGTACTGTCAGCATTTATTTATTAAAGAAATCAGAATCCTTTACACAAGAGAATGCAATAACTTCTGTCGGAATGCTTAGTCTGCTTATGCCAATACCCAGTAATAATTTGCTTTTAGAATGGCCCCGTGATGTTCATACTTGTTTTCAAGTAGGGACATAACAATTTCGTATCTTTATGTCAACTCACTCTCAAACATTTTTAATGATCTTTCAGTGACAAAACGTTAGTAGATTGTGTCAAAAGACACAATTGCAACCGGAAAAAATTACTGTTTGGTGTTGTTTTTATGCAGGAGGTGTACGAGGGCGACCGCAAAACTAACTGGCCTGGTACATTTTCTGTTTTACTAGCAACTTTTTTTTGTTTTTAAAAGCAATCTTTTATAAGCCATCTGTCAAAATTTCCGAAATATTTAATGATTATTTTCTTTGTTACAGGTGATTGAAGTAAACAAGATTTATAATTTTTGAAAAATTGAAAATAAAGAGTTTCGTACGGTAATTAAACACTTTTATATGAAAGGTTATACGCCACAATTAATCAAAGATGAATTGGATTCTGTTCATGGTGATAATGCACCATCATACTCCACCGTGAAATCCTGGGTTCAACAATTTAAAATGCGTCGTTCAAGTACGGAAGATGAACAACGCTCTGGAAGACCGAAAACTGCGACTACTATTGAAAACAGTAGAAAAATATTTAATGAAGTGACTAAAGATAGACGTATAAAACTCAGAGAACTTGCTGATATTGTTAAAATACACGAAAAACAAGTTTGGAGTATTTTACATGATGAACTCCACATGAAAAAGCTATCCGCAAGATGGGTTCCGCGTTTGTTGACTTTGCCCCAAAAAATCGTCCGTTTGGACCAATTCCGAGGAGCTTTTAGCGATTTATCAGCGCAATCCAATAGAGTTCTTGCGCCGATTCATAACTGTTGATGAAACATGGATCCATCACTACATCCCAGAACGCAAACGACAGTCAAAACAATGGATAGAAGCTGGTAAAAGTGGTCCCAAGAAGGCGAAAACTGTTAAGTCAGCAGGAAAAGTAATGGCCAAAGTATTTTGGGATGCAAGGGGAATAATATTATTTGATTATCTTGAGAAAGGAAAAACTATAAATAGTGAGTATTGGATCGGTTGAGTGAAGAAATCAAGATAAAACGACCGCATTTAGAAAAAAAAAAATCTTTTTCATCAAGATAATACTCCTTCACACACTGCATTTTTAACTCAACAAAAACTGGCCGAATTACGATTTGAAAAGGCTCCGCATTAACCATATAGTCCAGATTTAGCTCCTTCTGATTATTTCTTGTTTCCAAATTTAAAAAAAATTCTCGGTGGCAAAAAATGTTCGTCCAATATCGAGGTTATTGCTGAAACTGAGGCATATTTTGAAGGTCTTGATAAATCTTATTTTTGGGATGGAATTAAAAAACTTGAAAAACGTTTGATGAAGTGTATTGAGTTGGAAGGAGATTATTTTAAAAAATAAATAATAGTAATTCAAAAAACGGTTCTTTTTATGTTAGGCCAGTTACTTTTGCGGTCGCCCTCGTAATCGGGTCCATGAAAATATTCGTCATGTTACAGTCAATGGAGGACCATGTTAGAAAATTATTTTTGGCCAGTATCGAATGAGTTTGACAAGAAATGGACTGTTCGAATAGCGACCTTGTTCTTGCTATTCAACGCCATTGGATTTCTGTTTATACGGTCACATTAAACCATTGGTCAACTTTAGACGAGTTCAGCGACAACTTCCATCGCGTAATTCCAACGTTCCGGTCGAAATGTGTGCAAGAATGGTGGAAAATTGGGTCTAACAAATAGATCGCTGTTCACGGTCTCGTGGTGGTCATATGACCGAAATCAAATTTTATTCTTTAAATGTAACATTAGTACTATACCAGTAATAAATATGAACTCTATATCTTAAATATTCTGTGTTTTATTAGTATATAAAATTGTTATATCTTTAATGGAAACCCCTGTAAATTACTCTTGTGGGGGCTGTTGTGCCATCGCTCACTCGCACATCGCTGCGGCAATCGATTCATATCAATCTATATACTTATACTCATTACTATTTTTTTATAGGTATAAAATACTCTTAATTGTCAGTTAGAGGAGCAATTTAAATTAATTACAAAATATTTGATGTCAAACATACCAGTACGTATGGTACCCAATGCTATTGAAATTGAAGTAGGTACAATAGAGCAGTGGAGGTAGAGCACTTTCACATAGCGTTTATATCAATCTAGTCGTTTGTCGGTTTTGCTGGAATGACAGAAAATGTATAATGACAAGAGGAAATAAATCTGTATGGGAGAAAGTGGAAGCTACAATCATCTGTAATGGGCATTATTAGCATAGTGAAGACAACGCAACGTATAATTAATATTAAATCACACGTTACTTATACGTATATGTGAACAACCACTATGGATGAGCAGGAGGGTGGTAAACTAATTGCATTACATGGACTAACATCAGAAAAGTTATAATACAGGGTGCCCGTCGGCATGGTATACTACTTTGTTTGTTTATACTTTTTGATTAAATGAATGAGAATGGATCTTATATTGATAAATGTTTTATTTAATGTCGACAATTATGTATGGAATACAATATCAGATAAATGTCCGCCTAAGTTAGTGTCACAAATGCGAGCCTCACAAATGAGCACATTTACCATTATATTCGCACACATTTCACGCGGTATTTCATTAATTTCATCACGAATATTTTGTTTGAGTTGCTCAAGCGTTTCTGGTTTGTTTGCATAAACCTTGCTTTTCAGATATCCCCACAAAAAGAAATTTCGGAGCAGTCAAATCAGGCGACCGTGAAGGCCAATAAACATCACCATTTCTTGAAATAACTTCTTGTGGAAAGAGGTCTCGCAGTAATTTCATTTTAATCTTGGCACCGTCTTGTTGATACCACATGTTAATCAAGCCCAAAGCATGTAGTTCTGGCGTTAAAAAGTTTTCAATCATATCACGATATCGCTCCCCATTGACAGTTTCCGTTACGTCATTTTCATTTTCATAGAAATAAGGTCCAATGATTCCTCCTGACCATATTGCAGACAAACTGTCACTTTTAATGGATGCAAAGATGACTGATGAATAATTTGAATGTTTTCTATTGCCCAGAACTGACTATTCTGTTTATTCACATATCCATTCAAATGAAAATGTGCCTCGTCATTCATTATGATTTTTTTTATTAATGCAAAACGGGGTTGTCATGGTCGAGCTTTACCATCGTATTGGCATATGTACGGTGGCGTAAATGGTCTCGTGGAAGAAACTCTTGTGTCAACTGAATCCTAAATGGAAACAAATGCAAATCCTTGTGCAAAATTATGATCAAATTTGTTCTTTGAAGACAAAGCTCCAGAGCATGACGTCGAATTGAAGTTGATAGATTGTTTTGAACACTTTTTTAATAAAATGTTTTAACGATTAAAACACGTTGGTTTATAGAATATTTTTCCATAATAAACTTGCCACGTCTCTACTTCACGACCGCCAAATATGTACTGTCAAGACTAATGTTTACCAAAATGGCGGCAAAACAAAGTAGTATACCTTCCCGGCGCACACCCTGTAATTCCTTAATTAACGTCTATCTCTCAACACCGCACTAACGATAAATGTGCAACTTCTTCCAAATCTATAACTTAAATACAGCTATGACCGAGAGACTGAGTTCTTAAGCTTGATTTCTGATACTTATATGTGACAGCGCATAGAGAAAGGGATTTAAGGGTAAAAAAAATCAATTTTCACTTTTTTTTTTGATGTGGACAACATCTGAGCATCGAATGAGACCGATCCCATGCCCCAATAGTGTTCCCTCCCAGAGATATGCGCGTTTTATGAAAGTGAAGTCGACGATTCTAAGCTCAAATAGAAAGGGACCTAATCTTTAAAATGGTTCTTCTGAACAAAACTGGTTTTAAACCTTAGGTCCCTTTCTATTTTGCGCGTCACATATTGCAAGATATGAACATTACTCACTTTTTAATCCATTCCGCCCTGTTGAAACCACCTATTGTCCACATCCATATCTTCCAATTCGGGCCATAAAAAGTTCGTTATCATCTCACGATAGCAATCACCATTCACAGTAACTGCCTGACCGGCCTCATTTTGCAAAAATACGGCCCGATGATGCCGCCAGCCCATAAACCGCACCAAACAGTCACTCATTGTGAGTGCATTATTTTTTCGACAATCACTCTAGGATTATCATTCGCCCAAATGCGGCGATTCTGCTTATTGACGAATCCACTGAAATGTCCCTCATCACTGAAGATGATATTCTTCGAAAATTGATCATCCACTGTTGCCATTTTTTGCCATCTAGCCTGAATAACTTTATCGTTTCTGTATCTTTCCATGGTTTAAATTTGAGTTAGTCTGAGAAATATCAAATGAAATACAGAAACAAACTTGGAGTTTTGGTGTGGTTCACATTCAATCAACTTTAAACTTTAACAACCCTTTATATGAAAAGGTATATAGGTATAATGACTTAGGGAACAAGGTGGAGCCCGGAATTTAACGATCAATAATAGCTTTGGGCAATCAATAAAGCCATTGACAAGATGGTGTAAAAACATTGCGTAAACAATATCTATTATATATTTAAGAGTTTTCAACACAAAAAGCATATATCTACTTTATAATATGGCAAAGAAACCGATATATTTAGTGAAACTTAAAATACACCTTTTTTGCTATATGAGAAATTCAGCTGTGATTTTGCAAATAAAATACATCAGGGAATAATCCTTTAGGATAATATAGTTTAAATGACTAGTAAAGGCAACTTTGATATCAAAAACCAAACCATGGTCAAGAATTTCGTGAACAGTTTACAAATTATGGCTAGAAGTACTGAATTGGGAAATTATTTTATTCCTTGTTTAGCTTGTTCGTTAATCTCTGTTTAATATTATTTTTCCTGATAAATTTAAGTACAAAACAGGAAGGCGCAAAACTATCGTTGTGGTTTGAATGTTTAGAGCCATTGTGTCCCTTGCAGTTTGGGCTGTGGCTCCATCTTATTGGAACCACATCTGTGGATGGATTTCTACAGCTGGCCTTAAAAAAAATCTTCACCATCGTTCGATATTCAGCACCATTAACCATAACTGAATAGCCATGTACCTTTTTATAGAAATATAGACCAATGATCGTTTCAGACGATGCACCGCACCAAAAAGTACACTTAAGTCGGTGAAATTGTAGATGATGAACTGTTCTTGGATTCTCCGTAGCCCATATCCTGCAATTTTGTTTGTTTACTAAACCATTCGATTGGAAATGGACTTCATCGGTCATTATCACATTGTTAATGAAATCGGGACTTTCTTCTGCTTCTTGTCGGAATGAAATGAAATAATCAAGCCGTTGTGTGGTGTTGCATTTCAAATTCCCCAAGTTTGCTTCACAAAATTTTTAAATAAAAATATAAATAAATTGTAAAAATTATTATACAGTCGAGCCATGGTGGATTTGCGCCACCCTGTACAAAGACTAACAACTAAAAACGTTTGTAATTTACTACAGTGTGCTGTTTTATTAGTCCCCACTGTGGTAAGGTCCATTGACAAATTTTTACAATTCACTGGCGATTGATTTGATTACTGTCTTAAAAAGATAAACCTTCCGTCCACCGGACCACAATACTTTATTCCAAGCAGAGATAAAGGCCATCACGGAATGTGTACGATAGTTTTACTTACATAACATTAACGGCAATGGACAGACAGTCAAGCGGCGACCAGGGCACTGTCCTCAATACCTGTAAAGTCACGAACGCTTCTGGAATCCTAGAGATCATTTGGGTCTCTGAATATTCTTGCATTGACGGCAACGAAACATCTGACGAACTTGCAAGGAAAGTGACAGCTTGACATTGGCATTGCCATTCCGAATGCTGAAGTCAAATTATGAACCCAGGTCGCTTACAAAGCGCTAAGCGCAAAACGGCACAGCGAGCGGCAACATCACCAAAACACTTTGCGGAGACCCTGATAAAAGAAGAACAATAAGACTATTGAGTCTAAAGAGACCTGAATTAAGCAAAATGATAGGCGTTCTTACCTTCCACTCACCACTATAGACAATTGTTAAGAGGCTTCATAACAGCTTCCGAAACGGTTTCTTGGTAAACTTTGGCCGATGTTATATTAAAAAATATTTGGTCCAAAAACATTCACTACTTTTTATTTTATAGCATAAGACGTGTGTAACAGTATTTATGCCCCTACTAAGTATATAACAAGAAACAGGTTTTTGAAGGGGAGCAGTTTCTTTTCGGCAAAGTTCTTACAAATAATTAGTAAATATTAAAGGACGCTTTTAATCCTGAATGCCAGTTTTGGGTTCCACAAGTCCAAACGAAAGGGTTAATCATTCTTTACCTCGAATTCGACTAAATTTTAATAAAAAACCAAAGAAGTATTCATAGTCCAACTTTCTTAATTTACGTTTCGTTACACCATAAGAGCCATCATTTGCGCTTGTGCCGTCCATATGTAAAGCGCAAATTTTAAACAGATTTGATAATTTGATTTACTGTGAATGGATACATGTCCATACTAAACATTAAGCAGATTATTAAAAGTGCATAAAATGGTACATTTTTGTGGTTGGTACCAGAAGGGAACCAAAATAAGGTTTATTTCTAATGCTACAGGCTGTTTTGAAAGACTATTACAACATTTTAAACTTGTAACTTTATTTGATAGTAATGGTGCAAGTCCGTCTGTCCGACTACAAATCACTAAAAATGACAGGAAATACATTTGGTTATAACTTGTACTATAAGCTTTAAATGTTTGTTTATTATTACTCGTCATGAGTTACACTTTTTAGCAGTACCAAAGGAAATATACCCTCCTACGAGGGCGGTTCGCAAACTTCTTAGCCTAGCACAAAAAGCGCGGTATAACCAGAAAAAAGTTAAGTGTTTTGGAAACTTCCATCTCTGCTATGAACACATTTTAAATTTTGTTTTGATCTGGCAGCTCCTTCATATAGAAACAGGTGTTCACAAAAGACGCATCCGCAATTTTTTTACAATGGAAAAATTAGAAATGCGTGGTGTGATTAAATATTTACATAAAAAAGGTTTATCGGGACAAGAAATTCATAATGATATGGTGAATGTGTTAGGTGAAAGTGTTCCTTCATATGCAACAATAAAAAATTGGGTTGCAGAATTTAAACGTGGTCGTACAAGCATTGAAGATGAACCACGTAGCGGACGTCCAAAAACAGCATCAACAACAGAAATTGTAGCCAAAGTGCATGATATGGTATTAGATGATCGACGAATAAAAGTGCGTGAAATAGCTAATATCATGGGCATCTCAAATGATAGAGTCCATTTAATTTTGCCAGAAGGACTTGTTAACAGTCGACCAAAAACGCATAAGAAGTTTTCAGCGAAATAAAATGGATTTTAAGCGTCGTTTCATAACTGCTGATGAGACATGGATCCACCACTATACTCCAGAGACAAAAGAACAATCCACACAATGGACTGAAGCTGGAGGAAGTGCCCCAAAGAAGGCAAAACAATTCAACCGGCTGGTAAGGTTATGGCAACGGCTTTTTGGGACTTCAAAGGTATTTTATTGATTGACTATCTGCAAAAGGGTAAAGCAATTAACTCAGAGTACTATTGCAAATTTTAGATCAATTAAATGTACAAATTCGAGAAAAACGTCCTGGCTTACAACACAAAAAAATAACTTTTCATCAAGACAACGCACCAGCGCACAAGAGTGTTTTAACAATGGCTAAAATCAACGAATTAAAGTACGAGTTGCTTGACCACCCACCTTATTCTCCTGATTTAGCTCCCAGTGACTTTTACCTGTTCCCAAATCCAAAAAAAATTCCTTGCTGGCAAGCGTTTTACCTCAAATGAAGATGCAATTACAGCTGTAAACCACTATTTTGAAGACCTTGAGAAAAACTATTTTAATCCAGGGATAGAATTGCTAGATAAGCGTTGGACTAAGTGTATTGAAGTTTCAGGAGATTATATTGAAAAATAAAAATATTTTTGAAAAACTAACTATTCTCTTTAATTGATAGGCTAAGAACTTTCCGAACCGCCCTCGTATAAAGAAATGGAAGGTCACCATAATACCATTTTTTTAAGTAGTTCCTTACTTGCAATGCATCTTAAAGGACAAAAACCAAATCTGGCAACCTAAGTGGTAAATGAAAGAAATTTTATAGTTTCAATAAACTGCATAATTATTACAGAACCTAATTCGATTTTTTACTATTGTTTGCATATTTACTAAGTTTTTAAACCATTTTAAAAAAATATACAGTATTTATAGAATAATCAAATTAGCCAAATTTACATGTTTGCTTTTTACAGAATGTCGTTTCTCTTAAGTATTCTAGCTCAATAGAGAGGCGGCTAAGAAATTTTGGGTGGTGACTTAGTCTTTCAAAATTGTTTTCGCTCAATCTTTCGCGTCATGTTCAGAGTGCTCGATATTATGCTTTTTTTAACAAGCCATGGATCATTTGTGATCATCTTGGGGTTTTAGATTGATATCTTCCCAATATAGGTTAAGGTTTCAGATTGATATCTTTCCAATATAGGGTGATCCAACTAAAGGTATTTTTTCAGAACAAAAAAAAATATAAAAATTCAAATCAAGTGTGAAATCTTTATTGTAATTTGAAAGGGTATTTTATGGCATTTTTTTTTAAATATAATTTTCTTCAAATGTTGGCCGCAAGTACGCCTCAGGGTTTCCATTCTGAGGCTCCAATTTTGAATACTCGTTCTTTGACATACGTTACGTTGCTTCAATAACATGAATCGTAGCCAGCTTGTCAGCATAGACTTTGGACTTTACGTAGCGCCAATTAAAAAAGTCTAGAGTCACGATCTAAACGTGAAATTGGCTTTTTCGAATTGTTATCTCAATAGATCCATTGTTTGAGCAGCTCTAAGGCAAGTGGCACCGTCATGTTAAAATAAAATGTCGGCAAGATTACGGGCTTCAATTCCAGGTAACAAAAAGTCCGATATCATGGCGCGATGGCGAGCACCATTCACCGCTTCGTTTCGGCCATCATCATTATTGAAAAAAAGGACTAATTTCCATAATGTAATTGTAGATGTAATGACGTTGCTGCGGTGTAAGTCTTTCCATGATGAAATGGCAAAAGAAAAAAATAAACCCTATTGAGAAAATACCCCTAGATTGATCAACCCTTATCTTTGAGATAGAGCGTAAACCAATGGTGCCACACTCGATCGAACGCTTGCTTTATATACAATATTTTTATACCCTCCACCATACAATGGAGGGTATATTAGTTTTGTCATTCTGTCTGTAACACCTTAAAATAGTCATCGGAGACTCAACAAAGTATATATATTCTTGATCCTCGTAAAATTCTAAGACGATCTAGCCATGTTGTCCGGCTGTCCGTCTGTCCATCTGTTGAAAACAATATAGAGCCTGCATGAAAATAGCTAGGGAGCTGAAATTTTTCTCAAACATGTGTAGTTAACCTATTATGGTTGGTATTGAAAATAGGCTATATAGCTCTACGGGAAGTTGGTGTTGGAGACCCTCAACCGACACTACCTCATAAAAATAAGTTTTTTTTTCTTGAGCAAAATTACTGAAATTTTGCAAATAATAATCTCTAATAGGCGCAATCATCTTTTTTAATAATGGTTTAGATTGGGCCACCACTTCTTGTACCTTCCATACAAACGGCCTTATGCGCCTTGAGAAATAATATGACTATAACTCACCACAAACTTGACCCATCAAAATGAAATTTTACACATCAAAATTTCTATATACAAACACACTTCTACGCTAAATTTGGTTGAGATCGAAAAAGTCCTACGGATACCTCCCACACTAACGGTCCCATGGGCCTTGAAAAATAATATGACAATAACTCACCACACACTTGACCTATCGAGACGAAATTTTCGGCATAAAGATAAATATATAAAACAGACTACGCTTAATTTGGCTAATATCGGAAAGGCCCTACTGGTACCTCCCACACAAACGGTCTCATGGGCTTTGAGAAATAATATGACGATAACTCACCACAAGCTTGACCTATCGAAATGAAATTTTACACATAAAGATTTCTATATAAAACACACTTCCGCACCAAATTTAGTTTTATTTGGGAATCTGGTGGAGGGTATCCAAAGTTCGGCACAGCCAAACTTAACATTTTTTACTTGTTTATTCTCCTGTTTTAACTTGAACTATCCGATGGAATTGCTCTGTAGTGCCGTTGCTTTGACTCCATCAATACTGGTTTTTAGGGATAATGATCTGATTCTCTTAGGCGGGTAACAATCTTCGCAGAAGTACTTTTTTTTTAAATATTTTAGATTGAAAGCAAACTAATTGGTCTAAATTATGTATAAAGGATTTCAGCTTTGGTTTTCACTATACCAAGACAACAGGATATCTGTCATATAATGAAGACTTTCGTGCATTTCCTCTGCGATTCAAAATGGTCTAACTTAAATAAAGAGTTAAACATTAAAGTCAAGTTTATGATGCCTTTACGTGCAAGACTCTTAACAATATTTAGTTTTACACACAATTTATTTAACAATACAATTTGTGAAAATAATTCCTTGCAATCGTACACGTGTAAGTTCATGTTTATTGAATAGGGTCGGTATTTGGAATCCCAGGCAACATAAACAATTGATTTCTGTTCTATAGCTTGTGCTGTGCTCGTGTTGCTGCTGTTTCTTAAACTAAAACAAACATGGACCTTGTATGAAAGGAAACATTTTGTACAAATAAAGAGAAATAAGTCCACTCAACATTTGTACCACAACAAATCTTGTATCCCAGACCACAATTATGAGAGTTAAAATTATTTCTTTCCAAACATTTCAACAAAGCACTTTGATTAAAATTCAAAATTTGTTAACAAGTCAATGATGGCTCGAAACTCGAAATCTGTGGAAAATTAGAAAAGTATCACAATACATGGAGGAGCACCACCAAAAGCCGCTTCACTAGAAAGGCCCACCCGCCACTCCCCCATCCTCCTGAACTTGTAAGCACCATAAATTAATAACAATAAAGCTGAACGACAACTAAACACCATTTATGCTACAGCTTTTATGGTGTCGAACAGCTGGAGAATTTTAATGAAAATCTCTGCTCGATCCCTGAAAGTCCTTTTACTCGCACTTGCACTGAGACTGAACGAACGCTTTGTGATTGGAGCAAAATTAAAAACTGTGCTGTAATCGATTTTATGGAAGGACTACAACGACGCATTGTATGCGGGACATGTCCATTAAGAGGACAATACATGTTATATGTACATTAGAGTGAGTTTTTTTAATGTCAACAACACGACACTTTATAAAAACTCTCACACGCCCATATTATAATTCGAGAATGGCGGTGGCCCGAATCGATACAGACGATGAGGACTCTTTAAAAAAATGAACTGGAATGGTCCTATACAGGGTGATTCATTTACGACTAGATAAATTTCTCCAGCTTATTCCTTGGCACATTTCATGAAAATATGTCCATGCCCGAATATGCAAGAGGCGAAATGCCAGCGGTTTAAAAACTTTCGGATTATTGGTCGGATGGTACTAGGGTACAATTGCTAAGTTCTGAACCAGTATTAGAATTTTTTTGTTTCTTAAATAAAGCCCTACCTCTTACCTTTCCAAAATTACCTAAACGAAGTTATGACTTTAGAGCCGTATTTTAAAACCCCTGATGTCTTAGATGGACATATTTTCATGAAATAAGCCAAGGAATACGCTGGTGAAATTTGTCCAGTCGTGAATGAATCACCCTGTATAAAAAAGTAGGCTGCATGTGCCACGTTTCATCTTATATGAAATTTGGACAAATTCCGGTGTAAATATGGTTTTCATGGTTGATAAGTTTGAAAGCTAAAAAGAACTTTGTATTATACATTAACCCGTCATCAGAATGATTGGAGAATACTCATTATGACAGAAGTGCTTACATTGTTTTTACATATTTGTATAGATTAAAGGCCCAATTAGTCTTGACGGTTGACGGTTGATTCTGCAACCTGCAGAAGTCTACCGTCGTCAACCGTCAAACTGTAGTTATCTCCCTTTAACACATGCAAAATTCAACCCCTTACTGAAATAGCTGATTGCCTACCGTCAACCGTCCACCGTCAAGACTAATTGGGCCTTAATATGGACCTCGGTGCTACCGATACATTTTGAACGAAGATCCTACACTTTGTCTTTGTGGTACAGAAAGGAGAGTCGTGATTATAAAGGGTGTTTTTTAGACGTGTAGTTTTCAATCTGGCCACTCGTTTTTTGGAGTTGGTCTTTTTGAAAGCTGGTACTTGATTTATGCTTAGTATGGTTTGCCAGTTCATAACGAAAAGACTTATTCCGGAACAACTTTTTCAATTCGTTTAGAATTGGTCCAAAACGAGATGGCCACCGATCCTGATTTTTACAAGAAAAACTTGTTTAGCGATGAAGATCACTTTTGGTTGAATGGGTACGTTAATTTTAATATTGTCGCATTTGGAGTTATAAACATCCACAAGACATTGTTGAGACGCCGTTTCATTCTCAAAAAGTCACCGTTTGGTGTGCCCTATGGACAGAGGGAATCATTGGTCCAGACAGCGATACCATTGTGCGACCATGCAACTTTTGTTGCCCCTTTTTCATAAATCCCCTTTTTCCACTTTTTAAATTTTTGCTACTTTCCACAACTCGAAATGTGTGCATTGCTAAATATGCGTATTCTTATTTCTAGGGTTAAGGGTTGCTCCGGGGGAAAAAGTACAATAATTTATTTGGTTATAACCTGGCATTTACGATAGACTATATAAGTAAGTTTATTGCACACAAGCTGTGAAGACAACCACAAAACAGTCCCGCCGCACCGCTCTGAAACGCACATATTACATGAAGCCATGAGAAAATTTGGCAGAGAATAGCCTGCACAACTTTAAGCTTTAAGGTAAAAATTCCGGTACATTTGTAAAATGTATCAAGTAAGCAACCTTGATTTGAGGTGGTCGAAAATGCGGCCCATTCAAGCTAGGACATATAGGTACCAAAAAAATAACCCAACGAATTCATATGAAATAATTTTTAAAATCTGGTTGTATTAAGAACCCGGTTCATAAGTTTAAGGAGCCCAAAAGACTAGTTTCAGTTGGCTCATCTGCACATCCAGTAGAGCAGGGTATAATAAAGTGTACGATGTCCTACTTTTGATGTTTGGATTTTTTATACCCTTCACCAAAGAGAATATAAAATTTTTTACATTCCGTTTGCAGCACCACGAAATATTGATCGGAGACCCTATAAAATATATATAATCTTGATTGTCGTAAAATTCTAACACGATCTAGCCATGCCCTTTCGTCAGTCCACGTGTTTGTTTAAATCACGATATCGTTCAAATGGATACACCTACACGCAGAGAAAAAACATGGTTACTACATGGTCACGGCAATAATAATATGTTATCCACAACAAAAGTATGTTCGTCGCAACCATAGCATTGTTAACTGAATTTATTTTTGACAATAGTATTATTGCTGTAATATTAATATTGTTAAAATGTAACAATAGTATTATTGCCAAATTTAAAAATGAAAATATGGTTATAGCAACAATATAAATATGGTTAGTGCGACAAAAGTATTGTGTTTTGCGTTTTATGTTAACAATGATATGATTACGGCAATCATACTGTATGATTGTATTTTTTCTTCATTTTAATATGCTTTTTAGAACAAATGTTATTGGTACGGATCTAATGCAATAATAGTACTTTTTTTATCGAAATTAAAATTTTTTTAACAAGCTGCTTTGGCTTTGTTTATCTGAAATATTTTTAATAAAAACGCTTACGTTTATTTAAACTTATTTTTTCTACTATAAAATAATTGTTGACAACTTAAACCAATTTTAATAAATAATATTGGGGATCATAGTTTAATTGTGTGATCATACTATGGTTGTAGGGATCATAACATGGTTGTGTGTGAATCATACTATGGTTGTGAGGACCATACTATGGTTGTATATGAAACATACTATGGTTGTGAGGACCATACTATGGTTGTGGAGATCATAGTATGGTTGACTGAGAATCATACTATGGTTGTGGGGATCATATTATGGTTGCGGGTGAATCATAATATGGTTGTGGGGATCATAATATTGTTGTAGTTGAATCATACTATTGTTGTGAGGACCATAATATTGTTGTAGCACAAGCATATACCCAACAATAGTATTATCCTCTTCGAATATTGTCATCACAACCATACTTTTTTTCTGCGTGTAGTATTCAGAAATTTTGCTTGATGCAGGCTTATGGTCACAAGCTATTTGGGGTTATAAATGGGCGAAATCGGCCAAGGGGGGACAAGTTTTAACTTGTTGTTGTAATAAATCAGAATTTTTTGTGAATGGACAATGGGTACTGTTAGATGGAATGTACTAAATACCTCAAAGAGAGCAAAGCTGCTGAAAGTTTAGGCTCAAGTGGTCCAAAAAACATCCCGGATGGTCAAAAACGGGCGTTTAATAGTAAATATGGACATACGGGTACTACAATTAAAGCAAATTTTGCTACATTTTTTGCTCTTTATTGTCGTATAGTGGAGGGTACATGAGGATCGGAAATTGAATTATTTTTTAGTTTGAATGTGTATTTTTCCTCTCATTTCATGGAACTGAGTTCTTACTGTGTTGTTTGTTAGTTTTCTTATTAAATTATATGTATTATGAGTTGAACAGTTCTTATTCTGGTTCAAGACCTTTTTGTTGTTTCTTTTTCAGAATCAACGTAAAAATTGGTGAAATTTATTGGGTTGGCTGCCTGGTAGACTGTACAGCTGTTTCTAAGCCCGCCAAGGTTTTTTACGTTGATTCTGAAAAACAAACAAAAAAAAGGCCTCGAACCATAATAAAACCGGTTCAAGCCATAATAATGATAAAAGACCGAATAAATATAAACAAAAAAACTATTTAAATGTATTGCTTTAATAAAATGGCCTTGACACTTTTTTTTAAAATATCCTTTTTGTGCCACTTTTTTAAAAATAGTCCCCTTTTAGTGCGACATTTTGAAATTTGTCAACGGTAAACCTAGGTCAATATTTCTTCAAAATGAAGCCGGCCATTATGTAACAGTCAATGGGGAACGCTATAGAGCTATGATTAATGACTTTTTCTGGTCTGATTTGGAGAATATTGATGTGGACGACCTTTGGTTCCAACAAGACAGCGCTATATGCCATACAGCCAGTGAAACAATCATTTTATTGAAGATCCAATTTGGTGAGCGCACTATCTAGCGTCATGGGCCTGTAAGATGGCATCCAAGATCTTTCGATTTAACACCGCTGGACTATTTTCTGTGTGGTTATGTGATGTCGCTTGTCTACGCAGATAAACCCGACATGCTTAACGCCTTGGAAGAGAATATTTGGCGCGTTATTGCTGCTGTTATTGCTGTGTTCGAAAATTGGCCCACTCGACAGGAATTTATTCGAGCCATCGGCACCTGCCATTTGCCTGAAAACCATTTTTAAAATATTATAGCAAACCCCTTTTTTATAATAAAGCTTAATTCTTGACCATGACATAAAATTTTATGAGTATATGTGTTTTATTTCTTCTTGAAAACCACACGTATGAAAAAAAACTCCCCTTAGTTAATACAATATTGATGAATTATCACTGCCCGTTTTCCCCAATATCCAAAAGATAGCATCATCGGAAAGGCCAATACATTTTGGACCACCCTGTTTTATGTATTAAGTGCATGAAAAAAGTTGCCTTACATACGCATACATATATGCATATACATACGAGGGGTGCTATACATATTTATGGCCTTATAATGAAAATACGAATATTTATCATCAAAAATGGCTTTATTGTTTTTCAAAGTATTCTCCAGCATGTTTTTTATACTTTTGCATGCGCTCAAAGCAATTGTCGAAGCACTTTTTCCACTCCGATTGAGACACCTCCAAAACAAGGTTTTTGAATGCTTCAACAGCATCTTCTGGCGACGAAAATCGTTGGCCACGCATGTTTTCTTAATGTGCGGGAATGAAAAGAATTCATTGGGTGCCAAGTTAGGGCTGTACGGCGGATAAGCCGATGTGTGAGAGCTCGCATTGTCATGGTGCGCAATGGTCCGTCTTCTCTTGTTCCTTTTTCGAATTTCTCCGAAGACTTCAGGCAAACAAATTGTGGCGTACCACTCAGAATTGACCGTTCTACGTTGCTTAAGTGGAACAGTCATCCCATGACCAGTTTGTCGAAGAAACAGGCGACCATTTGCTTCGAACGGCTTCTTTCACTAACAACTTTCGTTGGATTTGGCTTGTCTTCGAAGACCCGCACGGTCGATTGCTGTTTTTTTTTCGGGCTAATACGCATAGATCCATGTGAGATCTTATAAAGGTCTTTCGAAGCACCGCGATTGTATTTTTTCATAATTTATTTGCACCAATCGACACGAGCCTTTTTTTGAGCGATTGTCAAAGTGTGCGGGATCCAACGAGAACAAACATTTTTAACAGCCAGGAGTTCAAGCAAAATCGAATGTAGCTGGTGGAAGAAATGCCCAAGGATGCCTTTATCTCACGGTATGTCACATGACGATCTTGCGTTATCAGTTCACGCACGGCATCAATGTTCTCTGGCAAAACGGCCGTTTTTGGACGACCTTCGTTCATGAGTGAGCGTCGGCCACGATTGAATTCATTAAACCAGTTTTTCACAGTTCTATAGGAGGGTACTTAATGCCATACACAGATTTATGTTCATCGATGCACTCTTGTTGTGATAATCCACGTCGAAATTTGTGAAAAATTATCGCACGGAAATGTTCACGAGTTAATTCCATTATTTTGCCAAATTGATTTTTTTAAGTCACTGTAAACAACGCAAATGATGGTCGTACGTCAAAACGTTCTGTGTACGTTTAAGCTCAAAAATGTCAAAATTTCCAATGGAAATTTAAGATTTATATAGCAACCCTCGTAGTTACTACACTTTTGATGAATGATGAATTTTCGCAGCAAAAGATATAGCATCTTCGAATAGTCTAATATATTTTGGGCCACCCTGTATCGTGTATTAAGTGCATGAAAAAAGTTTCCAAATGTACGCATACATATATGTACATGTGTCTATATGAGATAAGGTGTGTGTTTACAAGTGTCTGTGTGTTCGAAGGTATTTCGTTGTTCAATGTAAAAGTAATCGAAAGCGCCCTCTGTGTCTTTCAGTGTCTTGGACTGTCCCGTACGGACCATACAAGAACATTGGCATTAGTGTTGTATGTTTTTAGAACATACTCCTTTTATTGCTGGACTCTGTAGACCATAAAACTTTATATGAGCAGGAGGGTGTGGTAAGCTTCATGTTCATGTACTGTAGTCTACAGAGTCTAAGCTAGTCTACAGAGTCCAGCAAGACGCAGTTCATAAAATGCAATAGAACCAAATTGAAAAGAAAGCAAACACACGCGCGTCTTGTCAACTATGCCGGGTGATATTAAATCCTAAAAGCAATTACATGCATGTAAGTGTCTCAGAAAAATGGGAACAAAGTGCCGAACAGAACATTACACGACATGGAATAAATTCAGTCTTTAGAGTATATCGAAGATATGTGAATTTATTTCTGAAGATATAATATTAAGTAGGGACATAAATACTGTTACAACATTGAACACACCCATTTCAGTAGTAGAACTGAACATACCCCGTTAATGTCATATGGGTTTTGAAAGCTAACCTCAATAGCGTAACGGGATTTTAAAATTGTTTCAACTTTCATCATGGAATGGTCAGATAATGAGAACCGTACCGCTGTAATAGCGCTTTTCAAGTGTGAAATGAAAAAAAAAACGATATTTTAAAACGCTCCGGCCACTAGGGATTAGCCGCATTTTCGTCTACCGATGCAAAAAACTGTTTGAGAAGACTGGAGATGTGAAAGACCGTCACCGGTCAGACCGCCCACACTCTGTTCGAACACCGCATGTCATCAAAGCCGTTAAATCAAGAATTCACAGTAACAGTGACAGTATTTAAGTCCCTACTAAGCACGTATGTTTAAAGCAAATTACTTACTGGTCTCATAATTGAATCATTGCTCACAAAAAAGCTGATGGACTGAAACGGCTGGTATTGAAAAGCGGCCAGGTCCAGTGGTAAAAAATTTTCTTTCACAAGGATTTATCAGGTTTTTTGAATATACGAGTTTATCATAATGAATTCTAATTGTTACGAAATTTTCACATTAGGTTACTTTCGGTCAGGTACATTATGCTGTTATTGGGTTAGGGGGCATGATTCTGTCCACACATCCCTAAATATGTGACAGCGCATAGAGAAAGGGACCTAAGGGTAAAAAATCAAAATTTTTTTTTTGATGTGGACAACATCTGAGCATCGAATGAGACCGATCCCATGCCCCAAAAGTGTTCCCTCCTAGAGATATGCGCATTCTATGAAAGTGATGGTACACCAAAGATACACGCATTTAAATCTTTAAAATGGCTCTCCTGAACAAAACTGGTTTTTACCCTTAGGTCCCTTTCTATTTGCGCGTCACATACATAAATACCATATCTCCAAAACTATCAGTGATATTTCAATGATATTTTAAAACATTTGATATTGACATGGATGGAAACGTACATACCCTAAACCACGATTTGATGCGGTTTTTTAATATTTTTTTTGTTCTAAATAAATTCCTTTAGATGGATCACTCTATACGTCAGACGCTTATCTGAGCCAAAACTACAAAATAAAAACATATTTGGATTCGAAACAAAATTTGCTTTGATTTAAACACCCATATGTTATTACTGACTATTGATCGCCATTTAGAGCATGCGGGCGGTTGTCCCCATTAGAGCAAAACTAGCCCCCTGGGCCGCTTTTGCCATCTTACCTTCGTTGGCAAGTGTCCAAGCAACTGCCCTCGACATTCTGAATTCTGCAGTATCTCGCGGAAGTTGCGTAAGCCGATTATACTCACAACCAAGTGAAAAAGTACCCTTTTTCAATAATCGCATAAATGGCGAAAGTAATGGACCGATCATCTTAACAGAATGATTGGATAGAAGGGTGTGGCACCGCCCATTCAACCCTGAACGTTGAAATGTAAATATTATAGTGGTATGCAACGAAACACATCCTGCTTGTTGATAATTTCAGAGGTTGATCGAGTCCTTGTGTGAAAAAATTGTAAGCGCTTGACCGTTTAAATTTATTGACACATGTTCCTGCAAAAATTCCGCCACCAAGCTTGAATACTGAGACCTCAGGTTGCTATACAATATAAACAAAATAAAATCAAAAACTAGGAAATTATTAAAGACTATGTTATGATAAAATTGGACAAGGGGCGCGGCACCGCCCCTAATACTGTTACGCCTTCTTGATTTTAAGTGTGTGTTTATTTTATTTATACCATTCTATATATTTTACAATTTCAACAATATTCATAAATATATTGACACTAAAAAATAAGTCAAATAAACTTTGCACATAACATTTGCGGACGAACATTCCCTCGCGCTTTTAGTTAGACATGTACGCAAATACAGCCATATGCAATAATGCAGACAATGTTTTTTGCCCAGATTTGTAGCAAAATTTGCTGTAATTTGATAACCCATATTAATCGCCCATGGGCCATAACGTCTAGCAATTTTACTAAGTGCTTCCTAAAACAAAGACATACATTACGAGGGTTGCACACAATTATTTATCATTGGAAATGGTTTTATTGCTTTTAAAAATATTCTCCTTAAAGATCAATACATTTTGCACGCGCACAAACCATTTTTTAAGCACTTTTTCCACTCCGATTGAGACACCTCCAAAACATGATTTTTGACCACGCATTTTTTCTTGATGCTAGGGAATAAGAAGAAGTCATTGGGTGCCAAATCTGGGCTGTACGATGGATGGCCCATCAATTCGACATCATGAGTGGTCAAATAGCTCAGTGTTTCAGCTGATGTGTGAGATCTGGCATTGTCGTGATGCAAAATTATCCGTCTTCTCTTTTTATCTTTACTCATTTTTTGACCTCAGAATTGACCGTCCTTCGTTCCACTAAAGGCACTGTGGCAACATGGCCGGTTATACCAAAAAAAAACTCAATCATTTGCTTCGATGTACTTCTTCTGCGAACAACTTTTGTTGGATTTGGCTTGTCTTGAAAGACCCATACGGTCGATTGCTGTTTTGTTTCGGGTTTATATGCATAGATCCATGATTCGTCACCTGTGACTTTTTCAACATCTCTTTGCTCCAATCCATACGAGCCTTTTTTGAGCATTCGTCAAATTATGTGGGATCCAACGAGAACAAATTTTTTTCACGGCCAAATAAAGATGCAATATCTTATTACCCAAGGATGCCTCAATCTCACCGTATGTTACATGCCGGTCATGCTTAATGAGTTCACGCACAGCATCGATGGTTTCAGGCAAAATGACCGAAGTTGGACGTCCTACACGGAGCGAATGGCGTCCGAGACTGAACTCTTGGTACCAGCGATTAACAGTGGTCTTTAATGTTGCTGCATCGCCAAAAGTCGACACAAATTGATTTAAACACTCTTGTCTCGATAACCTATGCCGAAAATCGTAAAAAATCATCGCACGAAAATGTTCGCGGGATAATTCCATTTTTTGACTGAGATGGATTTTTTAACACACTGTAAAGAAACAATGCGCCCTTAAAAGACAAAACGTTCTGAATGAAGTTATGCTAAAAAATATCAAAGATTCCCATGGAAATTCCAGTTTTCATCTGGGAACTCTAGTATTGTCAGGACCCGAAATATAAATAGCAACCCTCGTATAAGCAATGTCCGTCCACAAAAAATTTGAATTTGTTAAAAAAGTGTTCTGTTTACCGAGGAACCTTTAGTCCCTTAAATGGATCCTTTTTTCTTCACTGGGCCAATTTTGTTTATTTACGATCCCAAACAGCTTATAACCGTAAGCCATACTATCGTGCTTTCAACAGACCGATGGACGGATGTATACATGGACGGACGGATATGGCTAGATGATCAATAATATATATTTTTTATAGGGTCTCAATATTTTTTGGTGTTGCAAACGGAATGACAAAGTTCGTATAACATTCACTTTTGAAGGTGAGGGATATTAAAATATGATTCAAAACGAAATCACCAGATGGATCTCCGTTAAACATTACGACGTGCGACAATTGATTCCCTATGCTTTTCATTAATGTGAGCGTTTTTCAAGATTTTATTTAAAAAAAAATTCGTTTAAAATAAAACCTGCCTTCCTCCAATTACTTTTTGAGTAATAAAATGCTTGCAAAATGCTTTAAACTCGACTTATTAACTTTTTAGTTTCCTCTGATGTCTAAGTTCTTAGAATAAGTAATGCAAATGTCCAACCTTACTAAACACTGAACAAATTTTTTTAATCCCATGTTTAGCATGCAATAGATTGAAACTTTCGATGTGGGAAATTATAACTTTTAACACCATCAACAATAGCAACCGAATTAAATTAGAATAATTTAACTAAACGTTGCCGCATAGCGGTTTCCTACCGTACGAAAATTGCAATTTGCATATTCCCTCCCTACGAACCATAGCGAACTGGCAAGGAAATAAAGTTTCTCATTTTTCGCCCTCTGGACGCAGAAGTTAACACAAAATTGCGTTTAGAAAAAATTGAATAAATCTACATTTTAAATAACTTTAAATAATAAACAATACTTCTCACATATACGCAGAGCATATTGTGTTGGTTGGGCGACTGGCGGCAAAAGTTTGCCATTTAAAGCAATTATTTTGTCAGGATCTGTTTTCCGCTTTTCTAAGTGGAAGCGAGGGGACAGCAGAAACTAGGACAGACAGCCAACCGCATATCACGTGAGATATTACAGCGCTTCAAAAACGCTTGATTTTGGAGCAAAAAATCGCATATTTTGTATCTGGGCGTGTATGACAAGGATGTTATAATTTATTTGTTGT
Organism: Hydrotaea diabolus; assembly: GCA_963513945.1. Taxonomy (NCBI): domain Eukaryota; kingdom Metazoa; phylum Arthropoda; class Insecta; order Diptera; family Muscidae; genus Hydrotaea; species Hydrotaea diabolus. The sequence goes on from OY740720.1 coordinate 74,764,947, forward strand.
ACCACTGTCAACAGTGAGTGAGGAATTAAACGGACGTTTTCATTTTTGTATAATTATTCGACTCTCAAAAATTTGCATACAGAAGGCACTGGGACGTTTCATACGGAAAACAACGAACAGTTTTTGTATTGTGATCAAGTGAAGGGAAATTAGTATTTCAGATTTTAGTTATAGTGGAAAAATTCCACATATTTTAAATGCAATTTTTAATTCATATAAAGCTGGTATTACAATTTAGAAAGTAAAAAAATTGTTTTATACCCTTTCCACACTGTGGTACTGGGGAACTATATATGTTACGCGCAAAATAGAAAGGGACCTAAGTGTAAAAACCAGTTTTGTTCAGGAGAGCCATTTTAAATACGTGTATCTGTACCACCAGTTTCCTAAAACGCGCATATCTCTGGGAGGGAACTACGAGGGCGACTGCAAAAATAACTAGCATAACATAAAAAGAACCGTTTTTTTGGAATTATTATTATTTATTTTTCAACATAATCTCCTTCCAACTCAATACACTTCATCAAACGTTGTTCAAGTTTTTTTTTTCCATCCGAAAAATAAGATTTTTCAAGACCTTCAAAATATGCCTCAGTTTCAGCAATAACCTCGCTATTGGACGAAAATTTTTTGCCACCGAGAATTTTTTTTAAATTAGAAAAAAAGAAATAATCAGAAGGAGCTAAATCTGGACTATATGGTGGATGCGGAGCAATTTCAAATCGTACTTCAGCCAGTTTTTGTTGAGTTAAAAATGCAGTGTGTGAAGGAGAATTATCTTGATGAAGAAGAACTTTTTTTTCGGAATGCGGTCGTTTTATCTTGATTTCTTCACTCAACCGATCCAATAATGCACAATAATATTCACTATTTATAGTTTTTCCTTTCTCAAGATACTGTGGCCATTACTTTTCCTGCTGACTTAACAGTTCTTGGGACCACTTTTACCAGCTTTTATTCATTGTTTTGACTGTTCTTTGCATTCTGGGATGTAGTGATGGATGCATGTTTCATCAACAGTTATGAATCGGTGCAGAACTCTATTGGATTACGCTGATAAATCGCTAAAAGCTCCTCGGAATTGGTCCAACGGACGATTTTTTGGGGCAAAGTCAACAAATGCGGCACCTTCTTCGCGGATAGCTTTTTCAAGTGGAGTTCATTATGTAAAATACTCCAAACTTGTTTTTCGTGTATTTTTACAATATCAGCAAGTTCTCTGAGCTTTATTCGTCTATCTTTAGTCACTTCATTAAATATTTTTCTAATGTTTTCAATGGTAGTAGCAGTTTTCGGTCTTCCAGAGCGTTGTTCATCTTCCGTACTTGAACGACCCATTTTAAATTGTTGAACCCAGGATTTCACGGTGGAGTGTGATGGTGCATTATTACCATGAACAGAATCCAATTCATCTTTGATTAATTGTGGCGTATAACCTTTCATATAAAAGTGTTTAATTACCGCACGAAACTCTTTACTTTCCATTTTTCAAAAATTATAAAACTTGTTTACTTCAATCACCTGTAACAAAGAAAATTACCATTAAATATTTCGGAAATTTTGACAGATGGCTTATAAAAGATTGCTTTTAAAAAACAAAAAAAAAGTTGCTAGTAAAACAGAAAATGGCCAAGCCAGTTAGTTTTGCTGTCGCCCTCGTAATAGACATATTTTTAATTACTTAATCGTCCTTTGTGCGATTTCTCTTAAAACTTGTAAGACAGGCTTTCAAGGTCATTAGTGAATGCAAATAAAATAAAAATTAGTTTATTTTATTTTTACATCCCACTTTTCGATGTTATTTTTTCCATGACCTTCAGTGATGATATTTTATTGCGAATTTAATCTTTCTTAACCATTTTTACATTGCACTTTAATTAGAAAATAATTAGAAATAACTAAAGTCTAAACAAAATATCACAGTGCTAACTCTTAATGAGTTAGCACTGTGATATTTAGTTTGACTAAAATATTGCTGATATACATATTCTCATGGTATAAAAGATTCGATTAGACTACCGGAAATATGTATTACTTGAGAATTGACAACTTGCTCTAACTTCTTTAATTATATTATTACATTGTTTTTTTGATTTCGTTGCCACTTTTTAAATTTAAATTGTATGTTATTTATTTGGTTTCATTTAGACATGCATACAAAATAATATACTTACGAAAACAAACAAAGTATTGTCCAAGTCAATAAATTTGCATTTCATTTAACTGGATAAATTCTACCGGTTTTCTTCGAAATGATTGCAATAGATTTCGCTTGTATTATTTGCCATCTTGGACATGAACACCTATGTAAAAAACACATAGAAAAATAATTAAGAGATTGTTGAATTACACTCAAACATCATTGATTTAATTTATAAATAATAACAAGGAGGCGGACAAATTTCCGAATACCCCACACAATTGCCTGCTCTAATAAAGCTTTAAAAACTATGACCGTAAGCAAGGAACAGGAATGGAATACAGAAGTGTGGCAATTTGGGCCGCTTGTATTCACAATGCGATTAATAAGTACGAAACTGTGAGCAAAAAATCGCCTATAAAAAATGTTCGTCCGATAGCGAGGTTATTGCTGAAACTGAGGCATATTTTAAAGGTCTTGAAAAATCTTATTGTTCGGATGGAATTAAAAAACTTGAAAAACGTATGATGAAGTGTATTGAGTTGGAAGGAGATTATGTTGAAAAATAAATATAAAAAAAATAATGATAATTCCCAAAAACGGTTCCTTTTATGTTAGGCCAGTTACTTTTGCGGTCGCTCTTTGTAGTCATAATCGATTCGAGAAATTTTAATTTAAAAGAAATAATCCGCCCAGTTTGCATCTGAGAAGAGAGTGTTTTTTCTTAAGCACAATACCCTGATTATACAGGCTGGTAGGAGTTTGTTTATTTGGAAATGAAAAAAAAATTATGTACCTTAAAAAAATTTAAAAACGGTTATCCTGGCAAAGGTAATGACCAATGATGCCTACTCGTGATATGGCGCACCACACAGTGACTCGGTCCGAATGCAGAGGTCTCTAGTGGAGTTCTCTTGGATTTTCTTCACTCCAGTGCCGCATACTTTGTTTGTTTACACGCCCACTGAGGAAAAGCACGCTGCACTGTAATGACCAAGTGCGCATTTGAAAAAATACACTTCAACACAAAACAACCTCTCCTCACGTGTCCAATGTATGGTGGTTACTGAAAGGCAGATGAATACGAATCTCCCGTCAGCCACTATAAGCCACACACTCTCCACTCTTGTCGACCAACATTGCCGCCACATCCTGCAGTGCCAAAAAGCAAATTTCCGCGCTCCACCCTGTATATTTGTGACCTAGATTTCTATTAATCTAACTAGCACATATAGACAGCGTGTCGGTCGTTTCGTGCAAGATGGGCATAACTCCTAAAACATAGTTTCTTGCTGATCGACTTTAAATTATTTATTACTCGTATGTATGGAATACATAACTTGAAATTCAAATTAGACACATGCATGAACACACTCTGGTTTACAATACATTCATTTAGTCATTGTACCAGTACCACTGTCCCGAATAGTGTAAACAATGAATGAAACGAGACGAGATTGCTTGCTCTTCGAATGAATGTTGTATGGTTCTCTGCTCTCTTAACTACTCTATTCGTCTCAATTCTGTTAAGAGAACACAATATTGTTCTCAATAAATATTCGAGACTGTAAAAGGCATTTGAATACATAAGAAGTCTTTGAATGGTATACGGTAAATTATGAATGGTTGTGGGTATCATTAGCTTTCAGTCATTTAAGAAATCAACAAGGGTGAGCAAGGTGTAAACAAAAAAATATATAAATATATTCTTCTTAAATAAGTTTAACTGAGAAAAAAAATGGAAATTGATGAAGTAAATAATTATTAAGAAGAAATAATTAATATTATTATTAATATTTAAAAATATTTTAGCTTTCAAATCATTTTTTTTTTGTAAGTAAATAATAATAAATATATTCTGAACATTTGTTTTATACTAAATCTGTAACATTTGTTTTATTTGCAATAACTTAAATTTGATGAAACTATTTTTATACGATGATAACTAACTTGCAGTTTAATTTAACTCCAATTCTTCACACGAAGAGCATGAAATTCATTTAATTGTCGCCCTATTCTACATTCCAGAGAAATCAAAGCAAAAACATCATTTGCTACGCTCATCATATGTTACGCTCATGGAAATAGATTTTTTCTCAAATAGTCTTATTAATACATCTCAGTATTCGAGTAGTTGTGGTTGTCTCTAAAGACCTTTTACCCGATCACCTTACAACTCGTTCATACCCGAACTCTGTCGTCTCGGTACCATTCTGTTTCATTCCCGATGCTACTTGCTAAGAGGAATGGTTGTGTGTACGATACTCTTATCGCTAGAATGAGCACATTTACGCTTTTGTAAACAAAAGAATGTGTTCGGGTGTGTGAAAACGATGTTCATGCAGGGTTTTAATTCAAATACCTCTACGAGTACCACTTGATGCAAGTACTTTACAGCATTTAAATGAAGTTAATTTCTAGCAGTAGGATTTTGAGTTATGACTATCTTGCACGAATTGGGAGACTGTGCAAATGTGTTGAACCAAACCATTATGACTGAAAATTAGATCCGACTCAATGTGCACGCAAGCTCCTACACGTTTGTATAGAATGAAATTAAAGGACATGATACGTTACGTTACCAGTTTGTTTCATTTTTCTTTTTTTGCTGTTACTTGCATTTATTACCGGATTGCATGTCTCCGGGTGTGCGTGTGTGTAGGGAAGTGTGCATGTGTGGGTTTAAAACTGGGTTAAATGGTTTTGCAAACATCTGTTCTGATCCACACTAAACAATTTGCAATATTGTTGCAAACAACAATCACCTCGCTGTACGTTGGTTTTGTTAAAGCAAACACATATGGAAGAGGGAGGAGATGGAATAGTTTCGTTAAAGAGGTCATATATGTATGACCTTTCTGTACACGTTTGATTAGTGATGGCTTTGTTATGATTTAGTGTTGCCGTTTAAGGCCATACAAATGTGAGTTCAGTGTTGCTGATGGCTTTCTTTAAGCAAAAATGTGTTTCTTTAGCTGGAGGTTATTTTAATGTTGTGTTCTAAACAATGAGTCATTGTAAAACGTTACTAGGCTATGATTTAAAAGCAATCTGAAACGGAAATATTTATAAACCCTTTATATTAGGCTGATTTAGCGATTTTCGCTTATTAAAGCGTGACCTTCATACCAAGTTAAAGAGATTATTCCCTAGACTCTGTACTTAGTAGCGACATAAATACTGTTACAACATTGAACACACCCATTTCAATAATAGAACTGAACATACCCCGTTAATGTCTTATGGGTTTTAAAAGCTTACCTCAATAGTGTTAGTCTGTAACGGGATTTTAAAATTATTTCAACTTTCATCATGGAGTGGTCAGATAACACTGTGGAACATTTTTGGGGTTATTGTCTGGGGGGTGAGAAATTCCAAGTCAGGGTGATGGTACTAGGTCAGTATATTAAAACCCTCAAAGGGTTTTGCGTTCGTATGTGCCAGTTTTTTATGACCTTTTACATTTTTTCCTTATCTTGATGTTTTTTCGCTTAGTTGTAATTACATTTTCTTAGTAGCTTAGTTACTAATTACATTTTCTTTATTCCATTAATATACTGTTTCTCTACCAAATCAACATTTTTGCAATTAGAAATAAACTTATGAAGAAAATTTTGCCAAAAAAAATTTTTTTTTTTTGAAAAACATATAAATCCCAAACGGAAAAACGTGTAGAGTCTTATAACTTTCACGTAAAGTCACATAACCTATAACCAAAATGCGACATAGATCATAGAAATCGATTAACGCGTTCTGCTTTTATTTACAATTAAGTGAAGTTACTTAATTTTGAAACTGGCACATACGAACTCAAAACCCTTTGAGGGTTTTAATATACTGACCTAGTACCATCACCCTGACTTGGAATTTCTCACCCCCCAGATTGGCTGTTGTACTGTGTAATGAGAACCGTATCGCTGTAATAGCGATTTTCAAATGTGAAATAAAAAAGGGATATTTCAGGGATATATTCAAGGATATTCAAAACGCTCCGGCCACTAGGGATTAGCCGCATGTTCGTCTACCAATGCATACAACTGTTTGAGGAGACTGGAAATGTAAAAGACCGCCACAGGTCGGGCTGCCTACGCTCTGTTCGAACACCGCATGTCATCAAAGCCGTTAAATCAAAAATTCACAGAAATCCGCTCCAAAAACAGAAAATCATGGCCCGTGACTTGGAACTTGGGGCTTTCAAACGACGTACCGGCCATTAATTTACTGCAGCTTTAAAGAAAAATGGATTGAAAACGCAAACGTCTTTTGATGAAGCACGCTGATAACTTGCACAGCAAAATTTTGTTCACCGATGAAAAAATTTTTACCGTCTAGGAAAAATTTAACAAGCAAAATGATAGAGTGTCATCTAAGGAAATATCTAAACTGATCCCAAGGGTGAAAAAGGGTCATCACCCAGCTTCAGTCATGGTTGGTCTTGGCCAAAGCTTACCAAGAAACCGCTTTGGAAGCTGTTGTGAAGCCTCTGTTCCAAAACCAGCCATGGACTTTCGAGCAGGATTCTGCGCCGGCCCATAAATCTAAAACGTCCCAGGCCTGGCTTCGAAACATTTTGCTCTAAAGAATGGCCCTTTAGGCAGTCCAGATTTGAACCCATTCAATTACAAATTGTGGACGCTTTTAGAGGATAAGGTTTGTCACAAAAGATACCCCAACATTGAATCTCTTAAGACTGCTTTGGTTCGAGCTGTGGCCAATTTTCCAATGGACGAGGTTCGTGCTGCTATTGACGATTGGCCAGTGCGACTTAAGGCCTGTGTAAAGGCAAAGGGCGGACATTTCGAATAAGCAGATTCTTTTTGGATACAATATACATCAACAAATATATCAAAAAATATTTGGTCCAAAAACATTTAGTACTTTCAGTAAAACGTGTGCAACAGTATTTTTGTCCCTGCTAAGTAAAATCTTCTATATAAATTGCATTAGCCGTTCAAAGCCGGCATTATAAACCATGTCCCTGTCAGTGAGAACAAGAATCATAACGTATACAGCTTACTGAATTAAAAACAATTACTAGTCTGATCCATAGTTAAAACAACTGCACTAAGACCAAGTTTGGATCCCCTTCATTTGTCTGCCCGAACATCCTTTAGGACACAACTTTGTGACAGCTTATAGAGAAAGGGACCTAAGGGTAAAAAATCAATTTTCATTTTTTTTTCTTTTTTCGATGTGGACAACATCTTAGCATCGAATGAGACCGATCCCATGCGCCAAAAGTGTTCCCTCCCAGAGATATGCGCGTTTTATGAAAGTGAAGTCGACGATTCTAAGCGCAAATAGAAAGGGACCTTACCTTTAAAATGGCTCCCCTGAACAAAACTGGTTTTTAACCTTAGGTTCCTTTCGATTTTGCGCGTCACATTTGCCAATGTTCTTCTAAAATAATATTTAAAATAAAGAAGTGGACATATTTAGTTGGGCGGTATATACAATCCATTATGGATTACGGTCCAATATGGAAATGTTGTCAAAGGGCGTGGCACCGCCCTGTTTCTTTTTTCGGGGTGTGTTTTATTTAATACCAACATCATATCTACTAACTATTATCATCATAGCCGCTTTACTACACAAAATATAGCCTTCAAAGTTTCGGGTTGTATTGGCTTTTTGTCCAATTTCAACACAATATAGACTATGGTTGGTATAACTAAAACGCATGAAGTTAATTGTAAATAAATTAAAAAGTTTTACATGGAGTTAGCTCTATATCTTAATAATTATTTTATCATGGTAGAAGGATCTATGACACTTATGTGTGAAACAAAATATCGGCTAAATGCTCGCCACTGCTTCGGTGGCATAAATCTATCCGATGGTCTATATTTTCGAAGACTCTAACACATAATGGCTGTTCTGTGTCATTAATGTGCCGAATTATCTCATCCTTTAGCTCTGGAATTGTTCTTGGCTTATTTATGTTCACTTTTTCTTTTAAATATCCTCGAAGAAAGAAGTTTAAGGGGGACAAATCACATGATCGTGTCGGCCAATAACACCGCACGACGTGACCAATAAAAGAGTTATTGTTTTGTTGGCTGTAAGGCAAGTGGCACCATCCTGTTGGAACCATATATGGTCCAGGTCGATATCCTCAATTTCTGAACATAAGAAGTCCGTTATCATCTTGCGATAGCGAACACCATTTACGGTAACTGTTTGGCTGACATCATTTAAGACGAAGTTCGGCCCTACGACAGAACTATTGCAAACCGAACTAGGCGATTATGCACAGGTGTTTTCATATTTTCTGCAATTCTCCCGATTAAGGACACATAAAGTCGATTATGCTTACCAAGAAATCACAAAGTACACGCAATGCATTTTGATTTGAACGCCCATTTTCGTAAAAGGCTTCAATAAGGGCATAACTACTGCATAAGAGTATAACTCACCATTTTTAATTTGGCAAACACTGAAACAAAGAAATATTAAATTAAGTTGAACAATAAACTTGACGTTAAAGTGTGACTCACAATTAACATCGTGCATTATGGTTGGACCACCCTTTACTATAAGTATGTTAATCAATGATTTCAACTTTCTATAAGGATCAGTCCATTACTTTGGCTAAAAATAAGATTGTTAAGGTTTCGTGACGACGCCCACTTTTCCTTCGGAATGTGTTTCGATCTATGCCGACATTATATCGGGTGATCAATCTAGAGGTATTATTTTCAATAGGGTATTTTCACAAATGACTCGTGAGATGAGTTAAACTTTATTTTTTTTTTCTTTTCAGTATTGTTTACCATTTTATCATGAAAGACTAACACCACAAAAGCGTCTCCAATTGACAATAATCGTTCGGTTAGAAACGTTTCTCGTGCGCTTAGAACTTTTTATGGTCAACATAATACGCCTACCGAATGCACCATTCGGATTACCATCGCCAACATTGAAACCCACTTTTCAATAATTGATAATACTCGACCTATAGATCACTTCCAGGACGAAGTATTTAAAACATAGCGGCAGTAGCTAAGAGTATACGTGAAAACCCCCAGTAATTGTTTCTCAAAAACTTGGCTTGACGGACGGAACAACTTTGAACATTTTACGGAAGAATTTTAGTTTAAAAGAGTACAAAATGCGGCTAGTGCAGGAATTAAAGTCTAACGTTCTTCCAGCGAGTCATCGTTTTAGTGTTTAGGTTCTGCAAAAAAGCGAAGAAGATCCGCTGTTTTCGACCAAAATTTTGTTCAGTGATGAGGCCCATTTCTGGCTCAACGACAATGTCAGTAAACAAAATTGTCGAATTTGGTGCTACTTAGTAGGGACATAAATACTGTTACACACGTTTTATGCTGTACAATAAAAAGTACTGAATGTTTTTGGACCAAATATTTTTTAATATATTTATTGATGTATATTGTATCCAAAAAGAATCTACTTATTCCAAATGCCCGCCTTTTGCCTTTCCACACGCCTTAAGTATCACTGGCCAATCGTCAATAGCTGCACGAACCTCGTCCATTGGAAATTTGGCCACAGCTCGAACCAAAGCAGTCTTAAGAGATCCAATGTTGGGATATATTTTGTGACAAACATTGTCGCCTAATACCGTCCACAATTTGTAGTCCAATGGGTTCCAATTTGTAATCCAATGGGTTCAAATTTGTAGTCAAATGGGTTCAAATCTGGACTGCCTGAGGGCCATTCTTCAGAGGAAAAGAAAGCTGGCAAATTGTTTCGAAGCCAGGACTGCGACGTTTTAGCCTTAAAGGCCGGCGCAGAATCCTGCTGGAAAGTCCATGGCTGGTTTTGGAACAGGGAATTGTTAAGAGGCTTCACAACAGCTTTCAAAACGGTTTCTTGGTAAACTTTGGCCGATGTTTTGACTCCTTGTTCGCAGAAATGAAGGTCAGCGACCCCATAGTAAGAGACACCCCACCAAACCATGACTGAAGCTGGGTGCTGACCCATTTCCACCCTTGGGATCAGTTTAGATATTTCCTTAGATGACGGCGCATTCACTCTATAATTTTGCTTGTTAAATTTTTTCCTGAACGGTAAAAATTTTTTCATCGGTGAACAAAGTTTTTCTGTGCAAATTATCTGCGTGCTTCACCAAAAGACGTTTGCATTTTTCAATCCTATTTTTTTTAAGCTGCAGTCAATAAATGTCCGGTACGTCGTTTGAAAGCCCCAAGTCCCAAGTATTTTTTGATGATTCGACTCATGGACTTTTGCGTGATATTCATCTTACGGGCCATGATTTTCTGTTTTCGGAGGGGATTTCTGTGAATTCTGGATTTAACGACCGGCGGCGGTCTTTTACATCTCCAGTCGCCTCAAACAGTTTTATGTATCGGTAGACGAAATGCGGCTAATCCCTAGTGGCCGGAGCGTTTTGAAAATATCGTTTTTTTTCATTTTACACTTGAAAAGAGCTATTACAGCGATACGGTTCTCATTATATGACCACTTCATGATGAAAGTTAAAACAATTTTAAAATCCCGTTACACACTAACGCTAGTGAGGTTTGCTTTCAAAACCCATATGTGACAGCGCATAGAGAAAGGGACCTAAGGGTAAAAAAATCAATTTCCACATATTTTTTTTTGATGTGGACATCATCTGAGCATCGAATCAGACCGATTCCATGCCCCAAAAGTGTTCCCTCCCAGAGATATGCACGTTTAATGAAAGTGATGGTACACCAAAGATACACGTATTAAAATCTTTTAACTGGCTCTCCTGAACAAAACTGGTTTTTACCCTTAGGTCCCATTCTATTTTTCGCGTCACATATGACATTAACGGGGTATGTTCAGTTCTACTATTGAAATGGGTGTGTTCAATGTTGTAACAGTATATATGTCCCTACTAAGTATTATACTCAGAGAAAACCACGGTTTGATGCAGTTTATGGGCTGGTGGAATCATCTGTCCATAACCGAGAGCGTAACCGCGAATGGTGCTCGCTATAGGGCGATGATATCGGACTTTTTGCTGCCTCAAACTGACGCGCGGAATCTTGACGACAAATGGTTTTAACAAGATGGTGCTTGAAAGACTACAACACTTTATCCATTCCCCTCCCGCCATTTATTTGTTGGTGACCAAAGCAGATTTAAGAATAATAATACTACTTGCTCTCATTCTTATTTATGCACGCTGTTAACCAGACCATGTCAATAACTCTTGCCTTGCCATTGAGATGGAGGTGGACGTGTCAGAGTTGGATAACGAAACAATACATTTTCCAATTCAATGAATGTTCTGTAAAGGCAACACTAAGTTCCAAAAGACAGCGGCAACATTCCATAGTAAACAGTATGGAATGTAATGGAAAGGAATGGAGAAGGAATTATGATGAGCATCGACCAACCATCTTAACCCTATTCGTACCAAGCTAAATAAGTAACGTAAAGTACCACGCAGTGACTGGCACTGCTATGAAAAAACGACAATTGCTCAAAAATTGTCAATACTATAAACACTATAAGGTGGTGAAAAAATAATGATACTCGTAATGTGGCAGATTTGGGAAAAAAGCTAAATGATTTTACAATAAATGTAATCTTAATTAAGAGATAAATTAACTGTTAATTACAAAAAAACAAACTGAAGCTTTTTGAAAAAAATGTTTACAAACATATTTGTTGGACATTTAAAATTTAAGGATGCCCATAGTATTTAAGTGGGGCGCATATGGATCGACGACAGTATTTTTTGTGGCAGTAGAAGCTTGAAGTGGACACAGGTTAATGCCAGTTTTTGGTGATTATCACCGTTATCGCCTGAACCGCGGAGCTTCATAGCACTGGGTTATGCTATAATGCGACTACCAAAACCCTTCCAAATAAACTTGAGAAGCAAATCTAAATATCAGCTGTGCGGGCTTCATATTAACACTTTGTGAGGTCTATCTTAAACCTCAGCAACTCTTTGGGTCGTATAACCCGGTTGATGCACAATTCCACGCTAAGCATTCTTTCTAACTGCGATTAAGGTGGTAAGCCACAGCCACCGTGAAACCCCATGGTTTCCCAATTGGCTAGAACAGTAGGGCTCCTGAACCTCGTAGCACATGACTACTTAAATTTTGAGCCCGGCACGCTCTGAGTCTACACTGCAACAACAATGTCTACACCGAGAATTCGGTCCATGTCCACCATCAAACATAGATGATGAATAGGAGTATTCGAGAAGTACTTACATCTTGCAGGGGAGCACTTGGAGTCAGCTAAAGGAAATCAGGTGACCCCACTCGTCTCCTACAAGACTTGATGTGGGTTTAATTATACTCGATGACCTTTTAAAACTTTTCACAAAAATATTTGGCAATATTAAATCAAGAAAAGGTTACGCCGGTAACGTTTTATTCCAGCCTGGGCATAAATATATCCATACTAATTAGGATAATGGTGATACATCTAATCTAAAATTCTGAATTAGATGAATTTGATTAGATGATCTGTGCGCTTTCCTGATTATGAAAAATATTGTCGGTATTAACTTTTTGAATATAATTTCCTTTAAATGTTAGCCGCAACTCCGCTTCAGGGTATCCATTCGGAGTGTCCAATTTTGGATGACTTGTTCGAGCAATTCGACAGGTGTGGCTTTAATGACACGCGTAATGTTGGCTTTCAAAACCTGAATCGTAGCTGGTTTGTCAGCATAGAAATAGGCGACCAATTCACCGGTCCAAAATGTGAAATTAGCTGTTCTTCGTAATGACGTATTAATAGATCAACTGCTTAAGCAGCTGTATGGCAAGTGGAGCCGTCCTGTTTAATCCAAATGTCGTCAAGATGACTGGCTTCAATTTCAGGAAGCAAAAAGTCCGATATCAAGTCGAGACAGAGAGCTCCATTCGCGGTTACATTCCGACCATCACCATTTTTAAAAAAATAAGGACCGATGATTTCCCCAGCCCATAAACTGCACGAGACCGTGGTTTTCTCTGGGTACCTCATATGTGGCAGCGCATAGAGAAATGGACCTAAGGGTAAAAAAATCAATTTTCATTTTTCTTTTTTTTTGATGTGGACAACATCTTAGCATCGAATGAGACCGATCCCATGCTCCAAAAGTGTTCCCTTCCAGAGATATGCGCGTTTTATGAAAGTGAGGTCGACGATTCTAAGCACAAATAGAAAGGGACCTAATCTTTAAAATGGCTCTCCTGAACAAAACTGGTTTTTAACCTTAGGTCCCTTTCTATTTTGCGCGGCACAAATGGTTGCTCTTCAGCCAAAATGCTGCAATTTATTGACGTTATCGTTGAGCCAGAAATGTGCCCCAACACTGAACAAAATTGTGGTCGAAAACAGTTTCTCACCGAACGCTTATTTCCATTATACATTTGCACAATTTTGAGACGTTGTTTCGGTGTAGGTCTTTCCATGGTGAAGTGGCAAACAATACTGAAAAGAAAAAAATAAAGTTTAAGTTTCCATTAAACAGTTGCACAATTTTGAGACGTTGTTTCGGTGTAAGTCTTTCCATGATGAAATGGCAAACAATACTGAAAAGAAAAAAAATAAAGTTTAACACAACTCACGCGAAATTTGTAAAAAAAACTGTTGAAAAAATACCTCAAGATGGATCACCCTATATAATTAGACTGCGGTATCTGCATTAATGCGGGTTTGCTTACTACTCACTTGTAACGAGTTATATTTTTTTATTTGGTCATTTGCTTCCAAATTACTAAAAACAAAATATATTAAATATACTGGTGCATGTTTTATTTCGTTTAACATCTCCCGCTGTGTGCAGTATTAATATTGTTAAAAAATTTCCGATCATCTTTTCATAAGTGTCTCTGCAACATAGCGTGGGACTTTACTTCACTAAATCGACGAATGGATTAAAAACACAACAACGACAAATTAAAATAAATCCAATTAAGTTTATTTTTAAAGTAAACTGGGTCGATTACGTGAGTTTATCGTTCGGCTGGATGTCCTTTATAAAAATAATTGTTTTTAATATTCATTTGTTCCTATTATTTCGAACAACTTCGTTCGTCATCTTCAGGGGATCTAATAACAAGAATTATTATTACACAAATTATATTGACATATAACATTGATAATTACATTCCAATTAAGAGTCCGACTGTTCTCTGCAAAAGCTTTTGCCAACTAATGATTATGTCGTCCGAGTTTATTGACAATGTACCAATACATTTGAGAGCACATGTCAGTGTTGGTTTTGTAATTTAATCTATTTCGCAGTAACTTTAATAATGCAAAAAGCATTTCCAGAGTATAACGTCTAAAGGGATTTTTCGATTTTTCTCTTCTACTAACACACCCACATTGCCAAAGATGGGTCGACGTTGTCCTGCTAAAATATTGACTTGTCGTGTTATGTGTTTTACGTGCTAATTTGACAACGTCCTTATTGTACATGTTAGATGATTTGAACCTCTCTGAAATCCTCGAGTATATGTCATCGGCTTATATATCTTTGGTGTAGTTTTGTCGGTGTGATCGTGCCTTATTTTATTGGCTGGTCTAAAAAGTTAATTTGTGGTTTTGATCGGAAAATCATTCGTCGATAAAATATTTATTATATTCTTCTTTGTTTCATGGAATTCCTAGGATATGATTTTTTATGAAATACACAAGTCTTCATTTCAATAGTAACGCTAAGTCACTGACCGGTACGAATAGGGTTAATCGGAAAATATGTGCACAATGTTGTTGTTGACAACGGTAACCCTCAACCAAGAATAAAAAGCTGACACTGACCAAAGACTAACGACAAGTCCTCACCATAGCTGTGGGAGTGCAGGAGGTCTGCTGCTTCTGCTTGCCTGCGGTATAATTTAAAAGCGTATAAGACCACTTCTATTATATACTCGTAGAATAAGCAAAGTACTAAAGGAAACATACAAATTAAAATACAGTACGTAAAAAGGTTAAATATAAATACTAACCCAAACAGACTTCCCCGTATGTATGGGCTACTCAATAGGCGTGTTTTATTGATACTTGTAATTACATGAGTAATTACTCGCTAAGACGACAACTTCAAAACATTACGAGACAATTTTTGAAACTTCCTTGTGTACAAGTATAATTTGCCTTTATGCACCATAAACCAGATTTTTTAAATAGGTCTATATGAAAGCTACGTCTATAAAGTTTGGCTTGAAAGCAAAGGTATACCTCTTGCCCGACGCTTGTCATAAGGTCGACGAGCATAAATGGTGGAACTAGTCGCTCCATCTACTGTATTATCTTCAATTCCGAAGAGTATCATTAGGTGGAAACTCTACTTTTAAATGTTCTCTAGAGGGAAATTGTTTTATTGTAAAATACAAAGCCTCAAACATCGTAACAAGGATGTTCATGTGCTTTGGAACTCCTACCGTGCCCTGGTACGAATATTAAGTGTGTCCTAGAAAGAGTCTTCGGAAATGCAAAGTATTCTTACATCAATTCCTCTTTAACTAATTTATGAACTATAAACATGCATATACACAAAAAACAGTACTACTACTTACACGACAATAAAAATGTCTTCTCTGCAATAAAAGCATGTTCGTCGCAAACATAGTATTGTCTTTTGAATTTTGACAATAGTATGATTGCGGCAATATTAAAATTGTTAAAACGTAACAACATTATTATTGCCTAATTTAAAAATTAAAATATGGTTGTAGGAACAATATAAATATAATTAATGTGAAAAAGTACTGTTCTTTGTGTTTTATATTAATAATGATATGATTACGGCAGTCATGCCGTATGGTTGTGACTATATAAACCAAAGTACATACATGTATGTATCTATGTATGTTTTTTTAGTATTTTCAAAATGAAGCATACACAAACACACGCAATACAGTGCATGGTAGTTGTCCATTATAAAAAATAACAAAACATACGAGGGCGACCGCAAAAGTAACTGGCCTAACATAAAAAGAACCGTTTTTTGGAATTATTATTTTTGATTTTTCAACATAATCTCCTTCCAACTCAATACACTCACCATAAAACGTTTTTCAAGTTTTTTAGTTCCATCCGAAAAATAAGATTTTTCAAGAATTATCACCATGAACAGAATCCAATTCATCTTTGATTAATTGTGGCGTATAACCTTCATATAAAAGTGTTTAATTACCGCACGAAACTCTTTATTTCCATTTTTTAAAAATTATAAAACTTGTTTACTTCAATCACCTGTAACAAAGAAAATAATCATTAAATATTTCGGAAATTTTGACAGATGGCTTATAAAAGATTGCTTTTAAAAAACAAAAAAAAAAGTTGCTAGTAAAACAGAAAATGTGCCAGGCCAGTTAGTTTTGCGGTCGCCCTCGTAGAAAGCAGTTCGAGAAATTTTTATGGTGTTTATTTTGTTCGGTGGAAGAATCTTCAGCCGATTAGTTCTCGTTGATTCAGAATCTGCCTACACTTGTTGATCATTGTTTAATTATATTCGTTGTTTGAGGTCTGAGGATGGTGAAGAAGCTATCCCCGAAGCTGCAGTTACTCCTGCTTGAAACTTTTAATCTTTAGGACTGCCTTTTGAATAACTTTTTGATTGTTATGCATGAAATGTTCAATATTAATTTCGTCTTAAATCTGAATATGAACTAATTGCAATGAAATTTTAAATAATTTACTTAATAAAAATCTCTATTAATGAACAACAACATAACCCAATCCTAATAAATTGCTTTTCGGAACCTAATACGGTTAAGGGGTATCATAGTATGGTTGAAAGAATCCTAACATAGTTACGTGTGAATCAAACTATGGTTGTGAACATTTTACTATGATTATATGTGACACATTCTATAGTTGAGAGGATTATAATATTGTTTTGGGAATCATATTGTGGCTGAGTGTTAATCATATTATCGTCGTGGACATCGTAATATGGTTGCGGGTTAATCATGCTATTGTTGTTAGGATCATAACATTGTTTGTCACAACCATATTTTTTTGCGTGTATTAAAATGCATAATTGTCAGTAGTGCACGCAGAGAAAAAACATGGTTACTACATGGTCACGGCAATAATAATATGTTCTCCATAACAAAAGTATGTTCGTCGCAACCATAGCATTGTTAGCTAAATTTGTTTTTGACAATAGTATAATTGCTGCAATATTAATATTGTTGAAATGTAACAATAGTATTATTGCCAAATTTAAAAATGAAAATATGGTTATAGCAACAATATAATTATGGTTAGTGCGACAAAAGTATTGTGTTTTGCGTTTTATGTTAACAATGATATGATTGCGGCAATAATACTGTATGATAGTAATTTTTCTTTATTTAAATATGCTTTTTAGAACAAATGTTATTGGTACGGATCTAATGCAATAATAGTACTTTTTTATCGAAATTAAAATTTTTTAAACAAGCTGCTTTGGCTTTGTTTAACTGAAATATTTTTAACAAAAACGCTTACGTTTATTTAAACTTAAAAAAACGTACTTAAACTTACTGTGAAATAAATCATTCCTATTATTTTGAATTTAATGTATTTTTGAATAATTTTCATAATTCAAATCTATTGTTGACAACTTAAACCAATTCTAAAAAATTATGTTGGAGATCATAGCATAATTGTGTGTGATCATACTATGGTTGTAGGGATCATAACATGGTTGCGTGTGAATCATACTATGGTTGTGAGGACCATACTATGGTTGTATAAAAAACATACTATGGTTGTGAGGATCATACTATGGTTGTGGAGATCATAGTATGGTTGAGTGTGAATCATACTATGGTTGTTGGGATCATAGTATGGTTATGTGTGAATCATACTATTGTTGTGAGGATCATAGTATGGTTGTATTTGAATCATACTATTGTTATGAGGACCATAATATTGTTGTAGCACAACCATATACCCAACAATAGTATTATCCTCTTTGAATATTGTCATCACAACCATACTTTTTTTCTGCGTGTGCAGAAAAAATATATGTTTATTTAAAAAAGTGTGGAATTACCCATTTAATAAACAACGCGTTGAACATCTAGTCATGAGCATTATTTTCTACAGCCACTCCCTGGCCCAGCTTCGTCATCTATTATCTTTCTCGCACATAATTACAGGATATACGTTAAGAAAGAAACTACATCATTTAGCCGGACGCATTTTACTTGAGCTCGATTCCATGTGTTGCAATCATCCAGAAAGTTAACATCATTGGTGGTGACAGTTCCAGAAAAAAACAACTACAGATGGGGTGTGCCTTTAAATTCATATATCATACGAGTATATACTGCCTGCATGTTTAGTTACTGGAAAACAAAAAACGAGGCACTATCAGCCGAAGTATGTTGCCACATGTCAGCACCTGACCTTTATGGCCAGCACCTGTACTTTATGGTGCCTTCCTAACCAAAATGCCATCGCTTGAACTTTGCGTTTTTGTGGAACTTTTCAATGGGGCTCGCTCTATGGAAAATTATTTATAAAAAGTGTGTTTTATTCTTCACTCGGTTTGTACAGTTTGCATGTTGAAAAATGTATAAAATGCGATAGAGAATTCAATAATAAATCTAAAGCTGTGTACGCGCAGAAAAAAAGTATGGTTGGGGTAACAATATTCGAAGAGCATCATACTATTGGTTATTTGGTTGTGGTACAACAATATTATGATTATCACAACAATAGTATGGTTCACACACAACCATACTATGATTCCCATAACAATATTTTGGTCCTCACAACAATGGAATTTTTCACACACAACCATACTTTGATCCCTACAACCATATTATTATTCACATTCAACCATACTATGATCCCCACAACCATACTATGGTCCTCATTACCATAGTATGTTTAACGTACAACCATAGTATGATCCTCACAACCATAGTATGATTTACACACAATCATTTTATGATCCCAACATTTTTTGTAGAGATTGGCTAAAGTTGTTATTTAACAATAGAGAATTTTATTAAGTAAGTTATGTAGTAATAGAAGTGATTTATTGAATAGTAAAAAAAATATTTATAAAAAATATTTCAGTTATACTAATTCGTAGTTTGTTTGGAAAAAAATTAATTATTTTTACTATTATTGCGTAAAATTCGTAAAAATTAAATTGTCAAATTTAAAAAAAAAAGTACAGGAATGCCGTAATCATGTTATTGTTAACATAAAAGCCATGAAAACAATACTTTTGTTCCACCAGCTATATTTATATTGTTGCTACAACCATATTTTCATTTTTAAATTTGGCAACAATACTATTGTTACATTTCAACAATATTATGATTGCCGCAATCATACTATTGTCAAATTGAAATTCAAAAAAACAATACTATGGCTGCGACGACCATTCTTTTGTTGCAGACAACATACTATTGTTGCCGTGACCATATAGGAACCATATCTTTTCTCTGCGTGTATATGATTGTTTTACTGATCCTCTTTAATCGAAAAATGTTTCGAATATTTTATATTTCGACGTTGATTTGGTGAAAGAGTGTATGTAGAGTATGCTTGTTTATTATTTTTTTAAGCCAACGACTTAAAATCAGTTGAACATATGTGTTGGAGTTACAGGGTGGTCCAAAAGTTATCATGGGGCTAAAAACTAGAAACTTTTTCGTTTATTATTTTTTTTTCTATTTCTTTTCTCAGATTATACATTTATTTTTTATTATAAATTTTTTACACTAAGTATGAAAAATAATATCACATTAATGATCCCCGTTTTCAGCTTCGCAATGATAGGCTCAATTTAGAGCATTTTTCATACCATATTTCAAAGTTTGTGGCTGTAGCGTTCGAATTTCTGCAACAATGTTGGCCTTGAGTTGAAGTTGTCTCGGGCTTGTTTACATATACTCGCTCCTTAAAATAACTCCAAAGAAAATAGTCGGGTGTCGAAAAATCTGGCGATCGCTCTGGCCCAATAATTTCTGAACTTCTGGAAATTGTTCGCTCTCCAAAAATTTGACTTAAAAGTGCCATTGTGTCTCGTTCGGGCAGTGGCTCAGCCCTGCTGAAATCACATCTCAGGCCTGTTTTCAAGAGCAGGACGTAGAAAATGTTCTATCATAAACCGATACCGCTCTTCATTAACGGTTACAGCACCTTCAATTTAATTTTCGAAGAAGTAAGGTCCAATGAGATTTTCAGATGATCGCTGATTAAATAATAAAATTCTATTATTCTGGTTCTTTGTTCAGTTGTGAATCTCTTCATTATTTATTCTTCAAGTGTTATTTATATAATCTGAAAAAGAATAAAAAATAAATATATAAACGAAAAAGATAATAAATTTTTAAACCCCATGGAAACTTTTGGCCAAACCTGTATATGTGACATCGCATAGAGAAAAGGACCTAAGGGTAAAAAAATCAATATTAATTTTTTTTTTCTTTTTTTTAATGTGGACAACATCTGAGCATCGAATGAGACCGATCCCATGCCCCAAAAGTGTTCCCTCCCAGAGATATGCGCGTTTTATGAAAGTGAAGTCGACGATTCTAAGCGCAAATAGAAAGGGACCTAATCTTTAAAATGGCCCTCCTGAACAAAACTGGGTTTGAACCTTTGGTCCCTTTCTATTTTGCGCGTCACATATACAAATTTTAACCGATTTTCATAAAAGTTAATAGCTGTTTTTCAAAAAACTCCTGCCAAATTTCATGAAGATCGGACAACAATTGCGACCTGTAGTTTGAAAACAAGCTTTAGATAGACAGCAGACGGACGGAGGGACCTTTAGACAGATATCGTTAAATCAACTATCGTTTAGTGCACTTAATGGTGGGTTTAGCTTTCGTTGATACTCGTAGTTACGTATTTCGTACTTGAGAAACAACCAAAAAAAAAAAACAGAAAACCTGAAACCCCGATAGAAAAAACTGGGTAAACGAACATGTCGGGCTTAAGCAATGTTTGAGAAATCGATTGTCTGGTTTTTTCGGTTTCGATTTTGGACATTCTAAATATGACTTAGAGTTGATGTTTGTAACATACGCCGCGTTTACTGATACTTTATACTAAGAATCACTATCAGATTCCATTGAGCGATAAAAAAGTTTAGATAGAACTCTAATTTCTCTTGTATTCATCTGTTACAAACCGTGGTTTTGGCTACTGTTAACGAGTTTTTATACTCAACGTTGCCAGCTTCGGAAAACGACAACTGTTCCTGCTATCGGCGTCGAATTTTCCAAGTAGACTTGAATGCACATTACCTAGAGCTATGTGAACTACGAAAAACACAACAGAAATTACAGATTTATTTCCCAAATATTTTTTTCCAACATTCAGATTTGGGCCAATGATGAAAAGTATGAAATTTGTCTTCATCGGTTTATGTTTTGATATAGATAAATGTGCTTTTCGAGTTCAGAACCTGCTGCTGTGGATGGTATGCGCTTGTATCGCATCTGATTTTGACCAAATTACCCACAAAATCGATACGAGTCATATATTCTTATTAAAACATGTTTGGAATAGACCCCACACAAATTACCCTCCCGATTTTAGAAATTAGAAGCCAGAAATTAAATTCGATCGTGCACAAACTTATCTTTTTTTTACTATTCTTTTAAATATTTCTACAGAAAGTCAATCATTTTGGTTGATCAATTGATTTAACACCATTACAAAGGGCCTGGCTACTTGATGTCTTGCAATACCTATTAACATAGAACTACCTCACATGAAGCATAGCTCGTTAAGTGCGATGTATGGCTGTTGAAATTGGACCATATAGCCCCAAGAAAAACTGTGGCTTCAGGTCTATATATATATATATATATAGGTGCGGAATCTTTTAAATGAAGGACTAGTGCAGGATATCTTATAGACGGTCCCGCCGTCTTTTCTGGTTGTGTATTGGGCATAGAACGACAAATTTCTAATCTTCGGACATGCGTTACTTCATCTAAATCGGTCATATAAAGCTCTTACGCCTTCTTCTTTTAAGTTATTAAGCCGGTTTATCGCCGTTTTAATCTCTTCCCAAGTCGTGGCCTTTAAGTCCCGAATATTGGTGTCTTTTCATTGGTTTTTACTTCCCTCGAAAAAGACAAAACTACCTATATACCATTGGACGAAAAATTTTTGCCACCGTGAATTTTTTTTAAATTTGGAAACAAGAAATAATCAGAAGGAGCTAAATCTGGACTATATGGTGGATGCGGAGCAATTTCAAATCGTAATTCGGCCAGTTTTTGTTGAGTTAAAAATGCAGTGTGTGAAGGAGCATTATCTTGAGGAAAAGGAACTTTTTTTCTCTAAATGCGGTCGTTTTATCTTGATTTCTTCACTCAACCGATCCAATAATGCACAATAATATTCACTATTTATAGTTTTTCCTTTCTCAAGATAATCAATAAATAGTATACCCCTTGCATCCCAAAATACTGTGGCCATTACTTTTCCTGCTAACTTAACAGTTTTCGCCTTCTTGGGACCACTTTTACCAGCTTCTATCCATTGTTTTGACTGTTCTTTGCATTCTGGGATGTAGTGATGGATCCACGTTTCATCAACAGTTATGAATTGGATTACGCTGATAAATCGCTAAAAGCTCCTCGGAATTGGTCCAACGGACGATTTTTTGGGGCAAAGTGAACAAACGCGGCACATATCTTGCGGATAGCTTTTTCATGTAGAGTTCATCATGTAAAATACTCCAAACTTATTTTTCGTGTATTTAACAATATCAGCAAGTTCTCTGAAATTTATTCATCTATCTTTAGTCACTTCATTAAATATTTTTCTAATGTTTTCAATAGTAGTAGCAGAGTTTCGGCCTTCCAGAGCGTTGTTCATCTTCCGTACTTGAACGACCCATTTTAAATTGTTGAACCCAGGATTTCACGGTGGAGTATGATGGTGCATTATCACCATGAACAGAATCCAATTCATCTTTGATTAATTGTGGCGTATAACCTTTCATATAAAAGTGTTTAATTACCGCACGAAACTCTTTATTTTCCATTTTTCAAAAATTATAAAACTTGTTTACTTCAATCACCTGTAACAAAGAAAATAATCATTAAATATTTCGGAAATTTTGACAGATGGCTTATAAAAGATTGCTGTTAAAAAACAAAAACAAAAAAGTTGCTAGTAAAACAGAAAATGTGCCAGGCCAGTTAGTTTTGCGGTCGCCCTCGTAGAGTCAGCAATGCTCGCGTTGCCATAGATGTCAGCGGGTCTACACTTCTCCTTATTCAATTATTTTCTTTATTTCTCTTGTAATGACTGTTAGTATGTTTTGTCTGTAAGCGCTGATGTCATCAGGCAAAGGGGTTTTTGTTTTGTGACGTTGTGTTACACAGTAGAGAAAATCGGGATCAGTACATGGTTTGATACAGCCCCAATTCAAATGAACCTACACATCTATTCAAACTTAAAAGTAATAAATATCATCTGATTTCAATAAAATTTGTTAACAGAAATACTCACATATGGAAAACCCCGCTGATGCATGGTTTGTATAACCACCTTAGAAACACACCCAATTTGGACTCATTTTTTTGGAGTATTTTTTTATAGAAGTTCAAAGATTTATGGTTTGCCGGATTTTTTAATGTCTGACCTGAAAACCCTTCTTTTTTATGAATAAAATGGGTCTTTTAATAAAATTGTTGAAAATTCCAACCAATTTGCTTCATGTGAGTTTTTAATAATATTTCGCTGGGACGCATAAACATGATAACCATTCCAGTAAACACTTTGCCATCTATTACCGTTTTCACTTAAAGCTTTTTTGATATGGGCATAGTGTGGGCTACTGAAAGGTGTTGTTTATAGAGTGACTTGTCAGATATGCAAAAATGCTCCTTATTATGTTTCCTAGAATCTATTTATTTATTTTTTGCTAGGATGACACCTCTTTATTGTCATGGTTATGTCCTTCAATAAGCTTGCCCTTTAATATAAATTTTTGTTTTCTGTGTAGCAGCTGCTCGTTTAAAAGGGCCCTGTTAAGCATTTCCGGGAATAACAATATTAACTCATTTCAAAATGTAAGACGCACATCTAACACTGCATATTGGAAGATAAAAACAAAGAGATTTCATTTAAAATTTAATAAAAGGGAAAAGAATGCAATTGTCAACTTCGTATGGTTTCAGCTGCCCGTAGTTACCATAGCGTATGACCTTTTTCATCGGATTCTTCAATGCCACTATCGCCGAGCTAATGTCTAACAATGTAAAATGCAAATGAAAAGAATTTCAATAAAATAAACTAAAAGCAAAAGTTATTTGTTTTCATCAGAATGGGCAAAAATAACGATGTGGCGACAAATTTCAAAATTATTTCGAAATGTTCATTTAATTTGACGACATTCCTCAGCAGTAAAACACAAAGGTCTGTCGAATAAATTGCGTAGAAATATAGACTCCTCTTTGAATTGGAATATATTAAACTAGTTCAATTTATACCACACAGAAACGACCGATTGATTCAAAATCACTATCTAATTACATTAAGCGATGCCAGTTTGTTTTCCGGCCTGTTCATTAATCGTTGTAATCAAAGCATAGGTCGGAACTATAAACACAAGTCAATAATCCTCGGAACATTGTAGCCAAGGACGAACACATAACTATTGCCAAGGACGAACCCATAACCACAAGTAAAATCTGTGAGAAAAAATAAGGTTACTAGTACGAGTATATGGTCACGGCAATAATAATATGTTCTCTGCAATAAAAGTGTTCGTTGCAACCATAGTATTGTATTCTCAGTTTCATTTTGACAGTAGTATGACTGCCGCAATATTAATATTGTTGAAATGTATATTATATGGTGGTCCATCTAGAGGTATTTTTTCAGAACAAAAAACAAAGGAAAATATAAAAATTCAAATCAAGTGTGGAAACTGTATTGGTAACTTGAGAGCACATTTTATGGCATTTATTTTTAAAAATAGTAACCTTCAAATGTCGGCAACTGTGCTTTATTATGGAAATGAGCGTTCAGAGAGAAACGGCAAGATCCGCTGTTTTCGACCAAAACTGTGTTCAGTGATGAGGCCCATTTCTGGCACAACGGCAAAGTCAATAAACAAAAATGCCGCATTTGGGCTGAAGAGCAACAAGTAGAGGTTCAAGAGGTGCCTTTATACACAGAGAAAGCCATGGTTTGGTGCAGTTTATAAGCTGGTGGAATCATCGGTGCATATTTTTTTTTAAAAATGATGGTGGCCGGAACATAACCGTGAAAGCTGCTCGCTATCGCGCCATGATATCACTCTTTATGCTACCTGAAATTGAAACCCGTAATCTTGACGACACTTGGTTTCAACAGGACGGTGCCAGTTGCCATATAGCTGCTCAAACAATGGATCTATTGAGAGGTCTTTTCAAAAACTGCTTATTTCAAGTTTTAGACAGGTGAGTTGGCTACCTAGATCGAGTGATATCACACCTTTAGACATTTTTCTTTAAGGTTACGTAAAGTCCATAGTCTATGCTGACAAACCAGCTACGATTCAGATTTTGGAAGGCAACATTTTGCGTGTCATTAAAGACATACCGGTCGAAATGCTCGAACGAGTCATCCAAAATTGGACCCTCAGAATGGAAACCCTGAGGCGTAGTTGCGGCCAACATTTGAAGGAAATTATATTCAAGAAATAAATGCCATAAAATGTCCATTACCAATCATGATTCCACACTTGATTTGAATTTTTATTTTTTTTTGTTATGTACATATACGAGTACCTCTATACTATTGCAAAATTTAAATGAAAATATGGTTGTAGCAACAATATAAGTATGGTTGGTGCGACAAAAGTATTGGTTTTGAGTTTTATGTTAACAATAATATGATTACGACAATCATATGATTGTAATTTTTCTTAATTGAACATGCTTATCAGAACAATATTATCGCTACGGATCCATCACAATAATAATACTTTTTATACTAGTATGTAAAATTTTTCAAACAATAAACACCGGTATGTTTTTTTAAACAATAAAAACCGGTAAGTTTTTTTAAACTGATTTTTTCTTTTGTAAAATAAATCACTTCTATTATTTAAATTGTATGCTTTTTAAAATAATTTCATAATTCAAATCTATTGTTGACAACTTAACCCAATTCTAGTAAATAATTGTATGTGATAATAATATGGTTGTAGGGATTATATCATGGTTGCGTGAGAATCATACTATGGTTGTGAGGATTATAATATGTTTGTGGAGATCATAGTATGGTTGAGTGTGAATTATACTATGGTTGTGGGGATCAGAGTATTGTTATGTATGAATCATACTTTTGTTGTGAGAATAATATTATGGTTGTGAGGATCATAGTATTGTTGTATTTGAATCGTACTATTGTTATGAGGATCATAATATTGTTGTACCCCAACCATATCGAGCCATAAGCGCTAACCTATCGTAAGTGAAAAAATGCAAATTTTACAGGAGACGGTTTTTATTATTTATTTCAAACAACTTTATTAAAAATGCAAATGTTTTAATGCAAAAATTTAAGATTTCTACCTACTCATATAACTGTATCAAAAAACAAAAAAAAAATCTGAACACATTTGCGATTGCTGCAGCAATTTGATGTGTGACTTACGATAAAATTGCTACACAATAAAATTTAAACAATCATTTACGATAAAATGCAAAAGCTTTTTTTTTGATGTTTTACTAACAATTTTGTCATTTTAAAAATACAAAACGATGAGGCTTGTCCTAACGATTATTTTTCAGCAATAAAATTTTTTTTCCAAAAATTTGACTTACGATAGGTTAGCGCTTATGGCTCGATATATCCAACAGTAGTATAATTCTCTTCGAATATTGTCATCCCAAGCATTCTTTTTTTCTAAGTGTATCCCGCTCAAAATACAGGGTGGAGCGCGTTAACTTGCTTTTTTGCACTGCAAGCTGTGGCGGCACTGTTGGTCAGAGAGAGTGGAGAGCATACGTGGCTTATAGTGGCTGACGGGCGATTCGTATTCGTCTACCTTTCGGTTTCCATCATGCTTTATACACGTGAGGTGAGATCATTTTGTGTTGAAGCGTATTTTTCAAATGCGAACTTGATCACCGCAGTTCAGCGTGCTTTTCGTTTACGATTCGCTGTTTCCCCAAGTGGACGTGTTCCTTGGCGGCAATCAACTGTAAATTGGGTAACTTCATTGAGAACAGTAGAGAATGTGTCATGTGTACGAAGGCGACCTGAAAGAGAGATAACAATACCACAAAACATCGAGAGAGTTAGAGCAGCAGTACTGCAATCACCGAAACGCTCTGCTAGGAAGCAATCACTCTTAGCATTTGCTGGATTTTTTCAGCCGGCTCTTGAGGCAATGCAATTAGAGGATACGTGGTTGCAACAGGATGGTGCCACAGCACACACAGCGAGGGTTACCATGAATTGTTTGAGGCAAATGTGTTCAAAGTGAACAGGTTTTATATTGTGTGTTGGGGTATGTTTGATTACCAATGCATTTTCAAGTGCAGCGGGAAGACGCGTCGAATTGTGTCTTTTCTTATCCGTCGGCATTAAAATTCTATTTATGCTCGCACAATGTAATAAAACGTACAATGCAACGAACGATCGATGAAATGCACGCACAGGGCGATAACGGCCTGCGATGCGTGCATTGATTTCTGCCTTAGAAATTGTAAGACTAACGTGGTTCGCCTGATAAGAATTTTTGTATATATAGTCCTAAGCGAACACATTTCAAATTAGTATGAAATCATAACTAGACCGAAGAAGACCTTACAAATCTTCTTTAATCTTAAGTATAAAATCATTACTCACCGGGAGAAGAAATTACAACTCTTCACCAAACTTGAGTCAGAATAAATCTACTCAACAGAACATTTATGTAAAAAACACTTTGTTTCATTTTACAAAATGTTTTATGGACGGCATATCTCTTTGAGGGGTGATGTGAACTGGCCGGCACGCTCTCCGGACTTGGCCCCATGCTATTATTTCCTTGGGGCTTACCCGAAGTCGAAGATGTATATCAACCGTCCCAATACCTTGGAAGACCTAATTAACATTATTGGGGCTGAAATTAAAACTTCAGAAAACGTATGTAGCAGTGTGAGGATAGCGAAGGTCGACATTTGCCAAATACACTATTTAAAACCATGTATTTTAAAAATTCCTTTACTTAAAAATATAAATAAAATATAAAATATATTTTTCTAAGGTTCATAACTTTTTTTATTTCATTCCCAAATAAGCAAAATTCGGCGCTCCACCCTGCATGTACCCTTTGTTTTAAAAGATACATATAAGGTCTGATCTTGCTCAATCTCTGACAGAGGCGCGGAATCTTTTGAATGACAGAGGGGTGTATCTCAAAGTCGGCCACGACCGACATTATTCATTTATACTTGCCTTATTTAATCCTTAAGACGACCGCAATCCGCACATTTGTATTGATAACCAATAATGCTGTTGGCCATTTGTGGCCTTGGTAACAACCGTAAAGGATTAAACTTTAAGCTTTAATTATAACAAGAAATAAATTTCGGTGAACATTCACACCGTGCATACATACTCAGTCACATGAACACTTGCAGTTGCATAATTCGCACTTAATAATTCACACTTACACAGTGACATTGAACGGTTCTGCAGCAATAAAATAGGGAGAAATTAATGCAGTTGAACGACCATGATTCAAAACCAGAACTTTCAGCACGAAGTGCCAAGGGAAAATGATTAAATTTAAAATAAACATTTTAAAGTATTAACGTTTATATCGGACAAGTATATTTATACTTAAGAACATTAAGCTTCTTGACTTCTGTTCATTTGAAAAAAGTTGCCAATGCAATATTCTGAATAAGTTTTAAAATACTATTCAAAATGAACTTTTTCGTCCATAACATTCTTGAATTTATACTTTTTGTCAAATAAATAAAATTTAAAAATAAAATAGAGTGGTGGAATTGGTTGAAAATTGCATTAAAAATAATTTTCAATGTCTTGTTTAAACTTGAGATATTAAGAGCTTTGTCCAACTTTATTGATTTTTTTCAAAAGATTTTTATGAAATTCCATGAAAATCTTAACAATCTCTACCATCGTACAGGCACCAGCAGCCGGCTATTAAATAGAAGGAAAAACCCCGCATATAAGGTCACTCGTAGAATTATCAACGAAAAATATAATAGCGCAAGTTAGTTATCCGACCATGGCGAGACATGTATTAGAAGTGTAGAAAGAAGCACTTAAGTGTATAGGCTTTCTAAAGCTGTGTAAGAAATATTTCACTCCTTCTGATCTTTTCCACATCTATACGACCTATATCAGGCCGAAGAAGGAATACAACTCCCATGTATGGGCAGGTGCTCCAAAATCAACCTTGGAGCTACTTGACCGTGTTCCAAGGAGAGCGATGGTGCTGATATGTGACAGTGGGGTATCTAACTGAATTGTCTCCCTTGAGCATCGTCGGAATGTGGTATGTGTGTCGCTGTTCTATCGTTACTGTCATGGTGTGTGCTCCGCTGACATCCGTGGACTTATTCCTAGCGTTAGGATGTTCGCTACGAAAACGCGACTTTCTAGACATTCAAACCCGTTTATTATCGATTGGTCAGTTTATCGCACTATACACTGCAGATCGAGTTCGTTTTTTCCCTACTCTCCCTCCGTATGTAGAATCAACTTCTGGCCAATGTTTTTCCCACGAATTACGACATTTAGAAATTCCAGACAAATGTCAATAAACATTACTTCCTCTTTCTCCTCTCTGATCCCTTACTTTTCACTCACCAACGCAATGCACTGCATAATAGGGGAAATCCCCTGAGTGTTGGTCAATAAAAAAATAAAAGCCAATGCATCTACAACGAGTCACTGTTTGGTGTAGATTTTGGGCTGGCGGTATCATTTGGACATTTTTGTTCGAAAATTAGCGAGGAGCCGCCGTTGGCGTCCACGGTGGGCATTACCGCGCTATGCTTAACGAATTTTGCTTCCACAAATTTAAGAGAAAAACATGGACGACATTTGGTTTTAACAAAACGGGGCTACATGTCAGACAGCCAACGCAACCATAGATATTTTACGTACTTGTTTTGAAAATCGAATAATCAGCCGAAATTGTGATATCCATTGGCCGTCTCGAAGCTGTTATTTGAGCTCTTTGAATAATTTTATGTAGGAAACAATCGAAAATATATTGAAGAATTGTAGTCATATGAATAATCATCCTTATTCTATTTGGCGTCGGCAATATCAACGGCAATTTAAAGGCAACAGCAACTCAAATCGAAGACAACATCAATTCTATGCTAATTTGGTATTCTGTAAGAATATTACGACGCCGTTGCCTGTTTATCGAAAATCTCAATAACATACAGCACACATATCTAATGTTAGAGTCAGCTGATTCATTTTATTTCTTGTTTTTGATGAAATATATGTAAGTTATGTGCTATTTTCGTGGGAAAAAGTTTGTTTGTAAAAAAAATTTTAAATAAAAATGTTTTTTCTATCCGATTCGGACTCATCGAGTGACGAAGAAAACAAAACAAAAATAATATTGGAAAGAAGACTGCTTAGACAGAAATCTTCCATTTTTAATTTGCCCGATGAGAACTAAGAGACATATTTGAAGTCATAATTTCCTAAGTAATCAATTTTTTATTCCTTTTTATGATTTGAAAGTTATTTTATTTTTATTTTATTAGGAACAGTGCCCTTGTGAAATCCTCTGGCTAGTGATGGATTCTTTTCAAGCTCTTCCACTAGCTTCTCGAACTGGCGCTTATTTGTTATTTTAATTTTTTCCATTTAATTTTCTAATGAAATCAAAATTAACGTAAACAATACATTGAAGGCAACACTAAAATGGCCGACGCCAAAATCAAAGCCAATTGAAAACAACGGCGTCGCCAATTTTTCTTACAGAATACCAAACTTAATTTAACAGTCATCGAAATACGGCAATATTGCCAACGGGAATACGAAATTGAAACAAAATACAAAAAACGACGTCGTCTTCTGTTGACTACGCCAAATAGAATAAGGGCGAATATTGTGTTCCCTTATTAAAGAACAGAGTTTAACCTTTTCAACAAAGCCCGATATTTGAAAAGATTATCAGTATATTTTTTCCTGCCGACTTAAATTTAAAATTGTAAATCGGCCAACCGTACACATATTGGCATCTAGAAGTCACAAGCGTCCAATGGGTGCTAGATTGTTAATCCGAACAAAATTAACTTTCGATATCGGACTCCTTATGTACTCGTATGTATGAGTACGTTGCACAGGCAACAAAAAGAACCTAAATAATACCTATAGATATCATATCGAACGTATCGATACATGCAATATCGATACGTTTTGTTGAATATTCTTCATTATCGATTATTTTTAAGACTCCAATACTAAAAGCGGCGTTACAAGCCCACAGCGGTAAAGTTACAGTAAAAATCTCAAAGTCGGCATTGACACTTTTAGCCACGCAATCCAAAATCGTGCACTCTAAACAAAACACAGCCCGATACCCATCGTTGTAAATGACTGTAGAAAATAGGTTTCGTACAGACTGATAAACGCATTCAAAGCTGCAGGCATCTTAATGCATACGCAAACATCAAACATCACTGATTTTGGATCAAAGTAATTATAATTTTAAGTATTTTTTGTTGGTGTCCAACATCCTCTACGACAACCAGAACCTGGAAGTCCTCTGGGTTTCCCATGGTACGACTAGTTATCATATAAATTTTCGCCCTGCCTTACACGATTTTCAAAAGATAAAGACTTTATTAAGTTTTTAAGGAAGTTTTGGAACGATCAATCGTTTCAAATGTATCAAAGGAATGGAAAGCTTGCAGTAACATCCTTACTCAATACGGGATATCTTCAATGAACTGCCATACAGGATTTATCAAAAGCAAAGGTGGCCCTTAACTGTAAGCGTCACACATAAGCATACGCATATACGTACAAACTAACGCGGTTAGAAAATAAAATCCGCCACATATTTTTTAGTGTTATTGCCATGCCAGCCAAATGTGTTCTTGCTCTTTTCATGCGGAAACCCTATGTAGGATCCTTCGTGTAGGTGAATAGATCAAATGTTCTCGGCATCCCATTTCCTCTTAATAGAAATTAACGTCTTCCATTACAACGCACACGCACTTCTGCAAGTGATTTCTAATGGATATGGATTCTATTTTCATCCATGAAGCGAAATCACTTACAGACATTCGTAAAATTCTTTTTACATGCGTATAATTTTATTAAAGGTTGTGATTGAATCAAAGGAACTGCATGAGTGGAAATTACATAATTTAAATCCATACATTTTCAAGATTCTATTAATACCCTCGCCACACTGTGGTAAAGGGTATTACTGACTAAGTGCTGATGTTTGCAGCACCTTAAAGGAATGACTTTAGACCCTATGTTGGGTATACCGATCAACTTAGAATCACTATCTGATTCCATTGAGCCCTCGTTGTTATCAAAGTACATGTCGCAGTAATGAACCGATTTCGATCAAACTTGGTACATTCTTTAAGTGTAGGCCAAGGACAAACCCTTCTGAAATTGGACCATGTGTTGATGTTATACATAGGTGTTCCGATTTCAGATCTTACAGCTCTAAACCACATATTATATCCAATATCAACCATATTTCACAGAACGTTTTGAGTAATCAATACCCATCTAAGGAGAAATTTGTCCATATCGGTCGAAGTTTTCAAATAGCTCCCACACTAAGGCCACACCCGATTTGTTGGTGGATTTTAAGTTGAATCATACTTGAACTTGAATCGTATTTAAACTCATAGAGTGGGTTTCAAACAAATAGGGTAGCATGATGAGGTGGTTTGTACTTTAGGTTTAAATCTAAATTTCTACAATCTTATAATAAAGTGTTGATCGTTAAAAGTAAGTGATCGATTCAGTTTTTTTACATATTTTGGGTTAGGTAATGGAATAAAACTTATCTATTATAAATAAGGCACACCTATTTATGTATTTAAACATTATTTGTATTTTTCTCTCGCCGTTTTTAATTGTCGTTTAATTGTTTTGATGAAAAAAAAGCTCTTTTTTAATTGCAGATCCCAATTCAATGTCCTTTCGCTGCACAATTACTTCCCTAGTTTCATAGTTGAAACTTGGGATTTAACGAAAATGGGTCTAGAGAAATCAAATGCGAATATTGAAATTTAATTGTTAAGAAAGCGAATGCGAGTACTAAAGTAAACATTTTTGAGATTGCGATTAATTATTTATGGATTTTGAAGATTTTTTTAAATGAATGAAAATTAGCATCATCTTCCAGGAAAATTAAAAAATGTATCACTCAATTTCATATAAATAGGTGACTTAGTACCAGGCTTAAGGATAAAGGAACAATTTTTAATATAAATCACAAACAAATTTTGCTCTGAGATAAATATATCTTTTACTGAAATATATTCCAATATTGAGTTTTGGAATATTCGTACAATCCTAGTTGAAACTTGTTACGCCCCGCAATAACATTATTTTTTTCTGAAAACTAAAATTTTTCAACACAAACTGCTTTGGATTTGTATACTTGAATTATTTTTAAAAAATGAAACACTAACGTGAAACTTGTACGAGTTTCCACATAAATGATGTGCTCGTATGTGAAACATACTATGGTTGTGAGGATCAAACTATGTTTGTGTGGATCATGGTTGTAGGGATTTTAGTATGGTTGAGTGTGAAACATTCTATGGTTATGAGGATCAAAATTCTGTAATTTGAATCTCTTAGAATATTATCAACCCAATTGTTAGATCTTGGCCTACTGTTAGATCTTTGACGTAAACCTGGAGGCCTATTATTTCCTAAAAGGATTTCTATTGAACGAATTTCTCGTGATGGTATCAACCATTTTTATGAAAGTGATGTAGCGAACTTAAAACTAATAAACATATCAATGCCACTCTAAGCATGGCATGTTATAAAAAAACACTGTAAATTAATATTCTTTGTACTACGATATTTTAAATATAGAAAGAGAAATAGTAAAAATAAATATATAAATACCAAAATAATATTTGCACTCAGCCTTGTTGCACAGTGGGTTCAAACACCAAACATATGTTCTTTCTTCGTGTATCCGTTTTTGGATTGAATTCCTTTTCTGTAAAAAGACAGATAATTTTTTTCTCGAAAGATGTTGTTCCACAAATTAGAACAGGGTGTAGCGCGAAATTTTGCTTATATGGGAATGAAATAAAAAAATTATGAATATCAGAAAAATTAATTTTAAATTTTACTTATATTGAACAGTCAGGGAATTTTTAAACTGCATGGTTTTAAATATTGTATCTGGCAAAATTTTTCTTTAAAAATTTCTGTTGAAAATGCCACTTCAGTTAACCGTGAGTGCGACTGCGCAACGGCATAATAAACTAGTTTTTGTGGCTGGAGATTGAAAACATTGAATTGGGCGATACTTTCATTTAAAACAAGTAAAAAAGCTAAAGTCGGTCATGGCCGAATACATTATGCCCTGTAACTCTGGCTGTTCAGAAAAGCCAACGGAAAACATGTTTTTGGTCCCCCTTAAACGGGCTCAAAATTTACACAGATTTTAAAACTAATGTCATATGTGGGAGTTAAATCTTATTACCGTGAGTGCGACTGCGCAACGGCATAATAAACTATTTTTTGTGGCTGGAGATTGAAAACATTGAAATGGTAAAAAAAGCTTAAGTCGGGCGTGACCGAATACATTATGACTTGGACTGGCTCCAAATTAACCCAGACTTTAAAACTAATGTCATATGTGGGAGTTAAATCCTGTCCTGAACTGATTATCGCCAATTTTAACAGCGTCCTTGCTTTGCACAAGAATCTTACTTGTGTCAAATTCCATTACCATTGAGTAATGTATAGCTTCTATTGCTTAATATATAAAATCGGACTAACAAATGTTTGGGAGTTATATAACCTGAACCAATTTCACTTAATATCCCCAATATGATTACTATGTTAACAACATTGAGTCCGTGCAGAAAAATTTTTAATATTCTGCTTAAGAGGTCTTCACTGGAATAATGGTTATGAACTTCCTTCTTATAATGGCAGGTTAAATCTTATTAAATTGCCCTCATTAAAATTATATGTGGGGTTTTGGCTTCTGAATACTTAATATCAAAAATTGCTATTAACGTCCCATTTAGACCTACTAGATATTATCAGTTCTTACACTTGGACTTTCAAACGCACAATTATGCATGTGGTGACCCATTTCGTAGAATGTGTGCTGATTTTAATTCGTTATATCATTTAATTGATTTCTCCTTAGGTTTTGATTCAATAAAAACTGTAATAATTTTTTATTAAAACTCATTACACCAAGGCTCATTGTCTTCATAACAATTTAGGCTGCTATAAACAAATTTAGTAATTGTTATTATTCTTAAATACTTATGTATATTATGCTTTATATTATTTTTATTAGATTTTAATATTGTGATAAAGAAAGGTGGTGGTTATATTTTGATTTTGTATTGCATGCTTCTAGTCCTTCTCATACTTTGATTGGATTGTATTATTGTATTAAATTAAGGTGGTGGTTATATTATAAAGTACTAATTTGGTGTTTATATTTTCTAGTGATTATTATAAATATTGGCTGTTGATAAATATCTGTAGCTAATTTACATGGATGACGTTTCTTGTCATCTCCATTATGGATCGGTCCATAATGTGTACGTTGTCCCTACGTCATGGGGACGTGTCCTCCTCGGTCGGCAGGGGCGGGTGTGAGTGGAGTGGGAACGTTCGTCTAAAAAAAAAAAAAAAAAAAAAAATACTTCAGTGCTTGATCCAAATTCTTTAATTTCAAATGCGTCTATCCTTATCCCAAGAAACTTACATGTGCTAGATTTCTTTAAGATAAGATGTAAGATGAACTTTTAGAGCTAAAACCATAAAATCGGAAATCATAAGTGAGGAAGCTTTATCTGAATCTAAATCAATTTTCTTTAATTTCAGTAGCGCCTAGCGGTTTGAACCAAATCTTGTTTCAAATTCTCAGTTATGTAATTCTCTATTGAATTTTACTTTAAGATTCGTATAATTTGTTAGGCTCCTCCGGAGCAGATCCAATACGAGTAATGCCAACTAAAGCATTATAAGAAATAAAAAAAGTAGCGTCATTGATTGGCCCAAAAAAAGTACTCGTGCTGAATTTCTTGTATCTGAACCGATTTTATCTAACTTCATCACCGTCTGTCCTTGGTCAAAAAAAAACACTTGCGTCCAATTTCACTAAGATTGGTATTGGTAAGATTAAAATAGTATGAACATAATTTGTATAGGATATGTAGCTAAATCTGAACCGATATAATAACAAATTCAATATCGTTGTTCCTTGGTCCATAAGACTTTCTCATGGTAAGGTTTATCAAGATTTGATGTAAGATGTGGATTCCAAAGCTAAAAACAGAAAACTCGGATAACTATATATATTGGAGACATATGTTAATCTCAACCGATTTTCTTCAATTTTAAAAACGTACTTCCTTGGCCCATAAAACTTGCTCATTTAAGTTTTTGTCAAGAAAGAACAGATTGAAGGTGTTGCTTCTAGAGCTAAAAATATGTGATATATATACTTCGTAGGGACATAAATACTGTTACACACATTTTATGTTATAAATAAAAAGTACTGAATGTTTTTGGCCAAATATTTTTAATATATTTTTTGATGTATATTGTATCCAAAAATAATCTACTTATTCGAAATGCGCGCATTTCGCCTTTACACACGCCTTAAGTCGCACTGGCCAATCGTCAATAGCTGCACGAACCTCGTCCATTGGAAAATTGGCCACAGCTCGAACCAAAGCAGTCTTAAGAGATTCAATGTTGGGGTATCTTTTGTGACAAGCCTTGTCCTCTAAAACCGTCCACAATTTGTAATCCAATATGTTCAAACTTGGACTGCCTGAGGGTCATTCTTCAGAGGAAATAAACGCTGGCAAATTGTATCGAAGACTGGCCTGGGACCTTTTAGCCTTATGGGCCGGCGCAAAATCCTGCTGGAAAGTTCATGGCTTCAAGATTACGGGCTTCAATTTCAGGTACCATAAAGATCGATATCATGGCGCGAGCACCATTCACGGCTACGTTCCGGCCATCATCATTTTAAAAAAAATATGCACCGATGATTCCACCAGCTTATAAACTGCACCAAACCGTGTTTTTCCCTTGGTATAATGGCACCTCTTGAACCTCTTCTTGTTGCTCTTCAGCCGAAATGCGGCAATTTTGTTTATTGACTTCGCCGTTGAGCCAGAAATGGGCCTAATTGTTGAACAAGATTTCGGTCGAAAACAGCGGATCTTCCCGTTTCCCGCCTTACACTCATTTCCATAATACAGTTGCCAAAATTTGAAGGTAATTATTTTCAAAAAATAAATGCCATAAAATGTCCTTTCAAATAACCAATAAAAATTCCACACTTGATTTGAATTTTTATATTTTTTTTCTCTGAAAAAATAACGCTAGATGGATCACTCTACATAAATCTGAACTGATTTTCATTAATTTCAATAGCGTCCGGCTATTTCACCCATTTACTAACCCAAACAGAGTATGGCTTTAAGCTTCATCATGCAGGGGTCTTGGGATTTTACGACAACCAATAAACATAATAATTTATAGGATCTCCGATTAGTATTTTGAGGAGTTTTAAATGGAATGAAATAAAAAATACACTCCATTCTTCAATGGAGGGTATAAAAATCCACATTATGCACATTTTCCCTTTTTTATCTTAAGGACCATATATTTTTTGTGATCCACCCCAGTGTGTGCGTATCAGTATTTGTACAGAAATCACTTGGTCTAAATCATGGAAAATGCAATTAACGATACACCGCAAATTTAATTACCCCACTCCACACGTAATGAGCAGAGCAAACAGACAGATTTCAATTCCAAATCAAATGGTTCTGATGGCTGTGCTGTTTAAATAATAATATTTACATTCCATTGAACAACGCTTCAACTAAAATGAAATGTAATTCATCAGTAAAAAGAAAACAATTTACAAGAAAAGCAAAAAAAATCCATCAGTACCAGCAAATGTGTGTGTGTGTGTGTATTCAAACAATAAGAGTAATCTATGATCCTGCTTACACAATTGTGATTACGTACCGCCAATTACATTTTCAAAGCGTCCATGCCTTCAGAAGGACCGACAATGGCTCCACCGTCAATTTTATTTTTGTAAGCACCAGTAAAGCCAAAGACCTGTAGTGGAAGGTAAACGATAATGTTTTCCACGAATATCATAGACCACGTTTAATCGATGGGTAAAGGATAAGTTCGATGACGAAACTTTAACGGAAGTAAAATTCATCCAACACTTGTGCGAAAGGTTACCGAGATGGCCGATGGAAGAACATATTCCCTAACGATAGCATGTGAAGCATCAATGCGAAAAAGGAGACTCGTCCAAGGGAGAAGCGAACATTACCGGTGGAGCAATTCAATAGCAGCACTGAGGAAGGCTAGACTACTACTACTACCAGAAAGCCAGATCAACACCTGACTTTCTAAAACAGGGCAGCAAATATTTAGAAAACCCATTCAATACCGAAGCCAGGAACAACATTTGGTGAACCGAAGGTACACGCAGAAAAAAAGTATGGTTGGGGTGACAATATTGAAAGAGCATCATACTATTGTTAGGTATATGGTTGTGCCACAACAGTAGTATGATTCACACACAACCATACTATGATCCCCACAACAATATTATGGTCCTCACAACAATAGAATTATTCAGACACAACCATAATATGATCCCTACAACCATATTATTATTCACACTCAACCATACTATGACCCCCACAACCATACTATGATCCTCATAACCATAGTATGTTTAACATACAACCATAGTATGATACTCACAACTATAGTATGACTCACACACAACCATACTATGATTCAACAATATAGATTTTTGTTAATTTAGTTTTTAAACACACATTTAACACTTAATAATGTTATAAAAAAATTTTAATTATACTATTTATAGTAACAATAACATTGTCAAATTAAGAAAAAATACGTTTTACGTAATCTTATTATTGTTAACATAAACTCCAAAAACAATACTTTTGTCGCACCAACCATATTTATATTTTTGCTACAACCATATTTTCATTTTTAAATTTGGCAACAATACTATTGTTAATTTTTAATAATATTAATATTGCCGCAATCATGCTATTGTCAAAATGAAGTTAAAAAAACACTACTATGGTTGCGATGACAATACTTTTGTTGCAGAGAACATACTATAGTTACCGTGACCACATAGTTACCATATCTTTTCTGTGCGTGTATACAGAACAATATGCCGCTTCGAAACCATAGGCAAATGTCAGGAGCGGCTAGCATACAATAGAGTAAATATCGCAGTGGAAGAGGTCAACGGTCTTTTTCAAAAACAATATGGCTTTCGAAGCGAAGCGAAGCGAGTTCTACTATAAACGCTAAAAGCTGTGTGGTGAACACGGCAAGAAGTTCCTTCCAGGGTAAAAGGGCGAGGAGGAAATACTGAAACGTTATCATTCTGGACATTAAAACCACCTTCAACTTAGGAGAGTGAAGCACCTTATCGGTGATGAAACTCAACAGGACAGGTGGAAGGTACATGAGTAGTATCGAAGAAGGCGATACAATATCTCGGTATGATGGAAGATGACAGATTGAGCTTCAAATGTCAAATGAAATAAACGTCCAAATAGGCGAATGGTATCTTAATTGCGTTTGCCAGAATCAAACCTGATTTCACGGGTAAAAAACTCGTTTATTCATTATGGGTCTCCTGAGTAGGAAAATGCACTTTATACAGCTGCCTCAGAGTGTGCAGTGAACGCACGATATTTTTGGAAGTAGAAACCGAAAACCGACATTGTGGCCTTTATGTCCAAAACCGCCAGTCATTTTCTCAGAAATAGCTAAAGCCCGACATGTGGTTTTACCAGGTTGTTTGCTGAGACGTTTTCTAGTTTTCGGTATTTGGTTGTTGAATGTAAAAGCAAAGAAAATTCATTATATTCACTTACGAATGCCACAAATATTTTAGATAGACCCAACATTAAGTGCACTGCTGGATTCATAATCATTCGAATGATTCAATTTTATGATATCTATGAGTCTGCCAATCCATGGCTTTCTAAAGCTTGTTTTCAAAATCTAATGTTGCACCATCATCATTTGCAAAAGTAATTTTTTGGATAAAGGCAGTTGATTTTATGAAAGTTGGTTAAACTTTAGCTTCCACACATATGTTCAACTGATTTTATGTCTTTTGCTCTATAAACCACACAGTACATCCACTATTGTTGAAATTGAGCACAGCTCATTAAGATCGATTAGTAATCGATAAGCTTAGATAAAAATGGGTCATACCGGTCCACGTTTTGACATGGCTCAGTGCAATGATCTCTCCCGATATAACATACATCTGCTCTAGAGCATACTCGTACTGAATACAAATTCAACTATGACCTCATTTTTAAAATTTGAGTAAATTAAGAGCTGTTCATGGGCATATTGCTTTACTCCTGATTCGGAAAATAATGTCCATTCTTATTTTGCTTTAAAAAAAATCAGGTTTTTCAAATTACGGTTTTTAAACAACCCCAAAATGCCGGATTTCTGAAAACTCTGTTTTTTGGACACTCTAATTGAAAGCGGGAGCTGTGGTGACTGGCATCATCCCAATCGACCTGACAGTCAGCAATAAATTGGAAACGAAAAGAGCCCGACAGCGAAACCTTAAGAAATGAGGACAACAGGACCATGTCTAATCTGGCAATACAGCAAAAGGATGTTTGTCATTTAGAAAAGTGGATAATCAGAAATTTTGCAGAAACCACCTACAAATTAACGCAGTTTCTTACGGGACATGCAGAATAAAGAAGCTACCTGCATCGATTCGGCCTTTGTAAATCCCTGATGGGCCCAGCATGCATTAACGATAAAAAAAAGACGAACACGTGGCATTTTGGTGTCCTTGGTTCACCGATCTGGGAATACGGTAGAACTTCGACATAGGCGGAGGGTGACAACAAAAAACGTGATTGACACAATGCTGAGCCGGATGGAAAACTCCAAGTTTTTTTTTTTATACATTTTTCACTTGTGTGAAGCAGGAGCGCAAAATACTATGGCTACCCTATTTAAATCAGACAGGACGGCAGAATTGAAGATGGGACCGGAACAATTTTACTAGTTACAATTTAGGTCCCACATAACTCTCTGCTTCTTTTGAGCTAGACTGGAATTAAATTTTAGCTTTTAGAGCGTCAGGACCTCTACACGGGAGCCTTATTTGATTGAATGCTATTCAAAAATATGAACCGCTATTCAAGAGCGATGGGTATTGGTCATTTGTAACTCTTAAGGCGAAATTTTATATTTAAAACCCTGATACATAATGGAAGTTCAATGTTGTTAATGTTCCAAATGATCTTATCCTGTAGCCTTTGAATTGTTCTTGGCTTATTGACGTCCACTTTTTCTTTGAATATCCCCAAAGAAAAAGTCCAAAGGTGTCAAATCAGCCAATTAACATCGCCCCGACGGGACGTCCTTTGAATTTCTCGCGCAAAGGAGCCATTGTTTCGTTGGCTGCGTGGCAAGTGACACCTATCGTTATCGTGAGATGATAACGAACTTCTTGTGGCTAGAAATTGAGGATATGGACGTGGAATACTCGTATATGTGGTTGCACCAGGACCACATATATTCCACGTCCATATCCTCAATTTCTAGCCACAAGAAGTTCGTTATCATCTCACGATAGCGTTCACGGTAATTCATTTTTATAGAAATATCTCTCGATGACGCCGCCAGCCCATAAACTGCACAAAACTGCTAGTCTTTGTGGATGCATCGGCTTTTCAGCAATCACTCATGTGTTCTCATTTTCCTAAATGCAGCAATTCTGCTTGTTTACGAATCCATTGAGGTGAAGTGTTCCTCGTCAGAGAAAATGATTTTCTTTGTGAAGCCACCATTAAGTTCTGTCTGTTCAACCAACAAATCGGCGTATTGACGACGCTTAAAATGGTCAGAAGGCTTGAGCTCTTGAGACAATTGAATCTTGTAAGCGTGTAAATTGAATCATTATTATGAATTCGCATCAGTGTGGTTCATGAGATGTTTAATTGGAATTGGCGGTTCTCCAGTAGAGTTGACGGTTCTTCTGCCACGCTATCGCGAGCAACATTGATGGCCCTCATCAGAACGAACTATGCTGGAATGCCAAGTCTTTTCCCATTCCCTACAGACAAGCTTTGCTGACATTTTTTAACAATTCAACCAGCTTGTTGACAAATTTGGTCAATTATGCAGACAAAAAAAAAAATCAGGAAGTATCCGAAATGCGCTTTGAAGTGCAATTGTGTCAAACACGGAAACTAAAAAATGTCAAATTACTTAGTAGGGACATAAATACTGTTGCAACATTGAACACTCCCATTTCAATAGTAGAACTGAACATACCCGTTAATGTCATATGGGTTTTGAAAGCTAACCTCAATAGCGTTAGTCTGTACCGGGATTTTAAAATTGTTTCAACTTTCATCATGAAGTGGTCAGATAATGAGAACCGTATCGCTGTAATAGCGTTTTTTAAGTGTGAAATGAAAAAAGCGATATTTCAAAACGCACGCAAAAGAGTCGAATCATTAAAAAAGACTTGGCACTTGGGGCTTTCAAACGAAGTACCTGACATTTACTGACTGGAGCTTTAAAAAATAGGATTGAAAAATGCAAACGTATTTTGGTGAAGCACGCTGATAACTTGCACAGAAAAATTTTGTTCCCCGATAAAAATATTTTTACCGTTCAGG
This sequence comes from Hydrotaea diabolus, assembly GCA_963513945.1. NCBI lineage: Eukaryota > Metazoa > Arthropoda > Insecta > Diptera > Muscidae > Hydrotaea > Hydrotaea diabolus. The sequence goes on from OY740720.1 coordinate 74,807,937, forward strand.
AAAAATTTAACAAGCCAAATGATAGAGTGTATACGAGGTCATCTAAGGAATCATCTGAACTGATCGCTAGGGTGGACCCATGGGTCATCACCCAGCTTCAGTCATGGTTTGGTGGGGTGTATATTACGATGGGGTCACTGACCTGCATTTCTGCGAACAAGGAGTCAAAACATCGGCAAAAGTTCACTATGAAACCGTTTTGGAAGCTGTTGTGAAGCCTCTTAACAATTCCCTGTTCCAAAACCAGCCATGGACTAGCCAGCAGGATTCTGCACCTGTCATGTGCGCCCTATGGGTTAATAGTGTTTGCGCAAAATGCAGCGTTGGACATGGCAGCATTTGCAAACAGCTGTTGCGCGGTAGGGAAAGGGAAAATAAGAAAAAGAAAATTTAGAAGGAAAAAAGGAAAAAGAAAATCTGGAGGAAAATGGAAACTTCCTTTTTTGAAGCTCTCTTGGATTTTAAACTCGAAAGCAGAAGGTTGGCCTGGCGAAAGTGTGTTTTAAAGTTTTAAAAAGTTTTATTCAACATACAACAGTACACAAAAATGCAGTGAATTAAGTGATTAAAATAATCACAAATACATAAAGCGACAACATTTGTCAACACACAAACATTATTTTTAACAAGACATTTTGAAATAAAACAAAAAAATAACGAATTTAAAATAAAATTTAACAAGAACTTAAAACTAAAGGTAACACCGCCATATCCGCCACCAACGAAGGCCAATCCAAAGGGGGAGCAGCAGAGTTACAGCACCAAGCCTGGTAGCTGCAGGTATAATCCGCCAACACACAATATACATACGCGACAGTGTAACCTAGAAAAAAATAAGTGACAAAGAATAGATTTATAGTTTTTTTTGTTAAAAAGGATTTCAAAAAGAAATATCGGTGTAGGAGACGTTGTCAACATACCTTTCAAAGAAAGGGAAGTGCGCGCAAAGTACCGCTAGGGTTGAGCTCAAGCCTAGGGAAATCTTTAGTTAGGTAGGGTTTTCCTTTTGCCCAGAAGTCCACTTCTATTCCTTTTTCAAGTCCTTGCCTGAAAAAAAAACATATATTTTCATTAATAAACAGGACAGGACGGGCGGCAAAGTTACGCCATACTTACTTAAACAATACTGCTTACTGCGGACTCCCACCATACCTCACACATACAGCAGCTACATCAAAGCCAGATCAGGGCCAGGCGGCCATCCCCTTCCTGCCACACTGTTTCCAGCAGTTGCCCCGGAGATGCCATCAGAAGTCTGAAATTAGAAGAGGAATTCTTTGAACAACTTTTTTCTCAATTCGAAATTATTAATTGTGTTTTTTTTTATTTTGAAATCATTAATTATGCCAAAATATTATTGAAGTTTAATTTTCGGCAGAAATTTCCATGCCTTTTTGAATAAAAGTTTAATTTGTAACGTTCACCAACGGAATAATTGAAATATCTTTTTAATATGAACTTTTAGTTCAAAAAAGGCAAGGGGCAAGTAGAGGTACTGGAGATGGGATACCTCGAAGACAGTTGGAGGTATCATGGTGGAGTTGGATTTCCGACTCCAAGAGGGAGGGTCATTTCCTTGGCATAACAGCCGCCAAGAAGTTGAGTGTCCGTGATGGTTGCAGTGAGTACATACTTCCGTGTAGTTATTTCTCATTCCGCTATGTCTTGCTTCGGGTCCGTGTGGTTCGAGTTGTCCCCGTGTGGGTGTTTTATAAATCTAAAGCCTGGTATGATTAATGTTTTTTGTACCTGTCTCAATGTCCAGATTGCTGGCAAGAATCACGCCCATCCGGCGAGCTTAGCCGCGCTAAACGCCAGCATACCAGCAAAGGCCGACAATCTGGCAAAATTATTTCTTCGGTTTGGGGTAAGATCCCAATGAACAGAGACAGCTACTACACACCGGCCCATAAGGCTAAAACGTCCCAGGCCTGGCTTCGAAACAATTTTCCAGCGTTCATTTTCTTTGAAGAATGGCCCTCAGGCAGTCCAGATTTGAACCCATTGGATTACAAATTGTGGAAGGTTTTAGAGGACAAGGTTTGTCACAAAAGATACCCCAACATTGGATCTCCTAAGGCTGCTTTGGTTCGAGCTGTGGACAATATTCCAATGGATGAGGTTCGTGCAGCTATTGACGATTGGTCAGTGCGACTTAAAGCGTGTGTACAGGGAAAAGGCGGAAATTTCGAATAAGTAGATTCTTTTGGGATACAAAATACATCAATAAATATATTAAAAAATATTTGGTCCAAAAACATCCAGTACTTTTTATTTTACAGCATAAAACGTGTGTAACAGTATTTATGTCCCTACTAAGTAAGTTGGGTTTGAAGCAATTGCACGATTATGTTTTGAACAGGGATTAACTGGTGGAGAACTTTTGCATTTATATTTAAATATTATGATTGGACCCTTTATTTGGTCTAGTTTCGCCAGATCAGACAGTTTTTCTGAATGAATAGGTAAACTTAACATAGGACCTAACTCTGTCCTTTAAGGTGTTGCAAACATCAGTACTAAGTATCACATTGTGGTGTAGGGTAAACTATTTAAGGATATCCCGGATATTCAAATAACCGCATTCGTAAACACTTAAAGAACAGCATTATTTTCCAATTAACTGACCCAATTAAATTTGCTTTCAGAAACCAGTCAACGCAAAGCTCTTGTTTCTATTCTAGAGGTTGCACATGGAATTTTATTAAAAAACTTTCAGTTTGGTATTCTGTTACAAACTAAAATTAATTAAAACATATGCAGTCATTGTTTGGCTAATTTTCATCCCAACATATTGACCTACTTGAAAAGTTACACCAACTCTTTGATTTTATTACAAAATGTAAGCGGTGCTGTGGCATGAATGGACGACGGTTGGTTCAAAAGAAACTTCTACCTTTCCGTGGTTTATCAAAAGTTTCGTTTCGCACGAAAACATTGTTTAAAGAAAAGTTTTTCGAAAATTCACATGAAAATATGTAGCAACTCAAGTATGCGAAATGCAGACAGACAAATTGCGTATGTGCTCGTATGTACATGTGAATGTACAGGGTGGCCCAAATGGGACTTAACGATTTTTTTTAAATGATTTATTTTTATATGTTAAATACATTTTATGGAAATTTAACCTGACTATGTGTGAAATATGCCATCAGAAAAATGACCACCGTTTTGCTCGATAGAGGCATTGGCTCTTTTAAGCGCCAAGCTGCTGCGAATATTTCGATGAGCACCTCTTCCTGGACGGTCGGCAACTGAACCCAGTTCGTCAAAACGGCGAACTAAACTTCTAATCATGAAGGATGTGGGCGCTGATCTTACGTTAAAAAAACGGCTATAATTTCGCTGCGTCAGAACAATTGATCCTTGAGAGGAATAATAAAAATTGATAATTTTAATGCGTTGTTGTGGACTGTACGTATTCATTTTAAATTTCCAAGAGTTCAGTTATAATCCGCAAAAAGAAAAAATAAATTATTATAAAAAATAAAAAAGTTATTTGTGTTTCACATCAGCTGGTCTTATTTGGGCCACCCGTTATTGAGCAATGTGTGTGTATAGGAACACGTGTCTGTTTACACTAGAATGAATTTCGGTCAATGTTGATTGAATGATTTTGATGGGTGGTAATTTCATTGAGATGGAAAGAATTCGATAATTCCCAATTTAACTTGGAAGCCTTAAATATCTACAGAATCGTAACATGAAGAAATACTCTGTCTTCGGCTAGTTAGTTGCCAAAAACAACATGTACGAGTATTATAGTTTTATGGAGGTGGTCTGAACTCTGGTAGTATTAGAGAGGTGTCTTCTTGTCCAGTATCCATGCTTCCCAATAGGTTTTTTTGTTTACTTAACAACAAACAATTTTCTTACACCCAATTTATTTATGAAGATAAATTGGGTGTTAGAAAATTGTTTGTTTTATTCCATTGTTATTTCTGAAGCCTACACCACACTTTGGGTGTTTTGAATTAATGCTTACGTGTGAACCATCTTAAAGGAATGTTTTAAGACACTATGCTAAGTATACCGATCGATTTAGAAAACCTATTTGGTTTAATGAGCGCTATCCGTCCGCTTATCCCTCCTTTCGGTCGGCTATCCATCTGTAGTTGTAATCAAAGTACAGGTCCACATCCGCTATTCATAGATAAAATATAGTTTTCTCTCGATTTTAGAACCTAAAGCTCTAAAAGCCACCAAACTCATCCGATTTCGACCAAATTTCGTAAAAATATTTCGAGTGGCCATCACCTTTCTCTGCTGATATTTCTAAATATTGGGCTAAGTTTTCGAATAGCTAAAAAACCCTGTTGGAGGTTATTAAGCTCTATAGGCTACACATTACACCGGAATATTAAATTGGACGTTATTGGCGATCATTATTTAACTGTGTAACTGGAACTGAACTGGAAAACATAGCTCCATATTTTTATATAGCACCCATACGAAGCTTTTTCTCAATTTCAGAGCCTAAAGCTCTAAAATCAACATATTACACCCTACCCTACCAAATTTCGTACAAAGCATACTGAATGGTCAGCACATAAATCTCTAATGAAATAGGATCATATCGGCCCATATTTTCCAATAAGTCCAGTACAAAGGTACCTCACGATTTGAGATCCTGCAGCTCTAGAAGCCACAAATTACATCCGACTTCGCACAAATTGTACATGGCTCGTTATGAGCGACCATTAAACTCTGTGGTGAAACTAGACCACATGGGTCCATAATTGCGTATAGTCTTCACACCTCCTTCCCGTTTTCAAAATCTGCCTTTTTCGAAATCACATTTTGTATCTGGTTCCTAGAAAACTTCGAATTTAGCGTTTCTTTACGAGCCACCAACATCCATGTCCTGTAACGTTGAACCATATCGGTACATGTTACCGAATAGCTCCCATACAAAGGTCCCTCTCGATTTGAAGATCTTCAGCTATAGAAGCCACAAATTGTATTCGATAACGCTCATATAACTAACTGTAACATTTTAATGGCTACCCTGCTTAAGCACCAGCAAAGGTCATTTATCCTCTGAATATCAAAGTGCTGTAGAGTATCTCATAATCGGCCACGCCTGACTTTTTTACTAGTTTTTTTTTAAATTAGTTATTTCTCTTTCTCAAATTGGAAAGTACCAGGAGTACGTAAAATTCGTTGACACACGGGCAGGATGTTTGCCGGTTAGTCCATTAAATTTAAGAGTAAATATTTGATTTTTGGCAACATTTGTAGTATGTTATGCACAACTTTTTTCAGTTTAACCTACTAGGAACGATAGGAAAAGGAATGTATGACATAATTTTCTTTTTCAGAAACAACTAAAAAATTGGAGAAATGTACGTATATGGACCTCAAGTTGAAGCCCGTAATCTTGACGGAATTTGATTTCAACATGACAGTGCCACTTGCCATGCAGCTGCTCAAACAATTTATCTATTGAGAGGTAATTTCGAAGACTAGCTAATTTCTCGTTTTGGATGGGTGAGTTGGCCGCCTAGATCGAGTGATATCACACCTTTAGACATTTTTCTTTGGACTTAAGTAAGGTCCAAAGTCTATGCTGACAAACCAGCTACGATTCAGGTTTTGGAAGCCAACATTGGACCCTCAGAATGCTCAGAATGGAAACCCTGAGGTATAGCTGCTCAAACAATTTATCTATTGAGGAATAATTTCGAAGACTAGCTAATTTATCGTTTTGGACCGGTGAGTTGGCCGTCTAGATCGAGTGAAATAACACCTTTAGACATTTTTCTTTGGACTTAAATAAAGTCCAAAGTCTATGCTGACAAACCAGCTACGATTCAGGTTTTGGAAGCTAACATTACGTTTGTCATTAAAGCCTTACCGGTCGAAATGCTCGATCGAGTCATCCAAAATTGGACCCTCAGAATACTCAGAATGGAAACCCTGAGGCATAGTTGCGGCCAACATTTGAAGGTCATTATATTTAAAAAAATAAATGCCATAATATGTCCTTTCAAATTACCAATAAAGATTCCTCACTTGATTTGAATTTTTATATTTTTTTGTTCTCAAATAATACCTGTAGATGGATCACCCTTTCGACTGACTTTGTCAATCATGTCACTAGGAAAAACAGACTATTGTTAACATTTAATACACAAAACACTAATACTTATAATATTAAACAAAAATTGCATTTTAAGCAAAGAAACACTGACTGAATGCTTGTTTTCAACTGATTTTTGTCTTAAGCTTACTTTTATGTTTATGCACCAGATTTCAGTAAATGTAGGCGATTCCATCCGTGTCCGTCTTATAGTTGTTTCTACTCTCTTTCGGTACGTCAATTATGTTTAACATTACTACTTCTGTAATTTCTTTAAAATAAAAACTTAAGGATATATTGTTTTAAAGCAATCGCACTATGCGGCAAAATGTAATCCAATGGCCAGTTCTATGTAAGCAGTATACGCAGAGAAAAAACATGGTTACTACATGGTTACGGCAATAATAATATGTTCTCCGCAATAAATATATTTCCGTCGCAACCATAGCATTGTTAACTGAATTTAGTTTTGACAATAGTATAATTGCTGCAATATTAATATTGTTGAAATGTAACAATAGCATTATTGCCAAATTTAAAAAATGAAAATATGGTTATAGCAACAATATAAATATGGTTGGTGCGACAAAAGTAGTGTCTTTAGCGTTTTATGTTAACAATAATATGATTACGGCAATCATACTGTATGACTGTAATTTTTCTTCATTTAAATATGCTTTTAAGAACAAATGTTATTGGTACGGATCTAACGCAATAAGAGTACTTTTTTTTATCGAAATTAAAATAAACAAGCTGCTTTGGCTTTGTTTAACTGAAATATTTTTAATAAAAACGCTTACGTTTATTTAAACTTATTTTTTCCACTGTGAAATAAATCACTTCTAATATTTTGAATTAAATGTATTTTTGAATAATTTTCATAATTCAAATCTATTGTTGACAACTTAAACCAATTCTAATAAATAATATTGGGGATCAAATCTACTTGTATTGTCGACAACTTACACAAGTTCTAATAAATTATATTGGGGATCATAGTATAATTGTGTGTGATCATACTAAGGTTGAAGGGATCATAACATCGTTGCGTGTGAATCATATTATGGTTGTGAGGATCATACTATGGTTGTAAGGATCATACTATGGTTGTGGGAATCATAGTATGGTTAAGTGTAAATCATACTATGGTTGTGGAGATCATAGTATGGTTATGTGTGAATCATACTATTGTTGTGAGGACCATAGTATTGTTATATATACCCAACAATAGTATTATTCTCTTCGAATATTGTCACCACAACCATACTTTTTTTCTGCGTGTAAATGAACCCTGAACACCATTGCACAGCGCAAACATAAAATTCGCATTTTTCCTTCTAACCAAGGATATCAAAACAAGAAGGATTAACAAGTGCTATTGATGCATATCAAAACACTTTTTGCCACTGTTGGTTTAGATCCACAACAAAACCAACATGTCTCAAATTAAAAATGAAAAATCCACCGAAATAACAATCGTCGATTCGTCGAAAACTGTGACACTGACACAATTACCAGGTACATGCAGAAAAATAAATATTTTTTTATTGCTGTTGTTCTTTGCTTGGATTGTTTTGCAGGACATACCCATAGTAATCGCTGGCAATAAATCGGATTTGGCTAAAACACCACGAGAGGTCAAACTAGAGGAGGCAACAGACTAGTTCTACTATGGATTGCCACGTTTAAGGTAAGTGTTACATACTGTTGTTGTTGTTTTACATATTTTTGTTATTGCTGTAGTGCCAGCAACGGATGCTGTTGTTAATGATGGTGTTGATGATGGTGATAGCACATTCATGCTCTGGTTCCATTGTGCTTTGATGGCTTGAACGGGTCATAATTTTATATTTGTTACTCACTCTTTTTCAGGTTTTGAGAAAAACGGGGGTTTTATATTGTACCATTAAATAAGGTTCACTACGGGTTGCTGTACATATGTGACCCGCAGAATAGAAAGGAACCTAAGGTTAAAAACCAGTTTTGTACAGGAGAGCCATTTTAAAGATTAGGCCCCTTTCTATTTGCGTTTAGAATCGTCGACTTCACTTTCATATAACGCGCTTTTCCTGGGAGGGAACACTTTTGGGGCAAGGGATCGGTCTCATTCGATGCTCAGATGTTGTCCACATCAAAAAAAGTAAAAAGTTAATGAAAAGTTTTGTCCAGGAGAGTCATTTTAAAGATTAGGTCCCTTTCTATTTGCGCTTAGAATCGTCGACTTCACTTTCATAAAACGCGCATATCTCTGGGAGGGAACACTTTTGGGGCATGGGATCGGTCTCACTCGATGCTCAGATGTTGTCCACATCAAAAAAAGAAAAAAAAAATGAAAATTGATTTTTTTACCCTTAGTTCCCTTTCTCTATGCGCTGTCACATATACACTAAGTGTAGTCTGGCGCCATCTGCCATTTCCATTGGAAAGTTTGACATTTTTTAGCATAAACGTACTCAGAACGTTTACAGTGACTTGAAAAAATTAATTTGAAAAAAAAAATGGAATTAACTCGTGAACATTTTCATGCGATCATTTTTTATAACTTTCGACGTGGATTATGACGACAAGAGTGCATCGGTGAACTTAAATCTTTGAATGGCGATGAAGCAACATCCTATAGCACCGTAAAAAACTGATTTAATGAATTCAATCGTGGCCGACGCTCGCTCAAAGACGAAAGTCGTCCAAAAATGGCCGTTATGCCAGAGAACATTGATGCGGTGCGTGAACTGATGATCCAAGATCGTCATGTGACAAACCGTGAGATTGAGGCATCCTTGGGCATTTTTTCAACCAGCATACATTCGATATTGCTTGAACGCCTGTCCGAAAAAAAGGTTTGTTCTCGTTTAACAATCGCTTAAAAAAACACTCGTGTCGATTGGTGCAATGAAATTTCGAAAAAAAAACGATCGTGGTGCTTCAAAAGACCTTTCTAAGATCGTCACGGGTGACGCATCATGGATCTATGCGTATGAGCCTGAAACAAAACATTAATCGACTGCGTGGGTCTTCGAAGACGAAGTTGCTTCCTCCAACGAAAGTTGTTCGTGGAGGAAGCACTTCGAAGCAAATGGTCGCCTATTTCTTCGGCAAAACTGGTCATATGGCAACTGTTCCGCTTGGGCAACGTAGGACGGTCAGTTCTGAGTGGCCACAATTTGTTTGCCTGAAGTATCCACAGAAATTCGAAAAAAGAACATTAGGAAGACGAATCATTGTGCACCATGACAATGCGAGCTCTCACACATCGGCTCAAACCCCCGGCCAAAACGTCGAATTGATGGGTACAGCTCTGTCTTGGCACCCAATGACTTTTTTTACTCTCGCACATCAAGAAAAAATGCGTGGTCAACGATTTTTTTCCAGAAGATGCTGTTGAAGCTTTCAAAAACCCTGGTTTGGTGTCTTAATCGGAGTGAAAAAAGTGCTTCAACAATTGGTTTGAGCGCATGGAAAAGTGTATTAATCATGCTGGATAATAATTTGAAAAACAATAAAACCATTTTTGATTCCCATTTTTATTATAAGGCCAGAAATAAAGACAGCATCCGTCTTATCTGAAAGTAATCATCATGGAAGGGGTCGCATTTAGATACCTTTAAGACTACTATTTTGTAAGTGTAACAAAAACGAGACTATGGTATCTAAACTGTAACCGCCTTGTCTCAATTTGTGCACTTGAGGTTACTAAGAATTCTATATTTCTTGGTATAAAACAATATTTTGTAACTACATTGATTTTGGCTAATGTATGCAGAATTAAATGTCAATATAAGTTGTAAGCTACTAAGCACTTACATATATAAATTAAATTTTGCTACAGAACACACGCGAGCACAGCAATAACTTTTGTGTAAATCAACATTTCGAAAATTATTTGCCAATTTTCATAAGGCCTTCCCGTTTCCTCCCTTCTCATAATCAATTAAATTATTTGAATGTTGAAGGTATTAAATGTTATAAAAACGCTTTGATGGAACACAATTCAATCGAAATGCGATTAAAATGTAGAGAATCAACAAACAAATTATCGTAAAATGCATCCATTGCATTGTCATATAAAACTCAAATAAACTGTCATGTTAGACGAGTTAACGAGAATGAGTGTCCATTACCATTCCTCCCTCTGCCGTTTAATGATAGATACGAGTACAGTCAGGACAGTATTGAAATTTGCATATGAAATTGTATACGTTAGTACTGTACCACCAACTGAATATAACAATAAATATCATGACCAGAGTTTATTTCGAAATGGGACGGAAGAGAAGCGATATTCCTTAATTAACTTTTTATACCGAACCATTAAATGCAGTAAAATAGTTGTACTTTTTAAATGTAATAAATGTGCTTTATTGCAGGCATTTTTTCTGACTTCTAGATTCTGTTGCACTAACCGCAATGCCACAAAAACTTTTCAATTTTATTTAGTATTTAAATGTCACAAAAAGTTGAAGATTTTTTTAAATTTCAGTCATGGAACACTAAGTGTTGCCTGACGCCATCTGCCATTTCCATAGGAAAGTTTTACATTTTTTAGCATAAACGTTCTAAGAACGTTTTGACGTACAATCATCTCTTGTGCTGTTTACAGTGACCCGAAAAATTCAATTTGGCAAAAAAAGGAATGAACTCGTGAACATTTTCCTTCGATCATTTTTCACAACTTTCGACGTGGATTATCACAATAAGAGTGCATCGATGAACTTAAATATTTGTATAGCAAAGAAGCACCATCCTATAGAACTGTGAAAAACTTGTTTAATGATCGTGGCCGACGCTCGCTCAAATACGAAGGTCATGAAGGTCGTCCAAAAACGCCGTTGCGCCAGAGAACATTGATGCCGAGCGTGAACTGATAATGCAAGATTGTCATGTGACATACCAAGAGATAGCGGCATCCTTGGGCATTTCTTCCACCAACATAAATTCGATATTTCATGAACATCTGGCCGTAAAAAAGATTTGTTCCCGTTGGATCCCGCACTATTTAACAATCGCATAAAAAAATTCTCGTGTCGATTGGTGCAATGAAATTTTGAAAAAAATACGATCGCGGTGCTTCAAAAGACCTTATGAACGTCTTTTGAAGTACCGCGATCGTTACAGGTGACATATCATTGAGCTATGCGTATGAGCCCGAAACAAAACAGCAATCGACCGTGTGGGTCTTCGAAAACGAGCCAAATCCAACGAAAGTTGCTCGTGGAAGTAGCACTTCGAAGCCAATGGTCGCCTGTTTCTTCGGCAAAAATGGTCAGGTGGCGACTGTTCCGCTTGAGCAACGTAGGACGGTCAATTCTGAGTGGTACACCACAATTTGTTTGCCTGAAGTCTTCGGAGATATTCAAAAAACGAACAAGAGAAGACGAATCATTATACATCTTGACAAATCGAGCTCTCACACATCGGCTCAAACCAGCGCCTTTTTGACAGGTCAAAACGTCGAATTGGTAGGGCATCCGCCATACAGCCCCGACTTGGCACCCAATGACTTCAAGAAAAAAGTTCGTGGTCAACGTTTTTCGTCGCCAGAAGATGCTGCTGAAGCGTTCAAAAACCATGTTTTGGAGGTGTCTCAATCGGAGTGGAAAAAGTGCTTCGACAATTGCACACATAGAAAAGATATGGTTACTATATGGTCACGGCAACAATAGTATGTTCTCTGCAAAAAAAAGTATGGCCGTCGCAACCATAGTATTGTTTTTAGAATTTCAATTTGACAATAGTGTGATTGCGGCAATATTAATATTGTTGAAATGTAACAATAGTATTGTTGCCAATTTTAAAAAATTAAAATATGGTTGTAGCAACAATATAAATATGGTTGGTGGAACAAGAGTAATGTTTTCATGGGTTTTATGTTAACAATAACAAAATTACGGCAATCATACCGGCAAAATTGTATTTTTTTAATTTGAAAATGTTTTTTTTACGAATCTTACGCAATAATAGTAAAAATAATTAAATTTTTTTGAAACAAACTACGAATTAGTATAAATGATATATTTTTAATACATTTTTTTTACCATTTAATAAATCACTCCTATTATTACATAACTTACCTAATAAAATTCTCTATTGTAAAATAAAAACTATGCCCAATCTTTACAAACGATTTTGGGGATCATAGTATGATTGTGTGTAAGTCTAATATGAATGTGAATAATGCTCTTCGAATATTGTTACCCCAACTGTACTTTTTTCCTGCGTGTGGTTTGAGCGCATGCAAAAGTGTATAAATCATGCTGGAGAATACTTTAAAAAACATTAGAACCATTTTTGAAAATAAATATTTGCATTCTGAAACAACCATATTAATTCCGGTTTCGATAAAAATTCGAATATAATCTTTTCCCCGGACACCGTCCTCTATTTTAGGGCGTCCGGGGCAGTCCTTATTCTTTTTCATCAAGTGTACGGGGTTGTCATACTTTTTGCACTTTTCTCCTTAATTTTTGTATTTGTAACTTCAGATTGAATAGTCAATTGCACACTTTGCAATCTACAAATTTTATTGCAAATACGAGTAAACAACAGTCCTTTGGAAACGCAAAAACATAATAAGGGGTTTACCAGTCAAGCTGCAACTATTTTTATGGAATTTGAAAAATATTGTTCAAAATCAAAATGTTCTGCTTTAAGCGGTGCACAAAAAATTAAATGGTGTTGGTTGTCCAGCCCATATATTCAATAAGGCAGTTCATAATGGCTACAACACCTTGTCTTTTGGTGTGGAATCTATTGTTTTCTCTATACTGTGAGAATGGCAACATTAAAAGACTTTTGCGAACAGTCAGAAATAGAATACTTCAAGCTACTTTACCATAGTAAAAAAGCAGTTTATAACCTGCTATTTAGCGCATACACGCAGAAAAAATGTATGGTTGTGATGACAATATTCGAACAGGATAATACTATTGTTGGGTATATAGTTGTACTACAACAATATTATGGTCCTCACAACAATAGCATGATTCAAATACAACCATACTATGATCCTCACAACCATAGTATGATTCACACGCAACCATGTTATGATCCCAACAACCATAGTATGATTCACACGCAACCGTGTTATGATCCCAACAACCATAAAATGATCACACACAATTAAACTAAGATCCCCAATATTATTTAATAGAATTTGTTTGAGTTGTCGACAATAGATATTATATTATTTATTAAAATTGGTTTCAGTTGTCAACAATAGATTTGAATTATGAAAATTATTCAAAAATACATTAAATTCAAAATATTAGGAGTGATTTATTTCACAGTAGAAAAAATAAGTTTAAATAAACGTAAGCGTTTTTATTAAAAATATTTCAGATAAACAAAGCCAAAACAGCTTGTTTAAAAAAATTTTAATTTCGATAAAAAAAAGGACTATTATTGCATTAGACCCGTACCAATAACATTTGTTCTAAAAAGCATATTTAAATGAAGAAAACTTAATATCATACAGTATGATTGCCGTAATCATATTGTTGTTAACATAAAACGCAAAACACAATACTTTTGTGGCACTAACCATATTAGTATTGTTGCTTTAACCATATTTTCATTTTTAAATTTGGCAATAATACTATTGTAACATTTCAACAATATTAATATTGCAGCAATTATACTATTGTCAAAACTAAATTCAGTTAACAATGCTATGGTCGCGACGAACATACTTTTGTTATGGAGAACATATTATTATTGCCGCGGCCATGTAGTAACCATGTTTTTTCTCTGCGTGTACTTAAGTTATTTAAACCCTTTAATAACTGTTTTCTGAACTTAGAAAGCACACCTAAATTTAAAAATACTTTTCGATAGTGATATTAGCAAAGCTTTTTTAGTTACAATAAATTCGTCAATGAACATGATTCAAAAATATATTAAAAAAAATCGAAAGATCTGATATTTCCTTGCTTGAAGTAAAGAAAGATTTAAAAGAAATATCAGAAAATTTAAAGAAAAGAATAGAAAATAATTTAATTCCAATAAAAGTTAAAGATATTATTATAATATAATATTTAGATGGAAAATGAAAGGGCTGAAATATATTCATGAACCTCTTGACAATTCGTAGCAAGAATTTAAAGAAATGTAACTCGTGATCCATTTCGAGGTTCTCTACTTGTATTTATAGAAAAAAAAGCCAAAAAATCAAATTAAATGGGGGATGTTTATTATCATTTTAAAGAACATTCTTTGGCATTTATTTGTTGAGGATTATGTCTATCAAATGTTGGCCGCGGGTATGTCTCAGATGGTCCATCCGTTGAGTCCAAGTGTCGATGACTCATTCGTGGATTTCGACTGGTAACTGGCGAATGGCACGCGTGATGTTTTGCTCCAAGGCCTGAATCGAAGCGAGTTTGTCCGCATAAAGTTTAGACTTTACATATAGTGAAATTATCTTTAGTATGTTAAAAAGAAAACGTGAAATTATCTGCTCACTGAGGTGTTCTCTCAATAAATCCATTGATTGATGCGATGTGTGGGAAGTGGCGCCGTCTTGTTGAAACCAAATGTCGTCGAGCTTCAATTTCAGGTATCAAATAGTCGGTTATCATGGCACGATAACAGTCGATATTTACGGTTACATTCTCACTGGCATCATTTTTGAAGAAATATAAAACGATGATTCCACCGGCCCACAAACCACACCAAACCGTTGCTTATACTGGATTAAGTGGCAGCTCTTGAACCTCTTCTAGATGGTCTTCGCATACATACCCATTGAGCCAGAAATGGGATTGCTGGCCATCTCGTTTTTGGCCCATTCATCACGATTTGCAAACGTTGTTCCGGAGTAAGTCTATTCATTATGAAATGGCAAACCAAACTAAGCATAAATCAAGTGACCAACCAAAAAGACCAACTCCAAAAAAAGTGTGGACAGATTGAAAACCACACTTCTAAAAAACCCCCTGTATGTACATGTGCTTAAATCAAACCATACATTTTTTTAACGAAGCCTGCAATAAAATTAAAGTTGCAGTTTGACTAAATTGGGGTGATGTATCTTTAGCCCGATAATTTTATCTATTTAAGAACATGTCGTTAAAAAAAAACAATAAAAACGGCGGCACCGAACAGTTCGGCGAGTTTAAGCTCCAATCTTTCACACAGTGTAGCTATACTATTTTATACCGGATGGATAGGATACTACTTCCTTGGTAGTTGGCGTAAATGGGTTTGGCGTAGTACGCTGTGGTTCAAATCATCGGGCATGCATTCAGTCCTCCAGATAGTGTGAATTATCAGATGCATGCACATTATCAGCTCGTCTCTTCCATACTTATACATTTCTGCCGAAACTTCATCGGCTCCTTCTTGAGACGGGTTATTGACTGTTTTGACCTCATCCGAAGTCTTTGGGGGACATTCAACTCCATCCTTTGTTATTGGTATCACATTGGATCTTCAGCCGCTTGTGGATCCTGAAAGTGAATAATGCAACTTTTAAGTGCTGGTGCGTGCTATGTTGAGATTAATGTCAAGTCGTATTTCAATACTGAGTCGCAAACTCTCAGCTACTACTTCCCAATTCTCGCCATAGCACACCGAACTATAACGTAGACCGTAAATGTTGTCCAACTATAACGGAGACCATTGCACGGCAGTCTTACAAACCTGTATAGAGTAGACGGTTTAAAGCCTCATATAGGCCAAAGTTTAATTACAAAAAACTCACATTGGGTTTTAAATGTAACAGAGAGACTTTATTGGTTCGCTGAGTAGTATTTCAGGATGTTGCAAACGGAACTACAAACTTATACGATATATACACCCCATCCTCTGGTGAAGAGTAATAATGAAATCATGTCATTTCATTTTAAAGATATGGCACAACAAAATCGGTTGGTGTTTCTAAGTCCTTAATTTTAACGAAAACTGCAAAAATCTCTTTCTGAAGTATTTTCCTTTTGACGGTTCTGGCCTCAAAAAGAACCCTTAATATGAAATAAAGATAAAAGACAGACAATAGACAATGATTACTTTCGAATTGCCATTCAATACGGCAAGAATGATTGCCCGAAATATCAGTCAGTCGCATTATCCTAGTGACAATATGAATAATTATCGGCCACATCTAGGAGTGTGCTCACATTTCTATGGCATACAATTTCAATTATTAATCATTCTGATACGATGCGATATGAAAGAGTATATGTGACGCGCAAAAAAGAAAGGGACCTAAGGTTAAAAACCAGTTTTGTTCAGGAGAGCCATTTTAAAGACTAGGTCCTTTTCTATTTGCGCTTAGAATCGTCGACTTCACTTTCATAAAACGCGCATATCTCTGGGAGGGAACACTTTTGTGGCATGGGATCGGTCTCATTCGATGCTCAGATGTTGTCCACATAAAAAAAGGAAAAAAATTAAAATTGATTTTTTTACCCTTAGGTCCCTTTCTCTATGCGCTGTCACATATGCCAATAATATTTCGTAATTTATATGTTACAAATTGAAAAATCACCATCAGTTCACGTTGATGGAGCACATGTCATATCGGCATATTGAGTATTCAAATAATTGAAATGGCTGGAAATGAATCGTGTTTCTATAATAAGAAATAATCGATATAAATGTAGACGTATCTAGGTGTAGGAGTCTAAATTAACTCTGCTATGGAAATAAATACGCCTTTACTAAATATGCCCACTGTGGGATGCAATAAAGAATCCAATACGCCTTATGGTAGCACATAGGCCAGCGGACCATCTGTGCATATCTCTGTTTGACTGAAATACAGATTCCATACACAACCAATTTCTGCCTTGTCAAGCAGGATGCATAAAATAGATCTTTGACGTCAATGCCGAAAGCAGAGTAGGCCTTCCGACAAGACATTCTCTGCGACTCCGAAAGGTCCGATAAACGTCTGCCCTTTGGGTTTAAGCCGGCATTTTATTATATTAAATTTAATAAGACGGATATTATTAATAAAGCCACACTCACAACAGATAGCGGACGCCTACTCCACAAAGCTATGTCAACTACTCCTTGCAAAATACCTCCTCCTAATGACATCAGCGCTCAGAGGCAACACTTACTAGAATCCATTACTAAAACCGAAGAAGGATAAATTGGTTACCATTACGCCAAAAAAGGAATTAGGAGTGTAGGAACGCGACATAAGCAAAAAGCACAGCTTACAAATCAACACTGGAGCCTATGGCGACGGGAGCAGTGTTGGAGCCATATCAGCAGTAAAAAGGACAGGAAAATCTCCTATTCCGAGGAAAGACGAGACAAATGGAAGACGCCAATGTGATAAGATCGAGTTGTACCGCAACAGAAACGACACCAGCAAATTTTATTAACGAGCCAAGCGGCTTAAGGTCTTGTCGATGACAGCCACACGTTACGGATCACAGATGATGGAACTCAATGTCCACCCCCGACCCAGGAAGACGTCAAAACAGCAATAACCTGGCCCAATAACAACAAAGCCACAGAAACCGACGGAGTTCCGGCGGAGCTACTTAGTAGGGATATAAATACTGTTACACACGTTTTATGCTGTAAAATAAAAAGTGCTGAATGTTTTTGGACCAAATATTTTTTAATATATTTATTGATGTATATTGTATCCAAAAAGAAACTACTTATTCAAAATATCCGCCTTTTGCCTTTACACACGCCTTAAGTCGCACTGGCCAATCGTCAATAGCTGCACGAACCTCGTCCATTGGAAAATTGGCCACAGCTCCAACCAAAGCAGTCTTAAGAGATCCAATGTTGGGGTATCTTTTGTGGCAAACCTTGTCCTCTAAAACCGTCCACAATTTGTAATCCAATGGGTTCAAATCTGGACTGCATGAGAGCAATTCTTCAGAGGAAATAAACGCTGGCAAATTATTTCGAAGCCAGGCCTGGGACGTTTTAGCCTTATGGGCCGACGCAGAATCCTGCTGGAAAGCCCATGGTTGGTTTTGGAACAGGGAATTGTTAAGAGGCTTCACAACAGCTTCCAAAACGGTTTCTTTGTAAACATTGGCCGATGTTTTGACTCCTTGTTCGCAGAAATGCAGGTCAGTGACCCCATCGTAAGAGGCAACCATGACCGAAGCTGGGTGATGACCCTTTTCCACCCTTGGGATCAGTTCAGATGCTTCCTTAGATGACCGCGCATACACTCAATCATTTTGCTTGTTAAATTTTTCCTGAACGGTAAACATTTTTTCATCGGTTAACAAAATTTTTCTTTGCTAGTCATCAGCGTGCTTCACCAAAAGACGTTTGCATTTTTCGATCCTATTTTTTTAAAGCTGCAGTTAATAAATGTCCGGTACGTCGTTTGAAAGCCCCAAGTCCCAAGTCTTTTTTAATGATTCGACTCATGGACTTTTGCGTGATATTCATCTCACGGGCCATGATTTTCTGGTTTCGGAGCGGATGTCTGTGAATTCTTTATTTAACGGCTTTGATGACATGCGGTGTTCGAACAGAGCGTGGGCGGCCCGACCGGTGGCGGTCTTTTACATCTCCAGCCTAATCAAACAGTTTTATGCATCGGTTGACGAACATGCGGCTAATCCCTAGTGGCGGAGCGTTTTGAAAATATCACTTTTTTTCATTTCACACTCGAAAAGCGCTATTACAGCAATACGGTTGTCATTAACTGACCACTCCATGATAAAAGTTGAAACAATTTTAAAATCCCGTTACAGACTAACGCTATTGAGGTTAGCTTTCAAAACTCATATGACATTAACGGGGTATGTTCAGTTCTACTATTGAAATGGGTGTGTTCAATGTTGTAACAGTATTTATGTCCCTACTAAGTATATGAGTCTGAAGGAGACAAACACTATCTGGAAGACCGAACGCATGCCCGATGATTGCAAACTCAGAGTACAATACCCAATTCACAAAAGGGAGACCAAACCGCTTGCGCTAACGACCGCGGAATAAGTCTTCTTACGTATAAAAAAATATCAACTGTACTGTGAGAATGATTTGTAGTAGGTGTCTCTGGATTTCAGGATCTTACCCAAACACTAGGTTTTGCCAGATTGTCGGCCTTTGTTGGTATGCTGGCATTTAGCGCGGCTAAGCGTCCAGGTTGCTTGTTCTTGCCAGCAATCTGGCCATGGAGACAGGTACAAAAACACAATCATACCAGGCTGAAAATGAATTTAAACACAGGGGACAACACGAAAGACACGGACCCAAAGCAAGACAGAAAGTAAAAAAGAAAATAACAACTCGGAAGTATGTACTCACTTCAACCATCACGGACACTCAACTTCTTGGAGTCGGAAATCCAACTCTTAATGGAGAAAATCCTCGAAAACGCAAATGTTAATTAAATGTGCACAATTAATACCGAGAGCCAAATCCTTTCTCTGTATGCAGAGGTCATTGACATTGTCGGCAAAACAGAGCGAGATGTAACTGGAGCTTTTTTATAGATTTAAGCAGAGTTGTCTAAGATGGATATGATGGAAAATGAGGGCAAAACCAAAATGATGCTGGCGCCGCGACAAAAAAAAATTGAGTTTTTCGGCCAGAAGGTGCAACGTCGAAGTAGTAGAGGAATTCTTGTGCCTGGGATCCGCCATAAACCCAAAGAACGATGTCAACACTTAAATAAAACGAAGGATCAAGTTGGCGAATAGATGTTATTTTTGGTTCGATAAACAGCTTAAGAACTGAGCCCTCTCTCGAAAAACGAATTCTATGCTTTACACTGATACTACCCGTGCTTCTTTATGACGCCGAAACCTGATGTTATAAAAGTGGCAGACTTTGAAAAAAAAAAATCCTTCATAAAATCTGCTGTCAGCTGCGTGGGCCAGGTTTATATACTTCGGACGAACTGAGAGCTGTAAAAAATTGATCCCGACGTGAATGTAGTTAAGCGCATTTAAATACAGCGATTACGCTAGCTTGGACATGTTGGTTGAATTGAGACAAACGCTTGCTTCAGAAAGCATTAAACGATAATTACCAAGAAAATCGCAGACAGGGAAGAATGTGACTCCAGTGGCGAGACTAAATAGAGGATGGTGCAAAGGTCCTTGTAATTACAAATTGGAGGAAGCACGCCCAAGACCGCAATCTTTAAAAACCATTTATAGAGCAGGCCTGCACTAAGAAGAAGTTGTGGAGCCAGCCCAAATAAGTAAGTGAGTAAATTTTTATAAGAGAATGACATCGTTCACTTAAGTACGCTCTATCCTCTATAAAAGACAGGTTATCCTTACCAAATGTCCACTTCAGAGTCGTGGTATTTTGGAAGGTGTGCACTACAATCATTCACTGAAACGAACAGCGTTTACGAGAAGAGTTTAGCTTCTAAGTCTGGCTGTTTTACGGAACATCTAAAAATGTTGCGCGGGTTCTCCTCTTTGGTACCCCGAACTTCTGCTCTCATATTTAACTCTGACTTTAAATATTTTAGCTTAAACGCTGTGAAATTTTCTTTACACTAAATCAGCCAGTTAGAACTAAGATAAGAGATTTTTCAAATTTTTCCATTCCAAATTACGCCACTGTGCCTTATGGTGACATTGATTAAAATCCCATGTTTATTTGGCGTTTAATATTCCCACCAAAATTAAACTGTCACATCGAAAAGAACTTATATTGCTTTTGTCTGCTAAGTTTTATTTAAATTTCTTTCAACTCCATGTTAAATTCAACAGAAATCCTCTTTAAAAAATTTGCAGATAATAATAAGAGCAAAAACTAAAGTAAAAGTTCAGAGTTTGCAAAAATTGCAAATGTTTGCTAGTGCTGTTTTACAAAGTTTTTCTCCCATCCTGTAGCTTAACCTAAATTTACAAACTGCAACAGAATTCCACGAACAGAGGAAGACACACACACACGTATGTACGAGTCGGAGTAGAAATCGAAACCATAAACTGAAAATGCATAGTATTTGTTGGCAGTAAATTGTTTCCAATTTTTTATTTGTAGATCATAATACGGCAGGATATGCCATGGCTGAATGGTTGCACTGTTTTCTTCTTTTCTTTTGAATAAAAAGTTTTAAAAAATCCTATAAAGGGTATGGGTTATTGAGAAAAAATGCAGACAAACAATGGTAGGCGAAATACTTTTGGCTATTGGGGCAAATTCATTGTTTAACTATAAACTAGTAAAAAAATAAAGTCGAGCGAGGCCGACTATATTATACCCTGCACTACTGAATGTTCGAAAAATCAACTTTTCAGGTACGTTTTTAAACCAAATTTACACAGATTTTAAAACTTACGTCATATTTGAATTTGTGAGGAAACTGCATCGGTATATGTTATCTAAAAGCCACAAAGGTACAGAAGTACTTTCCCGTTGAAAGTACATCAGCTTTTAAAGATAAATTTTACATCCGATCTTAGGCAAATTTATATACCTTTGTGCGTTAAAGGAAGCTTACTACTAGCCTTGGTGAGAGTAGACTATACGGGCTTTTGTTTTAATCTCGCTTCCACATCAAGGTCCCCCCCCCCTACCTTGGTTTTTCTACATTTCAAGTCACATATTGAATCGTTTGTACGCAATTTTCTTACGTTATATGGGACGAATTTATAACTTTAGTGAAGGTAGAAAACTTGGCAGACATTCTCTAAAAGCATCCATAATAACCCACACTCCCTATGCGCCACATTTTAAATTAGATTCCAGCTCAACAGAAGCAAATCGCGATATGTTTGACCAGTTCCTGTCCGGGATAAAATTAGACACGATCAATCCATATGTTCATAAAGACCCAACTTAATATGCTCTTTTGCTATCGAAGTCACATATTAAGTCCGACCTAGCTGAAGCATCATAGCCCAATGCTTACATGTCCATTATAAGAAAGTTTTTTAATCTGTTCAAGAACAGACTAAATTGTTCCAAACCGAAAACCAACACTTCGGTTTTATGCCTAAAACCGACAGTCGGTTTCTTGAAAATAGCTAACACCCCACTTGTTGGTTTATCCGGTTTTTTGCTATTCGCTTTTTTTTGGGTTTCGGTTTTTTAGCTGTTGAATGTAAAATTAAAGAATTTTCTGTGTTTTACGTACACATGTAATACGAGGGCGACCGCATAAGTAACTGGCCTAACATAAAAAGAACCGTTTTTTTTGGAATTATTATTATTTATTTTTCAACATAATCTCCTTCCAACTCAATACACTTCATCAAACGTTTTTCAAGTTTTTTAATTCCATCCGAAAAATAAGATTTTTCAAGACCTTCAAAATATGCCTCAATTTCAGCAATAACCTCGCTATTGGACGAAAATTTTTGCCACCGAGAATTTTTTTTAAATTTGGAAACAAGAAATAATCAGAAGGAGCTAAATCTGGACTATTAGGTGGATGCGGAGCAATTTCAAATCGTAATTCGGCCAGTTTTTGTTGAGTTAAAAATGCAGTGTGTGAAGGAGCATTATCTTGATGAAAAAGAACTTTTATTTCTAAATGCCGTCGTTTTATCTTGATTTCTTCACTCAACCGATCCAATAATGCACAATAATATTCACTATTTATAGTTTTTCCTTTCTTAAGATAATCAATAAATATTATACCCCTTGCATCCCAAAATACTGTGGCCATTACTTTTCCTGCTGACTTAACAGTTGGGACCACTTTTATCAGCTTCTATCCATTGTTTTGACTGTTCTTTGCATTCTGGGATGTAGTGATGGATCCATGTTTCATCAACAGTTATGAATCGGCGCAAGAACTCTATTGGATTACGCTGATAAATCGCTAAAAACTCCTCGAAATTGGTCCAACGGACGATTTTTGGGGCAAAGTCAACAAACGCAGCAGCGGTCTTGCGGATAGCTTTTTCATGTGGAGTTCATCATGTAAAATGCTCCAAACTTGTTTTTCGTGTATTTTAACAATATCAGCAAGTTCTCTGAGCTTTATTCGTCTATCTTTAGTCACTTCATTAAATATTTTTCTAATGTTTTCAATAGTAGTAGCAGTTTTCGGTATTCCAGAGCGTTGTTCATCTTCCGTACTTGAACGACCCATTTTAAATTGTTGAACCCAGGATTTCACGGTGGAGTATGATGGTGCATTATCACCATGAACAGAATCCAATTCATCTTTGATTAATTGTGACGTATAACCTTTCATATAAAAGTGTTTAATTACCGTACGAAACTCTTTATTTTCCATTTTTCAAAATTTATAAAACTTGTTTACTTCAATCACCTGTAACAAAGAAAATAACCATTAAATATTTCGGAAATTTTGACAGATGGCTTATAAAAGATTGCTTTTAAAAAACAAAAAAGTTGCTAGTAAAACAGAAAATGTGCCAGGCCAGTTAGTTTTGCGGTCGCCCTCGTACATTAGTAATCTAAACTCACCTTTAAGGGTACAGATCGACTCAAAATCACCAGTTGATTCGATTTTACCATATACTCGTATGCCGGACCATCCCTCCAGTTGTCTGCTGTCTATATAAAGTTTGTTATTAATCTTCAACTTGTAATTGTTTCTCTGATCTTCATTAAATTTGCCAAAGTAAGTTTTTTGGACCAAGGACGGACACTGTTAAAATTTAACAAAAACGGTTCAGCTCCCACATATATGTTAATCTGATTTTGTTTCTTGCTCTAGGAGCCACATAATGCACCCAATCTTTATGAAATTTGGCTGTGGTATGTTTAGAAAATAGGTTACAATTTAGCTTTCACACATATCTTAAACCGATTTTAGGTCTTTAGCTTTAAAAGCCACATATTACATCTGTCTTTATGAAATTTGGCACAGTTCGATCAGTAATCACCACATATAAGCATCGGATATATGGGATATATTATATGGCCCAGTTGCAGAGATCCCTTCCGATTTTAAATGCAACCGCTCTCAAACAACCACATTATTATTAGGCTAATTTTTTGATATAGTCCCAGTACAAATTGTCTAGGAACTCAAAACTATCTCCCAATATATACGGACATAAAATAACTATAAAACTTCTTACAATGGCAAAAAAATATCTATGCAGTATTACTACGTTTGGGTGAGGGAAATCAAGTTCGAAAATATGACCCTTTTAAACATGGACAACACCTGACAAATTCAAGGGGTCTAAAAACCTATTTTAATTGGCTTTTCTGCACATTCAGAAGAGAAGGGTGTATGATTGTGTGGTGAACGATTTCCAACCAAATGTTTTTTTCTTATAGTGATCATAAAATGTTCGCTGGGATAGTCTATCCATCGCTTAATCGTTTTACAACCGATGCTTTGCATAAAACCATTTAAGATAATTACACATCTATTTATAGATGAGAAGTAGGTTACAGTGTATCTGGTCTACCAATTCCTTTAGTCGCACCCCACGCCAAGCTTGACTTAGCACCATGGATATGTATCGGATTAGTCTCCACCAAGTCCAGGTTCAAAACCTGCGCGGACTCTCAATTTTTTTTTTGCTATGCAATAATTCTTTTTGTGAGTCATCTATTTCCTAAAGAAATGCGACAACAGTAAGAAGGGAAACCGGTTTAATGTGCATGTAGGTGTAAGTTAAGGCTTAATCCGGACTTAATCAAGAGACAATTGATTCCATAACAGCTAGGCATCGTTGACAGTAAACGAAGACTGACTACTATATATTTTTATAATTATACAAACTTAGCCATTTGGGAGTTTTGTTTTTTTTTTCTTGGCTAAACTCAACTATTTAGTTTCAGTTTCTAAATTTTGTATTTTGTCAAAACGGAAGTCTATAATAATTTTGTTTATGCCCATGATTATAGGAACTATTGACTTAAAGTAGACCTGAACCCCCACCCGACTGTTAGCTAGCTTTTTAATGGCTCCCAGTCTACTTCGTTCCCTAAAACAACCAAACAACCGTGATTTCATCTTCTGGTGTATATCATTTTACCCTATAATATTATTCCAATTTAGGTAAGATAAAACGCCTGGTAGGTAATTGAATTGACCTACTTAGTTTCGATTAAAAATCTCATGGCCCACAATTGTAATGTCCAATTGTCGGCCATGTCCGAATTAAGCTATTCAACAAGATTATTTTTGAATAAAGAACAAGACTCTGTTCGCAGCTGGTGATTTATTTACATTCTTAGAGTCTAGAAATGGGGCAATTATTTTATTTCTGATTGGGGAAATATTTTTCATTCTTCCATTAAGGCGAACACCGGAATGTTGGCTTTTTTCGGTTTTTTCTTTATAAAAAAAAACCCGACGGTCGAATTTCAAAAAAAGTTTTAAAAAAAACAGAAATGACCATATATTATATGTTACTTTTATAGCTTCATGTTCTCAAAGGGTTTTTGTGTAGGGGTTATATCCAAACATGACCTGATGGTGCCAATTTTCGTTGAACTCGTACTTAAGTTCAACAACATTCCATCAGGAGCCAAAGGAACTACTATTAAAACAGTGAACTGTGCATCGCATAATTCTTAGACTACCTAACCGAGACCTACAGATAAATGATAGCTCAGAACGACAAATGTAGTTCATAAAGACGTTTTTACATAGATTAGAGATTTATATCTTTCTCGTAAAGTTGCCGGCATTGACGAGGAAGCAATTCGTACGCTGAAAATTTTTTAGAAGTTCTTAACCGTAGTTTTACTTGTATTAGCTGGAATGATAGTCGGACACATTAGCCATTTCTATACGGCGGCCCACGATGGGCGCTTACCTGAGAATTTTATTTAAAATTTAATTTTATTTTCACACTCTGACAAACTCTGGGCAAGCGAATATTAACGAAAAATTTTGAAAAATTTTTAACTGTACATTTTTATGTAAAGGGGTTTTTTTTGGACGTGTGGTTTTGAATCTGGCCACACTTTTTTCGGAGTTGGTCTTTTCGACAGCTGTTATATAATTTATGTAAGTTTGGTTTGCCATTTCATAATAAATAGACTAAATAGTGGCATAAAACGACATGGCCACCGATCCTGATTTTAAAAAAAATTTTGTTCAGCGATGAAGATCATCTTTAATTGAATGGGTTACCATAATTGTCGCATTTGGAATAATAAAAATCTACAAGCCGTTGTTGAAACGTAGTCACATCCTCAGAAAGTGTCTGTTTGGTGTGCTCTATGGGCAGAGGGAATCATTGGTTCATATTTCTTCAAAAAGAAGACGGCTATAATGTTACAGTCAATGGGAAACGCTATACTTAAGAAGTAAGTAGAGCCGCGATTAATGACTTTTTCGTGCCGGAATTGGAGTATGTTGATGTGGACGGCCTTTGGTGAGCGCATTATATCGTGTCGTGGCGCTGGACTATTTTTGTGGGTTTATGTGAAGTCTCTTGTCTACGCAGATAAGCGCGACACGATTGACGCCTTGGTGGAGAATATTCGGAACTTTATTGCTCACATAAGGCTCCAATGTTGCGAAAAATAGGCGAAAATTGGTACTCCCGGCTGGAATTTATTCGAGCCCGCCGCGGAGGCAACTTGCCCGGAGTCACTTTTAACACATAATGGCAAATCCTTACCTTTATAATATGTAAAGCTAAATTTTTTTTGCCACATCATTAAATTATGTGCATTTTTCTTCTTCTTGAAATCCACATGTCTGAAAAAACACCCTGTTCATTGTAAAGTAAATTATATTCCTTAGTGTTTTTCTTTTTTGGCATCTGAACATACTTATTGTTTCATTGTATTGCTGATGTTGGTATTTACGGCGCAGAAAATCAGGAAGGCACCAGGCACCACCATATGATATGAGTATAGGCATGTCCACATTCACATTAGTTTACTTCAAAAAAATCTTACATTCATTTTAAAAATCATACACCCTATTACTAAAGAATATATGGTGCTAAAAGTTGACAAGATGACGTGGCTGGGCCCATACAACCTTAAATTTTTAACTGCTATATTACGTAAACTAGTACCGCTATGACAATAGTAGTTAGAACATATGATGTTGGTATTAAAAGAAACACAGCATTTTAGAAAAGATGCAGGTGCCAAGCCCCCTTGACAGAATTTGCATATTGGACCGTAGAGGGTATATAAACTTCGGCACGGCCGAACATAATTTGTCCACTTATTTAATGTTTGCTCTTTTCCAACAAAAAGTCATGCACTCGGAAGAAACAAGAAGAAATGAAAGCCATGCATAAGTAAGGCAATGGCCGCTCCACCAGAGATACACTTCCAGGGATGATGTGGTGTTAACAAATGCAAACCACATACAACACATTCCGTCAGATGCACATAAATAATGCGCTCACATAGGAGAAACAAGCTTAAGTTGATATCGTGGTTTTCACTACTCCCAAAACAGTCACGTTCACTGACAAAGAAAAAAACACATGCCTGAAAGGATTATTTTGCGGAATATCGGCGAAAAGAACTTTTGAAAATATGAAGTTGAATTTTGCAACGGCGGGCGCATATGGTCTTTGTAATCCCGCGCCTCTGAAAATTTGTATTTTATAAATTTGTTTGTAAAATATGTCTAAATAAATAAATGAATTAGTCAACTACAAAAGTCCGAAGCCTCTTCTTAAAGGCATGATTTGGTCAGGTTGAAGTGACTATCAGTAGCGTACTACACCAAATCTTTTCAAGATCCATTGCCTGATTTATTGGATGCCCAGTATATGGATTATACTTATACTTATATATATATATGGCACTCGTCGCTCCTACCCTATTGACTTCAGAATTATGGATCTCAACTCCGAGATCTATTGGTCAATGAATATAAGCGGAACAAATGACTAGATCACTTAAAGCAGTGCATGTTATATTTCGAAATTAGTTAATAGTGGACAACAGTCAAAGCACTCTTTAACCCTAGGATGTCGGAAAACCGTCACGTTCGGTGACAGACCAGTGCCAAATCCAAAGCAGTGCGTAGGCAAAAATGATAGTATTGCGTCGTATTCATACTCTCCCACTCGAAAAAGAAACACCCAACTTATCTTTGATGAAGTTTCCAATATCATCTGTTTGGAATCTCAATTGATGTTAAAGCACATGACCAAAGTGCATAAATTGTCGTTAGCTACTCACTTAGTAAAGGAGAATCGTACAGCCGATCTCCTTTCGCCAGTAGCAAAGACGCTTGAAGCGCATATAGAAAGGGACCTAAGGGTAAAAAAATCAATTTTCAATTTTTTTCTTTTTTTTGATGTGGACAACATCTGAGCATCGAATCAGACCGATCCCATGCCCCAAAAGTGTTTCCTCCCAGAGACATGCGCATTTTATGAAAGTGAAGTCGATGATTCTAAGCGCAAATAGAAAGGGACCTAATCTTTAAAATGGCTCTCCTGAAGAAAACTTTTCATCAACTTTTCACTTTTTTTTTGATGTGGACAACATCTGAGCATCGAATGAGACCGATCCCATGCCCCAAAAGTGTTCCCTCCCAGAGATATATGCGTTTTATAAAAGTGAAGTCGACGATTCTAAGCGCAAATAGAAAGGGACCTAATCTTTAAAATGGCTCTCCTAAACAAAACTGGTTTTTAACCTTAGGTCCCTTTCTATTGTGCGCGCCACATATACGCATTTCTTCCAATTGAGGCAAAAATGTTAAACATACCGACTACACAAGCTTCCTCTGATATAGAGATTCGAGTACAGGGAGTGCAAAATTCCTTTGCACAAAATTTTCTGGAATAATTCATATGCAAAAAAAAATTCAGTGCCTACTCTTATACGAGAAAGAGACTACCAGCTGGGCGTTGTGCAGACATTTGTTTGTGTTAAATTTACATTTAAAAAATTGGTTATTCAGTAGAATTGAAAAGAAAACATGGCAAAAAATTTTGTAAATTAAAATAGACAAAAGCTCAGTTGCCAGAAGCAGAAGAAGTAAATATCTACATACTAGGGAAAACACATGCGAATTTTCGTCAATCTTGTGGCAATATAAAAACTTATAAACTTTGGTCAGAGCAGAAAAATGTTTACGATTCCAAAAGAAGGCAAACAAAGGATGGTATTTTATATTGACAAATTTTAATAAATAAAATATATTATTTTCTACACGTACTTAAAGATATTCAATTCGAATCTATTACGAATGAAATTAGGTCAATGATTATAGAACAAACTACGAATTTACGTAGGTTTTCTCTTACACAAATAACAACTAAAAAACCAACGAGGAACTTCCCTAAAATCACATAGTTATGCGCGATCATTTGTAAGGTCGTCCAGATTGAAGGTTGTATGCTCCCCACCATGGATTACGTTCCAGTATGGCAGAGTATTTGGAGATATTGCTGTTAGATGTGGGTGCATATTTTATATAACCTAATTTTCTGGACACTATGGATAATTGGCGTCTATTACAATCAATTGGCCTCCATTAAGTTATATTTAGATACGTGAGAAAGCTTTATTGTTTCAGAAATGTGCTTTTTGTAGCGGTAGGGCCTAAAATCAGGGGAATGAGTTGTCAGACTTTTAACTAAATCTGAACCAACTTCAAAAGCAAACGTCTTTGGTCCAAAAAAGAACTTGTGCCAAATTTCGATAAGATAAGGAAACAATTGCGATTTGATTACAAGTATTATATGGATAGCAGAAGGAAAGGACTGTCATTTTGGGGGTTTTTTAACGTAAAAAACCGGCATTGACCGACATTCTGGTTTAAGCTATATTCCTGGTTTTAGCTATATTCTGGTTTTAAATATTCTCAGATTTTTTTAACAAGGTTATATTTGAATTTGTGTGAAAACTTAATTTTTTGGTACCCTTAGTTTTTTGGTTATGTCCTTGTTTGAGAACTGGTTAGATTTTTTAGACGTCAACCAAAATTATTCAAACTGCAAATATAATTTTATTTGAATATAAAACTTGTTATAGTTATTTTAAAGATATATGTCCATGTTTATGAGAAGGTATTTTTTGCCCTTTGACATTTTTTACGGGTACTTTATCCACAATAAGCCTATATTACTCAAATCGGTCCAAATGTAGTTGTTTGTCAATCGCAATATACACGTACCATGCCAAATTTGATTGAAATTGGAATTAAAATGGATATTATAAAACGGTCAAATGCTATATCGTAAAAGATCGTTGCTTCAGTAGATCGATCGCAATGAACTGTACCCAATTTCTTTTATATATGATGCATTATGTGGCTTCTAGAGCTAGAAACATAGGCAACTTTATCTCCGCGTAACACAGGGATCCCCAAAAATAATATTCTAAAAGACTCCTTTTAAACTACAAGATGTAGCAAAAGTATTAACCCAACGTTATTTTGATGTATTTTTTTAATGATAAACTTTAGTTCAGCTTGTGAAATTTGTTTATTAGATACATTATATTTTAACATCAAGTTGAGAAAATGATATTGGCCGAGTGGCCGCCACCAGAGTTGTTGCGTGCCCATTTTATGGAATTTTCCATCACTTTTGCCAAAACTTTGCGCGACAGGTTCTCGCATGGCTGGCAGATATTCTCCTAAAGGGTTGCAAGACTTCAAGGCTGGTTAATATAAACCCGCAATATACCCCATTTAAAAAATTCTGGCCAGTGAAGCGACCCGGAAATGCTTCCTTATGAATATAGCTTGTGACTTAACTAGTGTGCGCCGTTACACCATCCTATTAGAAAACAAGTAAAAAATGTTAAGTTTGGCTGTGCCGAACTTTGGATACCCTCCACCAGATTCCCTAATAAAACCAAATTTGGTGCGGCAGTATGTTCTATATAGAAATCTTAATGTGCAAAATTTCATTTCGATACCTTGTGGTGAGTTATCGTCATTTTATTTCTCAAAGCCCATGAGACCGTTTGTGTGGGAGGTACCAGTAGGACTTTTCCGATCTCAACAGAATTTGGCGCAGAGGTGTGTTCTATAAAAAAAAATTTTAATCTCGACAGGTCAAGTTTGTAGTGAGTTATTGTCATATTATTTTTCAAGGCCAATGAGGCCGTTAGTGTGGGAGGTACCAGTAGGGCCTTTCAGATCTTAGCCAAAATTAGCGCAAAAGTCTGTTCTATATATTAATCTTTATGTCGAAAATTTCGTCTCGATAGGTGAAGTGTGTGGTGAGTTATTGTCATATTATTTTTCAAGACCCATGAGATCGTTATTGTGGGAGGTACCAGTAGAACTTTTCCGATCTCAACCAAATTCAGCGTAGAAGTGTGTTGTATATAGAAATCTTGATGTGTAAAATTTCATTTCGATAGGTCAAGTTTGTGGTGAGTTATAGTCATCTTATTTCTCAAGGCCCATAAGGCCGTTTGTATCGGAGGTACAAGAAATAGTGGCCCAATCTAAACCATTTTTACATAGATGATTGCGCCTATATAGGGATTATTATTTGCATAATGTCAGCGATTTTTCTCAAGAAACTGAACGGGCATTTCCAAATAAAAAACTAATTATTATGAGGTAGTGTCGGTTGAGGGTCTCTAACACCAAGTTTCTGTAAAGCTATATAACCCATTTTCAATACCAACCATACTAGGTTAACTACAAATGTTTGTGCCAAATTTCAGCTCCCTAGCTGTTTTTGTGCATGTTCTATCTTGTTTTCAACAGACGGACAGCCGGACAACATGGCTAGATCGTCTAAGAATTTTACGAGGATCAAGAATATATATACTTTGTTGGGTATCTGATGATTGTTTCAAGGTGTTACAGACAGAATGACAAAACTAATATACCCTCCATTGTATGGTGGAGGGTATAAAAATGTTCTTCAGTCCCAATTCGTGCAACTGTGGAAAAAAAAATTTCATAATCATGGCACTATAGCTCGCCAAAAAAAAAGACCTGATGACTTATCCTGCGTAAACAGCACATCACAGTAACTTTTACCGGGTGTAATGGCTCTTCTCGGATGATAAATGGATTTACGGTGCCCCAGAAGAATTATTTTGTTTATTCAGGTAACCGCTTAAAACGCAAAGACCCTTACCGCTCATGACAAAAATCGTCCACCTCTTCGTTGATATTCGGGATAACTTCAGCTTAGCTTAGACATGTTTTGCGGTCAACAGGTAACAGCTGATGCACTGTCTGCACCAAAATTCTGCGTAGGGTCCCAATTGCGTGCACGTCGTCCGGTCGATATTCTGGTCAGACCTGGGAAGATCTCGTGTTGCCAAGTAAGCACAGTATCCCATCTGCGAACATGATTTGCTAGGCAATATACTGGAGATTTTGCATATGTAGGCAGACAACAAATTTTCCTCCACAACATTGGGTGTTGCAGTGCTTCAATGGCATGTAAAATGCTCTTGCCAGCAGCAAACTGGGATATATAGATGCTTTCGAGCTCCGACTACAAAAAGGTGGACAACATTACTCTTTGCAGAAAATCATTCACAATAATAGTAGAGGCCCTACCTAATTTTGTACAATGTTTCCCTTTTATCTAGAGGATGCAATTAAGATTCCATTTCTTTCATAACACAATTTGTGTTAATCAGTTTTAGTACCTTATAATGATACTTGATTTTCTTTATGTAGGATATTCATTATTCGACCAGACCAATACTAACTGATGTTTTTATTAGATTTTGGTTTGTTGTTTTTTTTTTATCTATTTTACTGCAAGTGACAGCCTTAAAATAAATTCAAATAAACCCAATTTTTTTATTATCGTGTGATACTCGTTTATATGTAAATTTAAATAAACTCATATTTAATGGATGTAAATCAACACATAAAAACAATGACTCCAGATGTCCATGTCAATAGCGTGAATGAAGCATATTTTATGGCCTTTTTATATTCAAACTAAAAACATTTATTGCATATTTATATCAAATTCAATCATAATGTGATATTGTGTAGTCTTTGCCAAAACGGCAATTCATGGTAAAAAAACGAGATAAAGTCACTAGCCCAACAACAACAAAAACAGTTTACTGTACTGTCAAAGTCACTTAATGTGTGTGAATGTTTGATGATTTGATAAAAAATCATCAAACTTCTAGAATTGTCTTTGTAAAATTTTAAAATTGAAAGTTTAAATTTCTGTGCGAAAAAATTGTAAATCAACAGACTGCATAACACTACCTTCATTACTCGTATTGTCCATGAGGCAATTTAATGCAGAGAAATACAGACATTTAAACAAACAACGAGAATTTCTTTCATGTAGAGGGTGAGTCTAAATGAATCGCCCTATGCGCTTTATATTTTGTGAAGACATTTTGATTCGTACTAGAGCCTTATCGAATCTAATAAACTGATTCGAATATTTACAGGATATATGCATTATAAAAAACAAAAAACAAAAAAACTTAGCAAGCAAAAAAATCTACATCTAGGGCTGCGACATCGATATTTAACAAACATCGATATTTTCCAAAAAATCGATTAATTTTAACATCGACGTTTTATTGCCGGTGTTTTATCGACATCAATGTATTGTATCGATGTTTTTCTGTCTGACTGTGATTGTGACCAGTGCTGTACTATCTTGTATTTTTGTCTCCTTTGGTTTGCTCCTAAGTTAGGAAAACACTGACAAAATATTATAAAGAATGTGTACATTATTTCAGTCTTCAACTTTCGGGATCTGAAGGCCAAAAAGAGATCCAGGGCTATTGATTAAAGGGATACTGCTCAAATGCCGACAGAATTGACTGTATATTTGAAAAGTCCTGTATCTAGACTACATGAAAATCCCCAGGAGGCATGGCAACGAGGATATGTGCCTAAAAACTCAGCGTTCATGAGGACGGCTATTAAATATTTATAAATTGTGGCCACTTCTGTCCCCTACGGGAGAGTGTTCTTGGCTGCTTGAAATATTCTTTGAAGCAGAAGAAGATCTATCTCAGGAGAGAAGCTCCTAAAAATTCTATTTTTACAAACTGTCAACTCAAAGTTTTGGAACCTTGAACAATAATCTTTTATATAATTTTGTTTTAGCAA
Organism: Hydrotaea diabolus; assembly: GCA_963513945.1. Lineage (NCBI taxonomy): Eukaryota > Metazoa > Arthropoda > Insecta > Diptera > Muscidae > Hydrotaea > Hydrotaea diabolus. The sequence continues at coordinate 74,841,869 of OY740720.1, forward strand.
TATACTTGTAAGTACACAAATAAAATAGCTCTAGTATTAATCAAGTTTTATACTTTTTTCGCCTCAATATCATCAAATAGGTTGATTTATTTGTTGATAACGCATATTTAAAAGAAAATATCAGCAAAAACAAAATTTCCGTTTCTGTTCGAAAACATCGATGTTTTTTTTACCGATGTTTTATCGACATCGATGCCTTTGATTTAAAACATCGATGTTTTACCACAATGATTTGACGAACGAACGATTTAAAATGTGACTTATACAAAGAGTGGCCTCACCACAATGCTGGCCTTTAATTTAGGACTATATTATAAACGACCGCCTGGCTTTATAGGTTGCATATAGGTCACCTATTAGGTACTATTCTACCCGATTGGGCGGTTGAGCATCTGATTGGTTGAGCATTGTATTAAATCAGCATGATAATATTGACCGATATGATAAATTTCATCAGGGTCGGTTAGAGATCTTTTTGAACAAGATCACAGGTACAACGTGGTTTGTGCTATGACCTTTAAGAGGGAGTGTCCTTTGCATAGGGTGTATAGAAAAACATTAATAAGGTCCAATTTCATGGCGGTAAGCTACTGGTCGCACGTAACCTGCCACGCAAAATTTCTGAACAATTGGATATAATTTATTGCAGATTTAATATGTGACTTCTACAGTGGCGTGGAATCCGAATGAGGAAGGAACTTTTATATGGAGGCTATGTGAAAACAGGATTGCTTGTTTAATTTCACCAGAGTAGCACGACAATAACGTTCTATGCAGATTTATTTTAAGACTTCCGCTCTGTGAAGGACTTTAATTCGGGCTATCTGAAAACATTAACCAATGTAGCCAATTTTGTCTATATGAAATCATGGATCGATGGTTTAACTTTGCCAGAATGCCGTGCCTTTTACGTTCTATGCCGCTTTATTTTGTGACTTCCAGAGCAGCGGGACCTAAAATTGGGCTATACGAAACCATTCACCAATGTAGCCACTTTTGTCATACTTGATAATAACATCTTCCATAATACAATATGCTACGACTATAAGAGGGAGAAATAAGAACGATAACAATTAAAATGTGGCTTCCATGGTAGCTAAAGCAATACATGCACCTCTATACTTATACTTAGATACTTTCGCCAGAGTTAATTCTAGTTTATTTACTTACTTAAGTCCCAGATGTGTTAAACTTTACTTTTATCTGTTCAGTATAGTTTGCCATTTCACCATGCAACTGTATTATGAAAATAAACGTTCGGTGAGAAACGTTTTTCGTGCGCGTAGACCTTTTTATGGTCGGCATTATCGGCCTAGCGAACGCACTATTCGGACTACCATCGCCAACATTGAAGCCCAATTTTCACTCTTGGATAATATTCGACCTACATACACCACATCCAGCACAAAATATTGAAAACATAGCGGCAGTAGCTGAGAGTATATGCAAAAATTTCCAAGAATCGATTCGGCTCCGTTCTCAATAACTTGGTAGTCGTATTGAACAACTTTCATCATCTTTCGAAAGGATATTAGCTTGAAAGCATACAAAATACAGCTTGTGCAGAAACTGAAGCCTAACGATGTTCCTGCGCATCGTCGTTTTAGTGTTTGGACTCTTTAAAAGCTCGAAGAAGATCCGCTGTTTTCTACCAAAATTTTGTTCAGTGCTGAGGCCCATTTCTGGCTCAACGGCAAAGTCAATAAACAAAATTGACGCATTTAGGCTGAAGAGCAACAGGAAGAGGTTCAAGAGGCGCCATTATACACAGACAAAACCATGGTATGGTGCGGTTTATAAGCTGGCGGAATCATCGGTGCATATTTTTTCAAAACTGAAGATAACCGGAACGTGAATCGCTATCGCGCCATGATATCGAACTTTTTGCTACCTGAAATTGAAGTCTGTAATCTTGACTACATTTGGTTTCAACAGGACGGTGCTACTTGTCACACAGCTGCTCAACCAATGGACCTACTGAGAGGTATTTCGAAGAGCAGCAAATTTCATGTTTTTGACCGGTGATTTGGCCAACTAGATCATGTGATACACTCCTTTAAACTTTTTTATTTGGGGCTACTTAAGCCCTAAAGTCCCTGCTGATAAACCAGCTACGATTCAGGTTTTGAAAACCAACATTACAAGTCTCATTGTCGTCATATCGATCGAAATGCTTAAACGAGTCATTTACAATTGGATACTCAGAATGGACACCCTAAGGCGTAGTTGCGGCCAACATATGAAGGAAATTGTATTCAAAAAATAAATGCCATAAAATGTTCTTTCGAATTAACAATAAAGATTTTAAACTTTGATTTTTTTTTTTTTTTTGAAAAAATACCGTGCAAACCTCACAACAAAGAGACGAAGACAGTCAGATGAGCTTTTTGCACAAACTTGCGTAGTAGGCGCTGTGGGCCAAAACTTCCTTTCAATAAACGCACTTTTCGGCTACACATCATAAACGTTGCAAGTAAGTTCGAATAACTTCAAAACGGTGATCAAACACAAGCCATTAGTTTCTTTCCGCGAAAAGAATCTACTGACTTTCTGTCACTCGTCGTCTCATGTAAGTGCATCGCCCAGTCGAAGTAAGTAAAAACAACTTGCAATTTTTTTCATTTCCATGCTATGTGGAATGTTTTAAGCGGTGGCTTTGGTGGCAAAAAACGAGCTATATTGCGGTGTTGCTATGGAGCTCAAATCGCAATTATTTTTCTTCATTTGGTGTTTTTTCTTACTGGTGCAGAAGTGTTCAATATTGAAAAAAAGACTTTAAACCATTCTAGGCTCCACCCTTTTTTCATTAATTTTTTAAACTTAATTTATATTCATCATAGCTGTTACTTTGATTTGAATCCTCTTGCGAGCACTGCAACTTAGTTCGCAAAATCGAAATTAAAATAAATGTAATTTCGTTGTCAAGCCTAAAGAATGTTGGTTTTATTCTAAATTAAAATGTTATTTTCTTATAAACCAAAGAAAACTATTCAATCACTGCCCCGATAGCTTGGTTACCCCAGAATTTCCCCAAATGTCCCCCTGCCGTGATTCACTTGCCAATACTTAGTTCTTAGCTGTCGCTTTTTTAAATTATTTCGCCAGGTATTTCCATTTCTCCCTTTCCTTCTTGCTCAGCCTAAAAATGTGTCTATCTTCAGACTACCTCTTAAGGCTTTCCAAGCTGTCCGTCTGCCCGTCTGTTATTTGTCGTTTTTCTGTTTCATTCTCGTTTATGTTACATCAAATCCACCATTTGTTTAAAACAATAATTTTGTTTTATTAAATCATCGATTTTTTCCCTTATAGGGGGGATGAGCTGAATACAATTCACTAGTGGCACTAAGATTTGAGATAGAACCCTACTCCGCGAATTTGCCTTCCACTACCGAAGGTAATACTAAATACATCCCCTTCCAAATACCTTCCCGACGCAGACAAAAAATCTTAATAAACGTTTAACTTTTCTGTTCTTCATTCCAGTATTATGGCTGTCTGTAGTCCAGTCCAGTCCGAAGTCGTGGATGGAGCTGGATGGAGAGGTAAATGGCTGGAACTTTCGCTAATGGTGCCCGGAAATCCCTCTTTTTGGCAGAAAATTTTGTTCGGGATATTTTTAGTTTTTATATTGTTTGGATTAAATAAATAATTAATTTCCATAGTCTTGTGGTTTTGTTCCCTTTTAAATTTTTCCAATGTACATTTTTATTTGTTTATAATGTAAAGTGTTCTGTTTTTAAAAATTCAAAATGTTCTTAGTTTTTTTTTCCAATTTTTCAAATGTTTTTGTTAAAGAAATAAATGTTTTCCTTGCGTGTTTTTTTTTTCTTTTTTGAATAAATGCCTTTTATTTTAAACACAAACGGTTTTCAGAGTTTTATTTTTTTTCAAAGGTTTTACCGTCAACACTCCTTGCTGTTGCCGCCAGCTTCGAAAACGAAAAGAAAGACCTTTTCCATCAGCAGCGCCAATCTTATCCTACTCTATCTTAACCTCGCCTTTGGCCATCTTGACTAACGCAGTAATACACGATGGCGTCGTATGGCCATAAGCTGCTTTTTATTAGAAATGGGTGAAATCAATCCACTAGAAATAATTTTTCTTTAGGGATCTAAGGGTACCAACACACAGAGAACAGATTCGTTGCCACAACCGAATGGCGCAGTTCTTTATGATCGATCAGTATTCAGATCAGATACAAATGGGTTATACAAATCTACGCTTTTATATATAGCCGACTTAAAACAACCATATTAATTCCGGGCTTAATCAAATTTGGTATAGTATATAACACAACGTCACAGAGAAAAAATACCTAGGAAATATCTTGCTGAGTACAACAAGAAGCCGGTTTTGAAATTTCCCAAACACCTCCAAAATCTGGAGTCACGGGTAAAACCCGGTTTTTTTTTGTATATTTTCAAAAAATGTTGTTTTATTAAAAATATCGAAACGAAGAAAACTCAACTGAAACTTAAGGTCCATCAACTTCACTGGCTCCTAAACGCGAACTCAAAACTAAGTCTTGAATATAAGGTCTTACTATACAACAGTGCAATCAAACCTATCTGGTTATACGGTGCCCAGCTATGGGGCAATGCAAGCTCGAGCAATCTCGACAAAATCCAAAGAGTCCAATTGAAGACATTGCGGCTCATTACCGGTGCCCCTTGGTATATTAGGAATGAAAACATCCACCGAGACTTAAAATTACCTCTCGTTAAAGAGGCAACTCAAAAAATCAATATAAAGAAAAAAGAGAAGTTCGAACGTCATGATACCATACTTGCTAGACAATTATTGTGCAGTCCAAACGCTTTAAGGCTTCGAAGAAACGAACGCCGTGTTTTCTAATCTACACTTGTGCTCTTTTTTCTAGGTCACTTGGCTTAAATGCTCTTATACGTGATCTTTAAAACAGTCAATATCAATCGCGGACGAACACTCAAAAAAGACTGTGTAGAATCCTTATTCTACGTCACGTGGCTTAAATGCTCTCATACGTGATCCTTAAAACAGTCAACACGAAAAACCTACACAACCTAAATTACGTCGTCCACTCTGCTATTCTAGAGTTATCCTTTTTACATACATAACTAGAGTTCTTCACTCTACACAATATCGCGAACACTCTGTAAATGACTGTAAGGGTCCTCTGGCCCTTTATCACGAGGTTTAAGCCAAACCAGGTTTAAAATTCTCAGACATGTGATCCATACCAGTTACATACTATTTTGACCAAATTAATTTAAATTCCTGGCAATTAGCAGAGATCCACATTACAAAAAATCCGTACTAGGATTCATTATTGAATTATACTTAAGATTCGTATACTTATTGTTAGGCTCTTTTGGAGCAGATTCATTAATTTAAATAAAGCATATACAAAAAAAAAAATAAAAAATCAATAACACAATCAGTTTCTAACGGATTTTTAAAAATGATACCGAATTTTATTCGTAAGAACACTCTCTTTATTATTAAATTCAAAAATTGTTCAGTACTTTTAAAAAATTCTGTGTAAAATCGCATCCAAAGTTAAAATATACAAAAAGTTTAAATAAAATGAGTGTACAAAAAAATACACAGATTTAAAAAACTTAAAATCGGTTGATATTGAACCAAGTTACTGGCATATAAGTGCGTAAGATCCGAAAACCCGTTTTTTTACCCGTAACTCTAGATTTTGGAGGTGTTTGGGAAATTTCAAAACCCGTTCTTGTTGTACTCAGCAAGATCTACAAGAAAAATAATATCACTTCCCAGGTATTTTAACTTCATACTTTTTTGTTACACTGCGTAACCAATCTTGGACCGATTTGGATCGTATAAGTTCATTTTATGATTTAGTCCCCGTACACATTTTTCGGGGGTCCAAACAATGGCTTCCAATATACATAGACATATACACACATAGGCATATGCCACATCCGAATGTTTTTGCCAACCAAATAATTGAGGTTACATGTACCTCGAGTATTCTACTTGGTACTGACATAAATACTGTTATAGGCTGTTTCCACTACAGTCGCGTCCACATCCAAAAATCAATGAACGCGCGTTAAAGCCTATACAAAACACATAGGCAGTTAGGTATGGGAAAAAGTCGCGTTCATATTGGACGAGTATTCCGATAAGTCGCGTTTACTATAAATTCGATTATTTTTGTAATCGAAATCCACACATACCTATTAATGGCAGCACCGCAAATTGCACATCCCTATTAAAAAAGCTGTTTATCAGCATAAACATAAAGCGCTGCTGCTACTGCACATTTCCATTAGGCGCAATACCATTTGATCCTTAGTTTACACTGCGGTTAGCAAAATAATATCATGTTGTGACATTATCATGGAGTTAGACAATGTCACAACACAAAAATATTAAACTCTTCACACCGCAAAAAAAAAATAAACATAAACAGCTGTTTGAACGCAAACGTGGACGCAAAACACAATGGAAACACCATTACAAATTTTCGATAAATTGTTAACGCGGACGTGGACGCGACCGTAGTGGAAACGGCCTATTACACACGTTTTATGCTGTAAAGAAAACTGAATGTTTTTGGAACAAATATTTTTTAATATATTTATTTATGTATATTGTATTCAAAAAGAATCTACTTATTCGAAATGTCCGCCTTTTGCCTTTAGACACGCCTTAAGTCGCACTGGCCAATCGTCAATAGCTACTTACGAACCTCGTGCATTGAAAAATTAGCCAGAGCTCGAACCAAAGCAGTCTTAAGAGATCCAATGTTGGGGTATCTTTTGTGACAAACCTTGCCCTCTAAAACCATCCACAATTTGTAATCCAATCAGTTCAAATCTGGACTGCCTGAGGGCCATCATTCAGAGCAAATGAACGCTGGCAAATTGTTTCGAAGCCATGCCTGGGACGTTTTTGCCTTATGGGCCGGCGCTGAATCCTGCTGGAAAGTCCATGGCTGGCTTTGGAACAGGGAATTGTTAAGAGGCTTCACAACAGCTTCCCAAAAATGTTTCTTGGTAAACTTTGGCCGATGTTTTGACTCCTTGTTCGCAGAAATGCAGGTCAGTGACCCCATCGTAAGAGACACCCCACCAAACCATGACTGAAGCTGGGTGATGACCCTTTTCCACCCTTGGGTAAGTTCAGATGCTTCCTTAGATGACCGCGCATATACTCTATCATTTTGCTTGTTCAATTTTTCCTGAACGGTAAAAATTTTTTCATCGCTGAACAAAATTTTTTTTGCAAGTAATCTGCGTGCTTCACCAAAAGACGTCCGCATTTTTCAATCCTATTTTTTTTTAAACCTACAGTCAATAAATGTCCGGTACGTCGTTTGAAGTCCCAAGTCTTTTTTAACCCATTAGAGGTCAAATGAAAACTGGCCATAATTTTTTAAATTCATTTGTATTTATTGATTAAAGTAACTATAAAAAACATAAAATGAAAAAAAAATTCAAATTTTTTTTAACGGTTTTTTTTAGGTTGTACTCAAATGAGTACACTGACCTCTTATGTATGATAATTTTCGAAACATTGTTTTTCAACGCAAAGTGTTTTTAAGCACATCTTACACTGCCATCGCACTCTTGAATGACAAACAACACAACGTAGCTGGTTTTGTATTTTAGCGGGGTAGTGTCCAGCTCCATCTTGAGACAAACCTTCAACCGTTGACGCAGACTGTCGCGTTTTTTTTTTGTCCACCTTGGCGTAGATAATAACGTGCAATATGACGGCGAAACATTAGTTGATCCTTCGGGTTTTCACTGCTTACCACATGCAACCGCCAGGCGTTAGCAATAGACAGATCCAGCATATACGTAAATAATACCCACCACCACTTTTTACCATGAACAGCAACCCTATATAATGAGATTGACTGGTCGAGCTCATCAACACCACCCATGTTTTTGTTATAGTTTTCGAATAAGTGTGGTATAGCCACGTCAGTTCTCTCACGCTTGCTTGAGCACCACCGCTTAACCGTTCCTAGTGGTGGAATTGTATCGTAGTTGGTTCCCATGGTACAAATACTGCTATCTTTCCACCGTACAAATAACAGCTCATTTTCCTTTTCGAATTGATAGTCATAGAAACCACGATCTTTTTTTTTCATATCCTTCGTGCTAGTCAAAGGACACTTTTTTGTTCTGTTTTCCCTGACAGTTCCAGTAGGACGGTACCCCAAGTTTCTAAGATCAACTAGAAGATTGTAACTGGTAAAAAAGTTGTCAAAAAAAACCCGATGATTTTTAGCAGAACAATTTAGCTTCTCCAACAAATTTTTGACAACACGTGAACCTAACGGATCAGATGATTCCACCAGCGATTTTCCGCAGTACATGTCAAATGAGTAGCAATAGCCTGTAGCACTAACCGCAACCCAGTTTTTATAGCCGAATCGAACCGGTTTTCCTCGAATGAATTGCTTAGCGGAATGGTGGCCATAATACTTGACCATTGACTCGTCTATAAAAATATTCTCATGAAATACTCCCCATTGCAAAAAATTTTTTATTAGCAAATCTCCCAATGGTCTAACTTTGAACATTTTGTCATTAGTCGTCGCTGCAATATTGTTGTCTACGAGATGAAGGTTTCTCTTTATATCACGAAATCTATGTCTGGAGAGAGCTTTGGCCACTAATTCCACTCCAATGTCTTCATCCAAAGACCAATACATCGGCTCTCTTGGTAACTTATTATAGCCGGATAATATTAAAACTCCTAAGAACTTTTTCAAATCTGGGATATCGAACTGAAACTCGTGCCTGTTGTTCTGTTTTGCATAATTAATGGAATTGGAGATTATCAGGTCAAAAACATTTTGATCAAAGATTCTTTCAAATATTTGCACTGGATTGAGATCCTTCAATTCTTCACGTACCCGATTTAATCTTTCAGAAACTTCAGAGTTCTGCTGAGAGGTTGAGCTCGGCGACGGAAAGCATTTGCGCCAGATAGGGTTTCTTTGATTTGCAAAGTCTTGCCGAGATTTCTTTGATGCCAAGGGTTCATCGTCACTATCATCACTGCTTTCGTTGTCAATGATTTCTCGGTTATCGAAAACTTCTATAGTACCAGCTATATCTTTTGGTAGGGTGGATAGCGTCATATCTTCCTCAACACCTTCTTCTTCATCAGTCAGTGCGCTTGGATCAGGTGGAATGATTGCCATTTCAAATTCTTCGTCATCACTATCACACAAAATGGCATCAACAGCTTCTTGAAGCCCCCGAAAGCACTGTCGTGACGTAAAACGTTTACCACTCATAGTTAAAATCTACAAAAAAAAATATTTTACACTTATGCATGTGGTCATTGTACTATACTTTTCTACTTTTATTATTTTTTACTATAAGTAATTTTGTTTATATCTGTGTGTTATGTTTATACATTTTTTACAATAACTAGGTGAAATTACCCAAAAATAGTGCAACTTTGTTATAAATATTAACACAATAGTTAACTTACCTACACACTCCGTTCGCGACACAAATCAAACTGATAATTTTGCACGCGAAATAAAAACCACAAACAAATATGTTGTCAGAAGCATTAGGTATTGTTGTTGTCAAACTAAATAACGGCACATTGAGTGCAAATTCTTTGCGTTTGCTTGGCAACTGTTAAGAACGCAGATGTACTCAGTTGAGTACAGTGACTTCTAATGGGTTAATGATTCGACTCATGGACTTTTGCGTGGTATTCATCTCACGTGCCGTGATTTTCTGTTTTCGAAGCGGATTTCGGTGGCGATCTTTTACATCTCCAGTCTCTTCAAACAGTTTTATGCATCGGTAGACGAACATGCGGTTGAAAGTTGAAACAACTTTAAAATCCCATTACAGACTAACGCTATTGAGGTTAGCTTTCAAAAAACATATGACATTTACGGGGAATGTTCGGTTCTACTAGTAAAATGGATGTTGTAACAGTATGTATGTCCCTACTAAGTTAGTACGCACATATGCATATGCCACATACGAATGTTTTTGCCAAGCAAATAATAGAGGTTACATGTACCTCGAGTATTCTATTAGTACAACTTTAACTTTCAGTAAATGGAACTGTAGTATCGGTGCAACATTCCAAGAATCCGAAACTTAAGAAGAGAATTTTTGGATCCAGAACGAAGAAAATTAATTAAAATTTATTGAAGTAAGAGGCTTACACAATTAAGGCACTTAAAGTATTCGTAGGGAGGGTCGTGAAGCAAAAAAAGCGGGAAATATGATGGGCTATTTTTACTGGAAATAATGTAGTTAATTGATTGAGTCATTGGTAATCGAACTGTTTTATTTCAAAAAAATTCTGTTAAACATCCAGTTTTTGGTTATGGTCATAGCTAAAAATTGGTAACAGCGTTTGCAAACTATTTCTTACCACAACCACCAGTTGTGGCATTTAAATACCCTTTTCGCGTTTCATTGGTATGATCGATCAATAAATTGTGAGTACAGAACGATGATCATATTTATCATCATGAAATATTTCCAACGGAATATCCATTACGATTCTAAATATTTGGTGATTGCAAACGAAATTCTTCATTTGCCACCGAATCATTGTAGTTTCAACAGATTTACAATTAATTTTTTCTCTGTGTATAGGAATATTAAGAATTTTTTAAGTATTTGCTCAAAGTATAGCTATTAGGACAAACAACCGTCTACTTTATATTGTAAAGACGCACATAAAAAAAGAGGTATTTTTGAATCTATTGGATCTAGATGATCCTTAAGTGGTCCCTGTGATACTAAGAAAGGTATACCAATAAACATGGACATAAGCACACAGAGAAAAACTTAGGTGGTAATCAGTTGAACTACAAAAATTCTGTTCTAAATATTGAACTTCCGTTGCAATAACCAAATAATTATTTTCGTAATGAATATTCGATTCGACATACCAAAAGATGATAAATATGATCATCGTATTGTACACACAACTAATTTATCGTGAATATTCGGTTTGACATACAAGAAGATGATAACTCCCACAGTGACTATTTCCTATTAAAAAACCCAAAGAAATTGCTGGGTGGAAAGAGATTCAGCTAAAATGAAATTATTGATGATACAAATGCCAATTTTGTGGACCTAGAAAAATTCTATTTTTTGAAAGGGAAACACAAATTGAAGAAACGTTGGACTAAGTGTATTGAGCTTAAAAGAGATTATGTTAATAATTATTTTTTTTGCAAAAAAAAATGTGTTTTATTCGAAAAGTCAAGGAATTATTGATCTGCTCTCGCATCATGCGCTACAGTCATAATTGTTTATCTAAGAGACTACTTCGAATAGCCTTCATCCGGTTTTGAACCACGTATGATATGTACAAACATGACATTAGTTTTAAAATCTGTGTAAATTGGGTCAAAAAACATATTTTCAGTTGGCTTTTCTAAACATCCAGGAGCACGGGTTATACTTAGTAGGGACATAAATACTGTTACGCACGTTTTATGCTGTAAAATAAAAAGTACTGAATGTTTTTGCACCAAATATTTTTTAATATATTTATTGATGTGTATTGTATCCAAAAAGAATCTACTTATTCTAAATGTCCGTCATTTGCCTTTACACACGCCTTAAGTTGCACTGGCCAATCGTCAATAGCTGCACGAACCTCGTCCATTGGAAAATTGGCCACAGCTCGAACCAACGCAGTCTTAAGAGACTTTTGTGACAAACCTTGTCCTCTAAAACCGTCCACAATTTGTAATCCAATGGGTTAAAATATGGACTGGAAATGAAGGCTGGCAAATTGTTTCGAAGCCAGGCCTGGGACATTTTAGTCTTATGGACCAGCGCAGAATCCTGCTGGAAAGTCCAAGACTGGTTTTGGAACAGGGAACAACAGCTTCCAAAAGGGTTTCTTGGTTTTTCAATCCTATTTTTTTTTTAAAGCTGCAGTCAATAAATGTCTGGTACGTCGTTCAAAAGCCCCAAGTCACAAGTCTTTTTTAATGATTCGACTTATGGATATTAATCTCACGTGCCCTGATTTTCCGTTTTCGGAGCGGATTTCGGTGAAATCTTGATTTTACGGCTTTGATGACATGCGGTGTTCGAACAGAGCGTGGGCGGCCCGTCTGGTGGCGGTCTTTTACATCTCCAGTTTCCTCAAACAGTTTTATGTATCGGTAGACAAACATGCGGGTAATCCCTAGTGGCCAGAGCGTTTTGAAAATATCGCTTTTTTCAAATTTGAAGTAATTTTGTAACTATATAAGGCTTAAAGGCTCGGTTACTTTTTGAATATCAATAAATGAAATGAAAATGAAAAGCGCTATTACAGCGATACGGTTCTCATTATCTTACCACTCCACGATGAAAGTTGAAACAAATTTAAAATCCCGTTACAGACTAACGCTATTGAGGTTAGCTTTCAAAACTCTTATGACATTAACTGGGTATATTCAGTTCTACTATTGAAATTTGCGTGTTCAATGTTGTAACAGTATTTATATCCCTACTAAGTACAGTCGACCATGCCTTACTTTAGCTTTTTTCAACAAGTTTTATTTTTATGATTTCTGTTTAAATTATGAAAAGTTTATTTTCTTTTTAACTTTTTACTTCTTCTTACTGTCTTCTCAGAAAACATGCGAAAATTTAATTACATTAATTCTTTGAGATATTTTATTCGCTTTTTTCTTTCTACCTGCGACTGTTTTCTTTTCTGCTTTATTTTTTTTCGGATTATTTAATGGCAAAAGGTCACGCTTCATTGGTATTTTAGCTTAATTAACACTTTTTTTAATCGTTGGTAGATTAATTTTTCTTTTTACTTTTATTTTTAAAGAAAAGTAAACATCGTGTGCTCTTTAATTTGTCGCACTTTTCCTTAACTTCGCCGAGCCGTTTCTACACGTAGAAAAAAGTATAGTTGGGATAACAATATTCGAAGAGCATCATAATATTGTTGGGTATATGGTTGGGGTACAATGATTCCTACAAAAATAGTAAGAATCAAATACAACCATAGTATGATCTTCACAAATATAAAATTATCCTCACAACAATAATATGATTCACACATAACTATACTATGCTCCCCATAAATATAGTATGATTCCTACAACCATAGAATGTTTTACATACAACCATAGTATGATCCTTACAACGACAGTATGGTTCACACGCAACCATGTTATGATCCCTACAGCCATAGTATGATCACACACAATTATACAAGGACCCTTAAAATTATTTATTAGAATTGGGTTTAGTTGTCAACAATAGATTTAAATTATGAAAATTATCTAAAAATACACTAAATTCAAAATAATAGGAGTGAATTATTTAACAGTAGAAAAATCAGTTTAAAAGAAACGAAAGCGTTTTTATTAAAAAATATTTTTTGTTAAACAAAGACAAAGCAGGTTGTTTGAAAAAATTTTAATTTCCATATAAAAACTTCTATTGTTGCATTAGATCCGTATCAATAACATTGTGCTAAAAACCATTTTTAAATAAAGAAAAGTAACATCCATAAAGTATGATTGCCGAAATCATATTATTGTTAACAGAACAACCAAAAACAATACTTTTGTCGCACCAACCATATTTGTACTGCTCCTTCAACCATATTTTGATTTTTTGGCAATAATACTATTCTCACATTTCAACAATATAAATATTGCGGCAATCATACAATTGTCAAAATTAAATTAAGAAAACAATACTATGGTTGCGAAGAACACGCTTTTATTGCGGAAAACAAATTATTATTGCCGTGACCATATAGTAACCACATTTTTCTCTGCGTGTAGACAAGATGAGCCGAAGAGCACTAACTCCATCTAAATAAAACCCATTTAATAAAATAGAATGAAGTCGCTCCATGTAACCATTTTGTTGTTACTTCTGCCACTTCTGCAGGTGCACTGATCCATCATTTTCCATTCAAGTAACTTAAGTAATTTCCCCTCTACTAGTATTTTTTTGTTGCTGGAAAAAAATCACCCATAAAAAGGTGCGTTTTCCTCGATTACAAATTTAGTTCAACGCGCCAAGACACAGCAACCGTAGTAGGGGCCAAATACTCGTAACAAACTGTAACATTGGTCTTGTTTTCCACTCTACTGCACTGTTACAATAGCGGATTGGGGAAACTTCAGTCAGCGGAACAGAATTGGGAGCAGCAAAAAGAGTCTATTGGAAATATGCCCCTTGCCTTAAAATTCGTATCTGCCCGTTGTCGCTGTCCCCTTTTACTGGATGTACTCTACCTACTACCATAAGGTGAAAGAAAATATTGCAGAGCAAGTTATACGAGTGCGACTTGGCCAATTATGGCATCATACAGCCGGGACTTGAAAAAGGTTGTGCTGAAACCAGTCTAGCGTGAAATTAATCAAGGAGAAAAACTCGTTTCGGCCTGTATCGGTAACAGGGGTTAGTAAAAGGTAAATGCAAAGGAGATTGTATCTGTCTTTCCGAGATAACGAAAAGTTGATTCAATAATTCTGTTTGCTTTTTCCTACACGTTTTAACTTTTAATTTGGGCATGTCAAGTGCATTAAATCAATACCGAGAAAATACTATCAAAGATAGTTGCTTCTCTGGCGGTTCCCATCATCTACGATATATAGGATAAATTAAATTAATAGTAAGGAGTCCACAAAGGATTGAACAAAGTGTTCATTTTCCAATTTAAATTGGCAAGATTACGATGAAGAGTTTATTTTACAAGAATTTATGCGTTGTTTAATTATTGCATTAATCAATAAAAAACTCTATTATTTGTTTACTCAATATCATGAATTATTTCACGACTCTAATCTTTGTAAGCAGAGTTGGGCTCATAGTTTTTGCAGATTATATTTATCTTAAAAACATTCATTCGCTTAATCTTTTTTAAATGCAAGAATAATGCTCGGATAAAATAAGAGAAAAAATAGCAAAGTCCCAACCCTTAATAAAGGGTGGTTCATCTAAAAACGAACGATGTTAATTGTAAATAAAGAAAAACTTTTCTGAGAATTATCTCAATATGTTCTATTATTTTAAGGGTGGAGCGCGAAAATTTGCTTAATTGGGAAAGAAATTAAAAAAAATTATAAACCTTAGAAAAATGTATTTTATATTTTAATTATATCGAACAGAAAGTGGATTTTTAAATTTCAGGGCTTCAAATAGTGTATCTGGCAAATGTCGACCTTCGCTATCCACACACTGCTGCGTACGTTTTCTGAAGTTTTCATGAACTCTAACAAGCATGTCGACTGGTATTCGGCTAATTTCAGCCTCAATGTTATTAACTAGGTCTTGCAAGGTGTTGGGATGGTTGATATACACCTTCGACTTCAGGTAACCCCAAAGAAAAAAATCGCATGGAGGTAAGTCTGGTGAGCGCGCTAGCCAGTTTACATCACCCCTCAAAGAGATAAGCCGTTCAGAAAACATTTGCCTCACTCAATTCATGGTAACCCTCGATGTGTGTTCAATAACACCATTCTATTGCAACCATTCTGTTGGAACCATGAATCCTCTAATTGCATTGCTCAAGAGTCGGCTGTAAAAAAATGCAGGAATTACCAAGAGCAAGTGATTGCTTTCGAGCAGAGCGTTTCGGAGATTGCAGTACTGCTGTTCTAACTCTCTCGATGTTTTGTGGTGTTGTAATCCTTCTTTCAAGTCCCCTTCGTACATATGACACATTCCTCAATGAAGTTACCCAATTTACAGTTGATTGCTGTCCAGGAACACGTCCGCGTGGGGGAACAGCGAATCGTAAAGGAAAAGCACGCTGCAATGCAATGATCGAGTGCGCATTTTAAAAATACGCTTCAACACAAAATGACCTCTTCTCACGTGTCCAATGCACAATGGAAATTAAAATGCAGACGAATACAAATCTCAGCCACTTTAAGCCACTCTCTTTGACCAACTGTGCCGCCACAGCCTGCAGTGCAAAAAAGAGAATTATCGCGCTCCACTCTAGATATATGACAATTATGTGTGAAACAAAATATCGGCGAAATGCTTGCCACGGCTTGGAGGCGTACCTCTATCCGGTGGTCCATATTTTCAATGACTCTTAGACATAATGGAGGTTCAATGTCGGTAATGTGCCAAATCATTTCGTTCTGTAGCTCTAAAATTTTTCTTGTCTTAATCACGTACACTTTTTTTTTGAAAATCCCCAAAGAAGGACTTTCAACAGGGTAAAATCACATGACCGTGGAAGAGAATTAACATCGCCACGACTTGAAACAACACAGCCATTAAATTTCTCGTGCAAATGAGCCATTGTTTCATATGTGGTTCCGGTTGGAACTACATATCGTCCAGGCCCATTTCGTCAATTTCTGGACACAAGAATTCTGCAATCAGCTCGCGATAGCGAACACCATTCATGGTAACTGCTTGGCCGACTTCTTTTCCGAAGAATTACGGCCCGACGACGCCATCAACCCAATAAACCGCACCAAACAGTCACGTTTTGTGGATGCATCTGCTTTTCACTAATCACTTGTGGGTGTTCATTTGCCGAAATTTTGCAACTGCGCTTGTTGACTAATTTTCTCTTGACACATTTGGCCGATTTTGCTGACCAAAAAAATCATGATGTGCACGAGTTTCATTTTGATTAAACGCCCATTTTCGTAAAAGACTTTAACAATCTTAACGCGCTGCTCAATTATAAGTATGTACCTATGGTTGAATTTGTCAAGCCCTGAAACAAAGAAATGTCAAATTGAGTTTGGCAAAAGACTTGACGTTAAGACGTGACTTACAATCATCATCATGCATTATTGTTGGACCACACATGGGTTCTGGTCCTATCGCTAAAGTACGCCAATTTTATATCTGCAGGCGCGGGAAAACTCTATTTTATTAAAAAAGACGATATGGCTCTGAGACAAATTGGTCCAGGCAAATTTATGATAATCTTTAATGTATCTAAAAGTGCCTATGTGGATATTTCAGTGCTAATGTGTATAATCCCATATTTGTAAATGGACGATTTTTGGCCGCTAGGGTCCCAACCCAAGCACTTAATTGTGTCAAACCCTTTGAACAACAGTAGATTTTAATTTTTTAAGAAATTGTGTGGTTTTTATTACCCGTTTGTCAATGTTTGAAGGAACTGGGTAATCGGATATAGCATTTTGCTTCACATGTACAGTTTTACAGATTTTGGAACCCTAGGGCTTATGATCTTAATACTCTGCTCTAAATTTAATGCCGTGTTCGGATCAGTAAAGAAAAACCGTGGATTTTTGGAAGCAATGTATATATAAATACAAGGTGTCCGTCGGGAAGGTATACTAGTTTGTTTGTTTTAATTTTTGACTAAATGAAAGATAATGGATTTTATATTGATAAATGTTTTATTTAATGTCGCAATTATGTATGGAATAATATATCAGATAAATGTCCGCCTCTGTCAGCATTTGTGAGCATATTTTTCATTACATTCTCACACATGCGGTATTTCATTAATTACATCACGAATATTTTGTTTGAGTTGCTAAGCGTTTCTGGTTTGTTTGCATAAACCTTTCTTTTTCAGATATGCCCACCAAAAAAGTCCGGAGCAGTCAAATCAGTTGGAAATGGATTCCTATCAACATCGCCATTTCTTGATATAACTTGTTGTGGAAAGAGGTCTCTCTGTAATTCCATTGTAATCCTGGCTGTATACGATGTGGCACCGTCTTGTTGATACCACATGTTAATCAAGCCCAAAACATGCAGTTCTGGCGTTAAGAAGTTTTCAATCATATCACGATATCGCACCCCATTGATAGTTACCTTTACGCCGTTTTCATTTTCATAGAAGTAAGGTCTAATGATTCCTTCTGACCAAATTGCACTCCAGACTGTCACTTTTAATGGATGAAAATGCGACTGATGACTAATTTGAGGGTTTTCCATTGCCCAGAACCGACTATTCTATTTATTCACATATCCATTCAAATAAAAATGTGCCTCGTCACTCATAACGATTTTTTCATTAAAATCGGGGTTGTCATGGGCGAGCTGTAACTTCCTATTGGCATACGTACGGCGGCGTAAATGGTCTTGTGGAAAAAGCTCTTGTATCAATCGAATTAAATGGAAACAAACGCAAATCTTTGTGCAAAATTGTGGCCAAAGTTGTTCTTTGAAACCCAAGTTCCTGAGGCTGATGGACTGTTTTGAACATTTTCTTAAGCAGAATTAATGTTTTCAATCGATCTTGCAGTACCTTGTGGTCCATGCTTGGGCCTATCAGCTACAGAACCTCTTTCTTCGAAATCATTTACTAAACGATAAATAGTGCGGTATGTTGGCACGTTGTTTCTCGCAAAAGTTTCACGTAACTTTCTCATCGTCACTGTAATCGATTTTGATAAAATGTTTAACGATTTATCGAATATTTTTCCATAATAAGTTTTCCACGTCTCTACTTCACGACTGCCAAATATGAACTGTTAAGACTAATTTTTCCAAAATGGCGGCAAAACAAAGTAGTATACCTTCCCGGTGGAAACTCTGTTTATAAATAAAGGGTGATTCATCTAGGGGTATATTTTCATAACAAAAAAAATATAAAAATTCAAATCAAGTGTGGAATATTTTTTGGTAATTTAAAAGGACATTGTATGGCATTTATTTTTTGAAAATAATTACCTTCAAAATGGAAATAAGCGTTTGGTGAGAAACGAAAAGTTCCGCTGTTTTCGACCAAAATGTTGTTCAGTGATGAGGCCCATTTCTGGATCAACGGCAAAGTCAATAAACATAATTGCCACATACCCAGAGAAAACCTCGGTTTGGTGCGGTTTATAAGCTGGTGAAATCATCGGTGCATATTATTTCAAAAATGATGATGGCCGAAACGTAACCGTGAATGATGCTCGCTATGATATCAATCTTTTTTGCTACCTAAAATTGAAGCTCTTAAGCTTGACGACACTTGTTCCAACAGGACGGTGCCACGCCATATAGCTGCTCAGACAATGGATCTATTAAGAGGTCATTTCGAAAAGCAGCTAGTTTCACGGTTTGGACAGGTGAGTTGGTCGCCTAGATCGAGTGATATCACACATTTAGACATTTTTCTTTGGGGCTAGGTAAAGTCCAAAGTCTATGCTGACAAACCAGCTACGATTAAGGTTTTTAAAGTCAACATTACACGTGTCATTAAAGCCATACCGGTCGAAATGCTCGAACGAGCCATCCAAAATTGGACCCTCAGAATGGAAGCCCTGAAGCGTAGTTGCGGCCAACATTTGAAGGAAATTATATTCAATAAATGCCATAAAATGTTCTTTAAAATTCCCAATAAAGATTCCACACTTGATTTGAATTTTTATATTTTTTTTTATACTGAAAGAATACCTCTGGGTGGATCACCCATTACAACAAAAACTTTTAATGCAAGGTGTATCGAGGGTAATGATTTTCATTTAATCAATACATTCGATTAAAAATGTCGTGGTCGCTGCCCAATATGTGAAAATCTTCCAGAATATTATATTGCCACTTAAGGAATATGAAATGACTGTAAAATGGAAATTTCAACAGGACAATGATCTAAAACCCAGCAGAGGACTTTTTTCTCGTTGAATCCCGCACAATTTGACAATCGCTTAAAAAAAGGCTCGTGTCGATTGGTGCAAAGAAATTTTGACGTTTATAAGATCGCCACAGGTGGCGAACCATGGATCTATGCGTATGAGCACGAAACAAAACAGCAATCAACAGTGTGGGTCTTCGAAAACGAACCAAATCCAACGAAAGTTGTTCGCGGAAGAAGCACTTCGAAGCCTGGTCATGTGGCGACTGTTCCGCATGAGCAATGTACACCACAATTTGTTTGCCTGAAGTCTTCGGAGATATTCGAAAAACGAACAAGAGAAGACGAATCATTGTGCACCATGACAATGCCAGCTCTCGCACATCGGCTCAAACCAGCGTGTTTTTGACTGGCCAAAACGTCGAATTGATGGGTTATCCGCCGTACAGCCCTGACTTGGAAACCAATGACTTCTTTAAGTTCCCGCACATCAAGGACAAATGCTCAATGGTCATTATTATGCCAGAAATATATATAGCAGCCCTCGTATATCCCACGAATATGTTTAACAAATTTGTCCATAAAAAATGAAATTTTCCGACAAATGGCTTTAGTTTTAAAATCTGGGTAATAAGAGCCCGTCCAAGGAAGTCGTAAGACCTTATTTCAGTTGACTTCTCTAAACATCCAAAAGAGTAGGTTATAACATAGGCGGCTATGCCTGACGTTAACTTTTTTCCTTGTCTCTTATAGCACAGATCCGCCGACAGTACTCAGCTTTAAGAAGCAAGAAGCTTGTAATTCTTATACCCACTGTCCGGTAAAAGCTGTTTAAAACCGTCTCCAAACAACATTTGGCATTAACAATACCTCTTCGCAATTACGTAGTACTTAATTGACAAACCCGAATATACTTTCATTTTGTCCATGAGAACGTTCAAAGTGTTTTTCAAATGTTGTACGAGTATAGCTTGCCAGTTTACTTAAATGTTAATATGTGCACATGAGTTTATGGTTATATTTTTGTGTATAAGTATAATTACTCGTATATGTAAACATAACCAGCGAAAGAAATGGACAAGGCCTCCAATTATGAAAAGAATCGGGTAGACTTTTAAAGATGTTCTAAAAGAGCGTTATTAACGTCAGCTGACGTCCCTCTTAAGAAGTTCAAATAGTTTATCTTTCTTTACTTGTTCTGTTAGAAAGAGAGTGAACTTTTTATTTCTGCTTGATATTTTTGTTACGCAAGCATTCGTCCAATAATCGTATATTTGAAAATACTCACTCTCACTGCAACTGAAGGCCTGATTATCTCTTCTATCCACCGCTGTTTATGTACTTAGTAGGGACATAAATACTGTTACAACATTGAACATACCTTATTCAATAGTAGAACTGAACATACCCCGTTAATGTCATATGGGTTTTGAAAGCTTACCTCAATAGCGTTAGTTTGTAATGGGATTTTAAAATTGTTTCAACTTTCATCATGGATTGGTCAGATAATGAGAACCGTATCTCTGTAATAGCGCCTTCAAGAGTGAAATGAAAAAAGCGATATTTTCAAAACGCTCCGGCCACTAGGGATTAGCCGCATGTTCGTCTACCGATGCATAAAACTGTTTGAGGAGACTGGAGATGTAAAAGACCGCCACCGGTCAAGCCGCTCACGCTTTGTTCGAACACCGCATGCCATCCAAGCCGTTAAATCAATAATTCACAGAAATCCGCTCCGAAAACTGAAAATCATGGCCCGTGAGATGAATATCATGCAAAAGTCCATGATTCGAATAATTAAAAAGACTTGGGACTTGGGGCTTTCAAACGACGTACCGGACATCTATTGACTGAAGCTTTAAAAAAAATAGTATTGAAAAATGCAAACGTCTTCTGGTGAAGCACGCTGATTACTTGCACAGAAACATTTTGTTCACCGGTGAAAAAATGTTTACCGTTCAGGAAAAATTTACCAAGCAAAATAATAGAGTGTATGCACGGTCGTCTAAGGAAGCATCTGAACTGATCCCAAGGGTGGAAAAGCGTCATCGCCCAGCTTCAGTCATGGTTTGGTGGGGTGTCTCTTACGATGGGGTCACTGACCTGCATTTCTGCAAACAAGGAGTCAAAACATGGAAGCTGTTGTGAAGTCTATTTACAAGTCCCTGTTCCAAAACCAGCCATGGACTTTCCAGCAGGATTCTGCGCCGTCCCATAAGGCTAAAACGTCCCAGACCTGGCTTCGAAACATTTTGCCAGCGTTCATTTCCTCTAAAGAATGGCCCTCAGGCAGTCAAAATTTGAACCTATTGGATTACAAATTGTGGGCGGTTTTAGAGGACAAGGTTTGTTACAAAAGATACCCCAACAATTGATCTCTTAAGACTGCTTTGGTTGGAGCTGTGGCCAATTTGCCAATGGACGAGGTTCGTGCAGCTATTGACGATTGGCCAGTGCGACTTAAGGCGTGTGTAAAGGCAAAAGGCGGACATTTCGAATAAGTAGTTATTTTTTGGATACATCAATAAACATATTAAAAAATATTTGGTCCAAAAACATTTAGTACTTTTTTACAGCATAAAACTTGTGTAACAGTATTTATGACCCTAATTAGTATTTATAGGCGTATATATACTTATACAGGTAAAATTTTAATTTATTGTGGGCGGTTTATCGAACTATAAACAAGGGTCAATTGTTTTCAAATTAAATTTCCTTTTATTGCCGTATTCACTAGGTACTGCAGTATTCATTCCCATATAAAAGCGATAAAATCACAACGAAAGGTGGAAGCAAAATATAACGTATTCTCCTGATATACAGCTCCTAGGAACGATTTTCTTAGTGAGCTAATTTACATTATTATAATCGCAAGATTTTTGTGGTGTTTGAATGTCAAACTGTAATGTTTGAATTGTTTATGAATCCCTCACTCTACTTTAAAGGAGTTCATACGAGTATGACATTTCGTACAGTAAAAAACGCGTAACGCATTGAAGCGGCATTAATCCTGACAAATCGCACATGTTTAAGAAACGGGCCTTATTTTACAAATTGTTAATCTGTTCAGTGGAGGAAAAAAACCCATATGTGACAGCGCATAGAGAAAGGGACCTAAGGGTAAAAATATCAATTTTCATTTTTTTTCTTTTTTTTTGATGTGGACAACATCTGAGCATCGAATGAGACCGATCCCATGCCCCAAAAGTGTTCCCTCCCAGAGATATGCGCGTTTTATGAAAGTAAAGTCGACGATTCTAAGCGCAAATCGAAAGGGACCTAATCTTTAAAATGGCTCTCCTGAACAAAACTGGTTTTTAACCTTAGGTCCCTTTCTATTTTGCGCGTCACATATGCTTATACTCTTGAAGTTCTCGAAATGAGCTATTATTTTGTTCTTAAAGAACATATAAATGAACAAGTGGAGAAACCGATGTACGCTCTGATAACCACAGTGAATCGCATTCTTGCAAAAAATAGAATTTTAAAAATTTTGAGTAAGTATCTTTAAGTGGAAATGAATCGGTACGGCTAGTAAGAAGATGACACACTGAATCCATTGAGAGCCATGGGCTGATGTGTTGTAACCCTACTGCATTTTAGGTTAGGTGGCGACGACTGCTCAAAGTATTTCAAATCTTTTACAAGTTTCCATTCTTTCTAGCCAATCCCATTCAAACCAATCCTAATTGCTTAGAAATAATCAGGTCTTAATATCACATC
Organism: Hydrotaea diabolus; assembly: GCA_963513945.1. NCBI lineage: Eukaryota > Metazoa > Arthropoda > Insecta > Diptera > Muscidae > Hydrotaea > Hydrotaea diabolus. The sequence continues at coordinate 74,865,110 of OY740720.1, forward strand.
TGAAACATCTCTCAGATACACAGCCAGTCGGTAGCATTTAAAGTTGTTGGACCGAAATCATGATAAAAGCAGTGAGCAGCCACGAAAATCAATGTCACTTTGCCAGTTAAAAACTTGTGTTCTATTTAAATTTAGATGCAAGAGGTCTTGAGCCGGTTCAATGTGTAAAAGCAATAGACCGAAATAAAACAAACGAGCTAAACATTGTTGTTGTCGACGTAGCGGCATAAAGTGTTGCAGTGACAGCCTTAAGCCGAAGAATTGCTGCTTCGGATTGATCCGATTGTCATGAAGTATAATGTTCCGAGAGCACAGCTTCTACTATAGAGTGATCGAGCCTAGAACTGATATTCAGAGCTTCGATCGATTTAAGTAGTCCTGGGAAGTCTTTCGTTCGCGTTCTTTAATCCTCTAATAAAGACTTATCATGAATGTTTTTCTTCACAAATTGTATTGGCTTACGCGAGTAAAATTTACTCTCGTATTTTAAAGAAGACAGTGGTGTTGACCAATTTACGGAATTGGACGATGTTTCTCTTAGTGGCATTACTTGAGAACTTACTCAGGTAAGTTTCTCCTGCCAAGGGCGTGAGTTGTTGCAATTTGAGAAAATTCGTTTAGGTTAGGATATAGCTCCCGCAAATTTAATCAATTGATTTTAACAAAAGCAATGACATTTTCTTACAAAATATATATGACATAAATTTAAAAATCTGGGTAATTTGGTTCAGCTGACTTCTCAGAACAGGTTACTTATAGTATAGTCGGCCACTTCCGATGTTAGATTTTTTTAATAGTTAATACCTGATTTGTATTTTAATTGCATAAAAAAATGTTCAATAAGTAAAAACTTTTTTTTTTGATTAAGGACTCGCTCTTTGCTCTATGGCTATTAAGGGTATCGGCATGTTCATGTAATTAATAATGTAGCAAGCTCTACTTACTTTCTATCACATTGTGTTTTCTCATTGAGTCACTTTCGCGAAAATGTCTCTAAACTTTTGACAATAATGACACATAATGCTACCAACGCATGTAAGCCGACAAATTTCTGAGTTTTCTTCCTATCCTTTTACTTCCCTGCCGTCTTTCCAATTTACATGCAAGCCTTTCCTGATATTGCCGATGCACAATGTCCAGCGAATACAAAAAGTTTTTTTTAATGGCAAATACAAACCTGCATATCGAAGCCGCAATACACGCAATACCGTGCAAATTAACTTGGCTTACATTTATGATTTCAACAATGAAGAAAGACAAACATTTCGCCATCATTGCGTTCAATGTTATTTAAACATGCCTCGTAACCATAACCATATTAATTATTTTTAACATGTTTCCATTGTTTCACGGTGGCATTACAGACAGACCAAACGAGAATGGTAATGGCGGCGAATGACGTGGATCTACCCATTGTTTCCTTGAAAATTACATAAAAATAATTTAATTTTTGCATGTATGTTGTGGTAGAAGAGACATGTATGCACTTGCCCGTTTATATTAAACAGCGACAAAATAGTATTGAGTGCATTTGCGTATGGAGAAATGTTTTCAGCGGATGTTGTGATATTTGTTTGCGCTTAACCCGTGAGTGCATTTAGTCCGTTTAAATGAATGCTACATTTCAATACGCCACAACCGCATATGTGACGCTCAAAATAGAAAGAGACCTAAGGTTAAAAACCAGCTTTGTTCAGGAGAGCCATTTTAAAGATTAGGTCCCTTTCTATTTACGCTGAGAATCGTCGACTTCACTTTCATAAAACGCGCATATCTCTGGGAGGGAACACTTTTGGGGTATGGTATCGGTCTCATTTGATGCTCAGATGTCCACATCAAAAAACAAAAAAAGTGAAAAGTTGATGAAAAGTTTTGTTCCGGAGAGCCATTTTAAAGATTAGGTCCCTTTCTATTTGCGATTAGAATCGTCGAATTCACTTTCATAAAACGCGCATATCTCTGGGAGGGAACACTTTTTGGGCAAGGGATCGGTCTCATTCGATACTGAGATGTTGTCCGCATCAAAAAAAGAAAAAAATGAAAATTGATCGATTTACCCTTAGGTCCCTTTCTCTATGCGCTGTCACATATTGGTATATAGTTGATTCTGAGATTATGGGCCACTTTGCTGTCCTTGGTTGTTTCAAGCGGGAAAATAAAATATATTATACTTTATTATTAACTATATAATAAATCTTTATAGGACCTTTAAAGTCTTTTAAATTGTTTTTAAAAAATGTATTTGTTCTTCAAAAAATTTCCTACCAAAGTGTTCAAGTGTTCAAATATCATTACCCTGGTTGTCTCTGACACTACTTTCAATTGAAAATTTCTCAATTTTTTACAAAAATATTAATTATTTATTTAATAAAACCAGTCCATAGTAAAATATAATATACAATTAATGTTGCTATTAAAGATTAAAATTTTTTATTAATTTTTTATTTTTATGGATGTTTATTTTTAGTCCCTGAAGATACAAAGTATTCCCCTGTAAAATCTGATATTCGCTAAAATTCAAATTTCCAAACCAATCTTGATTTCAAGCAACTCAAATATGATTGAACATTACATAAAGTGGGTGCACATCTAATAGATTTTTCGTCAACAGTCACTCGTTACGAACGTTCACACTTTAGTTGATAATTCCCCTTTTTTTGTTAAATTGTTTTTTTTTTTATTTTTAAATTGTTGCATGGTTCCAGTAAAAATTACAATTTTGATGTTTACCTTTTAAAAATGACTAGTCATTCTTAAAACGAAGACATCTCACTGAATTAAATATTAAATTCTGCAAAAAAATCGAATGCCAAAAATGATGTCGAAATCGGCCTATAATCTCCCACACCTACATATGTGACAGCGCATAGAGAAAGGGACCTAAGGGTAAAAAAAACAATTTTCATTTTTTTCTTTTTTTGATGTGGACAAAATCTGAGCATCGAATGAGACCGATCCCATGCCCCAAAAGTGTTCCCTTCCAGAGATATGCGCGTTTTATGAAAGTGAAGTCGACGATTCTAAGCGAAAATAGTATGGGACCTAATCTTTAAAAATGCTCTCCTGAACAAAACTTTTCATCAACTTTTCACTTTTTTTTTGATGTGGACAACATCTGAGCATCGAATGAGACCGATCCCATGACCCAAAAGTGTTGCCTCCCAGAGATTTGTTTTAAGTTTATTGCTTTGCGTGCTCTTTCTGGTTTAAAATATGGAAAATAATTTAGCAAAAATCTTAAAGCCCACGGCAGGTAAGTAAAATTAAAAATATTTGTGCAGTTATAACATTTTATGTAGATTCTGTTTAAGCTAACTGTAACCAATAAAAATAATTGTATGTAAGTGTTTAATAATATGTAACTTGTGTAATGAAATGAGTATTATTAAGCGTCCTGGCAGTGCAGTTGAAAACTAATACTATTAACGCCTTACAGTTGCGAAATACTAGAAGAGTTGGATGCTGTTAATGGGGATTTTCAAGGAACAGATATTTTTGCGATTCCTTCATTAGATGGAAATGTTACAGTGCAAGATTCCGATTCAAGTGAGGACGAGCATGAGGCAAATCTCAATTATCTTGGGACAAAAATGTTATCAACTGAGGGATAACTGCAATATGATAGGAATTACGAATGGAGTAAAAGCGACGATGAACCACTAATAAAATATGAACGAATTGGTATTTCAAATAGACGTGTTCGAACGTGTTCAATGTCAACTGATTCCACCAAGTGCCGAATCTCAATCCAGCGAAACACCAACAGACTTCTTTGAACTCTTTTTTATTGAAGTTACACTAAATCACTGTGAGCAAAACTAATATATGTGACGCGCAAAATAGAAAGGGACCTAAGGCTAAAAACCAGTTTTGTTCAGGAGAGCCATTTTAAAGATTTAAATACGTGTATCGTTGGTGTACCATCACTTTCATAAAACGCGCATATCTCTGGGAGGGAACACTTTTGGGGCATGCGATCGGTCTCGTTCGGTGCTCAGATGTTGTCCACATCAAAAAAAAAGAGAAAATTGATGTTTTTACCCTTAGGTCCCTTTATCTATGCGCTGTCACATATACGCTCTTCAAAAAACATTGATGTAAAAGTGACATAAGGTTAATGTCAGGATATGCAAAAGACTCAAATAAAAGAATTTATTGGTCAGGAAAATCTGATATTCCAAAGCTTTAAGCCAATAGCATGCGCCTGAATAGATTTGAAAAAATGTTCATCTAAATCTAAATGACAACACTCTATCCCAATCCAGTGATCGTCTCTACAAAATTAGACCTATTATTACTCATCTGAATGAAGCGTTCCTGCAGCATTTTGAAGTAAATAAAAACCTATCTATTAATGAAAGCATGGGTCCTTATTACGAAAAGCACTATGCTAAACTGTATATACGTGGTAAGCCAATAAGATTTGGGTTAAAAAACTGGGCACTTAACTCAAGTGAAAGGTATATGCTTCAATTTGACATGTTTACTGGGAAAAATGCTGAGAAGACTTAGCAAGGATTCGGTTTAGGTGGCGACAAAGTTATCGATCTTCTAACAAAAGCAAATATTCCACATAATAATGGATTCAAGGTAAAATATTGACATATTTTATCTTGCGTATTTCATACAATATATCAATAAAGCTTTTCATCGACAACTACTTTACATCTGTAAACTAACTCCGACATTTGTCGAGCATTGGAATCTGGCACAATAAGAGATGGCCGAACTGAAAACTGACCACTTCGTTCTATAAGTATACACAGTACAACATTTTTCAGGTGATTGATTCGGGACTCAATTCTGATAACAGTTTGCGAATGTAGCCCCAAACAGAAGAACTTCTGCATCATTCGTTTGGTCAAGGTACATCAAATAATAATTTAATAATTAATTTGAAGTTAGTAAGTATCTTATATTGGTATATTGGTCACGTTTTAGGCTCTTTTGTTTGCCATAACTCGAGAAAAAATTGGATTTAAAAAAGTAACAAATTACAATTCCTTTAATATGTCCATACAACGTTTCGCTACATAATCATCAGTATCGCAGTTATAAATAAATGTATGAAGAAAAAAAATATATTTGCCTAAAAAATTAAAGTTTTTCTAATTCTTAAAAAATACAAAACGGTAAAAAGTGTCAAGTCCAATTACTTTCACGTAACGTCACATAACCTTTGAACAAAATGAGACGTAGATCATGAAAATCGATTAACGCGTTCCACTTTTATGCACAATTAAGTGAAGTTATGAATTTCAAAAATATGCTCGAGATATGCACAAAATTCTTTGGAAAAAACATTGATGACTTTTTTATTGATTCTTTATTTTGCGTGAAAATAAACATTCCAATTCATGTTTAGCTCGTTTGTTTTATTTCGGTCTGTTGCTTTTACACATTGAACAGGGATTAAACCGGCTCAAGACCTCTTGCTTCTATATTAAAATAGAAGACAAGTTTTTAACAAAATGGCAAAGTGACATTGATTTTCGTGGCTGCACACTACTTTTATCATGATTTCGGGTCCGTGACAACCCTCTTCAGAAAGCCTTGCTGCAATTGTTGAAAGGAAAACCGTACTCTATAAGGCCAGGCTCTCCACAAACGAATGAGAACTACTGTTGTAAACCTTACTTTTCAAGTTTTCTTCACACAATTGCCCACGAAAATACAACTCACTCTTGCCAGCTCTAAAGAGACTCCACATCGAGAGCCATCAATAGATTTCTTACTACTACAGCTATTCTTACACAGAAAATGTGAGTTTTTTATATGTTATCTATGCATGGAAACAAAATTTAGAACATTTTCAATTATTGTCACTATCCATCCTCGTTGAAGTTTACGCTTGTGGTTCTGATGACTTTATTTTCTTCGTAGGTTGTTTATATTCATGCTCTGAGTCTGCATCATCATCCGAGATAGACATAATATTCAAGGGCATGTTTTGTTCAGTGTGTCCACAAATTTCAGTATCTTCTTCATCTTCGGTGCATTCATCTTCAAACTGCATAATTTTAGAACTTCACCAACAAATGCGTTTCAATGCGTCCCATACACATAGGTGGTTAAAATTGATTCGAAAGCATATTTGTAAAAGATTCGCTTTTCATTAATTTTCGTATCCAGAGGTTCAGAGAGGGCAAACATTAATACCGATACACGCTTCGATGGAATGAATCACATGACTGACTACTCTAAAACTGATAGGCGATGAGCTAACTGTGACAAGAAGTCAAATTTCGTTTGTACAAAATGTAAAAAAGGACTACGCCGTAAAGAATGCTTCAGAATTTATCATGCGCCAAGTGTTCCCACTGCATAGAGTCCATTCAAGGGGCGGTCTGCAAAACCTACCTTATAAGCTTTTTTCAATAAAAATAATAAAAAATACTCTTTAATGCTGGTTTTATTTCATAATATATAAAAAAATAAAGGGGCTGTGGCAGGGAACTTCACGCGATAATGGATTAATTTGAGCCAAAAACCCCGGGTTCAACTCCGGGTAAGAGCATCAAACAATGTTTCTGCGGCGGGTTTTCACCGAGTAAATGATGGTGCCTTTCCCAGTTAGAGATTTATCACCAAACCAGCAAACGACTAGCTATTATGTGTCTCACAAACAAACTAAACACAAACAAACTCACCTTAGAAATATGGTGAAATTGCAAATGTATTGTAAACGAAAATTTTTGAGGAATTGACTTTTTGATGCAAAGTAAATTATTATAACTATATTCGCTATAGGTTTGTCAGAAACTCAGCTTACATTTTATAGTATCTGACAGCACATATTTTGGTGACCACAAACATACATAGGTAATTTATGTGTGGTGACTCTTAACCAATTTAAATAAATGTAAGTAGATGAGATCGATCATGAACCAATAAACAAGGTAGAGTTATGCTATCAGCAAATTTACAATTTTTTCACGTAGAAATTTAAATTGTTAAGTTTGAAATTTGACAAAGGAAATTCATTGAAAAAAAAACCGCCAAGGAACTGAGTCTCTATTGCGACCGCTGCGCTGGCCATAATAAGAACAAGGTTGTATTCTCAATGTTGGCTTATTTCATAAATTCCTCCAAATGTTTGAACCAATTTAGAATAACATACTTGCTTCCTGATCACACCATGATGCCAGTAAATTCAGTGCATTGCACAATCGAATTCTTTGTAAAAAAATCCCACCGTATGGGTACCTAGTGAATGGCCCAACGTTATCAGAAATGCTACAACAAATCCATCCGGTTATGAATACATTAAACTAAGCTTTAAAGATTTCAAAAATTGGAAATAATTTGCCAATTCATTACTTTGTATTAACATTAAGTCAAATATAAGTAAACTTTGTATCGCTACCTTAAAGAAAAATCAGGTTTCAATAGAGTTAAAGTATAAGAAGATTTTAATGAAGACTTTAATAAAAAAGAATACAAATAATATTAAGTTTAAGCATAAACCATAATCACTATACCCTAACGAATAAAGCATACTCGTATCAACAAAAAACACAATGATCACAAAAATGTATGTGCTAAGAACAGTATTCCCCCATATATGTCATAGTGAGTTCCTAAATATTTCCAATTCCAATAAAATTAAAGGTACTTTGCAAGAAATGGAAAAAGAAAATTGAATTCAGTTTACTACTTAGTAGGGATATAAATACTGTATCATTGAACACAACCATTTCAACAGTAGAACTGAATGTTAATGTTATATGGTTTTTGAAAGCTAAACTCTGTAACGGGATTTTAAATTTTTTCAACTTTCATCATGGAGTGGTCAGATAATGAGAACCGTATCGCTGTAATAGCGCTTCAAGTGTGAAATGAAAAAAAAATGATATTTTCAAAACGCTCCGGCCACTAGGGATTAGCCGCATGTTCGGCTACCGATGCATAAAACTGCTTGAGGAGACTGGAGATGTAGAAGACCGCCAACGGTGGCCGCCCACGCTCTGTTCGAACACCGCATGTCACCAAAGCCGTTAAATCAAGAATTCACAGAAATCCGCTCCGAAAACAGAAAATCATGGCCCATGAGATGAATATCACGCAAAAGTCCATGAGTCAAATCATTAAAAGAGACTTGGGGTTTTCAAACGACGTACCGGACATTTACTGACTGCAGCTTTTAAATAAACTAGGATTGAAAAATTAAAACGACTTTTGGTGAAGCACGCTGATTACTTGCACAGAAAAAATTTGTTCACCGATGAAAAAATGTTTACCGTTCAGGAAAAATATAACAAGCAAAATGATAGAGTGTATCCGTGGTCATCTAAGGAAGCATCTGAACTGATGCCAAGGTTTCGGTTGTATTGACGCCAATTGAGGTCAATACAACCGAAAATGTCTAAACAATCCACGATAGAGGAGTAAAAGTGCTTGAGATTGTTGATTCTATACGCAATTCATATGGCTGTGTGATTTCGATTTTACATAATCAGTTGGATTTAAGAAAGTTGTCTGCAAGATGCGTGATGCGACCTTTTCGTCAAGATCAAGATAATGAACAAAGTAATAGCAATATTTCAGTAATTAGGTTACGAATTGGTACCTCATCTGACTTATTCTCCGGACTAAGCCCCCAATAACTGTTTCCTATTTTTAAACCTCAGTAAATGACTTGGTGGAAAGAGATTCAGCTTAAAGATGAAATTATTGATCAAACAAATGACTGTTTTATGGACCTCGAAAAATTTTGGAAATTTTTTGGAAGGAGAAACGTTGGACTATAAAAGGAGATTATGATGAATTGTTTTTTTTTTAAGAAAAACTGTGTTTTATTCGAAAAGTCACGAAATTATTACCATGCCTTAGTAACTTCCTATGAGTTCTTTAACAACTCTTCCTTTGAGTTGTTAAACGTTGCCAATTGGGTTGTCGGATATGCTAAGAAAATTTGAATTGTAGCATTAAATCTCGTTTCCTCGATTTCCACTCAATATATCTTCCATATTTGTGATTTTGAAATAATACCTGTATTCATGATGACTATCTGTTGCAAATTCTCACAATTGAAATACTACAGTCAGCGGCTTTTGAAATTTTCAATTCCCACGCCTATAGCATCAACAAAAAACGTTATTTAAATAGTACTCGTATAAACAAAATTCTTTAAATTGTTTAGAGAAGAAAAAACACTTATACGAGTACGCACACAGATTGACATTTGAAACCACGATATTTAAACTAGACAATTGTGCTTACTTTATGGAAATTGCCAGCATTTGCAGACAGTAGGAAGATCTATTCCTTTCTATGTTGTGTGCTCTATTTCTGTTTTTTCACATCTTTTGTTTAATTAAAAGTTAAACAAAAAGTGAAACTAGAAGCGCTTAACATTTTGTTTGAATATTCCAAAGGATCCCTTTTGAGCAATTTCAAATGAAAAATACTTCGCATACTCTATTGTGTGACTTTAGCATTCGCTCGGCTTGCCTTTGATGTTGTCTTCCTTCAAAGTGGGAAGATTTAAAAAAAAAAAGAATTCTCTTTTTAAGGACAACTTTTCTCAAAGAATTTTTTTCCTGCAATATGACACATTTTTATTGGCTTTTGTTAAAATTATAGGAGTTATGGCAACAGACTTCACCCTCACTTAATACAAGTGAAAGCCGAGATTTACAGAGGATATGCTTTAAATGTGGCCATATCCTTTTTATTGCTAGAAAAGGGATAATAAAATGTTGCTGCGAATTTTTTGTGTGGTGTTGAAGATAATGAAATTTTTGCGATAGGGTTGAGAGCCTCAAATATGCAAATTAAATTTTTTAATACTAGTCACAGCAGCCGCACAAATAGTCTGTAAGATTCCACTCATTGTATAGCCGTAGTGAAAGTTTCCATTACACAAACACATCGCGGATGAGTCATTACTTGTTCACGATGATGTTTTTGAGTCGTTTTTCTTGTAGATGTGTGTCTGCGAGGTAGAGAGATAGCTGAAGAGAAATCCAATTACACGATGCAAACAAATTTCAGATTTTCTCTAGGCGTTACACAATTTCGCCGGGGAAATAAAAAAACGTATGTGAGTATAGTAACTTCCTAAATGGACACGGTCTTTGGGGGTCCAGTTATTGTATATCTACCTAAGAAAATTTCATTTTAATATCAAATAATTTAGAAAAGTGGACAAATTAAGTTTGGACGTGCAGGAGCTTATACAAACTCCATCATGGGTTATGGTCCAACATCATCAGTTCCTTTTTTATCAGGGTGTGTTCTTTTAGTACCGACATTAACAAAAAATATATAAAATATATAAAAAAAATATATAAAAATTCAATTCAAGTGTGGAATTTTTATTGGTAGTTTGAAAGGATATTTTATTGCATTTTTTTGAAAATAATTACCCTAAAATGTTGGCGACAGTATTATGGAGTTGACCATTCGGTGAGAAACGGGAAGATCCGCTGTTTTCAACCAAAGTATTGTTCAGTGATGAGGCCCCTTTTCTGGCCAACGGCAAAGACAATAAATAAAATTGCCGCATTTGGGCTGAACAGCAACAAGAGTTGCCATTATACCCAGAGAAAACCACGGTTTGGTGCGGCTGGTGGAATAATCGGTGCATATTTTTTCAAAAATGGTGATGGCCAGAACGTAACCTTGAATGGTGCTTGCTATGGCGATGTGCAGCGTGTTTTCAATTATACTTATAGATTGGGTAACTGCATTGATAACAGTAGGGAATGTGTCATGTGTACGAAGGGGACCTGAAAGAAGGATTGCCACACCACAAAACATCAAGAAAGTTAGAGCAGCAGTACTGCAATCTACAAAACGCTCTGCTCGGAAGCAATCACTTGCTTTTGGCATTTCCAGACTTTTTTTCAGCCGGCTCTTCAGTCAATGCAATAAGAGGATACATGGTTCCAACAGGATGGTGCCACTACAAATACAGCGAGGGTTACTATGAATTGGGTGAGGCAAATGTTTCCAGGATGTCTTATATCTTTGAGGGGCGATGTGAACTGGCCGCCTCGCTCACCAGATCTGATATTTTCCTTTGGGGTTACCTTGAGTCGAAGGTGTATATGAACATCTTGGAAGACCTAATTAACAATATTGAGGCTGAAATTAGCAGAATACCAGTCGACATGCTTGTTAGAGTTCTTGAAAACTTCAGAAGACGTATGCAGCAGTATGCGGATAGCGAAGGTAGACATTTGCCAGATACACTACTTAAATGTAATTTAAAAATTCCCTTACTGTCCAATATAATTAAAGTACGAAATAAACTTTTCTAAGGTTCATATTTGTTTTCATTCCCAAATAAGAAAATTACCGCCCTCCACCCTGTATAACTGTAATTTAGTGGATACCAAATTCTCAGGTGTGGCTTGAAATTGGAGCAAGTGATAAATTAGAAACTTTCACCGCAAATACGTACCATTACAACTTCTGTCACCTATATTAGTATTATAAAACTCATTGCTGGTCTGATTTGGAAGCTACATCACGCCTGTTGGTCTGTGGAAGTTGCAAAAGGGGATTTTATCATTATAAGCTAGCCTTAATGGTACAACCGTTTTCACTGCAATTTAGTATGTAAGTGAACGACGACGAGGAAGAATATGTTACATATTAGTTATTCGATTTTTAGTCTGTGAGCGTGGCAAAAGTGGATTTTATCATTATAGTATTATAGGTATTCTATGCTGAATTTATATTTATTTTTACAATAATTCTGATTGGTTTATATTTAAATCCTTCATAAGAAACGAGTATGCTTTGTCTATCGCTCTGGCCAATCGTCAATAGCTCGAAGACAGGCATGGAACGTTTTAGACTTATGGGCCGGCGCAGAATACCGCTGGAAAGTCCATGGCTGGTTTGGAAACAGGGAATTGTTAAGAGGCTTCACAACAGCTTCCAAAGCGGTTTCTTGGTAAACTTTGGCCGATGTTTTGACTCCTTGTTAGCAGAAATGCAGGTCAGTGACCCCATGGTAAGAGACACCCCACCAAACCATGACTGAAGCTGGGTGATGACCCTTGTCCACACTCGGGATCAGTTCAGATGCTTCGTTAGATGACCGCACATACACTCTATCATTTTGCTTGTTAAATTTTTGCTAAACGGTAAAAATTTTTTTTTCGGTTAACAAACTTTTTTTGTGCAAGTTATCAGCGTGCTTCAACAAAAGTCGTTTGCATTTTTTAATCCCATTTTTTTTAAAGCTGCAGTCAATAAATGTCCGGTACGTCGTTTGAAAGCTCCAAGTCCCAAGTCTTTTTTAATGATTCGACTCTCACTGGCCATGATTTTCTGTTTTCGGAGCGGATTTCTGTGAATTTCTGATTTTACATTTCCAGTCTCCTCAAACAGTTTTAAGCATCGGTAGACGAACATGCGGATAATTCCTAGTGGCCGGAGCGTTTGGAAAATATCGTTTTTTTTCATACAGCAATACGGTTCTCATTATCTGACCACTCCATGATGAAAGTTGAAACAATTTTTAATCCCGTTACAGACTAACGCTATTGAGGTAAGCTTTCAAAACCCATATGACATTTACGGGGTATGTTCAGTTCTTTTATTGAAATGGGTGTGTTCAATGTTGTAATAGTATTTATGAACCTACTAAGTAGATTCTGCAATGTATGATAGCTGCTATATATATTTCTGGCCTAATAATGAAAATGCAAATATTTATAATCAAAAATGGTTTTATTGTTTTCAAAGTATTCTCCAGCTTGATTTGTACACTTTTGCATGCGCTCAAACCAATTGTCGAAGCACTTTTTCCACTCCGATTGAGACACCTCCAAAGCATGGTTTTTGAAAGCTTCAACAGCATCTTCTGCCGACGAAAATCGTTGACCATGCATATTTTTCTTGTGCGGGAATAAAAACGAGTCATTAGGTGCCAAGTCAAGGCTGTACGGCGGAAAGCCCATCAATTCGACGTTTTGGCTGGTCAAAAAGCGCTGGTTTGAGCCCACTGCACACTGATCACACTGATCCGTCTTTTATTGTTCGTTTTTCGAATTTCTCTGAAGACTTAAGGCAAACAAATTCTGGTGTACCACTACGTTGCCGTCCTACGTTGCCTAAGCGGAACAGTCGACATATGACCAGTTTTGCCGAAGAAACAGGCGACCATTTGCTTCAGAGTGCTTCTTCCGCGAACAACTTTCGACGGATTTGGCTCGTCTTCGAAGACCCACACTGTCGATTGATTTTCTGTTTCGGTTTCATACGCATATATCCATGATTCGTCACCTATGACGATCTTATAAACGTCTTTTGAAGCACCCCGATCGTATTTTTTCAAAATTTCTGTGCACCAATCGACACGAGCCTTTTTTTTAGAGCGATTGTCAAATTGTGCGGCATCCAACGAGAACAAACCTTTTTTACAGCCAGGTGTTTATGCAATATCGAATGTATGCTGGTGGAAGAAATGCCTAAGGATGCCTCTATCTCACGGTATGTCACATGACGATTTGGATTATCAGTTCATCAGTTCACGGCATCAATGATTTTGTCTTTGAGCGACCGTCGGCTCAGATTGAATCCATTAAGCCAGTTTTTACAGTGTTATATCCAGATATTAACTGCAACATTTTAGATGAAAGCTGTTTATGAAAAAAAGCTTTGCTGGCACCAAAAGTATTGTATTGTTGCCTACATTAATGATCAACCTTTAAATAAAGCTGATGGCGAGTCCACCAAATATGATTACTTTAGTCGATAGTTTAATTGAAGGGGAGCACATCACCACATACCCGATTGAGTTCCTAAATTCTACCTAGCTGTTCAAAAGTTCCACTGCATAGACTGGAACATAAAATAAGTGCTCCGATAATGCTCATAAGAAAACTTTGTTCTCCTAAAAATAAAAGAACAAAAAGTTTTCAGTCAAAGTAAAACATATCAAACTAGATTTTCTATTTTCTTGGCCGACGAAAGAATATTTTTTTCAATTCGAGGAATGCTCGTACACATATCCAACACTGTTTTCAGAACGATTTTCATGCAAACAAACACATTTGATATATTTTTTTTTCTGTGAGACAATAAAAAGATACGTTCATGTGTATCTTCGCCAATATAAGGACAAACCCTCCCAAGAATGCCCAAGTAAACGTTACCGGAAATTGTATACCGAAAGCTAAAACAAATTTCCTAACGCCACTTTAGGGATTTCATTAGCGACCCTTTGCGTGGCGGCTGAGGTTCGCAAGGTCGAAGCGATTGCCTAGCTTTCAATTGAAATGCAGAACGTACATTTTTCCTTTTCTACTCTGACATGGTTTCTAGGGCAACAAGAAAAGTTTACATTTTTTCTGATGCGTAAAATCTATGCGAATGCTATATAAAAGTTAATTTTTCCTACTATAAACATTTATGCAATTTAAAAATGTATCAAATTTTTAATGGTTCTTTTATTAGGAGCCTAAACATTTTGAAAGTCGCCAACATGTTTGTTCTGATATCTTGAAACATCTGGAAATTCCGCTCTTAATCTAAACAGATAACTCTGATTTTAACAGTGGTCGCCATGGGATAGTACCCTCATATGAGAATCCACAAAGTTAGTGAACTTTAATTAATTTAAATAAATATATAAAAAAAACATGTGATATACCGGGTCGTCCATCTAGAAGTTTTTCTTTGTATCACCTGCTCTTTTAACAGTGTCTGCTCTTTCTCGCTCAAAATCTTAACAGAAAGTCATAAATGAAACCACCACGATGTCCATCTCATGGCACGAAAGCGGTCTTTTTTGGCGGTAACATGACAATTGTTTTCATCATCGAAAAAATACGGCCCAATAACACCTCCGGCATGAAAACCACACAGTAATTTTTGCGGATGCAATTGTATCTTTTGAAGCACATGTACGAGGGCGACCGCAAAAGTAACTGGCCTAACATAAAAAGAACCGTTTTTTGGAATTATTATTATTTCTTTTTAAACATAATCTCCTTGCAACTCAATACAATTCATCAAAAGTTTTTCAAGTTTTTTAATTCCATCCGAAAAATAAGATTTTTCAAGACCTTCAAAATATGCCTCAGTTTCAGCAATAACCTCGCTATTGGACGAACATTTTTTGCCACCGAAAATTTGGAAACAAGAAATAATCAGAAGGAGCTAAATCTGGACTATATGGTGGATTTAGAACAATTTCAAATCGTAATTCGGACAGTTTTTGTTGAGCTAAAAATGCAGTGTGTGAAGGAGCATTATCTTGATGAAAAAGAACTTTTTTTTCTAAATGCAGTCGTTTTATCTTGATTTCTTCACTCAACCGATCCAATAATGCACAATAACATTCACTATTTATAGTTTTTCCTTTCTAAAGATAATCAATAAATACTAACCCCTTGCATCCCAAAATACTGTGGCCATTACTGCTGACTTAACAGTTTTCGCCTTCTTGGGACCACTTTTACCAGCTTCTATCCATTGTTTTGACTGTTCTTTGCATTCTGGGATGTAGTGATGGATCCATGTTTCATCAACAGTTATAAATCGGCGCAAGAACTCTACTGGATTATGCTGATAAATCGCTAAAAGCTCCTCGCAATTGGTCCAACGGACGATTTTTTGGGGCAAAGTCACAAACGCGGCACCCATCTTGCGGATAGCTTTTTCATGTGAAGTTCATCATGTAAAATACTCCAAACTTGTTTTTTGTGTATTTTAACAATATCAGCAAGTTCTCTGAGCTTTATTCGTCTATCTTTAGTCACTTCATTAAATATTTTTCTAATGTTTTCAAAAGTAGTAGCAGTTTTTGGTCTTCCAGAGCGTTGTTCGTCTTCCGTACCTGAACGACCCATTTTAAATTGTTGAACCCAGGATTTCACGGTGGAGTGTGATGGTGCATTGTCACCATGAACAGAATCCAATTCATCTTTGATTAATTGTGGCGTATAACCTTTCATATAAAAGTGTTTAATTAGCGCACGAAACTCTTTATTTTCTATTTTTCAAAAATTATAAAACTTGTTTACTTCAATCACCTGTAACAAAGAAAATTATCATTAAATATTTCAGAAATTTTGACAGATGGCTTAAGAAACATTGCTTTTGAAAAAAACAAAAAAAAGTTGCTAGTACTAACAGAAAATGTGCCAGGCCAGTTAGTTTTGCGGTCGCCCTCGTAGGTTTGTTGCTGTCCACTAACGAATATTTTGTTTATTGACAAAAATACTCAGCCTTAAATGAGCTTCATCGCTGAAGATGATGAAAATTGGAGTAAGCGCTCTAAAGAATTTCTCAGAATTTCGGCAGTAATTTTTAATGATTTTGAAACGTTGCTCGTAGGTAAACTTTACCATGATGAAAATGTTGACTTCAACTAACGTTTTGACATCGAAACGATTAAAAATGTTGATGATGCGTTGACATAATGATACGAAATTGTATTGTTTTAAGCTTCTGCCAATTTTTAAACAAACCTCTTACTTTTGACTGCGTTCCAATTTTTTATGGTTCTTTATGGGAAATCTATATGCGGCCAGGGGCAGTAACCTCAACAATATGCGTTTTCTGTTTGTCCAACAGCAATCTGTGGCGTAAGGTGCTGCAAATGTTGATGCTGTTGCGAGGGACTCTGCGGGGAAGGCAGACGGATGCAGCTGTTACCTTACGGGCTTTTTCTCTGTGAAAGTAAAAGTCAAGTCAAGAATTAAAACATACCGACCACCATCAACCCAAAACCATTGGCGTCATATTGGACAGCCTTTTCTGATCCACTACATATGCTACAGCTCGCGATAAGCTTAAAAGTAAAAAACAAGGACATCAAGTCACTAGACGGCAGTACTTTGGGACCCAACAAAGAAACCTTGTTGACGCGAACTACGCAGCGCCGGTGTTGTCGGCAGTGGAATAAAAGTTAGACTTGCCAGAATGCCGCTCTGAGAACATCAACAGTATGTCTCCTTATGTCTTCTGGAGATCATCTACATGAGGAGAAAAAGGCCCTTTTCGTGTGCAGGCACATGCTTTAAACACATAGACGACAGCAAGCAGCACGACGACTGACTTCAAATGTCGTTGGCGACATTTGTCGTTGTGCTGCCACCTTTTAAAATATTTTGAGAACGGCAGCAGCAGCGTAAACAGCTGATATTGTTTTAGTATGCACAGCTGTTTATTGGAGCAATGTATTTTTCAGTGATGCCAATATGACGTTTATGAGGCACACAAACAAACGATTTATGTTCTACATAATAATTTATTGTAATCGTGTGCACCCTTCATAGGAAATAGACCGTACATCAGATTGACAGTTTCGTTGCAAAATACATAGTCTGGTTTTACACGGACAATTATAATTGTCGCCATTGTTCCCCGTTCCATACTTCTTACCTCTCTCTCCAACCAACTCAACAATCGTGACAATTATAATTGTCCGTGTAAAACCAGACATAGCTCACTCACTATGCAGCAATCGGATGTTTCGTGTATTTTCCCCAGTAGTGAAGCCGAAGTATCAGATAAGAAGCACATTGAAAAAAAGATTCCGGAACAGAGTATTTTATATATTATTTATATATTATATGTTTTATTTTCATTATAGTTTGTTTATTAATGAGTGGATTGAATAGATTGCAAAGAGGCAGGAAATATTTAAAAGGCGAAGCCATATTTTGGCATACCCCCGGACGAAGACCGGCTTCACAAGAAATCTTTATATAGCGAAATTATATTTTAGCATACCAAGAAGATATATAAAAACACCTTGACACCTTGAACATTTAATAAATCCCAAAATGTTTGACGCAAATTTTCAGTTTTTAGTTAAACGCCTTTAATCTCTAAATTATTACAACTACTTTAGTGCATTACCAACACTGTATCTGATATTGTCGCCTTTCAAAATAGAAATTAGTTTATATTGGCGACAACAGCAACGGCTGCTGTGCCGTCGTGCTGCTGTGACGCCGTCAAAGTAATCATTTTCATATAAACGTGTGTGTTTTAATTTTGACAGGTTGTCGCTCGCTGCTTGCTGTCGTCTATGTGTTTAATGCAACAATTTCTTATTGTCTGAGCAGTATCTGCTTCGGTGTCTTGTCATCACAGCCAACATCTTATGAACAGTATGCATCTGTCCAGGCAGATCAGATATGATCTTCATGATCCAGAGAATGGTCCAGCGTTACAAGAAAGAGCCTTTAGATCATCGAAACTATTAGGCAGGTTTGAACGACATTCACGCTGGTGTATTTAGCTTTGGCAGTATTTAGCTATAGCGTGAATGTAGTGCTTGGGTAACTTGCCTCGAGATTTCACTAGAGGAGAAGACGCTACCCGCAGACGCGTGTAGTTCTGGCTAAGCTAAGATCTGGATGGTGCAGCTGTATCTTTTCGTAAAGGGCGCGAATGTGGCTACGTTCCGGACGTTTGCAGCGCCTGTCATCTGGGATAGCAGACTGCTGAACCTCTTCAATTGTCCGCCCAAGCCCGCTCAGCTGACTTTCAGGTCTTCAGTTTAAATGGAGCATTTCCTTCACCTGGATATGGAAGCAGACGTACAGGACTAAATATATTGTTTTGACAACAACAAAATAATTTTGTGTTTCTCTTTTTGTTTTCATAAAATGACTTTCATTAAAGTTTTTGTCCTCGTTTTTGATTATACACAGCTGTAATTGAAATAAAGGCAATTGACCTTTCAGTAATTAAGCACTGCTACCAATTTTAGCTTCTAAGAAAAGGATGTGAATTCAACAACAACGAAAGTGATGACTAGAACTATAAAATGAAATTGAATGAAATCTTTAATAAGACTTATTTGATATGCTTTTCTCTATCATATTTCCGCGAAAGTTGGCATTTGCATGAATACAGGCGGCAGGTGGACCTTTTTTCATTTCTCCCCTGTGTCTCTTTGGGCGGCCATGTCTTTATTTTCATTTGTTGTTGTTGTTGTCTTTTAACATTTTAGTTCAAAATGCTATATAAAAAGGAAAGGTGAAGAAAAAGTGAAGAAAAAAGGTCCATGGGTTGGCCTAGATTCCTTGCCGTTATTAAATGTTGAACATGAAATTGTTGCCGCTGCTACCTTGAAACATCTCATCTTGCTAAAAGTACCCTCATCTTGCTAAAATGTCAACGGACTGTGACTTCCTGCCTACGTTTTCTTTTAAAATAATGAATAATTTTTAACAACAACGCCAACCGATCGATGCTTGAACGACAAAATGTTAATTTGCTTTTTTTTCGCATTTAGTGTTTTGCTTCTTTCAAATTCATCAAATAAATATTTTTATGCTCTAATAAATTGTTGTCCATAATGCTGAAAAATGTGAAATGGCAAAAACTGAAATATAATAAAAAAATATTTGTTGTTTCTTTTAAATAGAATTGGCCCAATTTTCACAACGAATAAGAATTCAGTAACATTTTTCTGCAACGGTTGGGGATGTTAACCTAGAAACATTTTAAAACTATATCATGATTTATTCATCCATATGAAGACAATGTAAGTTTTGCTCCTCTTGATGAGAATAGGACATCTGGTCAATAGTTATCTTAAGCTTAACTACGTAAGAAACCAGATCGGTCCAAATCTTAATATAGTCCTTTGGGGTCTGACCGACCTAACAGCGACAAATTTATTAGACTGCGACAAATTTATTAAACAAATTTATTAAACAGCGACACGTTTATTAAAGTTATTAAACATTCAATCCACAACGCTATATTGCGCCACCCTGTATATATTTCTCTTGACATCATATTAAGTATTTGTCATGCCATTCTGTTTATTTTATATAGCTTGTCTCACTTTCTGCTATCTGGCTCGTTTTGGACCTTTTTTATTCCCAGTTCATTTAATAATGGTTTTTGTATACTTTTTATTTCGTCTGTTTTTCCCCATTTCTCAAGAGTGCTCCTTTTAGACGCGTAGTTTTTAATTTGGCCACACTTTTTTCAGAGTAAGTGTTTCTGACACCTGTTACTTGATTTATGCTCAGTTTGTTTTGCCATTTTATAATAATTAAACTTACTCCAAAACAACGTTAGCAAATCTAGTTAAATGGGCCCAAGATGGCCTCCGATTCTGATTTTAACAATAAAATTTTGTTTAGCAATGAAGCTCACTTTTGGTTGAATGGGTACGTTAATAACCAAAATTGTCGAATTTGGAGTAATGAAAATCGACAAGCCATTGTTGAGACACCGTTACAACCTCAAAAAGTCACTGTTTGGTGTGCTCTATGGGCAGAGGGAATCATTGGTCCACATTTCTTCAAAAATCAAACCGGCCATAATGTTACAGCTAATTAGGGTGGGATGAGGACTGAATCAGAGGATGTTGATGTGAACGACCTTTGGTTCCCACAAGACGCCGCTACATACCATACAGCCAACGAAAAAATCAATTTCTTAAAGGAAACGATTTATCACCGCTTGACTATTATTTGTGAGGTTATGTGAAGTCGCTTGTCTACGCATACAAGTCCGACGCGATTGACGCTTTGAATGCGAATATTCGGCGCGTTATTTCTGACATACGGCCCAAATGCTGCAAAAATTGGTCGAAAAATAGGCCTCTTGGCTCTAATTTATTCGAGCCAGCCGCGGCAGCCACTTGCTCGAATTATAATAATAGCAAATTAAAGCTAAATTTTTGGCCATATCATTAAGTTATAATCGCTTAATTTCTTCTTGAAAACCACACGTCTAAAAAAACCTTTATTTTCTACGTCATTCCATTGACTTTGTATGGTTTTGCTCAATTTCTCATGTTTCACACGATCTGTCCCTTTTTTTAACCGCCTTTATAATTGTAATTACAAAATACTCTTTTAATCTAAAAGTTTTTTCTGATGAATGTTTGTAAACTAATGGGGATAAATTGAAGCCAATTTTTAAGGAGTGAATTACTCCATATGTGACAGCGCATAGAGAAAGGGACCTAAGGGTAAAAAAAATCAATTTTCACTTTTTTTTTGATGTGGACAACATCTGAGCATCGAATGAGACCGATCCCATGCCCCAAAAGTGTTCCCTCCCAGAGATATGCGCGTTTTATGAAAGTTATGGTACACCAAAGATACACGTATTTAAATCTTTAAAATGGCTCTCCTGAACAAAACTGGTTTTTACCCTTAGGTCCCTTTCTATTTTGCGCGTCACATATAAGCTACTTATTCGTACTCGTATCAGGTTTTTTGTTGTTTGTCATATGGAGAAGTCAGTGAAGTTAAAGCAAACACATTATCGCCTGGTAGACGCACGTTTAGCCGTCAGTGTGGGCCGGTTTTTCGGTACCAAGGTCTCCACTCATTTAACTATCTACATATATATCCCATTTTATCCCATAAATTGGATTCACTGCTAAAAACTCCTCTTATATTCGTTTCTAGCGTCGTCAACATCCATACCACCCAAACTTCTAATTTCTAACTCAAAAATCTAAAAAAGTACAAAAATCCCCATTTCATCTGTATTTCCACTATAAGCCTCAAATATGTCAATTAGAAAGGGAATTGACAAAATTCATTCGCAGACACCTTTCATTTGTCAAAACGGATATACCTTCCGAATATCATGATTGTAGGTGCTCTGCATGTGGAATTACGAAATAGCATTTCTATTATATATATATATATATATATATATATATATATATATATATATATATATATATATATATATATATATATATATATATATATATATATATATATATATATATATATATATATATATATATATATATATATATATATATATATATATATATATATATATATATATATATATATATATATATATATATATATATATATATATATATATATATATATATATATATATATAGGGACATAAATACCATTATTCACGTTTTATGCTGTAAAATAAAAAGTACTGAATGTTTTTGGACCAAATATTTTTTATTATATTTATTGATGTATATTGTATCCAAAAAGAATCTACTTATTCTAAATGTCCGCCTTTTCGTTTACACACGCCTTAAGTCGCACTGGCCAATCGCCAATAGCTACACGAACCTCGTTCATTGGAAAATTGTATACAGCTCGAACCAAAGCAGTCTTAAGAGACCCAATGTTGGGGTATCGTTTGTCCTCTAAAACCGTCCACAATTTGTAATCCAATGGGTTCCAATCTGGACTGCCTGAGGTCCATTCTTCAGAGGAAATGATCGCTGGCAAATTGTTTCGAAGCCAGGCCTGTGATGCTTTAGCCTTATGGGCCGGTGCATAATCCTGCTGGAAAGTCCATGGCTGGTTTTGGAACAGGGAATTGTTAAGAGGCTTCACAACAGCTACCCAAAAATGTTTCTTGGTAAACTTTGGCCGATGTTTTGACTCCTTGTTCGAAGAAATGCAGGTCAGTGACCCCATTGTAAAAGAACCCCACCAAACCATGACTGAAGCTGGGTCTTTTTCCACCCTTGGGATCAGTTCAGATGCTTCCTTAGATGACCGCGCATACACTCTATCATTTTGCTTGTTAAATTTTTCCTGAACGGTAAAAACTTTTTCATCGGTGAACAAAATTTTTTTGTGCATGTTACACTACTCAACAAAATGAAAAAAATTTCATGTACTCCGGATGCGATAATTTTTTCTGTGTAGATAACCTTGACATGAGCTCGAAAAACGCAATAAAAATTTTTTTTTTCGTTTGGTTTTTGTTTTATTTTTTTAAATTTTAAAATTTTTTTTTTGGTTAATTTGTTTCGTCCGGCATAACTCGGGAACCACGAGCCCGATTTAATTGAATTAAATTTTAAAAAATTTAAAATTACAATTCCCTTAATCTGTTAATATATTGTTTTTCTATACAAGCAACAGTTTCCAAGTTAAAAATGAATATATAAAGGAAAAAACTTATTTTTTGCCTAAAGATTTAAATTTTTTTTTTTTAAAAAATCCATAAAAAATCCAAAATGAAAAAAAATGTCAAATCTTATTACTTTTACGTAAAGTCACATAACCTATGAGCAAAATGAGACAAAGATCATGAAAATCGATGCACGCGTTTCGCTTTTATTCGCAATTGAGTAAAGGTATGAATTTCAAAAATTTGTCACCCAACATATATTTTTGTCACCCAACAAATTTTAATTTTTTTTTGTAATAAAAAAGAAAAAACCTCACCATAGACAAAGTTGTGCATATGTCGAGCAAATTTTTGAAATTCATACCTTTACTCAATTGCGAATAAAAGCGAAACGCGTGCATCGATTTTCATGATCTTTGTCTCATTTTGCTCATAGGTTATGCGACTTTACGTAAAAGTAATAAGATTTGACATTTTTTTTCATTTTGGATTTTTTATGGATTTTTTTACTTTATGTTAAAAGAATAACAAAATTTAATTACAATTTTAAAAAATAAAATGAAAATAAAAAATAAAATTATAAATATAAATAATTCGCTTAGTTTGAGATTCGGTTTTATCAAATTTCAGATTGATTTTTTCCATTGATTATTAGGTTTTGATTCAAAATAGAGTATAATGGAATTTAGATACAATAAAATAACAAATAAAATAAACATTATTTAATTTTTCAGTTTTATTGACAATAAAATGATTCTGAATCAATTACTTGAAGTTGGTAGGCAGAAGATTCCAAAATATGGCAGATTAAAGGTGCTGTATCTGGCAACCTGCAATAGACTGCGCGTAAATAACGATTTCTAATTCCTGAGCTGAAGCCTATGGCACTAGCCGCACTCTTCCTTTCTATGAAAAAGAATTTAATTTTTTTATTCGTTCTATTTCATGAAGTCTTTATTAATTTTTTATGAATTCACAAAATTTTATCTTCTAACTAATTTACTAATATTTCTCTTTTTCTTGTTTCAAAAGTTATGAGTTATTGTATAAGTAAAATTGCCGGCGATATGCCTCGCCACCAGGCCTTCGGTTAGTGGCTTGTAAGGCGTTTAATTTTTAAATTTTGCGTAGAAGTAATATTTTGTTTTGTTAAATTCTTTTATGTAAATTCTTATTTTTCTTTAGAAATAATTTAAGTAAAATAGTAGTAAAATAGGTAGTACAGACCAATTTCCAGCTGGTATTTTTTTTTCTGTGTACATAGTAGAAGTGTAGGTAATGCTAGGCGTCTCTGAGAAAATTGCCTTTGGGCTACAAGAATCGACCGATTGTTTACAAATTTGAACTCAAATTATTATTGAATACTTTATGTTGAAACTGGACAATTTGGAGTTGAATCTACCTACACGTGTGTGAGGCAGATACGCATTGGTAAAAATGTAGGCAGTTCCAAGCCCATTTGAACCGAACAATAAAACATTTAAAAAAATATGAAATTTATGATCCGAAAATTGTCCAGATTAGGCAATTGGGATAAGAACTAAAATACTTTAAAGCTGCCTTGAAAGGCGATTATAAAGTGTACCAACAATGATACTAAGGTTCATAATCAGGGATGAAGAATATACTAAATCCGGCCGAACATAATTTTATCACTTTAATTAGTATTTATTTCAACTTAAAGACCTTAGAGTTTGCCATATTCTTATGATGTATTCAATGTGTTTAAAACTGCTCCATGACAATAATAAGAAAATATATTTGTCATATATTTGCGAAGAAAATAATGGCTTGTTAGAGGATGCTCATAATGGCCGGATGAAACATCTGTATAGGTTATGCTGTTTGCCTATTTGTTGCTCAATTTTCCGGCTGTCCCATATTTAAACAAAGTTGAAAAAGCCCCTGGTTTAAAAGAATGTCCTTATTGTGTTAGACTGCCTCTCTTTCCAACCCTCCTGTAAGGATTCTTTGCGTTGAATATCTACAGCTGGCTGCTATTTACATTTTATGGTCTTTGTTTACTTGCATCTGCCACATCCTGTTGACAAAGTTTGACTTCATAATTTATTCTTCTTCCTCGGAAAAGATAGCCATATTCTTCTTGAATTCGCAGAAGATGACAAAAAAAATTACAGCCAAATAATGCGAGGCACTTTGTCGTTTCACATGCCTTAGATAAAGGTGTGGGTTTGCAACAAGGAGAGGGTCTTACAATGATGATGATAATCGCCACTTAGAACAATTGTCCTTGGCCCTTTATAATTTGCAGTGATTTAGAAAATATCTTTAAACATAAATATTTTTTGAGCAATTACCAGTGATTTCAATTTAAGGGTCATAATTTTACATTCGCAACATAAAAAATAATAAACTAGAAGGAAATGCCAAAGTCGGGCGTGGCCGTTTTTGGCCATGTCCTAGATAAAAAAAAGTTGTTAAAGCCCATTGTTTAGATTAAAAACTAATGTCATGAATGTTCTTGGTAAAACCGGCTAAACATGTTTTGTACCGTATGTGGGAGCTATATCTTAATCTGAAACAATTTTTTCCAATTTCAGCAGCACCCGTTTTAGGCACGAGGAACTTACTTGTGCCAAATATCGTCAAGACTTGTTTACCACATGGCCCTAAGAGCTAAAAACATGAAATCGGATGATTATATGTGAGGGACCTACGGGCGTATCAATAATTCCCTGACGTCTCGAATAAAACACAGTTTTTTTCAACAAAAAGAATATTTTTTAACATCATCTCCTTTTAGCTCAATACACTTAGTCCAACGTTTCTCCAATTTTTTTTTATCCCTTCAAAAAAATAGGATTTTTAGAGGTCCATAAAATAGGCATTTTTTTGATCAATAATTTCATCGCTGGAGCTGAAACGCTTTCCACCGAGCAATTTCTTTAGGTTTAAAAATAGGAAATAGTCACTGGAGGCGAAATCCGGAGAAAGTGGTGGATGAGGTATCAATTCGTTACCCAATTTATGCAATTTTGCCATTGAGACTGTACACGTGTGCTACCGTGCATTATCTTGATGAAAAAGAACTTTTTTCTTGGCCAAATCGGACCAAATCGGTCCAATAAGTTGGCATAATATTTGCCGTTTATTGGCTTTTTCCTTTTGAAGGTTATCGATGTGGATTATCCCGCGTGCATCCCAAAAACGGTTTCTATCACCTTATAGGCCAAAAAGGTAACCTTAGCCTTCTTTGGAGCCAGTTCACTCCAAGTAACCCATTGTTTAGACTGCTGCTTGGTTTCCGGATTGTTGTAATGGATCCATGTTTCATCCACATTTACAAAACGCCGCAAAAGCTCATTTGAATTGAGGTTAAACAACTCTAAACAATCCTTTGAAGTTGTCACACGATTACGTTATTGGTCAGTTGAGAGCAAACGCGGCACCGATCTTGCAGACAGCTTTCTTAATCCCAACTGATCATGTAAAATCGAAACCACACTGCCATATGAGTTGCGTATGGTCTCAACAACCTCACGCACTTTCACTCTTTTATCGGCCAACACCATATCGTGGATTTTTTAAAATCTTCGGGTGTATTGACCTCAGTAGGCCGTCCAGAACATTCAGCGTCATTTGTACTTGTGCGACCGCAACGAATCAGTAAACCACTTATTTACCATTGAAATCGATGGTGCAGGGTCCCCATAGTATTTATCAAGCTTTTCCTTGATTGAAGGTTTTCTTCGCAAAAAGTAATGTTTAATGAGCTCTTGAAATTTACTTTTTTCCATTTCTAACAAAATCCACGAGTTTGTATTTTTTGAACAGTTGTTAAACACTAACTAAATAACGGAACTCTCTCAAAATTTGATAGTAGTCTATTAACGGACGGTACTTGAAGGGAGCAGAGTTGCATTTCATATAACTACGAGGGATTTTGGAAAAGTCGCGGTACTATTGATATGGCCTCGCATATCAATAGTAGTCTATTAACGGAGGGTACTTGAACTACGAGGGATGTTGGAAAAGTCGCGGTACTATTGATATGGCCTCGCATATCCAAAACTCAACAGAAGATGTGACTTCCTAAGCTAAAACAAAATCAATCAATTGAATATATATACGGGAGCTAAATCCTAATCGGAACTGATTTTCTACAATATTAGCAACGTCGTTTCTTGGTCCTTGAAACAAATGTTTGTAAAATTTCATTAATATTGGCTGTAATATGTGGCTTCTAGAGCTAAAGACATATCATC
Source organism: Hydrotaea diabolus (assembly GCA_963513945.1). Classification (NCBI taxonomy): domain Eukaryota; kingdom Metazoa; phylum Arthropoda; class Insecta; order Diptera; family Muscidae; genus Hydrotaea; species Hydrotaea diabolus. The sequence goes on from OY740720.1 coordinate 74,892,142, forward strand.
GGATGAACATACAAATATGTATGGAACCTATAGCTAAATTTGAACCGATTTTCTTCAATTTCCATAAATCTTCTATGAGAGCATCATTGACTGGAGCTTAAGCTAGGTCGGCCAAGCCCTACTTTAGTTTTTGTTTATTGTGGTAGGAAATTGATCATCGACCTTTATTCAATTTCAGGTAGCAAACAGTTTGATATCATGGCGCAATAGAGAGACCCATTCACCGTGAATGGACTGATGATTCCACCACCCCACAAACCGCATCAAACCGTGGTTTTCGCGTTGTAAGTCTTTCCATGATGAAATGCCAAACAATACTGAAAAGAAAGAAGTTAATTTAACAAAACTCACGCGTAATCTGTAAAAAACCCCTATGGAAAAACAAACTATCTCCTGATTTACCACCCGTTATTTACCGATTTACCGACTTGGGTCTTTTTCAGATTTAAACAGAATACCTATTGTTATCGTAAATATTACTGCTGCTGAACTTATAAAATAACATTAGACAATTTGCCCTAAATTGTACCGGCTTGTCAAATATTTTTAGTGTTTTCGTCGCATTGCGCTAAAACATAATCACATATCCAAGTTTATACAGGGTGTCCATCAGGAAGGTATACTACTTTGTTTTTTTTTATAGTATTTGATTTAATGAAAGAGAATGGATCTTAATTGATTAACGTTTTATTTAAAATCGGCAATTATGTATGAAATACAATATTAGATAAATGTCAGCTCTGTTATTCTCACAAATGCGAGCCATTTTCAGCATATTTTCCATTATATTCTCCACATTTCACGCGTTATTTAATTAATTTCATCACGAATATTTTGTTAGAGTTGCTCAATTTTTTCTGGTTTATTTGCATAAATCTTTCTTTTCAGATATCCCCAGAAAAAGAAGTCCGGAGCAGTCAAATCAGGCGACCGTGGAGGCCAATCACAACTTGTTGTGGAAAGAGGTCTCGCAGTAATTCCATTATAAGTCTGGCTTTTTGTGATGTGGCACCGTCTTGTTGATACTACAAGTTAATAAAGACCAAAGCATGCAGTCCTGGCGTTAAAAAGTTTTCAATCATATCACGATATCGCTCCACAGTTGCCCTTACGCCGTTTTCATTTTCATTGAAGTAAGATCCAATGATTCCTCCTGACCAAATTGCACGCCAAACTATCACTTTCAATGGATACAAAGTTGACTGATGAATAATTGGAGGGCTTTCCATTGCCCAGAACCGACTATTCTGTTTATTCACATATCCATTCAAATGAAAATGTGGCTCGTCACTCATAATGATTTTTCATGCAAAACGGGGTTGTCATGATCGAGCCTTAACATCCTATTGGCATAGTACGGCGGCGTAAATGGTCTTGTGGAAGAAGTTCTTGTGTCAACTGCATCGTAAATGGAAGAAAATGCAAATCGTTGTGCAATATTGTGGCCAAAGTTGTTCTTTGAAGACCAAGCTCCTGAGCTTGGCGTTGAACTGAGGTTGATGGATTGTTTTGAACACATTCTTGAACAGCAGTAATGTTTTCAGCCGATCTTGCAGTACGTTGTGGTCCATGCCTGGGCCTATCCGCTACAGACTCTTTCTTCCAAATCATTCATTAAATGGTAAATAGTGCGTTTTGTTGGCAGGTTGTTTGTCCCAAAAATTTCACGTCAATTTCTCATCGTCACAGTAATCGATGATTGATTTTGATAAAATGTTTTACCGATCAAAAAACGTTGGTTTATCGAAATGTTTTTCTATAATAAATACGCCCCGCCTCTACTTTACGACAGCCAAATATGTACTGTCAAGACTAATGTTTACCAAAATGGCAGCAAAACAAGGTAGTATACCTTCCCGGCGGACACCCTGAATATACAGTTTTGTCTATCTTTACCCATACTAAATAAAATTCTCACATGGCATTTTTTCATGTTCATACGAGAATAAGTGTCTTCCATGCACTAAAAATTTTGTGTTGTACAAACAATGTTTGCCAGTTTTACGAAAATCTGAAGCAAAACCAAAATAACCAAAAAACATGCTTCAAATTGAAAACAGAAACCCCTCCAAATAACCCAATGCACACTGTGACAAGGACACAGATCTAGGTGCATCTCAACTGCAGCCACGTGTCGGAGCATGTAATAAGACCCCCACCGGACGGAATAATTACAGTATGTTGTCAATTCATGTGGTTGCTTGTTTATTTTGCAGGACATACCTATAGTATTCATGGGCAATAAGTCTGATTCGGATAGAACACTTGGAGAGGTTAAAAGGGAGGAGCAGAGACCCTGGCTGGACTGTAAAGCTTGCCACATTAAAGGTATGTTCTGCACATTGTGTTGGTTTTGCTACTGTTGCTACCACCGGAGTTGTCGGATGGTGGTGATGGTATTAGCCCGCTTTTGTTCGGGTTTATATTGAGATTGAGTGTGTATTTTCCATGGCTCAAGGGGGCGCTATAAATGAACATTTGTGTGAACTCGGTTTTTAAAATTGAGATTTTTCTCTATGTGTTTCACATTTTTATTTGATTTTAGGTTCCCATGACACTTAATAACAGGTTCAAAATGTTCATAGATATGTCCGGGCTAAATGATATATTTGCAATAATGTTTAAGAGAAGTATGTTCTTTGGGAGCAAAAGGGGTTTTAAAATGTATGATTGATTTATAGCAATGACCCTGGACTGATACATCACTCTGAATTTAAGAACAACATAAAAATATATTAAGAAGAGTTCTAGGTTTGTGTATACTTAAGGAAAAAATGTCACTCGAATTTTTAGGGCTGGGATTTACTAGTTAAAGATATATCGTCTTAAAAGGTTACTATTAGAAATACGAGGGCGACCGCAAAACTAACTGGCCTGGCACATTTTCTGTTTTACTAGCAACTTTTTTTGTTTGTTTTTTAAAAGCAATCTTTTATAAGCCATCCGTCAAAATTTCCGAAATATTTAATGATTATTTTCATTGTTACAGGTGATTGAAGTAGACAAGTTTTATAATTTTTGAAAAATGGAAAATAAAGAGTTTCGTGCGCTAATTAATGAAAGGTTATACGCCACAATTAATCAAAGATGAATTGGATTCTGTTCATGGTGATAATGCACCATCATACTCCACCGTGAAATCCTGGGTTCAACAATTTAAAATGGGTCGTTCAAGTACGGAAGATGAACAGCGCTCTGGAAGACCGAAAACTGCTACTACTATTGAAACATTAGAAAAATATTTAATGAAGTGACTAAAGATAGACGAATAAAGCTCAGAGAACTTGCTGATATTGTTAAAATATACATTTGAGTATTTTACATGATGAACTCCACATGAAAAAGCTATCCGCAAGAGGGGTGCCGCGTTTAAAAAACCTATCCGCAAGAAGGGTGTCGCGTTTGTTGACTTTGCCCTAAAAAATCGTGCGTTGGACCAATTCCGAGGAGCTTTTAGCGATTTATCAGCGTAATCCAATAGGGTTATTGCGCCGATTCATAACTGTTGATGAAACATGGATCCATCACTACAATGCAAAGAACAGTCAAAACAATGGATAGAAGCTGGTAAAAGTGGTCCCAAGAAGGCGAAAACTGTTAAGTCAGCAGGAAAAGTAATGACTACAGTATTTTGGGATGCAAGGGGTATCATATTTATTGATTATCTTGAGAAAGGAAAAACTATAAATAGTGAATATTATTGTGCATTATTGGATCGGTTGAGTGAAGAAGTCAAGATAAAACGACCGCATTTTGAAAAAAAGCTCTTTTTCATCAAGATAATGCTCCTTCACACACTGCATTTTCAACTCAACAAAAACTGGCCGAATTACGATCTGAAGTTGCTCCGCATCCACCATATAGTCCAGATTTAGCTCCTTCCGATTATTTCTTGTTTCCAAATTTAAAAAAAAATTCTCGGTGGCAAAAAAAAATTTCGTCCAATAGCGAGGTTATTGCTGAAACTGAGGAATATTTTGAAGGTCTTGAAAAATCTTATTTTTCGGATGGAATTAAAAAACTTGAAAAAATGTTAGGCCAGTTACTTTTGCGGTCGCCCTCGTACATTATTTTGTAGAAGAGTTGTAAGGTCTTCTCCTGGTTAGTATTTATTATATGCTTTAGATTAAAGAAGATTTTTAAGGTCTTCTTATGTTAAGTAATGGTTTCATACTAATTTAAAATGTGTTCGTTTAGGACTATATACTCGTATAAAAATATTCTTATCAGGCGAACCACGTTGGTCTTACAATCAAATCAAAGCACGCATCGCAGGCCTTTATCGACCTGTGCGTGCATTTAATAGATCGTTGCATTGTACGTTTTATTACATTGTGCGAGAAGAAATAGATTTTTATTGCCAGCGGACAATAAAAGACACAATTCGACGCGTCTACCCTCTGCACTGGAAAATGCATTGGGAATCCAACATACCCCAACACATAATATAAAACGTGTTCACCTTCAACACCGGTAACTTAGATAATTATTTACATTTTTAATTTCTCTCCCGATTTTAAAAGAATTTAAAATATTTTTTTTAATAAAATTTGAAAATGCTATAAATATTTTCCGACAAACAAATTTCGTCATTTTTCAGCTTTTTTTTAATTTTTTTATACACTTCTTTATAAGGGAACCGTAATATGCACGTAAACCTCAATTTGTGAATTTAAAATTGGTTAACTATTGGCTGAGGCATTGATTTTTTTGTTACAACGGAATATGTTTGTCTTAGCCTTTTTTACGATGGATTTCAGAATATGGATAGTAACTTCAAAGAGAAATTGATGATGCTAAATTAGCAAAGCAAACGCACAAGCCATCATTTTTAAAATGACCAAACCAATTTTTTTGCAGAAAAATCTGTTTAATAAAAGCATCAATAACTCAGTCAACTACTTAACGATTTAAAAATCTAAATATCCCTTTTGCTGCTAAGTAAAAATCTAAATTTTTAAATGAAATCACAGTTCGTAATTGTTCTCTTAAAAAAATAGTGTATAAAAATATCTGTAAATACTGCCAAAGACTGCTTAAGAAAAGCCTTGGCTGGTTTAGACACAGCTGTGCAGCCTGTCTGGCAACCATAGCCAATACATTTCACCAATTTTTTGGTTGATTCTGAAAAGAAACATCAATTAGTCTCGAACCAGAATAAAAACTGTTCAATTCAATATCAGTAAAGTTGAAAAAAGACGAAAGAATTTGGCTTTACTTAATTTGTATAATGAGTTATTTAGGCTATTGTAAAACTCGGACTGATATGGTGAAGTTTCGCCAGAGATTATAAGTTGTCTCATAACATACTATGGAAAATTTAAGCATTTTATTTGTAGTTTTTGTGTGGCAGGACGTCAAATCAGGAGGGACATTTGGTCCATGTTCGAAAATATGGAACAATGAGTTCCAATTTCAACACATTTATTAAATTGTATTTAATAGTTCAGGGTTCTTAAATTGGAAATGATGATATTAAAACATGTAACGATATAGACCACTTTTATAAGAGTTCCAAAACGCGGTCTATTCATATTTGCGGTCTGAATGGTTTGAATACGAACAACAAATGGAAAGACGAACATAGCTGGTATCAAATAATTATTCTGAATCGATCGGTAGAATAAACTCGGGATCTATCACATTCACATGCTAGTGCTACAAACAAACATGACATTTAAGAGTTCTCCACTTCCTAACCGCCCGGTGAAACATAGAGAAGTGTTTACTTCCCTTTGCTAATAATTTTGAACCATGGCCATCTACCGACCATGACCACCTCTACTGCCAATGTAATTAAGGCTGATTCCAATAAAACAAATTTTCTAACCACTATGCTATCGCGTCAAATATGCCGCCGAAATTTCAGTATGCATTTAAAGCTGTTCAGTATTTATGCGAAATTTCCGAAAATTAAATTTACATTTACGTGCACACGCTTTCGCCACATCAATATCCAGTCTAATGAATAGTTATGAGGGTATTGCAAATTCGAACAGCATTTGCATAATTTTGCCGGAATTTCTTTACACTTTTACAATTTTTGTAAAAACACTAAATTAGTGAAAATTGCGACTAAAATGTCACTGGCGCTATCAAACGATACAAAATCGAATTAGAGCTCGAAAATGCCAACACTATTGAAAAATCAACAAACAAAGTGTAACGGAATACATTAACTACATGGCGAATTCAACAAAATGTAGCGAACTGACATGATATCTAAATTAATTCTCACATCTCCTTTATCATGCCAAGGCAGACTGGTCAGTATCTTGGTGCATAATCAAAGTTGTAAACAAAAATCCATCACAACACACGGTAAGATAAAACAAATGCATTTAACAAAATTGTTCCAAATAAGATCGGGAAAATTAGTGAAATCCGCACTGAATACTAACACATTTTTCAGTGTCTGCTTCTCTGGCTTTTATTGAAGCAGAACTCACCACAACGTCACAAAAACTTTAGGTTAGGATTAAGCTGTTGAAACATGTTTTACATATTTGGGAGTATATAATGGGTGATCCAAGTAGATATACTTTTTTTCAATCGCCTTTTTTGACAGATCACGTGTGAGTCGTGTAATGCTTTCATCTTATTTTTGTTTGGTATTTTTTGGCATTTCATCATGGAAAGACTTACGCCTGAACAACGTTTACAAATCGTTAAACTTTATTACGAAAATTCGCGTTCTGTGAGGAATGTGTTTCGTGCACTTCATTCATCTTATGGTAAACATAATCGGCGTACTGAGTGTACTACGAGTATTCGCAACATCATCACCCATCTTGATATCCACCATTCATTATTGGATAATATTCGACCGAATGGACCACGTGCAGCACACAGTGAAGAAAATGTAGCGGCCGTAGCTGAGAGTGTACACCAAGACCGTGGAGAGTCGTTTCGCGCCGTTCGCAGCAACTTGGACGTATGGAACGACTTGTCGCATTTTACATCGAGATCTTAAATTGAAAGCGTACAAAATACAGCTTGTGCAAGAACAGAAGCCGCCCAACGTTTCCAAACGACATCGCTTCGCTCTATGGGCTCTTGAAAAGAGATCCGACGTTTTCAAACCAAATTTTGTTCAGCGATGGCCATTTCTGACTCAATGGGTATGTAAACAAGCAAAATTGCCGCATTTTGGGACGAAGAGCAACCAGAAGAGGTTCAAGAGCTGCCACTTCATCCAGAAAAAACAACGGTTTGGTGTGGTTTGTGGGCCGCTTGAATCAATGGCGACCGTTATCGTGCCATAATAAACAACTATGTGATGCCTGATTGAAGCTGTTCTCGGCGACACTTGGTTTTAACAAGACGGCGCCACTTCCCACACATTGCATCAATCAATGGATTTATTGGGAGAACACTTCGGTGAGCAGATAATTTCACGTTTTAGGCAGGTCGATTGGCCACCAACTTCGTGTGATATCACACCGTTAGTCTTTTTCCTGTGGGGATATGTAAAGTCTAAAGTTTATGGGGGCAAACCCCGGTTCGATTCAGGCCTTGGAGCAAAACATCACGCGTGTCATTTGTCAGTTACCAGTCAAAATGCTGAAACGAGTCATCGAAAATTGGGCTCAACGGATGAACCATCTGAGACGTAGCCGTGGCCAACATTTGATAGACATAATCCTCAAAAAATAAATGCCAAAGAATGTACTTTCAAATGATAATAAACATTCCCCATTTAATTAGAATTTTCTGTGTTTTTTTCTTTAAAAAAATAGTGAACCTCGAAATGGATCACGCGTTATAAGTTTGTAGTCTCGAAATACTTCACTGCTATAAAATATAAAAAGGATGATCCAACTTAAACGCACGATCTTAATTTTAAATAAAATTAAAAGATTTCCGAGAATTATCTTAGTAATTTTAGTATGATAGAAGGATCTATGACTATTAGGTGTGAAACAAAATATAGGCTTATGGTATGATGGTCCATATTTTCAATGGCCCTGAAAAAAACTAAATGTTGAATGTCGTTAATGTTTCGAATCCTTTAGCTCTTGAATTGTTCTTGAGTCACTGATGAACATTTTCCTATTAAATATCCCCAAAGAAAGAAGTCCAACGGTGTCAAATTTCATTACAATGGCTGCAAATTAATATCACCCCGACGTGAGAGAACACGGCCAATGCATTTTTTGTGTAAAAGAGCCATTGTTTCGTTGGCTGTCTGGCAAGTGGCACCATCCTGTTGGAACCACATAGCGTTCAGGTCCATATGCTCAATTTCTGCCAACAAAAAGTTCATTATCATCTTGCGATAGAGAACACCATTCGCGGTAACTTCTAGGAAAATTTCAAAGAAGTACGTCAAATGACAGAACAATAGCAGAGCGAACTAGTCTAGCATCCACAGGTGCTTTCACATTCCCCAAAGACCCGGTTTGTTGAAATTCTCCTAATTGTGGACACATTTGGTCGATTATGCCTACCAATAAAATCACGAAGTATACAAAATGCATTTTAAGTTGTGACTCGCAATTATGCATTATGGTTGGACCACACTTAATGTTATGGATCGTGAAAAGCTAAAACGATATAGACATGTCTGTCTGTCTCTTGAAAGCACGATTCGGTCCAAACGAAAAAAAAGCTAGAGACCAGATATGTGTCTTATAGTTACAGATCGGTTGGTACTGAGAATGTATCAAATGGGAGAGAGATTAAGATGCTAACAATTATTTTTTTGAATTTTCCACTACAAAACTTTTATAATTAAATTGAACTAGCTGACCCGACAAACATTGTTTTACCTCCAAATTTAATTTTTTTTACTGAAAGTGTGGCACTGAACCGTCATACCTAATTTTGTTCAAATACCAGCAGCAGCAGAAATAATTGATTTGTGATGTGTATGGGAAGTACCACGCCCACTGGGCCAATTTCATGCACACTATATAAACCATCCCCAACGTATCCAAAAATGTTGTACCAATTGTCAGCCTTTTGCTAAAAAAACAGATTTGTCACGACTCCTTCGCCAGAGTCCAAAATTTCGACTTTTCTTTTTTCCTAAACTTTTGCGTAGTAATTATGAACTAACCCGCAGAAGCAAGTATTCAGTTTTCCCCAGTTGTTTAGAAGTTTTTAGCGGTGTAACAAACCACATTTCATTTTTATATATAGGGTGAACCATCTAGAGGTATTTTTCAGAGCAAAAAAAAATATAAAAATTCAAATCAAGTGTGGAATCATTACACTGGGTAACAACCAAAAAAAAGTCATGGGTTTCTCAGCTGATTTAGACTAATTTTGGTGTTCTGAGTCCGAATATCACATTGATTTTGCTGTATCAGGTCAACTTTTTGAGATACAGCCATAGGCCTGAATGACCATTTTTCCCTGAAATGTAAGCCTTTTTATACGCTTCAATATGCTAATATTAGGGGTTTTAAGGGGATTATTCAGGACATATGAAAACTGTTATATACCCTGAAATAAATTCCTAATTTAATAATACGCTAACTTAGTAACCCTAATTCATCTTTTGCTATTAAATGATAACGTCATTATCCGGCAACTCTGTCATTGTATATATAGTAGTATGTAAGTCTAATTAAGTATGTAATCAATAAAAGAGTTCAGTTGCTTATCATCTTCAATCGTCAACACTTGTGTTTCTCTTCGTTCGATCTTTATCTACACATAAGTATACACACACACAAGAAACAAATTTAACAAACAGTGAACAAACATAACAAAAACAAAAGAAGCCTTTAAGATTGTAACAGTTAATCATTCCAATAGGTGCCTTTTATTCTTATTATTGTATAAAATTTATTCTAATTTTTATTGTCTGACAGTACACTGCATATTTCTATCTATTTCAGATTGATATGGCTTCTGCGCGACGTTCATGCATGAATAATTCTGACGTTTTCTGCTACATCTGCGGAGAATACACGCTTTCAGTGGACAGGAAGAACATCACGGGATTTGTGAAGAACGCCTACCAGGCTTACTTTAAAGTCAAGCTGGGTGACCAAGATAAGCCCTGGGCACCGCACACGGTCTGCAAGAACTGCGTGGAATACCTCCGGCGGTGGACGAAGGGCACGAAAACTTCACTGAAGTTTGGGATTCCGATGGTTTGGACGGAGCCCTTAGACCATGCATCGGATTGTTACTTCTGCGCTATCAATACTACTGGCATCAACCGGAAGAATCGGCACAGCCTCCAGTACCCCGACCTTCCATCTGGCCGCCGTCCAGTTGCTCACTGCGAAGAAATTCCTGTACCAGCGTTCACAGAGCTTCCTGACATCCACGACGAGGCCACCACTGCAGACGAAGGAGGATATATAACAGACGAGGAGTATGAAGCACAAGATGGTCGGCAGCCCTTTTCACAATGTGAGCTTAATGATCTTGTTCGGGATCTCAGCTTGTCGAAGACTTCATCCGAGCTGTTGGCCTCCAGACTGAAACAGAAAAATCTACTTGGCGAGGACGCGCGTATCACTTTCTTTCGTAGAAGGCATGAGGACTACATGGGCTACTTCTGCCAGGAGGAAGACCTAGTGTACTGCCGAGATGTCGCCGGTCTTCTTGTTAAACTCGGGGCTCCTACATACGATCCGAGAGATTGGCGGCTCTTTATTGACAGCTGCAAGCGCTCTTTGAAGTGTGTGCTCCTCCACAACGGGAACGAGTTCGCCTCAATCCCTCTTGCTCACTCCACAACTCTCGTAGAGAAATATGAAGCAGTGAAGTACGTGCTCGACAAAATCCAATATGAGCAGCACCAATGGTTCATCTGCGTCGACCTCAAGATGGTGAACTTTCTACTTGGTCAGCAGTCCGGGTTCACGAAATACCCATGCTTTATATGTATGTGGGACAGTCGAGACAGAGCCCAGCACTATGTAAAGAAAGTGTGGCCGCCACGAGAGCAGTTAGTACCTGGTGCGGGAAACATCATAAACGAACCTCTTGTTGACCGGGAGAAGATATTGATCCCACCGCTACACTTGAAGCTTGGGTTAATGAAACAGTTCATGCGTGCTCTGGACAAGGATGGGAGGTGCTTCAACTACCTGTGCCGAGCCTTTCCGCGACTGACCATTGAGAAGCTGAAGGCCGGCATTTTCGATGGGCCACAGATACGGCAGCTCATAAAGGACACAGAGTTCGAAAAGTCCATGAACACGTTAGAGTGCGCCGCGTGGAAATCGTTTGTGCAGGTGGTGAAGAACTTCCTGGGGAACACGAAGGCAGCAAACCACGCCAGACTCATCAGCAGCATGATAGAGGCCTTTCAAAAGCTCGGGTGTTTGATGAGTATAAAAATGCACTTCCTGTTCTCACACATGGAGAAGTTTCCTGAAAACCTTGGGGCGATGAGCGACGAGCAGGGAGAAAGGTTCCATCAGGACATGCGCCAAATGGAGGATAGGTACCAGGGGAGGTGGGACGCAGTCATGATGGCGGACTACTGCTGGATGCTGAAGAGAGACAACCCAGCAGCTGCTCACAAACGGGAATCGAAGAAACGCCGATTTATGCCGTGAACTCTGAACTTTTGTGTCACGTAACGCTCATTGTTATACTAATATTATGATAAATATGCTTATTTAATTTGATGGAGTAAATAAAAACTTAATAAATTTGCATACGTTGACTTTTATTTCTTGAGGAAAACGGAAAAAATCTTCCGGGGTTTCTCAGCAGATGATCCAAAGAAATGTTTTTTTACGAAAAATCGATTTTTAAAAATTTCTGTAGCAAAAAATCCTGACCTGATAGAACAAAACCAAGGTCATTTTCGGACTCAGGGCATCTAAATTAGTCTAATTCAGCTGGAAAACCCTAGACTTTTTAAAAAAAAAATTTTTTTGTTGCTCAGTGTTATTGGTAATTTTAAAGGACATATTATGGCATTTAATTTTTGAACATAATTTCCGCAACTACGCCTCAAGGTATCCTTTCTGAGGGTCCAATTTTAGATGACTCATTCGAGCATTTCGACCGGTATGGTTTAAATGATACGCGTAATCTTAGCTTTCAAAACCTGAATCGTAGCTGGTTTGTCATCATAGACTTTAAACCCGTAACCCCAAAGAAAAATGTCTAAAGTTGTGATATCACATAAAGCATAAAGATCGATATCAATGCGCGATAGCGAGCACCATTCACGATTACGTTCCGGCCATCATAATTTTTGAAAAAATATGCACGGATGATTCCACCAGCTTATAAAAAGCAATAGACCGTGGTTATCTCTGGGTATAATGGCACCTCTTAAACCTCATGTTGCTCTACAGCCCAAATGCGGCAATTTTGTTTATTAACTTTGCCGTTGAGCCAGAAATGGGCCTCATCACTGAACAAAATTTTGGTCGAAAAAGCGGATCTTCCCGTTTCTTAACGAACGCTCATTTCCATAATACAGTTGCCAACATTTGAGCGAAATTATTTTAAAAAATAAATGCCAAAAAATTTCCTTTTAAATTCCCAATAAAGATTCTACACTTGATTTGTTTTTTTTGTTCTTAAAAAAAAACCTCTAGGTGGATCAACCTATTTATTGAATGGCTATGCTTGAAAGTAGTGCCTTAAACGTATTAACGCCCCAAAAAGGGGCATTAGAGAAGACATATTGGTATCCAAAAACCGTGAAATTTTCTCAAAAGACTAAATATGTAAATATTGTATAGATCTGGGTCAATTTAGATCCCGGATCCGCCCAAATGAGCAATTTGGAGCAAAAACGGAAAATCAATAAGATTTCTTCATGAATCTGAATAGAACATTAATTCTGAAATTTGACCTTATTTGATGCCTTGAAACATGGATCTATGGTCCTCTAGTGTATTTCTTTATTCAACGCGAAGATACTTAAAGTATCTTTATATTCAACGCGGCGTCACTTTTACCAAAAATCAACGTCTCACCAATAAACAATCTATTTTTGGCTATTAGAAATCATACATTGTAATTACGAATTATTGGCACATACAAAGGTGCTTGCTTTGTTGCTACCATATATTATTCAATATTATAAACGTTTAAAAATTTCAATACAAACTATTTTTGTCTAACAGTCTATTTTTCTGTCACTGTGATAATAAAGATTTATGTCTGAGATGCAACCTGTTACTGACAATTACAAAGACCGAAGTTCTCCATATTCCCCCTAATCCTTTGATAATTTTGTGTTTCCGGTTGTTTTTAATAAGTAAGCCATAATGCATTAAACACTAAATTAGCACTTATGTCGTTATTTATAAATTCACACCTTGGCAACCACCCACACTTAACCGAACCACAACATACACCCAACAATAATCACTGAAAAATATTCTTCTAAAATGTTTGCAACCAACCCAAACACTTTGAGTCTCGAGAGATTATAAAAGTTTTTTTTTTTGTCAGCAATAAAGTGGCACAATTTAACAATTTTTACCTCACTGAGGACGGGAGGTAAATATCGTTACAACAGTCGACTAGGCGAAAATACACACCAGCAGAGAAACTACGAGTTACAACTGCTTTAAACGACACACAACAGGCTAAGCTCACAAACGCCACTAACAAAGTTAGAGATATCCAACAGGATGCCGGTATCAAAGTTTGTTAAAGTTTTCTTCCACTTTCAGAAACCTCCAACACACACACACATGCAGTCGCATACACACTCATATATATAAATCATAAATTAAAAAGTATATGTGACGCGCAAAATAGAAAGGAACTTAAGGGAAAAAAACAGTTTTGTTCAGGAGAGCCATTTAAAGATTTAATTACGTGTATCTTTGGTGTACCATCACTTTAATAAAACGCGCATATCTCTGGGAGGGAACACTTTTGGGGCATGGTATCGATTTTATTCGATGCTCAGAAGTTGTTCACAACAAAAAAAAGTGATAATTGATTTTTTACCCTTAGGTCCCTTTCTCTATGCGATGTCACATATACTCTCGTATGTTTTTCAGTCTCAGCATTCTAGTTCGGAAATATAGAATCATTTAAAAAAAGGTAGGAAAATACAAAGTCCTGTTGAGGAATTCAGAAAAAGTTTATCAACATCTTCATTTAGCCGGCGTGTCAGCCGGCTAAAAGCTGTATTCCTCTTTAAGCTGTCAACGTCCCATGCGCTATTATACAGGGTTTTCCATTAAGGACATAACAATTTTATATATTACTTATAATAAAGCATAGAATATTTAAGATATAGCGTTCAAATGCATTCCAGGTGTAGTGCAAATGTTACATTTTAAGAATGAAATTCGATTTCGGCCATATGACCACCACGAGCCGATCTATTCTTTGGACAGAATTTACCACACCAGCACACATTTTGACCGGAACGTTGTCCATTTCGCTTTGGATGTTGTCTTCGATCTCGTCTAAAGTTGATGGCTTGTTGGCATAGAACAATGACTTTATGTGGCCCCATAAAAAGAACGAGGTGGCGATTTGATCGGACCATTTCTCCAGATAACACGTTCACCGAATTCGCCTTTCAGTAAATCGATTGTAACGCGAGTTACGTCCTGACCCCTTTACCAAACATAAGTTCTAAGTACATATAGTGTAACTATAATTTAATTGCTATATATGTGGCGAAATACAAAAGTATGAAATGATATTTGACACTTTTGTTTTCGTTCCCACATTCCAGTCGAGCAGCGTAAGCATAAACGTCTGCAACATTGAATGCCTCACTGGCACAGTATATATTTTTGAATTCAGTCTTAAGACCACAGCAAACAAATAAAGCACAACAAAGCTTAAGTTTTGTATTGTGTTTTTTTTATTTTTCAAGTTTATTTCTCTAAAGAGAAATACAACTTCGTTACTCGCGTGCTGTGTGGCTAATTGCACCGTCTAGATGAAACCACATATCGGCGATGTCAAGTTCATTCAATGTTGGCCAAAAATAATTTACTAACATGGCACGATAACGCTCTCCATTGACGGTAACAGGACGATTGTTTTCATCGACGGTTATGGTTTTCATTTCTACGGCATGAAAACCATAACCACACAGTAATTTTCTGCGGATGCAATTGTGCTTTTGAAGCACATGTGGGTTTGTTGCTGTCCAATAACGCATATTTTGTTTATTGACAAAACCACTCAGCCAGAAATGAGCTTCATCGCTGAAGATGATTTTTCGATAAAATTTTGGATTTTCGTGAAACTTTGCCAGAGCCCGATCGAAGATGTTTCAGCTATCCAAATGATCAAGTTCTTGAGTCAGTTGGATCTTATAAGGATGAAGGCCATGATCTTTTCGCAAAATACTCCACAGTGTGGTTTGAAAGATGCCCAATTCCTGAGAACGACGTGGAATTGACTGATTTGGCCCATTTAGAACGGATACACTTACGGCTGCGATATTTTCGTCGCTTTGAGCGGTACGCCGTCTCTTTTGCGTCGGAACATCCAAAATTGAAAATTTAGATCAAAATACATCCTCTGTAGCACGCACATTCTGTCGAATGGGACGATTATTATGGCCGAAAATTGAAGTAAGCGCTCTTAAAGTTCCAACCTCTGACTCAGAATTTCGGTATTAGTTTTTAATGATTTCCAAACGTTGCTCGTAAGTGAACTCTACCATAATGAAAGGTCGACTAAAGTTTTGACACCTAAAGACCATTGAAAAATGTTCGAGGGTGCGTTGACTTAAAGATACGAAATTGTTATGTCGTTATGGAAAACCCTTTTACATTACTTTAAATCGCTACGCTACGCAAGGGGGAACATTTTTAAATCAATTTCGTGATGGTTGTGAGCACCAAGTGACTTAAATTTATACACCTCCATTAATACAATACACTGATAAATTACAGACTGTAAAACTGTTAAGGTTTAAAATCACTACAAGAAGTATTAGCGACCAGTTGACACAACAACATTAGAACAGGAACTAACACCAGATACCTGCTAAATAGTGACAAAAAAGTTAAAAACTTTTTAACGAGCACACAAACCTCCGCGCCGTTAAAGTCGGAACATGAAAGAAAACGGATGTAGTGATTTAGAGGACATAAAACTACACCCTCACACCCAAGAATGAAAGTTAAGGGTGAACATTATGAAGGAAATAAGATCTTACACATGTACGAGTGGTACATGTGCCCGCGGGTAGCCAGTAGCAAAATAGGGAAGGCCTTCGCGGAAGACGACGTTCAAGAAGGCCTCTTTTCGGATCCAATACACATTCGGTAATGAGAAGGCCTAAGAAGGACTTCTTCTTTTCAATGATAGATATCCAAACAAAGCATTCCTGGCTCCCTTCTTGTAGAAGGCAAGCTGCCACGCCTAGTAAGTGAAGGCAGTACAGAATTTGTTCTTCACCGTGATAGGTGGTGAATATAAAATATGGTCCAACTGAAAGGCAATTTGTTAGTTGTAAAAACAATAAAAAGTTTTCAGAGAATTATCTTGTTATTTTCTAGTATGATAGAAGGATCCGTGAGAATTATGCGTGAAATAAAATATCGGTCAAATACTAGCCGCGGCTTCGGTGGCGTGCCTCTATCGGATGGTCCATATTTTCAATGACTCTGAGAAATAAAAGAGTTTCAACATGGTTAATGTGCCGAATTATCTCATTCTTTTGCTCTTAAATTGTTCTTGGCTTAATGACTTTTTCTTTTAAATATACCTACAGAAAAAAGTCCAACGGTGTCAAATCACATGATCGTGGCGGCCGATTAACATCGCCACGAAGTGAGATAACACGGCCATTGTATTTCTCGCGCAAAAGAGCCATTGT
This sequence comes from Hydrotaea diabolus, assembly GCA_963513945.1. Lineage (NCBI taxonomy): Eukaryota > Metazoa > Arthropoda > Insecta > Diptera > Muscidae > Hydrotaea > Hydrotaea diabolus. The sequence continues at coordinate 74,908,889 of OY740720.1, forward strand.
TTCGTTATATGTATGGCTAGTGGCACAATCCTGTTGTAAACGCATATCGTGCAGTTCCATATCCTCAATTTCTGGCCACAAAAAGTCCATTATCATCTCGCGATAGCGAACACCATTCACGATATTTGCTTAGGCGACCTCATTTTCAAAGAAGTAAGGCTGGGCGAGAATTCACAAGTGTTTTCAAATTTCCTACAGACCCAGTTTGCTGAAATTTGCGCTAAATTCTCCCGATTGCGGACACATTTGGTCGATTATGCTGACCAAAAGAAATCACGAAGTGCACGAAATGCAATTCGATTTGAACGCCCATTTTCGTATAAGGCTTCAACAGACCTGCTGCTCAATTGTACACATTTTATACCCTTTACGGTTGAATTTGTCAAGGAGATGTAGAATTTTGCTTGGCAAAAAACTTGACGTTTAGGTGTGACTCACAATTAACATCTTGCATTGTAGTTGAAACACCCTTAATAAAGGGTGGTTAAATTTTAAGGGCCGATGTTGAATGTTAACCACACCTAAACTTTAAGTTTTTTCTGCATTTGATTTTATATTTCTCCATTTCAGACTAAATCAATTTGAACAGTGGAAAGATACATAAGCGAGCAAAGCTTTAAAGTTATTCAGGCTTATTATGAAAATAGCGTTCAAATCCAAAAGCATATCGTGCACTTCGTATTTTTTTTTTGGTCAGAATTATCGACCAAATGTGTCTTCAGTGGATTCGCTAACAAGCAGTATTGCCGCATTTGGGCAAATGATAATCTAAGTGTGATTGTCGAAAAAACAATCCACCCACCCGGTTTATGAGTTTATGGAGGCTGGTCAAGCAGTTACTGTGAATGGTGCTCGCTATCGTGAGATGATAACGAACTTTTTATGGCCCGAATTGGAAGATATGGATGTGGGGGATATGTGGTTTCAACAGGACGGTGCCACTTGCCGCACAGCTAACGAAACAATGGCTCTTTTGCGCGACAAATTCAATGGTCGTGTTATATAACGTCGTGGTGATGCTAATTGGCCGTAAAGATCATGTGATTTGACACCGTTGGACTTCTTTCTTTGGGGTTTTTTGAAAGAAAAGGTGTACTTCGATAACTCAGCAACAATTCAAGAGCTAAAGGATAAGATAATTCGGCACATTAACGGCATAGAACCTCAATTATGCCTCAGAGTCATCGAAAATTTGGACCATCAGATGGAGGTGTGCCGCCGAGGTCGCGGCGGCCATTTGGCCGATATTTTGTACCATACATAATTAAAATATATCAATATTATCGTAATAAAAAGAAACTACAATTACTTTAAAATACTTTGTAATTATTAGAATTAACCACCCTTAACATGAGCCCTTTAAACGTTACCGCACAATTTGATTTCGTAGGCCAGTGCGTGGCAAATCGGAGTAGCAACCAGACAACCAGCATGTCGAAGGTTCGAATTCTAGTGGGGGGAAATCAAAAAATAAATAAAACTGAAAATTTTGTATTTTAAAGGAATTTTCTCAGTTCGAATTTTTTTTATATTTTTTAGGCATTCTAGAAAACCATTTTCTGCTGGTCTTTTGGAAGGCCTTAACATAGAAAAGTGTGTAAATGGCCTATCTCCGCAATCTTAGCCTGTGTTAAGCTAAATAAAGCGTAAAATGCAGCATTCTATGAGAGCATGCTGAGAAGGCCTTCTGTAAAGCATGACTAGGGCCTTCCTTTTCCCGCTGGGTAATAAATTGAGGTTTCTTTGTCCGTGTTAAAATTATCTACAGGAAATGAAGATGTATGTGTGTGTTTGCTCTACTTCTTTCGTTCTTGCCAAAAACAAGTAGAGCAAAGACATTTGCATTGTCTGCCAGAAAGTTTAATTAAAAATTCTTCGCTATTGGTAAATGATACTTAAACTTGACTTTGGAGGAATGCGGTGAACAGATTGTGCGAGGAGATTTAAAACACAATCTACAAATTTGTTGCGTCTTGGGTAATATATGTGGCACAACATGATCGTAATAGACTTTATGGTAAGGAGACTTAAAATTATAATAAGAGGTCACGGAGGAGACTATTTTAAAACCCTTTGAAATTAAACGAATACTTAGAACAATGTATCCAAAAGTAAAATTGTTGTAAGCCCTTCTCCACTCTATCATACAAGGTATTATAACTTGCGAACATTTATCTAAGTTTCGGTATGCTGATATATCTCCAAAAAATACAACGAAGTTTACATGTGATTAAAACTTTGCCATTCGTTTGAAAATTTAGATAAAATTGGGGATAGGTCAAATTAGAAAATTGCAGAAAAGTTTACAATGTGCTGAAATATTCATCTCAGTCAAAAAATAGAATTATCCCTAGAACATTTTCGTGTGATAATTTTTTACGCTTTACGGCGCTGGGGTTCGAGTCAAGTGTTTAAATCAACTTGTTGCGACTTTTGGCGATGAAGCAATATCAAATACCACTGTTACTTAGTAGGGACCTCAATACTGTTACACAAGTCTTATGCTGTAAAATAAAAAGTACTGAATGTTTTTGAACCAAATATTTTTTAATATATTTATTGATCTATATTGTAGCCAAGAAAAATCTTTTGCCTTTACACACGCCTTTAGTCGCACTGGCCAATCGTCAATAGCTGCACGAACCTCGTCATTGAAAAATTGGAGCCAGCTCGAACTAGAGCAGTCTTAAGAGATCCAATGACGGGGTATTTTTCATGAACGGTAACAATTTTTTCATCGGTGAACAAAATTTTCTGTGCAAGTTATCAGCGTGCTTTGCCAAAAGACGTTTGCTTTTTTCAATCCCATTTTTTTAAAGCTGCAGTCAATAAATGTCTGGTACGTCGTTTGAAACCCCAAGTCCCAAGTCTTTTTTAATGATTCGACTCATGGATTTTTGCGTGATATTCATCTCACAGGCCATGATTTTCTGTTTTCGGAGCGAATTTTTGTGAATTTTTGATTTAATGGCTTTGATGACATGAGTTGTTCGAACAGAGCGTGGGCGGCCCGACCGGTGGCGGTCTTTTACATCTCCTCAAACAGTTTTATGCATCGGTAGATGAACATGCGGCTAACCCCTATGGCCGGAGAGTTTTGAAAATATCGCTTTTTTCATTTCACACTTGAAAAGCGCTAATTCAGCGATACGGTTCTCATTATCTGACCACTCTATGATGAAAGTTTTTAAATCCTGTTACAGACTAACGCTATTGAGGTTCGGTTTCAAAACCCATATGACATTAACGGGGTATGTTCAGTTCTACTATTGAAATGGGTGTGTTCAATGTTGTAACAGTATTTATGTCCCTACTAAGTATTCGCTGATACCAAGAGTTTAGTCTGGGACGCCGTTCGCTCCAGGATGAATTTCGTAAAGGACGTCCAGCTTCGGTCACTTTGCCAGAAACTACCGATGCTGTGTGTTAACTGATTAAGCAAGACCGACATGTGACATACGGTGAGATTGAGCCATCCTTGGACATGACAAGTATGACAAGCATCAATAAGATATTGCATGTTCATTTGGCCGTAAAGAAAATTTGTTCTCGTTGGATCCCACATAATTTGACAAATGCTCAAAAAAAAGCACGTATGGATTGGTGCAAAGAGATGTTGAAACATTATAACTCCAGTAGCTCAAAGGCAGTGTATAACATTGCCACAGGTGACGAATCATGGATCTATGCATATGAACCCGAAACAAACCAGTAGCTCAAAGGCAGTGTATAACATAGCCACAGGTGACGAATCATGGATCTATGCATATGAACCCGAAACAAAACAGTAATGGTTTTGGTCTGGCATTCTTTTTGTCCCGACACCAATTCAATAGAAAAATCTTTTTGCGTTAATGAAAAGATGGTTGCGTAATGAGCCCCAACGACCTATACATGGGTTGAAAGATAAAATGCGAGATATTTGGTTCTCAATAACAACATATAATTGTCAATATTTAATAAACACAATTAAATGCTGTTATAAAGAATAAATGTGTGTTATACACAGTTTAAAGTGCAGAAGATTGTACAAATTAATAGTTGTCTTATTTATCTTTTTTCCTTACTAATTAATAATAATGAATTGAATGAGCTATACAAAATTTTATTGCTTTAGTAAACACCAGAAAATACAAATTTCATCTAAATATACGAAAAACCACACTGTATAAATCCCGGTTAATCCTTGTTCAGTGTGAAAAAAGTTAGCCCCCTTATAGGCGTGTTATTGCACGCCGAACATTTACCTCCGCAGTATTAATGGTCTTTTAGCATTAATCTTGTCTGCACTTTGGTGATGATGATAGACCTTTGCAAACGAATAGACCAAAAACGAGACACGAGCTTTATCTGTAGTGCTAACTGGGAAGACTTTAATGGGTGAAAAGGCTTACCAAGCAGTATCGTGTTGGGGATGCATTTGTTTTCCGACAATCACTTGGGTTTCAGAACTCTAAATGTTGCAATTTCAAATATTTACAAATTGATGGCTTCCTGCAATTTAAAACTTAACAATTATTTTCAGATAATAGCACATTAGATTACTATCCCTTTTCCATTTTAATGGCACAGGAAACATAACTTTTTATTTTGTACAAAGGGTGGTCCAACCATTATGCACGATGTTAATTGTGAGTGACACTATAACATCAAGTTTTCTACCCAACATAATCCTACATTTCCTTGTTGCAACAATGGAGAGGTACACAATTGAACAGCGCGTTAAGACATCAAAATGCATTTTGTGTACTGCGTATACTTCGTATAATTGACCTAATTTTCCCACAGTCGGGAGAGTTGTGCGAAAATTTTAGCAAACCGAATATGTACAAGATGTAAAACAATTTGCATGCTTCCCCAGATTTTACTTCTTCGAAAATAAGGAAGGGCAAGTAGTCAGAGTGAATTGTGTTTGCTTTTGCCAGATGATAACGGACTTCTTGTGGCAAAAAATGAGGATATGGACCTGGACGAAATATGGTTCCAACAGGATGGTGCCTCTTATCACACATCCAAGGAAACAATGGTTCTTTTGCTCAAGAAATTCAACGACCGTGTTTTTTTGCGTCTTGACCATATTAATTGGCTGCAACGATCATGCGATTTAACACCGTTGGACATATTTCCTTAAGGCTATTTGACATAAAAAGTGTACTTCAATAAGCCGAGAACAATTCAAGAGCTAAAGTATATATAACTAGGCACATTAACGACATTGAATCTCCATTACACCTCAGAGTCATTGAAAATATAGACAATCGGACAGAGGTATGCCACCGTAGCCGTGTTGAGCAAAATGCCTATATTTTATTGAATTGCCATAGTTCTCTCTATCATTACAAAAAATGTGAAGATAATTCTCTGAAAACTTTTTGTTTTATTAACAACTAACTTAGTGCGTTATAGTTGGACAACCCTTTGCCAAGTCTCTCGAATGCACATATGTGACAGCGCATAGAGAAAAGGACCTAAGGGTAAAAAAATCAATTTTCACTTTTTTTTGGTGTGGACAACATCTGAGCATCGAATGAGACCGATTCCATGCCCCAATAGTGTTCCCTCCCAGAGATATGCGCGTTTTAGGAAAGTGATGGTACACCAAAGATACACGTATTTGAATCTTTAAAATGGCTCTCCTGAATAAAACTGGTTTTTACCCTTAGGGCCCTTTATATTTTGCGCGTCACATATTGTTTACGAACGAATGTTATTAATAATGCAAATGGCAACTTAATCTGTATGAAAAATTTTAAACTAGCTTAACTTGTCTTTACTAGTCTGGTTATCAAAAAGGTCCTCTTTAAGTGTTTCTTTTTCTCATATATTGGTAATATAATTTTATAAAATTATCCGCCAAAATCTCTGGGCCAAAAAATCCAATTTTTATATTTCTGTAAATATATCTTTACGAACCGAAGAGATCGGTAGCAATTTGTCTTACCAAGGGGATTAGTCAAACAGAAAATCGCTAAAATTTGATAAAAGTTGTACGAGCTACGGGCCTTGAAAAATTTCTTTTATGGATATTTGGTTTCCTACAACAACAGAACTTCAAACAAGGTGTCTCTAGGTGTTTTGAGACAGAGACAGATGCTCGTGCATATTCATGTCTTATTCTGAATGCATTTCAAATTTTTAACAAGCTCTTTTACAATTTATACAAATCATTGCAACTTCCATACTCAGGATAAATGATATGCGTATGGGTTTGTATATGTGATTGCTTCCAAGTGATGAAAAGAATCGTCTAAACTTGTGACATCTTCATCAGCATTTGGGAAATAAAAGTATATAATGAATATACACTCTCTGGAGAATTCATTAGGGGCAAGTATACATTTCTGTAGTAGAAACGGCTAAATTGAATTGAAAACAATTTTTTGGTCTTTTGATTCATTTTATTAATAAACTACCAGGATAAAAACATCTCGGTAGTTTATCCAACATAGCGCGCTTTTTCCGCTAAAGTGCATTAATTGAAAATTTAATTTTTTTAAGAAAAAGACGTTAAGCGGCCATCTCTAGCCCTTTAAATAATGTTTATCTTTAAGTATATCCCTATTCTTTTGTTACTTCAAGCGCTAAGCAAACAGTTTTGTGACTACTGTAAAAATCAACTTATTGTGTTATTACCCTCTTGCAGACAACTGCTAAATGTTTTCCCAAATCTTTCTCTTCGAATCCGATTCATTCCCAATACTACTTCATATATTTTGTGTACATAAGAAGAGTTTTATGAATTAATTTCCAATATTAAATTTCATATTATTCGGGTGGAAACTGAATGTACGAATACTTATGACATTGACAAAATGGAGATTTACTAAAATTGTTGGGGTGTTGTATTTACATGCATTCAGACATGGATATATTTTGCCCCCAATGATTTATTAATATTAATTGGTTTCTATTACGACGGCAAATGCTATTTTAAATGTTTGTTTTATTATTTTTCACATTGAAATTACTATCTTTGACATTATAAATTCAAAATGATATTATGGGCTTGTTTTGGGATAGTTAGCGCTTTAAAATTAATACAAATCGATATTAGCCATTGCATATGAGAATCAGTATCGCTGCAGAGAGAAGAAAAGACCCGTTTGTTATTTTCTGGGATGTAGACAAATGTACTGAATTAGTATAATGCTATTGACCACCTTATATTAATGATCAGAAATGGATATTTTATACCGGATTAGATTGGATAAACGACTCCAGGATAATACCAGCGATACTATTTTTGATGTTCCAATCATTCTACAATTTTATTTGTTAACATTCTCAACAAATGTTAAAAAATAATAAATTATACTTATATTTAAGGATTGAGATTTCAGGTTTCTTGTTAGCCTTTTTTCATAATCTAGCCGTTATTACTTTCACTCTAGCCGCTCATAATACACATTGTTAAATTTGAGGAAGATTAACCTCAAATCGCGAAGGTTCTTTGTATGGGACAATAAATAAATTAATCTGGGCAATACAATTTGAAAATAAATTTTGGGAAGACGGTTTTTAACTGTAGTTGATTTAGGCCTTCCGATCACGAATCTGGCTTCTGATTTGCCAGATTCACTTTAGTTAAGGAGATATTCATATTAACTGTTATTTTCGTTTTTGTTTTTTGAATAAAAGGACCCCTAACTGGTTTATTTTTGCTATTTCGTACAAAATCTTGAATTACTCAGTCAAATTTAATCTGATTATAAATTGTAATACGTAGCTTGTTGGACGCGGATTTTGATATGCCAAAATGTACTTTTTATTAAAATAAAACACTGGTAGAGAATTCAAATAATGTTGGCAGCTCAAAGAAATTTTTGGCAACAAAAATTAGAAATTTCTATAGAATTTTGCCTATATCTTTTAAATGGTGGTTACATTTTAAGGGCCGATGTTGAATGTGAACCACAGCTAAACGTCACGTTTGTTCTGCATTTCATTAGATATTTCTCAATTTCAGACTAACTGAATATGAACCATGGAAAGACACAGAAACGAGCAACGTGTTAAAGTTATTCAGAATTGAATGATCAGTAATCGAAGAAAATCATCTTTAGTGATGAGGCACATTTTCACCTCATTGGATTCGTCAAAAGGCAGAATTGCCCCATTTGGGCTTATGATAATCCAAGAGTGATTGTCGAAAAAACAATGCACCCACAAAGAGTGACTATTTGATGCGGTTTAGTGGCTGGCGGCATCATCGGGCCGGGCCGTACTTTTCCCAAAATAGGGCCGGTCAGGTAATTACTGTGAATGGTGCTCGCTATCGTGAGATGATAACAAACTTTTTATGGCTGTGGACGATATGTGGATTCAACAGGACGGTGCCACTTGCAATACAGCTAACGAAACAATGGCTCTTTTGCGCGACAAATTCAATGGCCGTGTTATCTCACGTCGTGCTGATGTTAATTGGCCGCCAAGGTCAAAAGACACCGTTGGACTTATTTCTTTTGGGTTATTTGATAGAAAAGGTGTACGTCGATAAGCCAGCAACAATTTAAGAGCTAAAGGATGAGATAACTCGGCACATTAACGGCATAGAAGCTCAAATATGCCTCAGCGTCATCGAAAATTTGGACCATCGGATGCGGGTGTGCCGCCGAGGTCGCGGCGGCCATTTGGCCGATATTTTGTTCTATGCATAATTGAACCATACCAATATTATCATAATAAAAAAGAAATGACAATAATTTTCTTGTGTTTTACTCAAAATCAAAATCGGCCCTTAAAATTTAACCACCCTTTATAATTCTCATCCGAAATACAAGCGCTGCATATCGTTGACAAGGTCAATTTCTCATCTAAACACCGCGCTTGTTTCAAATATAGCAGTAAGGGGTCCTTTTAATCAATTAAACGAAAATAACGATTTATGTGATTATATTTGGGGTATATACTAGAGCGAATCTGGCAAATCAGAGGCCAGATTCGCGATAATCAGCCCCAAATCAACTTGAGTCGACCATCAAACCTTCTGCCGCAAATTACTATTGACCAGTGTTATCAGCCACTCGTAATGTTTATATCCATATGCTTGATATGGAGAAAAACGATTTTCTAAATTTGACCCGTTTTGTTTAATTTGACCAGGGTTGGTTACAAATCATAATACACTATGCTACGAGAAAATTAATAAAATATAAGATTTAAAATGAGGCTTCTAGAGTAAGATGGTGGAACCTTTGCATGGGGTTTTTTGTTGAAAATTTGCACCGATATTGTTCAAATTTATAGAGAAGTATCTACCATGCTATATTTGAACACAAGCGAATTCAAATTGCAACTTCTAAAGCGGGAGGGACCTTAAGTTGGGGGTATGTAAACATTTCAACCATTGATTGAGATAATTGTCGCTTGCAAAAATCCTACAAAATTCACTCTAGATTAGATTTTATATCGCCCAAAAATATCAGGTAGTGATTCTAAAGCGATCGATATAACGAACATGGAGTCTATTTGCTTTCGTATTCGCAAATATCTGCACGTACTCGTATTTATAAGGGATTATCGGACAAGCTTTGTCAGACTACCAGTCTGATTTTAAAGCTAGAAAGTGTTTTGCAAAAAGAGGATTTACCAATGCGCCGTTTTCTTTATTTTTTATAGAGCATGTTTAAATAAAGTATGATCCAGTTAAACAATCAACGCTGTCGATAATTTTTGTAAGGATGTACTCTTACGCTTAAGTTGTCAGTTGATGTCTCCGGAACGAATATTTCTATTATGTGGCTGGCATGACTGAGAGGCACGAAAGGTATAAATGTTTCTATAGACTATGTATTTCATTGACAAATGTTCCTTTTCTGTAGGTTGATCAATCTAGAGGTATTTTTTAAAAATAAAAAAAAATCAAGAATTCAATTTAAGTGTAAAATTTGTATGCCATTTATTTTTTTAATATAATTTCCTTAAAATGTTGGCCGCAACTATGCTACAGGGTGTCCATTCTGAGGGTCTAATTTTGGATGACTCGTAGTTTACGCTATGTAAGTGTTTCCATGATGAAATGGCAAACAATACTGAAAAGAAGAAAGTAAGTTTTACAGAACTCACGCGTAATCTGAGTATAAAACACTATTGAAAAAAATACCTTTAGCTTGCTCACGGGTTACAAATTTAAAAAAATATGAATCGATGAGTCCACCAATCCATAAACTGCACCAAACCGTGGTTTTCACGGTGTAAGTCTTCCCATGATGAAATGGCAAACAATACTGAAAAAGATAAAGTTTAACACAGATCACGCGTAATCTGTGAAAACCCCCTATTAAAAAATACCTCTAGATTGAATACCCGATATTTGTTTACCCATGTCTTGTGCTTCAAAACCGTTGCAGAAAATCCATAATCCCTTAATGGACATTAGTTTTGATGATTTGTCTGATAAATAAATACAACAAATCAACAAAAGATTAGGCAATACCTTAGAGATATATTGGTGTGTTTGTTAAGCATTAACATCTAAGACTGGATAGCGAAACCGCTAAAGATAAGTCAATTTATATGCAAAACTGTCAATATGCATGCATGTCTAAAGAAAAAGCTCAGTTCTGGAAAAATATGGAAAAATAATATACTCGTAGTTGTAGCCATCTTAGTAATTAAACCTTGTTTAGTAAACAATGAAATTGTCAAAGTTACTGGGTAAAAGTTGAAAAACAAATTTTAGCTTATTTTTAATCAAACAAACACAATGAAAAATCATTAAATCAGCTTCTTTTCGACACTATTGGATTATTGTACCACAATCAACGCAATTGCCATGAACTGTCAGAATCTACCGATCCTTTTTGAAAGCCTTTACAAAGGAGAAATGAAAACGTAACAGATTTAATTTTGTTATTTTAAGCTCCTATGTACTTTTGGTGAAGCCTTCCGCTGGTTTTCTTTTCTAACGACAATGAAGCCATGGAATGCTTAGGAAAACGCAGAAAATCAAATAAAACATCGCCCATGCTCCCATTCTTTATAACTGAACAGCTTTTCACTCCTCCTTCCCAACTACTGGTGTATTATACGATGGAATGCCTCTCCTTCTTCCTTCTTATTGTGTTTGAGCCATTAGTTAGAGGTATTCCGTTTGAAGGAATTACATTTTATGGCTTCTGTTTACTTCTGCCTGTAAGAAATTTTCTATTTATTTACTACGTTGTCAATGGAAAAGTTTCTCCTTTTGTTGTTGAAGTTCTGGCATAAGGCTATCAAAATTCAAGCAGTCTTACCGTTCCATATGGAATAGGTAAGGTTGTGACCTTAGAGCAAGCAGTGTTGAACTAATAATGGTGATGATGATGGGCACTTTAAAGCAAACGGCACTGGTTCTTTAATAAAATTTTTTTACATTTATATCCCAATGTGCACAACATAATGAATGTAATCATGTACATCTCAACTAATTAAAAAATTCCTTTTTGGAAATCCAGTAAACCAGCCAAGCGTACAAACACTGTTTGTAAAATTAGATTAATAAAGCTGTTATTGAATTTGTTATGTCTTCCTTGAACAATCAAATATTTTCGTACTAAGTACTTAAAAGTTGGAAGAAGTGAATCGAAATAAAGCCATGACATCTGGCAACGATAAGGTCTTCGTTCTATTTAGCTACATCAAGAAATATTTGTTTTTACGTGCCCTGATTTTTTTAATCTTTGTAACATCAATATGATTTTATAGAGACGAGGGCATATCAATAATTCCGTGATTTTTCCAAACTTTCCTTGTAGTTATTTGAAGTGCAAAAAACCGTCAATCAAACCACGGAAAAGCTTGATAAATACCATGAGGACTCTGCATCGTCGATTTCAAAGGTATAAAAGTTGTTTACTGAGTTTCGTTGTGGATGCACTAGTAAAATGACGCTGGAGGTTCTGGACAGCCAATTGAGGTCAATGTACCCGATAATATCGAAAAAATCCACGATATGGTGTTGGCCAATAGAAAAGTAAATGTTCGTGAGATTATTGACGCCACACGCATTTCATATGGCAGTGTGTTTTGATTTTACACGATAAGTCGGGTTTAAGAGAGTTTTCTGGTAATTCTTGCTTGCAGGAAAGCAATCAACCACTCCCCGTGATCGAAAACGTATCTAATTTCATGCCTCAGATATTTTTTCGAACACGTGGGGTTAAAAGGGTTCTTGCGAACCTCGACGTTAGTAAGCCCCCGGGCCCGGATGGTATTTCGGCACAAGTCCTATGTAAGTGCTTTTCGACGCTAACCCGTCCATTACGCAACCTTTTTAACCTTGCTTATCGTGCGGGAGTCTTCCCAGCGTGTTGGAGAGTTGCGAACGTCCAGCTAATCCTTAAAAAGGGTGAAACCAATAATCCTGCGAATTACTGGACAATCGCAATTTGCTCTGCGCTCACCAAGGTAATGGAGAGCATGGTTAACCATCATCTTATGAGGTTTCTAGAGTCTAATGACCTGCTTAGTGATCGACAGTATGGCTTCCGTATAAATCGCTCTACGGGAGACCTGATGGCTTTCCTGCCGGAAAGCTGGAGTAGTTCTATCCACCAGTTTGGTGAGAGTAAGGTTGTGGCTCTGGATGTCTCCAGGGCCTTTGAGGGAGTCTGGCACGGTGCACTCTTATCAAAGCTGATCGCATTTGGTGTCGGCAATACTTTCGCTTGTTTTATATCGAGCTTTCTTAGAGATCGCACTATAAGAGTTGTTGTAGATGGGTTCGCATTCAACCAACATAGGCTTATCGCTGGTGTACCACAAGACTCTGTCCTTTCTCCCTCTTTAGTTCTTTTTTTCATTGATTGATCAAACCGTGAATTCAATCTACTCGTTTGCGGATGACAGCAACCTATGTCATTCTTAATCATTCAATCATAGGCCAAGATATTAAAGACAGCGAAGAAGGCGTTTTATGGATGAGACACTTGGCCGGGATTTACAGGTCATTTCCGACTGGTGTCGAATGAAGAGTGTGGATTTTATTGTGCGCAAGACGCAGTGCTGCTTGTTGTCTCACAATCAATTCACTGACCCATCAGGGTTGCCATTATCTATTGATGGTATGGACTGGTGTCGAATGGTTTCCGACTGGTGTCGAATGAAGAGTGTGGATTTTATTGTGCGCAAGACGCAGTGCTGCTTGTTGTCTCACAAGCAATTCACTGACCCATCAGGGTCGTCATTATCTGTTGATGCTCTTGATGTTTGGGCATGAAGATACAATGTGACGCTCGTTGGGCGTGACATGTATTCGAAGTGTTGAAAGAAGCAGAAATATTTCACTCCCTCTGATCTTTTCAATATCCAGGGTCATTCAATGACCTATATCAGGACTAAGTTGGAATAAAACTCCCTTATATGGGCAGGTGCTCCAAAATCAGCTACTTGATCGTGTTCAAAGGAGAGCGATGGTACTGAAAGGCGACAGTAGGATTTCCAACTCTATTGTTTTCCTTAAGCATCTTCGGAATGTGGGATGTGTGTCGCTGTTCTATCGTTACTGTCATGGTGTGTGCTCCGCTGACACCCGTCGACTTATTCCTGACGTTAGGATGTTCGCCAAGAATACGCGACTTTCCAGGAATTCACACCCGTTTGTTATCAATTGGCCAGTCGACCGCACTATACAGTACAGATCGAATTCTTTTTTTTTGCCCGTACTGTCCGCATGTGGAATCGACTTCCGGCAAATGTATTTCCCTCCAATTACGACATCCAGAAATTCAAAACAAATGCCAATAAACATTACTCCTTCTTTCCCCCCTATGATCCTCTACTTTCCACCCACCAACGCAATACACTTCATAATAGGGGATATCCCCTGAGTATTGGCCAATAAACGCAATATATTTCATAATAGGGGACATCCCCTGAGTGTTGTTCAATAAAAAAAAGGGTGATGGCAACAGTTTTTTTGGGCTGCACGCGGAGTGACTCACATAGATTATATTCAGAAAGGTAAAACAATATTATATTGTACCAACTTATTGGACCGATTTAACGTGGATTTAAAAAAAAACGATCTCATATGGACAAAAACGTTCTTTTTCATAAAGATAATGCACGTGTGCACTGTCAATGTTAAAATTGAATGAATTTGGCAAACAAATTGGAACCTCATCGGCCATATTCTCCGGATTTAGCACCCAGTGACTATTTCCTATTTCCAAACCTAAGGAAATGGCTCGGTGGAAAGTGATTTAGCTCTAACGAGCTGACATCGAAAAATCTTATTTTTTATGGAAGAGATACAAAAATTAGAGAATCGTCGTACTACGAGGGCGACCGCAAAACTAACTGGCCTGGCACATTTTCTGTTTTACTAGCAACTTTTTTTTTGTTTTTTAAAAGCAATCTTTTATAAGCCATCTGTCAAAATTTCCGAAATATTTAATGATTATTTTCTTTGCAACAGGTGATTGAAGTAAAGAAGTTTTATAAAAGTTTCGTGCGGTAATTAAACACTTTTATATGAAAGGTTATACGCCACAATTAATCAAAGGTGAATTGGATTCTGTTCATGATGATAATGCACCATCATACTCCACCGTGAAATCCTGGGTTCAACAATTTAAAATGGGTCGGTTAAGTACGGAAGATGAACAACGCTCTGGAAGACCGAAAACTGCTACTACTATTGAAAACACTAGAAAAATATTTAATGAAGTGACTAAAGATAGACGAATAAAGCTCAGAGAACTTGCTGACATTGTTAAAATACACGAAAAACAAGTTTGGAGTATTTTACATGATGAACTCCACATAAAAAAGCTCTCCGCAAGATGGGTGCCGCGTTTGTTGACTTTGACCCAAAAAATCGTCCGTTGGACTAATTCGGAGGAGCTTTTAGTGATTTATCAGCGTTGATGAAACATGGATCCATCACTTCATCCCAGAATGCAAAGAACTGTCAAACAATGGATAGAAGCTGGTAAAATTGGTCCCAAGAAGGCGAAAACTGTTAAGTAGCAGGAAAAGTAATGGCCACAGTATTTTGGGATGCAAGGGGTATAATATTTATTGATTATCTTGAGAAAGGAAAAACTATAAATAGTGAATATTATTGTGCATTATTGGATCGGTTGAGTGATGAAATCAAGATAAAACGAACGCATTTAGAAAAAAAAAGTTATTTTTCATCAAGATAATGCTCCTTCACACTCTGCATTTTTAACTCAACCAAAACTGGACGGAATTACGATTTGAAAATGCTCCGCATCCACCATGTAGTCCAGATTTAGCTCCTTCTGATTATTTCTTGTTTCCAAATTTAAAAAAAATTCTCGGTGGCAAAAATTGTTTGTCCAATAGCGAGGTTATTGCTGAAACTGAGGCATATTTTGAAGGTCTTGAAAAATCTTATTTTTCGGATGGAATTAAAAAACTTGATAAACGTTTGATGAAGTGTATTGAGTTGGAAGGAGATTATGTTGAAAAATAAATAATAATAATTCCAAAAAAATGGTTCTTTTTATGTTAGACCAGTTACTTTTGCGGTCGCCCTCGTACATCGGCCCAACCCTCTTTCGCATATAAATGCTATCTATCGACCCTCTACGGCTTTTCATCAGAATATTTTTTTTATAATTAGAATTTTGTTTTCGCAGTACAAAGTTTTTGCAGATCCAATGGAAAAACCAGTTGCATTTCTTCGTGATTAAGCCTTAGTAACATTTAAGAGTGATATCAGCAGTTTCCATAATATAATTTTAGCTGTTGAAGAAAATAATTGTTGCCTGTCCTCTTTGAGCTACATTCCATGTAAGCGATCTTTCGTACTCTTCTTTTCGAAAGTTCTTCATTCTCACATATTTTGAACTTCGAACAATTGAGGTCAAATCCTTGTGCCAGTGGATATTGGAGTAGAATGTCACACCCGTTTTGGTTACTTTAAGGGGCACACCGCCTGCTATAAAAGTATAAATTATGTTACGCATTTCTTTAATATGTTTCAGTCAAGATTCGGCCGCATTTCAATAAAAAATTGTTTACTAAACTACATTGCAAATGTTCGCATTAATCTTTAATCCAATAATCAATTAAGGAATACACATTAAAAAAAAAAACAAATACAAGAAAGGCAAAGAACATTTTGTTGCCAAAAAAACTGTGTACCTTTCCTACATTTCTTTAACGGATGACCAAAGAATATCGAATAGGCTGACGAACCAAAAATTGTCGTAGAATTGCTTATGCGATGTTTGTGTTTTTCAAGATTTTATTTGAATCGTTAAACCACTCAAAAAAGAAAAATCACATCAAACTTTACATTAGAAGTAAAATAAAGAAAGACTGAAAGCCAAATGTATTGGGGTAGCTGTCAAACAACATCTCTTAGTTTTAAAGAAAGAGCATGGGACAAATAAGTCCACACAATAGCAATTACTGGTCCTTAAAGTGCGTGATACTGTGAAATATTTCTTTGATTGAAAGGCATTTTTGTTAACGAAACTGCAAAGTTCACAAAGCTTGTTGTTGTTTGTTGTGTTGTAATTTAAAAAAAAAATAAATCAAAAAAATCGTTTAAGTGACAAGAAAAATCGTATTCTAGGAATAAAAATAAGAAACTCTGCCCGAGGATACCTCTAAAGGGAATTCTGAAGTCCCGACTTTTGACCCGTACTGAAAGGAAAAAAAGACTATAATAATGTCTTTTATTTTCTTTCTTATTGATAAGTTAAATTAATTTTTTAATTTACATATGTTCTGACTCAATAAATTTCAAAAGAGAAAAGTAAACTCCAAAAAGAAACAAACGTTGCCATTACGCTGATTTTTTCATGTAAAGTGCTAAAAATGATGTGCTACTGAAATGGGTGGGTTTTCCCTCTAAAGTAAGTAGGGGTCGGTCATACATTTGGACTCGATTAGTGCACTCAAAATGAGTCAAAGTGTGATTTTTCAAAATTTGACCCTACTAGAGTCGAGATATCAGAATTCGTTACAGAAGTATGGTTCCTTGGGAAAAGTTTCTTAAATTGATCCCTAGAATACGATTTTCCTTGTCATTTGCTTACCACTCTAGTGTACCACTCTAGTGGACATAAAAACTGTTACACACGTTTTACGTATGCTGTAAAATAAAAAGTACTGTATGTTTTTGTACCAAATATTTTTTAATATATTTATTGATGTATATTGTATCCAAAGATAATCTACTTATTCCAAAGAGAATCTAATTATTTGCCTTTACACACGCCTTACGTCGCACTGGCCAATCGTCAATAGCTGCACGAACCTCGTCCATTGAAAAATTGGCCACAGCTAGAACCAAAGCAGTCTTAAGAGATCCAATGTTGCGGTATCTTTTGTGAAAAACCTTGTCCTCTAAAACCGTCCACAATTTGTAATCCAATGGGCTCTGGACAGCCTGAGGGTCATTTTTCAGAGGAAATGAACGCTGTCAAATTGTTTCGAAGCCACTCGGGACGTTTTAGCCTTATGGGCCGGCGCAAAATCCTGCTGGGAAGTTCATCATGGTTTTGGAACAGGGAATTGTTAAGATGCTTCACAACAGCTTCCAAAACGGTTTCTTGGTAAACTTTGGCCGATGTTTTGACTCCTTGTTCGCAGAAATGCAGGTCAGTGACCCCATCGTAAGAGACACCCCACCAAACCATGACTGAAGCTGGGTGATGGCCCTTTTCCACTCTTGGTATCAGTTCAGATGCTTCTTTAGATGACCGCTCATACACTCTATCATTTTGCTTGTTTAATTTTTCCTGAACGGTAAAAACTGTTTATCGGTGCACAAAATTTTTCTGTGCGTGCTTCACCAAAAGACGTTTGCATTTTTCAATCCAATTTTTTTCAAGCTGCAGTCAATAAATGTCCTGTGCGTCGTTTGAAAGCCCCAAGTCCTAAATCTTTTTTAATGATTCGACTCACGGACTTTTGCGTGATATTCATCTCACGGCCATGATTTTCTGTTTTCGGAGCGAAATCCGGTGAATTTTTGATTTAACGGTTTTGATGACATGCGGTGTTCGAACAGAGCATGGGCGGCCCGACCGGTGGCGGTCTTTTACATCTCCAGTCTCCTCAAACAGTTTTATGCTTCAGTAGACGAACACGCGGCTAATCCCTAGTGGCCGGAGCGTTTTGAAAATATTTTTTTTCATTTCACACTTGAAAAGCGCTATTACAGCGATACGGTTCTCATTATCTGACCACTCCATGATGAAAGTGGAAACAATTTTAAAGTCCCGTTACAGACTAACGCTTTTGAGGTAAGCTTTCAAAACCCATAAGACATTAACGGGGTATGTTCAGTTCTACTATTGAAATGGGTGTGTTCAATGTTGTAACAGATTGTGTCGGATTTAACGTGGTTATCGCCACTATGGCCTGAACCACGGTGTGCCATCACACTGGGGCCGTTACAATGCCACGGCCAACGCCCCATTGGGTTTATCCCGCCGGTACCAATTTAAAGCATGACAGATATGGGCCATAACTTCCCTCTTGGTTAGGGGTCGAGTACTATCTAAACCTCTGCTGTTCTATGGGTCACAGCACCCGGTCGCAATGCAACTCCACACTGAGCCGAAGCTCTCCCAGCAATTTGGATTTAAGCCATAGCCACCACGATACTCCCCAAGGGGCCGCACCTTCTAGTCAGGCCAAAAAAACAGTTCTGGGGGCTCCTGACTACCCGTGGTACCAGATTTAAGTCTCCGGTCAGACCTCGTAACCAAAAGGCTACTCCCAGTTTTTGTTCCATACAATATGGGACTGGTCTCCCACAGCCACCGACATCCTAAAACCAACTATCAACCTCTACTCTAAAACTGCCAAACTCGCCCTAGCACGCCGCATCGAGAAAACCCTATTTGCGAACTCATTCGCCATAGCCAAAACCCCCTGCGAAGCAACCATCCCTCTAAAATCCCACTGTCCGTACATCATTCAAATTCCTAACCGACCTAGATCCCTAACACTTTCATAAAGCGAACATTCACAGAGAACATGCAACCAATCCTCAAGAACCGCACCAAAATCACACGACTCCCTATCGCTCAGGGTCCTCATGTGCAAAAATGCATTGAGCAACCCATGACCAGTCAGCAACAAGCCGAGACAAAGCCCAAAGCTAAAATCTGGCTGACCACTAACAAACCTCATCAATGTTGTAACAGTATTTATGTCCCTACTAAGTACAATGAACACGGTACGTATGGTGTATGCACTTATATGTTTTTGCTTTTAAATGCAGGGTGTCCGCCGGGAACATATACTACTTTGTTTTTCCGCCATTTTGGTCTTGACAGTTCATATTTGGCAGTCGTGAAGTAGAGACCTGGTGATTTTTATGAAAAAAACATAATGAGTGACGAGGCACATTTTCGTTTGAATGGATATGTGAACAAAAATAATAGTTGGTTCTGGGCAATGGAAAACCCTCAAATTATTCACCAGTCACCTTTGTATCCAATAAAAGTGACGGTCTGGTGTGCAATTTGTCCAGGAGGAATTATCGGACCTTACTTCTATGAAAATGAAAACGGCGAAGAAAATCATCTTTAGTGATGAAGCACATTTTCACCAAAGTGGATTCGTCAACAAGCAGAATTGCTGCATTTGGGCGAATGATAATCCAAGAGTGATTGTGGGAAAAACAAAGAGTGACTGTTTGGTGCGGTTTATGGGCTGGCGACATCATTCGTATTTATCCAAATCATCCGTATTTTTCTATCCGTATTTTTTTCCAAAATAAGGCCACTCAGGCAGTTACTGTGAATGGTGTCCGCTATCGTGAGAAGATAACGAAGTTTTTGTGGCCCGAATTGGAAGACATGCATGTGGCCGATATGTGGATTCAACATGACTGTACCACCTACCACGCAGCTAACGAAACAATGCCTCTTTTGCGTTACAAATTCAATTACCGTGTTATCTCACGTCGTGGCGATGTTAATTGGCCGCCAAGATCATGTGACTTGACACCGTTGGACTTATTTCTTTAGGGTTATTAGAAATAAGAGGTGTACCTCGATAAGCCAGCAACAATTCAAGAGCTAAAGGATGAGATAATTCAGCACAAAGCGGCATAGAACCTCAATTATGCCTCAGCGTCATCGGATGGGCCATCGGATGGAGGTGTGTCGTCGAAGTCGCGGCGACCATTTGGCCGATATTTTACTCCACGCGTAATTGAACCATACCAGTATTATCATAATAAAAAGGAAATGAAAATAATTTCCTAAATAATTTGTGTTATATTCAAAATCAACATCTGCCCTTAAAATTTAATCACTTAAAGACAGGGTAAATCGTAATGGTAGACACATTAGCATCGGTTTCAGACGGATTACTAAAAATAACATATTGAGGTCTAGACAAAAAAATTAGTTAGTGCGACTTATGTGCCTGTATATGTTAGAGGCACATAAACACACCCACTAATTTTGTAAATACGTAAATCTTATGTACACGCAGAGAAAAAACATGGCTACTACATGGTCACGCCAATAATAATATGTTCTCCGCAATAAAAGTATATTCATCGCAACCATTGCATTGTTAACTGAATTTAGTTTTGACAATAGTACAATTGCTGCAATATTAATATTGTTGAAATGTAATAGTATTATTGCCAAATTTAAAAATAAAAATATGGTTATAACAACAATATAAATATGGTTGGTGCGACAAAAGTATTGTGTTTTGCGTTTTATGTTAACAATAATATGATTACGGCAATCATACTGTATGATTGTAATTTTTCTTCATTTAAATACGGTCTTAAGAACAAATATTATTGCTGCTTTGGCTTTATTTAACTGAAATATTTTTAATAAAAACGCTTACGTTTATTTCAACTTATTTTTTTCTACTGTGAAATAAATCACTCGTATTATTTTGAATTTAATTTATTTTTAAATAATTTTCACAATTCAAATCTATTGTCGACAACTTAAACAAATTCTAATAAATTATATTGGGGATCATAGTATAAGTGTGTGTGATCATACTATGGTTGTAGGGATCATAACATGGTTGCGTGGGAATCATACTATGGTTGTGAGGATCATACTATGGTTGTATATGAAACATAATATGGTTGTGAGGATCATACTATGGTTGTGGAGATCATAGTATGTTTGAGTGTGAATAATACTATGGTTGTGGGGATCATAGTATGGTTATGTGTGAATCATACTATTGTTGTGAGGATCATAGTATGGCTGTATTTGAATCATACTATTGTTGTGAGGATCATAATATTGTCGTACCACAACAATATACCCAACAATAGTATTATCGAATTCGAATATTGTCTCCACAACCATACTTTTTTTCTGCGTGTATTACTACGTTAGTTATTGAAAAATTCGCAGACATAAGTTAAGGCGTAGCCTCATTTAACTTCTCTTTATGTGTGTACGTGATTATAAGAACATTTCACAATTTTCCAGCGTATGATCCCATAAATTGGAAAAGTTATTAAAATTGTTAGTCACATTTGTACTACGTTAATGTAGGCAACAAATTGAATGGCTTAAACATTTAAACATTAAAGGATCTCCAATAATTTTATGATTAGTACTCAGATATACTAGCAATATTTAACACGTTGACTGCCAAGGCTATTTTCAGAAAACTGGCCAAAAATTACATTTTGATTTTTTCACATTATATTACTAAAAACTCTATTTCTAGATGATATGTATCATGAAAAAGCAAATATAATGTTTTTTTAGGAGAAAAGGGACCTACGAATTATCTCGTAGTTGGCTACTGAGACAGAAATCGCTACGCAGAAGCCAAATACGAGTTAATTCGTAGGTCCCTTTTCTCCTAAAAAAACATAATTGTTGCTTCCTATAATATTTTGTTTTATAGTTATTATTACTTATTATAATTTTATTGTTATTTTCTTTCTTTTAAGATTTATAAACATTCTCTAAATTTATTGTTATAATTATAAAGAACCCAAAATGGTTAAGAAAAGGTCACTGAATCAAAGTAAAATTGAGTACAACGCAAATCTAAGTGATTCAGAATATTATGGAGTTTTCAGCGATGATAGTAACGACATTTATGACCCTTCTGGTAGTGGTAGTGAAGATTAACCTGAAGACGGGTCCGAACCTGACGATAATGACGATGATCTCCAAGCAACAACGTCAAATGAGAATGATGATTTGTTGACAGAAGTTCAACACAATCCTGATTTGTTTCTTTTTGAAGAAAATGTTGGTGTGAAATTAGATACATCAAATTTTTCAGTACAAACGCTGGTTGTATTATTTTTTTCGGATGAGTATCTTGCATCACTGGTAGAACAAACTAAATTGAAAGTAATTGAAAAATCGGAAAATGGGAATCAAAATGCTATAAAAAAACTAAAAGGTTATCAAATTGGCAAGAAGCAAATGTTGCAGAGATGTAAGTTTTTATTGCACTTTTATTGCAAATGGTACCTTGAACTTTTCCAACAATAGAACATTACAGGAGCACAAACAAGCTATATAATGTAAACTTTTGGCGCTCACATATGAGCCGAAATTGATTCCAGTTGCTACTTCGTTATTTTCATTTGGTTGATACTCGTAACTCAAACGCATCTACCGACAGATTATACAAGGTTAGACCAATCCTAAATCATTTCAGCAATGTTATGCGTGAAAACTATGTACCAAGTAAAAATATTTGTATTGACGAATCCATGATGCTATGGCGGGGAAGATTGCTTTTCCGCCAATACATAAAAAATAAAAAATAAACACAAATATGGCATCAAACTATATGAACTATGTGAGTCCGACGGTGTTGTAATAAAAATAAAAATTTACAGCGGAAAATCTGGGGAAACTACAAATAATTTAGGTCATACTGCTGACGTTGTTTTACATTTACTTGAGGACTATCGCGATAAAGGCTACGCGCTTTACATGGATAATTTTTATAATTCAGTTAGTCTTACAAAACTGTTGTATACACGAAAAGCTTATGTGTGTGGAACCCTGCGAAGTAACAGAAAAGGAAACCCCAGAGATGTGATAAATCGTAAACTGAAAAAAGAGAAGTACTTTTGGCTGCAAAATGGTACTGTTTCTGTATGAAAATGGAAAGACAAACGAAAAGTCCTTACCATTTCAAACATGCATGCTGTTGAAATGGTAGAGGTGCCCAATCGCAATGGAAAAATTTCTATGAAACCGAATATAGTTCGAGATTACAATAATGGAATGTCTAGCATAGGCCGATCAGATCAAATGATTTCGTACTACTCATCTCTAAGAAAGCCTATTAGATGGCCCAAAAAGGTTTCGCTACATATTATAGAGATATATACAAAATGCTCGCAAATTTTTCAAAAAGTAACTTCATCTAAAATAAAACTGATAAAGTTCCGAGAAGAATTCGTCCTCGCGTTGATTGGAGATTTTCAACCAGTTTTGAAAAAACTACCACAAATAATAAAATATTACTTTATTTTTTCTATTAGAGTTTTTCCATTATATTGAATGAATTTTTACATAATATTGAATGAATTTTTCCATAATTTTTTTTTTAATAAATGTTCACGCAAGCCAAAAGTAACTTTTTTCTTTTCCCAGAAGCCATTTATCGATACTAGCACTGATATAATAGGTTTTACTCGTAACTATACAAAAAGTGGAAGTTATAGATAGTACGAGATAACTCGTAGTTGGCTTCCTGGAAGGGAAATCAATCTACGAGTTATCTCGTAGTTGGCAGTCAACGTGTTAAATATATAAGTATAAATATACTTATACAATACTTATATATTTAAATATAATATAATTAAGTGTGTGTGTATTTGTATATTTTGAACCTATGAATATTTAGTGGCAGTACTTTTCAAAACAAAATAAATTACGCCAAACCAGTTTTCCTTGTATTCAGCATTCACTTTATTGCTAAAGGCTATAAATTATGTGTTTATGAACTCCAGAAAATTCCAACAAATTTACATGCATATTTGGCTGAGTTTATTTATTTGAACAAGGCATCATAAACGTGAAGTAAATTTTAATTCATGTCGAAAAGATTTGTAATTAATGCTTTAAATCATGTCACCTACAATAAAATAGATCGTTTTTTTTTAGAATTTTATCAAAAGCCTCTAGAAAAAAATGGAAAAGTCGATACCGAATCAATACTTCTAAAACTTTTTAATTACAGACCGCGACGGCGGTTTTATTTTCTTTACTTCGCAAGAAGTGACACGGTAAAAGCTACATACACTTTAAATTATATTAATTCCCTCGCTCAAAACCAAGCAACACAAACCTAGTTAGTCCTAACTAGGTTAGAGACATAAATCTAACCACGATGGCAGATCTCTGTATCAAAAATCTCCCACACACATGTAGCAGTTTTTTATAAGTTAGTTTCATGGCAAAAATATTTGAGCTAGACCCACCTTGAAGTTAACCGATCGAGTGCTGGCATTCCGCTGACCTTTCAATACTCTTCACCAAAGGATGGGAGTATACTGGTACACCTAATGCTGTTTTTACGCGATAGATATGTCTTTCGAAAAAACGCTTAAAAAATCGCCTAAAAAAAGATAGGGAATCCATATAAAATGCGAGAATTAATTTCTTATATTGAATAATAGTTTAAATAAGACGAAGAAAGTAAATTAAAGTGTATGCTGCTTCATGCACATATTATATTTTAAGAACAAATTACCAGAAAAATAAACGCATATTTTTTAATGTTATGGCCAAGAATTTAGCTTAAACATAAAGATAAGGGTATGTCATTATGTTTTAAAAATGATTTCGGGCAAGTGGCAGCCGCGGCTGGGTCGAATAAATTCCAGCCGAGAGGTCCATTTGGGGCGGTATGTCAGCAATAACGCGCAGAATTTTCTCTTCCAAAGCGTCAATCGTGTCGGTCTTATCTGCGAAGACAAGAAACTTCACATAACCCCACAATAGTCTAGCGGTGTTAAATCGACCGGCTTCAATTTTGAAGAAATATGTACCAATGATTTCCTCTGCCTATAGAGCAAACCAAACAGTGGCTTTTTGAGGATGTAATGACGTCTCAACAATGGCCTTTGGATTTTCCTTACTCTAAATGCCACAATTTTGGTTACTATCGTACGTATTCAACCAAAAGTAAGCTTCACCGCTGAACAAAATTTTCCTGTAAAAATCAGTATCGGTTGCCATCTCGTTATGGGCCCTTTCACCACGATTTGCAAACGTTCTTTCGGAGTAAGTCTATTCATTATGAAATGCCAAACCAAACTGAGCATAAATCATGTGACGAACCATAAAGACCAACTCCGAAAAAGGGTGGCCAGATTGAAAACCACACGTCAAAAAAACACCCTTTACAAAAAACAATTCAATTAGAAAAAAACCTAAAACTAAAAAACATATGTTAAAAAATAACTTCTAATCTGTATCACTTTCTGATTAAGGCATTTGTTAACGGAACACGTCGTCAGGACTTTTATCGCTAGAAATATTTTCGAAGTCACGGTCAATTGAAGATGATGGTCAATTTCCAACTTCAAACATAAACTTTAAAAGGCTATATTTCGTAAACTAATACTGCTATAATATACCCATATAGAAAAGATGCTGGTGCCACAACCCTTTGACAACATATTTATATTGGCTCTAATACCTAATGAAGTATGAAGTATATAAGCTTTGGCACGGTCGAACTTATTTTGTCCCCTGGTTTTGATCTCTGAAATGAATAATACAGTGTTTTTGTCAGGTAGGTATACTACGTTGTTTATAATTTTTGATTAAATGAAGACCAATGGATCTTATATAGATAAATATTATATTTAGTGTCGGCAATTATGTATGGAATACAATATCAGATAAATTTCCGCCTCTGTTAGCCTCCCAAATCAAGCCACTTATAGCACATTTTATATTTTCCATTGCCCAGAACCGACTATTCTGTTTATTCACATAACCATTCGAATGAAAATGTGCCTCGTCACTCATTATGATTTTTTTCATGAAAGTCATGGGCGAGCGTTAATGGTCTTGTGGAAGAAGCTCTTGTGTCTACTGAATCTTAAATGGAAACAAATGCAAATCCTTGTGCAAAATTGTGGCCAAAGTTGTACTTTGAAGATCAAGCTCCTGAGCACAACGTCGAATTGAGGTTGATGGATTGTTTTGAACACTTTCTTGTGTAGCAGTAATATTTTCAGCCGATATTGTCGTACGTTGTAGTCCATTCTTGGGCCTATCAGATACAGACTTTCTTCGAAATCATTCACTACACGATAAATAGTGCGTTTTGTTGGTACGTTGTTTCTTCCAAAAAATTCATGTAACTTTTTCATCTTCACAGTAATCGATGATTGATTTTGATAAAATGTTTAAACGGCTAAAACACGTTGGTTTCCATAATAATTTTGTCACGTCTTTACTTTACGGCTGTCAAATGAACTATGAACTGTCAAGACTACTGTTTTCAAAATGGCGGCAAGACAAAGTTGTATGCCTTCCCGGCAAACTCCCTGTATAACGCCTTTCAATTAAAAACGTACTGCCGGTCATGTTGCCTTGAAAGTATGCAATATATGCCAACCGTTATAAGGGATGGCAGATCTTCCATATTATTATACCCATAAAATTCGTAAATCACTTTTACTCGCGTTATTTACGTAAGTGTTTTTATATTAAATCTCAAACAATGACGAAGGAAAAACACATACTTCATCCATACTCAGGCACACACACCGCGCCAATGACGGAGGTGGCATATCCTTAATTCTTTGCTTGTAATTGCCAACATCCTTTCGGCTTCTATGGTAATATAAACCCGTCCTAAGCCAAACCAAACCGACAACAAGAGCCTCATACAAGCGATGGTGGCGGAGCAGTGGAACGATATGGAAAATTTTAGGTTGTTGAGTTAATAACCACACGAGTGTATGATACAAGCACATTTTCTACTCGCCAATGCAAATTATGGAAATGCAAAGGCATATCAATAATTATTTTTTTTCCAAAACAAAAATATTTTTCAACATAATCTCCTTTTGGCTTAATACGTTTCTCCAAATGTTTATTTCTTCCAAAAAATAGGATTTTTCGAGGTCCATAAAATAAACAATTGTTTGATTTATAATTTCACCAGTGGAGCTGAATCTCTTTCCAACGAGCAATTTCTTTGGTTTGGAAATAGGAACTTGTCACTGGGGGCTAGATCAGGAGAATATGGCGGATAAGGTACCAATTCGTAACCCAATTCATGCAATTGTACACCCTTGCACTATGTTGATGAAAAATAACGTTTTTTTGGTCCAGTACGTTGGCATAATATTCGCGTTTATTGTTTTTCTCTTCTGAAAGTAATCGATGTGGAATATCCCGCATGCATCCAAAAAAAACTGTTGCCATCACCTTATTGGCGGACAAAGTCACCTTGGTCTTCTTCAGAGCCGGTCTACCCTTAGAAACCTATTGATCGGATGTGATAAAAACCTGCTTGGTCTCCGATGTGATAAAATGGATCCATGTTTCATAAAAAAATCCATTCGAATTACGGTTAAACAACTCCAAACAATGCTTTGAAGTT
This sequence comes from Hydrotaea diabolus, assembly GCA_963513945.1. Taxonomy (NCBI): domain Eukaryota; kingdom Metazoa; phylum Arthropoda; class Insecta; order Diptera; family Muscidae; genus Hydrotaea; species Hydrotaea diabolus. The sequence continues at coordinate 74,936,414 of OY740720.1, forward strand.
GTCACATGTTTACCTATATGGCCAATTGAGAGCAAACGCGGCACACATCTTTCAGACAGCTTTCCATAATCTAACTGATCATGTAAAACCGAAACCACACTGCCAAAAAAATGCGTATGGCATCAACAATCTCACGCACTTTTACTCTTCGATCGGCCTAATCCATGACGTGGATTTTTTCGACATTTTCGGCTGTATTGACCTCAATTGGCCGTCAAGTATGTTCAGCATCATTTGTACTTGTGCGACCACAAAGAAAGTCAGTAAACCCCTTTTTACCCTTGAAATCGCTGGTGCAGAGTTCCCACGGTATTTATCAAGCTTTTTGATTCACGATTTTTTCCGCAAACAATAATGTTTAATGAGGACTCCAAAGTCACTTTTTTCCATTGTATGTTTTGACCAACTTTTAAACACAAACTTAAGGACGGAACTCTCACTAAATTTAACAGAAGACCCTTAACAGATAGAACTTGATGGGAGCAGTGTTGCATTTTATATAAATACCAGGGAAGTTGAATAAATCATGGAATTATTGATATGCTCCATATATGTTAGCCCTAAATGAATGGAGAAAGAGGACGCGTAGGTATACTTTTTGTTGTCAAATTCTGTGTTTTTTAAAGAATTATATGCTTTAAATATGAAAGTAGGTCATTGATAATTATTACGTTAATAACTGGTTAACCAATTTTTATAAATATTTGACTTAGTTGACAGAGACTTTTGAGAGAGATTTGAATCATGTACAAGTTTATCTAAAATTGGCAATAGTCATCTTATGCTTCGAGGAGTTGAATATTAAAGCTTACGATTTGGATATTAAGGATCACAGTGCGAAATAATACATATGTGACGCGCAAAATAGAAAGGGACCTAAGGGTAAAAACCAGTTTTGTTCAGGAGAGCCATTTTAAAGATTTAAATACGTGTATCTTTGGTGTACCATCACTTTCATAAAACGCGCATATCTCTGGGAGAGAACACTTTTGGGACATGGGATCGGTCTCATTCGACGCTCAGATCTTGTAAACATCAAAAAAAAAATTAGAAATTTCTTTAACCTTAGGTCCCTTTCTCTATGCGCTGTCACATATACAGACTACTATACATATATCTGGTCTAATAATGAAAATGGTTTTATTGTTTTTCAAAGTATTCTCCAGCATGATTTTTACATTTTTGCATGCGCTCAACCCAATTGTCGAATCACTTTTTCCACTCCGTTTGAGATACCTCCAAAACATGGTTTTTGAACGCTTTAACAGCATCTTTTGGTGGCGAAAATCGTTGACCACGCATTTTTTCCTGATGTGCGAGAATAAAAAGAAGTCGTTGGGTGCCAAGTCAGGGCTGTACTTCGGATGGCCCATCAATTAGACGTTTTGGCCGGTCAAAAAGGCACTGGTTTGAGCCGATGTGTGAGAGATCGCATTGTCATGGTGCACAATGACTCGTATTCTCTTGTTCGTTTTTCGAATTTCTCCGAAGACTTCAGGCAAACAAATTACGGCGTACCACTCAGAATTGAACGTCCTACGTTTGTCAAGCGGAACAGTTGCCACATGGCCAGTTTTGCCGAAGAAACAGGCGACCATTTGCTTCGAGGTGCTTCTTCCAAGAACAACTTTCGTTGGATTTGGCTCGTCTTCGAAGACCCACACGGTCAATTGCTGTTTTGTTTCGGGCTCATTTACTTTTTCACGGTATGTCACACAACAATCTTGCATTATCACTTTACGCATGGCATCAATGTTCTCTGGCACAACGGCCGTTTGTCTTTGAGCGACCTTCGTCTTTGAGCGAGCGTCGGCTACGATTGAATTCATTAAAACAGTTTTTCACTGTGCCATAGGATGGTGCTTCGTCGCCATACAATGATCTAAGTTCATCGATGCACCATTGTCGTGATAATTCTCGTCGAAAGTTGTGAAAAATGATCGCACGAAAATGTTTAGAAGTTAATTCCATTTTTTTGCCAAATTGATTTTTTCAAATCACTGTAAACAACACAAATGATGGTCGTACGTCGGAGTACGTTTATGCTAAAAAATGTCAAACTTTCCAATGAAAATGTCAGATGTCAGAACACTCAGCGTTGCCTAGGCCAGAAATATATACAGCAACCATGTATTTCTTTATCATACAGAAGAAGCACAGGCAGTGATAATAATGGCTGTTTAAAGAAGGTTTACACTTTGAATCCACATTTGTCCCGCTGTAAAAGTCTGCAGGGGCCACCTTCGAGATATTCAACAGCGAGCGATGTCGAACTACTATGTGGCTTCTAGAATAGGAGGAACAGTTTTGTAGAAGCTATATAAGAACATCAGCCAATATGGTATAATTTCATCTGTTGTTGCATCATTTAAGCTAGGTCGAATTTAAAATGTATCATGTACAGAGACATTACTTTACATCGAAAAGGTCATTCGTATGTGTTCTATATCAAAAGTTAGACCAATATTAAAGAGAATAGCTAATATTATGAGTCTCTTAAAAGGCACTTATTTCAATTTTAGTATAATGGGATTTCATTTCTGTATTCTGAAAGCAGAACCTCAACTCTGGGGGATTTTTGGTTGCGTCTTTGTGAGAACATTAGCATTTAAACTTTTCGAAAACAAGGACCAACATATTTTAAACTTCTAAGGATAACCAACAGGTCATGACTACGGCACAATTGTAAACTTAAATGTAAATGTAAATAATGTAAATTAGGTCTTCCAATTTGGGAGGTTAATATACACCTACGACTTCAACAACCCCAAAGGAAAAAATCGCATGGGGCTAAGTCTAGTGAGTGTGTCGGCCAGTTCACATCACCCCTTAAAGAGATAAGCCTTCCAGGAAACATTTGCCTCAAATAATTCATGGTAACCCTCGCTGTGTGTGCAGTGTTAACATCCTGTTGGACCATGTATGCTCTAATTGCATTGCCTCAAAAGCCGGCTGAAAAAAGTCTGGAAATGTCAAGAGCAAGTAATAGTTTCCGAGCAGAGCATTTTGGAGATTGTACTACTGCTGCTCTAACTATCTCGATGTTTTGTGGTTTTGTAATCCTTCTCTTAGGTCCTCTTCGTACACATAATACAGTCCCTGCTGATCTTAATGAAGTTACTGAATTTACAATTGATTGCCGTCCAGGCACACGTCCGCTTGGGGAAACAGCGAATTGTAAACGAAAAGCATGCTGCACTGCAATGTCGAGTGCGCATTTTAAAAATACGCGAGTCGAATGCATGATGAAAACGGAAAGGTATACAAAAACAAATCTTCCATCAGCCACTATAAGCCACGCGCACGCACTCTCCACTCTCTTTGACCAAAAGTGCCGCCACAGTTTGTAGGACAAAAACAAAAATTGCCGCGCTCCACCCTGTATTTTCACAAATCTTTAATATACTATTCCCGTGAGTGGTGCATATTAAAATACTAAATTTATCCTGCGAGTCTCGTGATCATCTCAGTTCTCAACAGATTTAGTAAATAAAAAAATTCTTAGGCACTTTAACCAAAACCTAGAGAGTTAGTGGTTAAACAGAGCCGGCGATTTCACTCGACCCTGGGGAACTCCTTGTTTAACTCTAAAGGGCTTCGACTTCCTGCCTCAAAATTCTCCATATGACTGGCGCCCACACATATAGTTTACGGCCCAACGTTTCAAGCAGTGCGGAAGGGACGTTTCTCCAATGTACTCGAACAAAGTGGCATGCTTGGCCGCGTCGAAGGCTTTTGTAAGGTCAAGAGCCACTAGGACCGTCCTGTCGTTAGGCTTGTACTGGTTAAGACCGTAGCGATGGCGTACAAAGCAGTTGTGGCGATGGCGTACAAAGCAGTTGTTGTGCTGTGCTGCTTGTGGATCCATGCTGATGATCAGCACAAGGAAACTGTTCCATCAGGCTGCTGGAGCTGGAGGAGCAGTGCTTCAAGCGTCTTTGCTACTGAAGAACATTGCTAGCTGTAGCATGTGCAGAGGATAAAAAAAGGCTGTTCAAACGAGAAAAATTTTTAAAATTCATTTTCTTGTTTAAGTGGCCGAAATCTATTACGAAAAAAATATTTAGAACTCTGGACCAAAATGGCTGTAAACTAGTGGTAACACCGCCACGACGTGAGTAAACACGACAATTAAATTTCTCGCGAAAAAGAGCCATTGTTTCGTTGACTGTGTAGCAAGTGGCACCATCCTGTTGGAACTACATATCGTCCAGGTCCATATCCTCAATTTTTGGCCACTAGAAGTCCGTTTTTATTAAATTGCAAGTGTTAAATCGATCACCCTGTATTAATACTAACAAAGCTCTTTTCGCGGCTAAACTTTTTTATTCTTTTAAATTATAATAAGTTGTTAATGAAATTTGACGTTGACCTATTTTTTTTGTCCGCCCCTGGTGCGACATTTCTCATGTAAGACGATGAACCACATTGTTTTAAATTGTAAGACGTTACAAGATTATTATTTTTTAAAAAGCCTTACCATTTTCAATTTCTCTTATTTTCAAACAAAAATTTATAAAAAATCATTACAAATCTGTCCGAATTTTTGGAAAATTTTACGTATGTATTAGAGATACTATTTTTTTGTCCGTGACTGTAAATCGCAGGAACTTATAGTTAAACATAAGAAGGTTTAATGTTAATCTTCAAACTGAGCTTTCGAGCTAGCATTGTTAAAAAAATGACTTTATAAAAAAAATACATACATACATTCTCTTGGACCAGTGGCATTTCTATTTTTAATTTACGACTGGTCTTACGAGGTTGATATTTATATTTCGGTTGTGGCAATAAAAACACAATAATTTATCATTGGAAATGGCTTTATTGTTTTTCAAAATATTTTCCTTTAAGAGTATTACACTTTTGCGTGCACACAAACCAATTTTCGAAGCACTTTTTTCACTATAGACACCTCCGATTCCGATTGAGACACCTCCAAAGCATGATTTTTGAACGCTTCAACGCTTCCGGCGATAAAAATAGTTGATCACGCTTTTTTTTCTTGATGCTAGGGAATAAGAAGTCATTGGGTGCCACATCAGGGCTGTTCGGTGATTCGACATCTTGAGTGGTCAAATAGCTCAACGTTTCAGCTGATGTGTGAGAGCTCGCATTGTCGTAATTAATGATCCGTCTTCTTTATTGCTTATTGTCTTCCTCATTTCTTCGAACACAATATAAGCTAAATGGTTTTAAATTTTGCAAACCCACACAGTAAATTTTTTTTTAGGTCAACTTAGTTTCATTGCCTGGTTATGTAATCCTTAGTAAAAGCCAGGCAACTATGTGAGCTGCAACGTACTTATCATTATCATTATATGTTCATTATGGTTGCTTTAATTCAATAAATGAAATGGCTTTTTTATATCGCGCTATGAATAGAATTTAATACTGACTAAGCATTGGCGATGATGAAGCAAATAACATAACATTAATTATTTATTACTACTTTGATTAATTAAAACAAGACATTATTATTGAACAATTCGTATCTAGTGTATGTATAATTTTATACCCCTCCATCATAGGATGGAGGGTTTATACACTTTGCCAGTCTGTGTGCAAAACACCGAAATACTGGTCGAAGACAGACTAAAGTAATCGTATATATATTCCAAATCGTCGTAAAGATGATCTAGACCTTTTGACTGTGGAAAGCATACTACAGGTCGCATTATTGAAGCAAGGCGGCTGAAAATTTGAAAAAACAGGTACGTATGCACTTAAACGGTTGGTAATGAAATTGAGCCAGAACGATCAAAGGGTAAACATTTTTCGCTCACACGGACTAGGTAAATCTCTGGAAAAATCAACAATCCTGAACTAAAAACATAATATCTAATGAAATTTCAGAGATATGTATCAAAATCTATCCGATGAAATGTAGGCGTCCTCCTAAAAAAATATTACATATAAAGACAAACTAATAGAACGATCGATCTAAAATTTTGGCAGAGTGAAATCAATGACTGCTCAGTTATTATAATCAATATTATGAAAAAATCGGACAAGGGGGCATGACAGCGGACATTTAGCCCTTGAAAACAATATCTCATAAGCTATTAAAGATATAACTATGACATTTAAAATTATTACGTTGTGATAGGGTGAACAAATGACTTTTCCTAGATGAAAAGTGGACAGTGCCTCGCCTCGCTTTTATGACCAAAGTAATTGACTGATACTTATGAAAAATGAACGGAATAAAAACAATGATTAACATTTTACTATAGACCATTGTGTTCAAATTGGACAAAAGGGCGTGACACAGCCTATACAACCCTAAAATTTGAAAAGCTATATTATGAGAACTTATACCACTACACGCAGAGAAAAAATATGGTTACTATGTGATCACAGCAATAATAATATGTTCTCCACAATACAATTATGATCGTTGCAACCATAGTGTTGTTTATTAAATTTAGCTTTGACAATGGTATGATTGCCGCGATATTAATATTGTTGAAATTTCATAATATTATTATTTCCAAATTTAAAAATGAAAATATAGTGGTAGCAACAATATATATAGTGCTGGTGCTATAAAAGTATTTTTTTTTTGAGTTTTATTATAAAAATAATATGATTACGGCCATCATACTGTATGATTTTAATTTTTCTTTATTTGAATACGCTTTTTAAAACAATGTAACTGTTACCGATCTAATGCAATAATGGTACTTTTTAAATGGATATTAAAATTTTTCAAACAATCTGCTTTGGCTTTGTTTAACTGAACTATTTTTAATAAAAACGCTTACGTTTTTTAAATTGTTTTTTGCAGTTAAATTAAACACTCCCATTAATTTGAATTTAATTAAATTTTAAATAATTTTCATAATATAATTCTATTGTTGAGAACTTAAAGCGATTCTAATAAATAATTTTGGGGATAATATTATGATTGGGAAGGATCATACCATGGTTGTAGGGATCAAAACATGGTTGCGTGCGAATCATACTATGGTTGTGAGGGTCATACTATGGTTGTATGTCAAACATACTATGATTGAGTTGTGGGTATCATAGTATGGTTGAGTGTGAATCTTACTATGGTTGTGGGGATCATAGTATGGTTATGTGTGAATCATGCTATTGCTGTGAGGTTCATAGTATGGCTGTGAGAAACATAGTATGGTTGTAGTTGAATCATACTATTGTTGCGAGGTTCATAATATTGTTGTTTCACAACCACATACCCAACAATAGTATGTTCCTCGTCGAATATTGTCACATCAACCATAATTTTTTTTCTGCGTGTATGACGATAATAGTTTTTATATATGTGACCCGGCCTATGAAAAGGTGGCTTATGACTCAAAAAAAAAAAAATGCGAGAAACAGCTGTTAAAGATAAACAATGCATTTCTTCAGTTTCTTAGTAGTTTTTCTTTAGCATTATGAACAGTCATGCCCAAAGGCAACCAAAAAAGGCAAAAGAGCATAAATGAGGTAAGTACGTTTGTGTATAAAAAGAGCGATGTTTTTTCAATGCAAAGCACAAACCAGTTTCTGACCGAAAAAAAATCGTGTGAGTGCTCAGATTTAAAAGCAATGCTGAACGATTAGGAAGTGTGTCGCTTGTGAATAGTAGAGTGGAGTGAAAACATGCTTTTTTTTAATTTGAAAAAGTTAACCTCGGAAAGAGATGTAGTCTGGGGTCCTAAAGAGGGGAAAAATAAAGAAAAAAATTTAAAAAAATGTTTAGGGGTCGCGCCAAAATAAACAAATACACATGTTTGAAGGCGTGAATTTTCCTAACCCCTGAACCGATTTTAAAGTTTTATGTCAATAAATGTTTGCAATAGCGTAAACAATGAAATAAGGGCATGAAAAAATTTAAAAAAAATTTTCTCATTGTTCAAAAATTTCAAAAAGTAAAATAAGTCAAATCGTCCCTTCTTCAGAAAATTGACTGAACAATGAAATCTCCACCAAAGCTACAAATATTAGTCGATTGTCCTCATATTTGCCTCAAATACTTTTGTTTGGGCACTGAACAAGCTCAAACTTTTAAATTTCGAATAAGTTAAGTCGTTAATTTTTAGGATTTTTCTAAAATCAACGCCAAAATAGCGATAATTTCCAAATTTCTAGGGAGTGGCGCGACCCCTAAATTTTTTTTTAAATTTTTTTCTTTATTTTTCCCCTCTTTAGGACCCCAGACTACATCTCTTTCCGAGGTTAACTTTTTTTTTTGAATTTCACTCCACCCTACTATATAGTTTTCACCACGTTTTCATGGGTCTCAAAAACTGTAGAGACCAAAAAAGAATTGGAAATTTTTTTTTTGAGTCATAAGCCACCTTTTTATAATCCGGGTCACATATGTTCTTGGTATGGATAGAAACACAGCCTGATAGACCATTTTTCTTTTTGGTTCATAATCCAAAATGGAGGGTTTAAAAACATTTGCACAGCCGAATTTAACTTGTCTACTTCTAATACTTCATGGCGAATGGATATGCTCTATTGTATTTTTATCATGCAATTTGCTACCTTTAAAAAATGGGCACCGGTATGAAATTCTAATATAATCTGGGCGACCAGATATGTCTGTGAGAATTACGATAGGAAAAACTGTAATTACCAATTAGTATTGCGGGTAAGTTAAAATCAGAAGTTTTTACTGCTTCCCATTCCGATCCATTTTTAAAAACTTTCACATGGTGATAACATTGGAGCAAAATATAGATAAGTCCGATGAGCATACACGATGCTCAAAAATGATTAACTTGGCTCAAGAATAAGTAGTCTGTTTGCGAGAATTAGCGAGAGAGTGCCTTTTGAAAAACTATTGAAATTAATAAAAAAATACTGCAACGGGGATTTTAACATAGAACTCATTGGTTAACAGAAGCAGCCACTATCCCCCACGCCATATCCGGTCAGATACTATTTATTTGTTGCTTTTCCATTTACAGCCCTGATAACAATAATTATACCTAGCATTAATCTGTGGAATTGTTTCATGGCAAATGTTTGTAACTACCAGAAATATTTGAGCTTGGCCATCCTTTAAGTAAGCGATCTACGTCAAACCACCTGCTGATTTTATTTAACGATGTCTGTCCATCCGTCCATCTACAGTAGAAAGCCCATGAAATACATAGAAAAATGAAACAGTTTTATTCTTTCCGCTCCCCGCTCATTTTCATCTTAAATCAAAAATAATATCAGAGCAAAAATGTTTTCAATCGGATGGAAACCGGCCAGTCCGTCACGACTTTTAGCCCTAAAAATGGAGTAAAAATTGCAAGCTTTGATGAGCTATAACTCGTAAGCCAGACGACTTTCGGAAAATACACCTTAAGCATTTGTGTTGCAAATATTCAGACACATATTTTGTTCCTTCACAATTTTTGACCTAGCTATGACCCTTCATGGTGCTTTCAGAGGTCAAACTTCAAATTTGAGTCAACATTTTTTTCAAACGTAAATTAGTAATTTAATTTATAATCGTTTGAAAAAAAAATCGACTCAAATTTGAAGTTTGACTAAAAATGAAGTAAAACTAAAAATTCAAATATGACATTTGTTTAAATCTGGGCTCTTTGGGTTCAAACACATATTTTTAGATGGCGTTTCTGAACATTAAGTAGAGCAGGGTATAATATAACTTCTTTTTCGACATCTTATGTATCGTCTGTAATATCAAATGAGCCATAGGCTTTCTCTCTTCTATGTCATTATCGGAATTTTACTCCATAAACATCAATATCTCATCGCTCTTTTTTCGCCGTTTTGCAGTCCTTTAAAAGGACCAAAGCAAATGCCGCACTTATTCTTCTAATCGAGGTCTATACTGATTTTATAAAAGTCTTCAAATAAGAGGAATTTGCTTACTAGGAGCCCTTACCGGAAAAAAGGTAAACAAACCTCACATTTAAATGGAACTCGATAGAAAATTGTACAACGCTCTTAAGCTTAAATATAAAAAATTATATTTTAATATCTACAAAGATATAACAAGTTCAATTTTATCGAAATCCTCCAGATGAGTTAGACAAAAATCCAAAAAACCATCTGCTGAAAAATTTTCGTTTTGGCGTTTATGTATTTTTCGCGGTTAGCAATCGACTTGTTTGTTGCGCGGTTGTTTAGTTAGAAACTACAGGGTCGTATGATGAATATTAACTACTTGTCTGTCCATAAACCATACGCCACAGTGTACGTACTGCACCAACGCTCTGTTACGGTCAATCGATATAAAAACTACATACTATTTTCCCAGCGCAATGGAACAAAAAGACCATTAAAAAGACACTGCGGACAATAGGTGCAAATCAATTTGCGCCAAACAACCTTCCGACACATTTACGTGATATGTACTTTAGCAATATGTACGTATTAAAGGCGTGCAAAACAATATTAAAGAAAGTATTTGGAAAAAGAATATAAATCAAACATATCCCTCTTATTTAACAAACCGATATGAACTCTAAATTTTCAAAAGTTTCTTAGGGACAAAAACAGTTTACATACTAAATTAAAATACTTTATAACATAATGTCGGTCATGCCTTTTCGTTGATGGCATATAAGAAACAACCATGGAATATTTTCAGCGGGTAAGGATGGCAACTGTGCATTGTTATCGCACAAAATATGAAAAATTCAAATTTTGATTTAATACGCTTTTGTTAAACAATGGCGATACTTACATTTAATTAAACTACATACATATCCATAAACTTATATATATATAATTTCTTCTACAAAGCTATTCAAAAAGCTGCAATTCAACAAACGTAACGAAGTGATATTACATTACAACAGCAATGAACATTATTTGCAAAAACAAGAGAACATTTTACTTATACTGAACAGATGTTAGCAAAGCCGTTTAACCCACCTTTAAACCGTTCGCACGCACACTTGAATACATGCCCATACAGACATGCAATTCAGTAATAATTCAAGTAATAGACGAACAAAGAAGGACTCGTAACATACGATGTCGTCTCTTTTTTTCGCTTACTTTTTATTCAGAATTCTGCCTGTACAAATGTGTGTTAACGACCACTTGCAGGAATACGTTGTTGTTTTTACGTTGGAACTACACATAATGGTTTGCGCCAACAGATTTAGATATGCTCTAGCAAGTATACCGATTCATAGATACATATGAGTCATTTCATGCCAAACGGTACGGTTTTTTTACATCGCTAGCTACGATTGGGTCAACAATTTGTGTAGGCATTCTTTACTTATAAATATTTTGTGCGTATTACATGGATTTTTTATTGCTGTTTTTTTAAATGCTCTGACCTTTTAAACATTTGTGAAATGACTACTTTCAAAAAGGTGTGCTAATTCAATTTCTTGTAACTTCTGAAAAACTTGACCGACTTCTGAAAAACTGACTTGTACTATAGCTTGTTTTGAAGGAAATTTCAATTTGTTATAACATAAAAATTGTTCTGCAGAAGCTTTTAGCGTTTTAAACTTTCTGTTGGTATTTAAAAATGATAACGTATTTTGTTTTTTTTCTAGAATACTTTTTTACTGACCCTGCAAATTTCGAAGTGGAGAAACAATGGGTCACATTTTTTTCATATACCTTTTACAAAAGCATGCAAAATTTGTATGAATTTGCATATAAAATGAAACAGAATTATAAAATTTCTCAGTATTTTATTAAGTTATATACTTAGAAGGGGCATAAATACTGTTACAACAGTGAACACACCCATTTCAATAGTAGAACGGAACATACCCCGTTAATGTTATAAGGGTTTTGAAAGCTAACCTCAATAGCATTAATCTGTAACGGGATTTTAAATTTGTTTCAACTTTCATCATGAAGTGTTCAGATAATAAAAACCGTATCTCTGTAATAGCGCATTTCAAGTGTGAAATGAAAAAAGCGACATTTTCAAAACACTCCGGCCACTAGGGATTAGCCGCATGTTCGTTTACCGATGCATAAAACTATTTGAGGAGACTGAAGATGTAAAAGACCGCCACCGATCAGGCCACCACGTTCTGTTCGAAGACCGCATGTCTCCTAAGCCGTTAAATCAAGAATTCAGAGAAATTCGCTCCGAAAACAGAACATCATGGCCCGTGAGATAAATATCACGCAAAAGTCCATGAGTCGAATCATTAAAAATGACTTGGGACTTGGGGCTTTCAAACGACGTACCGGACATTTACTGACTGCAGCTTTAAAAAAAAATATGATTGAAAAACGCAATCGTGTTTTGGTGAAGCACGCTGATGGCTTGTACAGAAAAATTTTGTTCACCGATGAAAAATTTTTTACCGTTCAGGAAAAATTTTACATGCAAAATGATAGAGTGTATGCGCGGTCATCTAAGGAAGCATCTGAACTGATCCCAAGCATCTGAACAGGCCTGACTTCGAAACCATTTGCCAGCGTTCATTTCCTCTGAAGAATGGCCCTCAGGCAGTCCAGATTTGAACCCATTGGATTACAAATTGTGAACGGTTTTAGACGACAAGGTTTGTCACAAAAGATACCCCAACATTGGATCTCTTAAGACTGCTTTGGTTCGAGCAATTTTCCAATGGACGAAGTTCGTGCAGCTAGTGCGACATTTCGAATAAATAGATTCTTTTTGGATACAATATACATCAATAAATATATTAAAAAATATTTGGTACAAAAACATTCAGTACTTTTTATTTTACAGCATAAAACGTGTGTAACAGTACGAGCATTTATGTCCCTACTAAATAATTGCCAAAAATAATGATAGCTTAAAAAGCAACAAGTTGGTACCTTCAGTAGGGATCTTTATATATTGTCTTCTACTGAGCAAATAATCAAAAAAGTGCAGTTTTTCGAGGTAACCTTAGTCCCTTAAAGGGAAACTTACCCTATGAACTTAAGGTCTTACCCTTTAAGCCGCAAATAAAAATAATGAGATGTTTCCTTGACGCGTGTCCTAGGTAAGATTAATTTGAATAAGACAACCGCGAGCTAAGATTTCAACTGAAAAGTTCAAACAGTGCCGGCTAGATTCGGTCTATTGGTGCTCCCTTAAGTGATAGTGACAGGGAAGAATTATAAAGGTGGATATATAAATAGAAATGATGAATGACGGGAAGTAGAGAACTGTTGGCTATTTATTTTTTTGTCCTTTTGACTCTATTAACCAACAAGATTTCCCTACGATTTTGGCGGTGTTTATTAGAGTAAAATCTGCTTTGCTGCACTTATGCTTCTCCTTTAGATCTAAATTGCTTCTACAGAAATCATCAAATGGGAGAACCATGCACGGTGTAATTTATTCTACTATTTGTTTACTTCGAGCCCTAACTGCGAAAAAGATGTAAGCGCCACTCGCTTTTTAATGAAATTTGATAGAAAATTGTACAGCGATCATAAGCTAAAATACTAAAAATTGAATATAAATATTTTCAAAAATATAGCCAATTTAATCGGAGCAGAGTCCTCCAGATGATTTAGACAAAAACCCTGTCCAGTAAAATTTTCTTTCTGGCGCTTACGTCTTCTCGCGGTTAGGGCACGACTTGTTTGTTGTGCAGTTGTTTAGCTAGGAACTAAAGGGGCGTATGATGAATATAAACTTCTATGTCCGTCCATAAACCATACACCACAGTGTACGTAAAACAATAATGTTCTGTAACCGTCAATCAAGCTTACAGTCCCATAAAAATTACAGATTATTTTCCATGCAAAATGGAAGAAGCAAATACCATTTAAAACACCACAGACAATAGGTGCAAATCTATGCGAAAAATATACAACCCAGTTTGAGCTAAACAACCATCCGACACATTTACGGCTAATGTACTTTAAAGACATGTGCATATTAAATGCGTACAAAAAAATTATTGAAGGCAACCGCTGGAAATCGGTTACGAATTAAACATAACCCGCTTATTTAACAAAGCGAAATTAACTCTAAATTTTAAAAAGTTCCGTAAAGACAAAAACAGTTCTCTTACTTAGTTGAAGAACTCTACAACATAATAAGGGTCATTTATTTTCGTTGATGGAATACAAGAGACGACAATGGCTTATTTTAAGTGGGTAGGGATGGCAACTGTGCATCGTTTTTGAACAGGAAACATTACAAATTAAAAATTTTGTGCTAAAACCCTTTGGTTAAATACTATAAGTACATTTAATTAAACGTCATATTTATTCAAACATAAAACTTCTTCAACAATGCTATTCAACGAACTGCAGTTCAACAAACTTAACAAACGGCAAGGTGATAATACTTTGCAAAAAGAACAGAACACTCTCTTTTGAACTGAACAGATGTTAGCAAAACCTTTTAATCCAATTTTAAACCGTTCGCACGCACACTTGAATACATGCCCATACAGACATGCAATTCAGTAATAATTCTAGTAATAGACGAACAAAGAAGGACTCGTAACATACGATGCCGTTTCTTTTTTTCGCTTACTTTTTATTCAGAATTCTGCCTGTACAAATGTGTGTTAACGACCACTTGCAGGAATACGTTGTTGTTTTTACGTTGGAACTACACATAATGGTTTGCGCCAACAGATTTAGATATGTGTCTAGCAAGTATACCGATTCATAGATACATATGAGTCATTTCATGCCAAACGGTACGGTTTTTTTACATCGCTAGCTACGATTGGGTCAACAATTTGTGTAGGCATTCTTCGCTTATAAATATTTTGTACGTATTTCACTGTTTTTTATTGTTGTTTTTTACATATTATGGACGTTTAAACTTTGGTGAAATTACTACTTTTTAAAAAAGGTGTGTTAATTTAATCTCTTGTGACTTCTGAAAAACTAGACCCATTTTAATGTACTTGTTTAGCTTGTTTTGAATAAAATTTCAATTTGTTTTAGCATAAAATATAAAAATAGTATCGACATTTTTAAGTTGTTAGCGCTTTAAACTTTTTGTTGTAATTTTGAAAATGAAAAGATATTTTGATTTTTTTTTAAATTTGGCAGGACAGTTCCTAGAGTTCTTTTCGAAGTGGAGAAGCAATAGGTTACATTTTTATTTTTTCAAAATACCTTTTACAAAAGCATGAAAAATTTTCATGAATTTGCATATTAAATTAATCAGAATTATAAAATTCCTCAGTAGTTTATTAAGTTCTATAGATAGAGCATATGTACGGGTTATCCATCTAGAGGTATTTTTTCAAAACAAAAAAAAACATATAAAAATTCATATCAATTGTAGAATATTTATTGGTAATTTGAAAGGACATTTTATGGCATTTATTTTTTGAAAATAATTACCTTCAAATGTATTATGGAAATGAGCGTTCGATAAAAAAATGAAAATCCGCTGTTTTCGACCACAATTTTGTTCAGTGATGCGGCACATTTCTGGCTCAACGACAACGTCAATAAACATAATTACCGCATTTTGGCTGAAGAGCAACCATAAGAAGTTCAATAGGTGCCATTATACTCAGAGAAACCACGGTCTGGTGCGGTTTATGGACTGGTGGAATAATCGGTCCATATTTTTTCAAAAATGATGATGGTCGAAACGTAACCGCGTATGAAGCTCGCGGTAGCGCCTTGATATCGGACTTTTTGCTTCCTGAAATTGAAGCCTGTAATCCTGACGACATTTGGATTTAACAGGACCTATTAAGAGGTCATTACAAAGAGCAGCCAATAGCCGTTTTGGACCGGTGAGTTGTAATATCGCAGCTATAGACTTTTTTCTTATAGGCTACGTAAAGTCCAAATTCTATGCTGACAAACCAGCTACGATTCAGGTTTTGGAAGCCAACATTACGCGTTTCATTAAAGCCATACTGGTCGAAATGCTCGAACAAGTCATCCGATATTGGAACCCCAGAATGGACACTCTGGAGCGTAGTTGCGGCCAACATTTAAAGGAAATTATATTCAAAAAATAAATTGCATAAAATGTCCTTTCGAAAGAACCACAAATATTCTACATTTTATTTGATTTTTTGAATTTTTTTTTGTTGAAAAAATACCTTTAGATTGTTCCCCGATATATAAGAAGCTATTTTAGGGCCCAGACTATTTTTAGGTGACTAGATATATAAAAAAATGAGCCTATATGACTTAAATCGGTCCATACTTAGTTGTTTACCATACCAACTTTTATTGAATTCAGTATTAAAATGTATGTTCTAGAGCAGTTGTATGTTATATCGGAAAAGATCTGTGAACTGAGGCAAAATATGTATATAACGAAGACCAGTTTCATTTGTTTTTCAATTTAAATTTTATTCTTCCAATATTTCGTTTCACATAAGTATAATAATAACAGTTTTATGGGTTTAATCAGTATGATTTTCCAACAAATAAATCTTATGAAGGGGTATAGCAAGTTTAGGGGATATTATGGTAACATTAAAGGAAAAGGGGTATTATCTGAGCTGATTACTTTGTTTGTACATATGTTTGGGAGATTTATCTACTTATAAACTTTTATTTTTATAAAAGTCAACAGCCTTTATCAAAAAAACTTACTTTTGCAAGTTATTAAAGATCTGACAAAAATTCCAATCAGTAGTTTGAAAACAAGCTTTAGAAAGCCAGCAGGTGGTCGGGTGAACGGACAGACAGATTTCATAAAATCACATCAACAGATGATGGATTTAGTTCAACTATTTTTAATAGGTAGGTTTATGTATAAAACAGTTCATTAAGCATTTAATTTACAGGAATTTACAAACATTGAAGGAAAATCAATTTACTCATTCAAAAAGGAATATTTTGCCATTGCTACTCTAATAAGTTTAATCAAAATGTTCCTATGACTAAATTAATTCTATGCTGTAATCATTTATTGCTACGAGGTTTGTTATATATATTTCTGGCCTAGGCAACACTAAGTGTTGTCTGGCGCCATCTGACATTTCCATTGGAAAGTTTGCCATTTTTTATCATAAACGTACTCAGAACGTTTTGGCGTACGAACATCATTTGTGATGCTTACAGTGACTTGAAAAAATCAATTTGGCAAAAAAATGGAATTAACTCGTGGACATTTTGTCGCCATCATTTTTCACAACTTTCGATGTGGATTAACACGACAAGAGTGCATTGCTTTATATGGGGACGAAGTACCATCCTATAGCACTGAAAAACTGCTGAAAACTGGTTTAATGAATTCAATCGTGACCAACGCTCGCTCAAAGACGAAGGTCGTGCAAAAACGGCCGTTGTACCAGAGAATATTAAAGCCGTAAACTGATCGTCATGAGACATACCGTGAGATAAAGGCTGTCCAAGGATTCGATATTGCATGAACACTTGGCCATAAAAAGGTTTGTTCTCGTGTCGATTGGTGCAAAGAAATTTTGAAATAAATACGATCGCGGTGCTTTAAAAGACGTTTATAAGATCGTCACAGGTGACGAATCATGGATATATACGTATGAGCCCGAAATAAAACAGCAATCGACCGTGTGGGTCTTCGAACACGAGCCAAATCCAAGTCAGCGAAAGTTGTTCGTGTAAAAAGCACTTCGAAGCAAATGGTCGCCTGTTTCTTCGGCAAAAGTGGTCATGTGGCAACTGTTCTGCTTGACCAACGTAGGATGGTCAATTCTGAGTGGTACACCACAATTTGTTTGCCAGAAGTCGAAAAACGAACAAGAGAAGACGAATCATTGTACACCATGACAATGCGAGCTCTCACACATCGGGTCAAACCAGTGCCCTTTTGACTGGCCAAAACGTCGAACTAATGGGTCATCTGTCGTACAGCCCAGACTTGGCACCCAATGACTTCTTTTTATTCCCGCACATCACGAAAAAATGCGTGGTCAATGATTTTCGTAGCCAGAAGATGCTGTTGAAGCGTTCAAAAACCATGTTTTGGAAGTGTATCAATCGGAGCATAAACAGTGTTTCGACAATTTCTTTGAGCGCACGCAAAAGTGTATAAATCATGCTGGAGAATACTTTAAAAAACAATAAAAAACACTTTTGATGATAAATATTTGCATTTTCATTATTAGGCCTGGAAAAAATATTGTAGCCCTCGTATAAATTATTCATTTAAAGTACGAGCACTTATGACCATCAAGAATTTGTAATCTTTCTATTCAAACCTTGTAGCAACAACTGCCACAACATTATCTTTACTGGCTCTCTGATCATATTTCGTTATAACATAACGAACCAAATTGAATTGAAAGGAACAATTTTTTACTCGAATTTTATGGGGGAATTAAATAATGCCTTGGAGTATGTTTCCAAATAGTAGACGGAGTTAAATAATACCTTTGAAATAAACAAATGTTGCAATCGAAAAAATAAACCCACATTAATTTGCATTATCTAAGAACAAGACAAACAAATTCACAATATTTGCTAGTATGTTTGCTTTTGCTCTTATTGTTCCACCCTGTTAACCAAAACATGTCCCCAACTATTGCCGAGCTATCGGACGATTAGATGGATAATAAAAAAAAAATCCATTTAAATAAATATTTTGAATAAAGCCACAATAAATTTCAAAAGACGGCAGTCATTGTTAACAGCTTGGAATCGATTTTAGTAAAATAAGGATTGTAATAGGCTTCCTCAATCTTCGTGGATAAAAATATGTGAATAGAGTAGCTGCTGTTACCGGTAACCAAGAAACAAGTTGTTGTTGTTTTGACGCTTTACACAATAATTGCTTACCGTTAAGTTGGGATTGCCCAAGGACATCAGGTTAAGGATGCTTTTGGACTAAAAATACACCGTTCGTTAAGAAATATTCACATTATGGCACAGCCCATACAACCCAATATCATATGAACTATAATTGATATGATATTGGTCGGTGCCTTTAAAAATAGCAATAATGAGAAAAGTAAAAATCCGATTATTACAAAATTTTTACAGTACGATATTAGTGACCTTCAAATTACTAAAGACTTTGTTAAGTTGTTAGAAAAAAGGTTGCGCCACCGCACCCTCTAAACTTCTGAAAACTATACCTCGTGCACCATACAAAAGACGTTAGTAGTTGGTATTCATATATAAGATTGGAATAAGAGGTTGGTGCCTCAACTCCTTGCAAAAAATTTCATATTTGACCGGAAACCACGATGGAGGCTTAATAAGATTAGGCCAAGCCGAACCATAATTGTTAACTTGTTTTTCTTGGCTTTATAGCGCAGGGTATAATACTGGGTGGAGCGCCAAATTTGCGTTTTTCCACTGCAGGCTGTGGCGGCACTGTTGGTCGTTGATCGTAGAGAGTAAGGAGTATGCGTGGCTTATAGTTTCAGTTACCATCATGCATTGAACACGTGATAAGAGGTCATTTTGTGTTGAAGCGTATTTTTGAAATGCGCACTCGATCATTGCAGTGCAGCATGCTCTTATCCAAAACAAGTCCCCAACTGTTTTCTCTGTTACCCCAAATGTGCGGTACTGGAGTGAAACAAACCCCAGAGAACTTCACCAGAGACTTCTGCATTCGGACCGAGTCACTGCGTGATGCGCCATATCACGAGTAGTCATCGTTGGCCATTACTTTTTCCATGATAACCGTCTTGCCGTAACTGTGAACTCCAAATGGTACTTGACTATAATACAGGTTTTTTTAGCCGGCTCTTGTGGCAATGCAATTTGAGGATACATGGTTCCAACAGGATGGTGCACACACAGCGAGGGTAACCATAATTATTTAAGGCAAATGTTTCCTGGTCGGTTTATCTCTTCAAGGGGTGATATGAACTGGCCGTCACGCTCACCAGACTCAGCCCTTATGCGATTTTTTCCATTAGGGAAAAAATCGAAAAACGAACAAGAGAAGACGAATTATTGTATATGAGTTCTCACACATCGGCTCAAACTAGTGCCTTTTTGACTGGCCAAAACGTCGAATTGATGGGTCCGCCGTACAGCCCTGACTTGACACCCAATGACTTCTTTTTATTCCCGAACATCACATAAATTCCAACCATTCCAACAGGATGGTGCACACACAGCGAGGGTAACCATGAATTGTTTAAGGCAAATGTTTCCTGGTCGGCTTATCTCTTCAAGGGGTGATGTGAACTGGCCGGCGCGCTCACCAGGCTTAGCCCTTAGAAGTCGAAGGTGTGCATCAACCAGTCGACATGCTTCTTAGAGTGTATGGATAGCGAAGGTCGGCATTTGCCAGATACTCTTCTCAAAACCATGTAACTTAAAAATTCCCTTACTGTTCAATAAAATTAAATATAAAATAAATTTTTCTAAGGTTCAAAAATTGTTAATTTCAAATAAGCAAGTTTCCGCGCTCCACCCTATATAATCGGCTACGGCCGATATAAGCTTTGTTATTAGTTTTTGAAATGTTACACTCTTGCACGCAATGAGCAATATAGACGTGTTGTCCTATTTTACAGCTAGTTAATATGTGCTGTAAAAGAGGACAACATTGCCAACCACCATCCTTTTCTCTGAAAATCTGCCCGTTCCTATTTAACATTCAGGCCATATACAAAATTCTTTTGAATTTATCCCGAGTTTTTTAATTTATACTTTCTCCGTCCGGAGGAATTCAATTCACTGTCATGATAATACTCGTATAACCTTTAGCGAGGCTAAGTCCTTCAGCACAGCTGTTGTGCTTATGAACTTTGCTTTTGTGTGTGTGCAGAAGCAGTTTCAAGGGTCCTTATTGAGCATTTCTTGGAACTGCAAAACAATTTCGTTTGGCGTAGAAGCGTTTATACATGAAGAGTATATTAAACGTAAAATTTCAATGGGAATACAGCAAACTCAAATCATACAGTGTTGAATTTTGCTCTTTAAAATATCAAAATGTTTATACGGGGGTTGCTATACTTATATTTACTTCTGGCCTACACTTAGTGTAGTCCTTTCTCAGGATAATCAATAAATATTATACCCCTTGCATCCCAAAATACTGTGGCCATTACTTTTCCTGGTGACTTAACAGTTTTCGCCTTCTTGGGACCACTTTTACCAGCTTCTATCCATTGTTTTGACTGTTCTTTGCATTCTGGGATGTAGTGATGGATCCATGTTTCATCAACAGTTATGAATCGGCGCAAGAACTCTATTGGATTACGCTGATAAATCGCTAAAAGCTCCTCGGAATTGGTCCAACGGACGATTTTTTGAGGCAAAGTCAACAAACGCGGCACTCATCTTGCGGATATCTTTTTCATGTGGAGTTCATCATGTAAAATACTCCAAACTTGTTTTTCGTGTATTTTAACAATATCAGCAAGTTCTCTGAGCTTTATTCGTCTATCTTTAGTCACTTCATTAAATATTTATGTAATGTTTTCAATAGTAGTAGCAGTTTTCGGTCTTCCAGAGCGTTGTTCATCTTCCGTACTTGAACGACCCATTTTAAATTGTTGAACCCAGGATTTCACGGTGGAGTATGATGGTGCATTATCACCATGAACAGAATCCAATTCATCTTTGATTAATTGTGGCGTATAACCTTTCATATAAAAGTGTTTAATTACCGCACGAAACTCCTTATTTTCCATTTTTCAAAAATTATAAAACTTGTTTACTTCAATCACCTGTAACAAAGAAAATAATCATTAATATTTCGGAAATTTTGACAGATGGCTTATAAAAGTTTGCTTTTAAAAAACAAAAAAAAAGTTGCTAGTAAAACAGAAAATGTGCCAGGCCAGTTAGTATTGCGGTCGCCCTCGTATCTTCTGCATTTACAGCCGGATCTTAAAGTGTGATGCATCAATGTTTTTGTCTCGAAGAGACTGCATGTCAGCGTCATCAAGCCGAACTTTGTATAAAACGAGGTCGACCAAGCAGTTACCGCGAAAGGTGTTTGCATACGCAAGATGATAACGGACTTCTTGTGGCCAGAAACTGAGAATATGGACCAAGACGATATGTGGTTTCAACAAGATAGTGCTGCTTGCCACGCAGCCAACGAAACAATGGATCTTTTACGCGAGATATTCAATGGCCGTGTTAGCACACAATCATATGATTTGACACCCTTGAACAGGGTGGAGCGCGGAAATTTGTTTTTTATGCACTGCAGGCTGTGTTTGCACTGTCAGTCGTATAGAGTGTGCATGACTTATAGTGGCTGACGGTGTATTCGTCTGCCTTTCAGTTGCTATCATTGGACACGTCGGTAAAGGTCATTTTGTGTTGAAGTGTATTTTTAAAATGCGCACTCGATCATTGCAGTGCAGCATGCTTTTCGTTCACGATTTGCTGTTCCCCCTTGCGGACGTGTTTCTAGGCGGAAATCAATTGTAAATTGGGTAACTTCACTGAGAACTGCAGGGAATGTGTCATGTGTACAAAGGAGACCTGAGAGAAGGATTACAACACCACAAAATATTGAGATAGTTAGAGCAGCATGAAAACTTCAGAAATTGTAAGCAGCCGTGTAGGGATAGCGAAGGTCGACATTTGCCAGATACAATATTTAAAACAATGTTATTTAAAAATTGAACATTAACAATATAATTAAAATATTAAATAAATGTTTCTAAAGTTAATACTTTTTTATTTCATTCCCAACTAAGCAAATTCCCGCGCTCCACCCTGTACCTTTTTCTTTGGGGATATTTGAAAAAAAACGTAAACGTCAATATGCCAAGAGCATTTCAAGAGTTAGCGATGAGATAATTTAGCACATTAATGACATTGAACTTCCATAATATCGCAGAGTTATTAAAAATATGGACCATCGGATAGAGATATGCCACCGAAGCCATGGCGAGCATTTGTCCGTGTGGAATACACGGTGAATATGCTCATGACACACATATATAGAATAAGGTTAGGCTGAAATTCGTTATAGTTTTAAAATATTTATTATCTTGTTTCGATAAATTTCGTAATTTTTGCAAGCTTATCTGAATTTTGAATATTTATTTACACGTCCTATTCAATTTTAGGATTCCTAAAACAAACATTTACTTCAGAATTAACTGACTTAATTACAAACTAATTTTAATATCAAAACTAAAAGTAAAAACTAAAAGTGCAAATTCTCAACACAACCTTTTGTGTTCCCAAAATTCACAAACTTCAATTCGGTTTCTATGCCCTGAGGTCGACATGAAAAAATGTTAGCCATCATATTATTTTATTAAAAAAGTTTATGACTGCTCTTGATGGTGTATTCTGTTAAAAAATTATTTACTACATGTGTTGGCATAGTTTATCAAACATATTGACCTTTTTAAAATAGTTTCATAACCCGTTTCATTTGTAAAGTGTCACCCCTGCTGTTGGATGGCTTTCTGGTGCGAAGGGTAGTTCATACCTGGCGGTGGTTTATTAAACACTTTTTCCAGTTTATACACCATTGCATGGCAAGAATACGTTGTGTAGAGATAAACTTTTGGATTTTAATAAAATTCACATCAAAATATGTTGGAGCTTGAAAACGCTAAATAAAAAAAGGTGGTTTTTGGGAGGAAAAATAAACACAGATTTTAGAAACAATAGAAATGTATTAGTCTTTAATTGATATTCTTGTGTTCCTAAAACTAAAATATGATTTCTGACATATTGCTGCTGACTAAACCTAGTTAAAATAACTTGTATTCGATCTCATACCTTTCCATGTCATATCCTCAAAAATCTTAAAAAAAGATCCATGAAAATATATTTACAGTCCGACTCCACTTATCTACTACCTTAGATGGAGAAACTGAATCAAATCGGCCCATATTTTCTTAAAGATCCAAGAAGAAGTCCGTTCTTTTAATTTACTGCCTGTCTGCCACAAATTTAGTAAACATAGCGCATAATTGAAGCACTATAGGGTGGGCCATATATAATTATAAATTCGAATCGGCTGTAGAAAGAGAACTGATAATTTTTTTAAATTTCTGGCTTTATTGAAAAGAAACTTTGTCATTCAATAACGTAACACAATATAATTCATGACAACTCATGCAAATCCACTCCAAACAGTGACTGGTTATGGCTTCTCAATAGCCACGAGTGTGTTATCAGAGCCCATATATGCGGAAATTTTGCTAATGAACATACGTAGCCACCGAGATGAAAATGAGCTTCATCAGAAAACATGATTTTTTGGTAAAAGTCTTTACCTCCTGCCAATCAATCTTGAGCCTACGAAGGTTGCTATATATATTTCTGCGCCATCTGATATTTTCATTAGAAAGCATTAACGTACTAAGAACATTTTGACGTACGACCATCATTTGTGTTGTTTACAGTGACATAAAAAAATCAATTTGGCAAATAAATGGAATTAACTCGTGAACATTTTTGTGCGATCATTTTTCAAAACTTTTGAAGAGGATGATCACGACAAGAATGCTTCGATGAATATTTGTATGGCGATCAAGCACCATCCTATAGCACGGTGAAAAACTGGTTTAATGAATTCAATCGTGGCCGACGCTCGCTCAAAGACGAAGGCCGTAAAGGTCGTCCAAAAACGGCCGTTTTGCCAGAGAACATTGATGCCCTGCGTTAACTGATAACACGATGGTACAAAATTGAATACAATAGAAAAACCTGATGGCAAGAACCTAAAGAGGGTTCCTCTGCATTCATTCAAGAGTGAAATTAAGCATGGCTAACAACTCGATCCGGTGTACAACGACTGATATGTAAATGTAAAAATGAGTGAAATAACTAAAGTTCATTGCAGTGATTCAATAATTCCACAATATAACATCCATCTAAGTCGAGCATCTAAGTGGAAGCTTAACCATAAACACTACTTACTATTGTCTCTTAATTAGAAGTACTTAGTAAGGACAAAAATACTGTTACAACATTGAACACACTGATTTCAATAGTAGAACCGAACATACACCGTAAATGTCATATGGGTTTTAAAAACTAACCTCAATAGCGTTAGTCTATAACGGGATTTTAAAATTGTTTTAACTTTCATCATGGAGTGGTCAGATAATGAGAACCGTATCGCTGTAATAGCGCTTTTCAAGTGTGAAATGAAGAAAACGCGATATTTTCAAAACGCTCCGGCCACTAGGGATTAGCCGCATGTTCGTCAACCGATGCATAAAACTGTTTGAGGAGACTGTAGATGTAAAAGACCGCCACCGGTCGGGCCGCCAACGCTCTGTTCGAACACCGCATGTCATCAAAGCCGTTAAATCAAGAATTCACAGAAATCCGCTCCGAAAACCGAAAATCATGGCCCGTGAGATGAATATCACGCAAAAAACCATGAGTCAAATTATTAAAAAAGACTTGGGACTTAATGAACCGGACATTTATTGACTGCAGCTTTAAAAAAAATAGGATTGGAAAATGCAAACGTCTTTTAGCACGCTGATAACTTGCAGAGAAAAATTTTGTTCACCGATGAACAAAATTTTTATCGTTCAGGAAAAATTTAAGCGTGGAGCAAAATGATAGAATGTATGCGCGGTCATCTGAGGAAGCATCTGAACTGATCCCTAGGGTGGAAAAGGGTCATCACCCAGCTTCAGTCATGGTTTGTTGGGGTGTCTCTTACGATGGGGTCACTGACCTGCATTTCTGAGAACAAGGAGTCAAAACATCGGCCAAAGTTTACCAAGAAACCATTTGGAAGTTGTTGTGAAGCCTCTTAACAATTCCCTATTCCGAAACCAGCCATTGACTTCCCAGCAGGATTCGCGCCGGCCCATAAGGCTAAAACATCTCAGGCCTGGCTTCGAAACAATTTGCCAGCGTTCATTTCCTCTGAAAAATGGCCACCAGGTAGTCCAGATTTAAAGCCATTGGATACAAATTGTTAACGGTTTTAGAGGACAAGGTTTGTTTCAAAAGATACCCCAACATTAGATTTCATAAGACTGCTTTGGTTCGAGCTGTGGCCAATTTTCCAATGGACGAGGTTCGTGCAGCTATTGGCGATTGGTCAGTTCGACTTAAGGCGTTTGTAAAGGAAAAAGGCATACGTTTCGAATAAGTAGATTCTTTTTGGATACACTATACATCAATAAATATATTAAAAAATATTTGGTCCAAAAACATTCAGTACTTTTTATTTTACAGCATAAAACGTGTGTAACAGTTTTTATGTCCCTCTCTCTGTTTTTCCGATGATTCCGCTCCTCTCTCTGGAGTTTGATCAATGCCGGACTAAATATGTAATTTCTTTATCGCGAGGGATGCAAATTGTTAGGCCTAAATGAAGACAAAGAAAATGTATGCTGTATAGCTTAGGACTTAATATTCGAGAGGTAATTTATAAAAGGACAATATCTTATGATGAATAAGTAGCTCATAACCTGCTATACTAAATTTACGCAGACTCAGGTAAAATTTTTGACTTCTTGATCAGCTTAACCTCAACTAGGGAGGAACCGTTGTGCTGCATCTATTTGAGACGTCCACTCCCGACATATTCATGCATTTGGGAAAAAGCTTGGTGATTTTAATCTACGCTCGGATAGTGTCATTGAAGTGTTAAAAGTTTCCATTAGCACGGTCTCTTATAGTATTTAAACATTATCCGAAAATTTCAAGTGTTAGGAATTGTTGCATTTGCATGGGGAAACCTGAATGGGCGTGTTTTTTATCTCTGCGTAAGTGCTTACAAAGTATTTAAACAAATATTATGACGTTATACAAACCACTATGTGACAAGCTATGAGGATTTTGTCTACACTAGAATAGGATTTTTCTTAGTAGGTAACGGGTGGCCTAAATAAGACCAGCTGATGTGAAAAACAACAATAGTATGATTTACACATAATCATACAATCCCACAAGCATAGTATGATTTACACTCAACCATACTATTATCTTCACAACCATATAATGATCCTCACAACCACAGTATGTTTCTCATACAACCATAGTATGATCCTCACAACCATGCTATGATCCCCAAAATTAATCATTAGGGTTGAGTAATGCTGTTGTTCAAAAATAGAGATTTGTATCAAACAAGTTATATTAAATTGCATTACAAAAAGTTAGTAGCCAGAATTACGGCCATGTTTTGTGTTGAACATTTCATTCAAGAAACAAAAATAAATTATCCAACGGCAGTCGAAAATACTTTTAGTTCCCAGCAGGGTTGAATGCTACTTTACCATCCGTAGACCCCAAGAAACGAATGTGATTAAACCATAATCAATGGCTATATACTTAAGTGCAGGCAGATTTTAAATAAACGAGAACCAGTCGGTATTAAAGTATTAAAGTATAAAGTATAAAAATCCCTCGAACTACCTTCCGATTGTTGTATTTTTTTAAAGGACATCAACCATTCACTTTATCGTGTTTATAAGTATGTGTTTTTTTGTATATCAAAAAAACATACGCACACACATACATGTATGCTCTATAAAACTTGTTTTGTTATGTTCATAGTCGCAACTATACTGTATGATTGCAGTCATCATATTGCTGTTAACGTAAATTTTAAACAACAAAAACAACGACAGTTGCTACAACCATATTTTCATTGCTAAATTTGGCAACAATCTTATTGTCATCGTACTAATATTGTCGCAATCATACTGTTGTCAAAATAAAATTCAAAAACAATACTATGGTTGCGACGAACATGCTATTATTGTAGCGATGACTATAGTGAAACCATATCTTTTCTCTGCGTGCATTCACACACGTGGTAAAGAACATCACTCAATGGAAAAAATATCGTTAACATTCATAAGTCTACTGATTGTTTTTAAAAATTTTAATTACACTTTTAACAACACTTCAGCAACAAACAACTTAATAATTCAACACAATGCAATATGCAAAATTTACTTGTTACAAGTAATAGTATAAGAAAATAAAAAAGAATACAAAAAGGCAACAAACTGCAATCATTGTATGTGTTTACCAGTAGAAAATTTTAGAAAACGTGCTCTGTGTTCGAGAAAAGTTTTTCCAGCACCTGAAACTTTTACTGGACCAAAGTTTGAGACAATAAGTTACTGTAGCTGCGTGGAATATTCGATAAACTTATTGCTACTGAGAATATACAGTTGAAAATTAAATGAACAAGTTGAAATAACTGTGGCGATAAGGCAGTTTAGGTATTCTTACAAGGGTCGCTTAACTTCATAATGGTCCAGAGTTTGAGCTAAATTTGCACTAACAGTTGCAATGCCTTCAGAAATACAAAAGAAAGTTAGACACCCAAAGGCTACAAAACGTCAAAGAAGAATTGTTTACCAAAGAAGGCAAAAAAAAGAATCCAATGGTACGATGAGGAAATTCATATGAAGACTGAAGCAAAAAAACATAGCTTATAATGCAATAATGGCGAGAGCTTTGGTGGAGCTATGTAAGAAGTTAATAAGGGAGGTGAATCGCCTATAGTGAGCAATACGGTGGAAAATGGAGAAAAGTCAATATGATCAAGATCGAGTTGTGCGGCAACAAAAGACCACCAGGACATAATATCAACTAGTCACCAAACACCAGACGAAAACTGTATTTGACTATATATAAAAAATACCATCAAACCATATGTGATATAAAATTCTTAGTTAAAATAAATAGCGACCTCTGCTAGTCATTGATAGTCTGAAATGGTGTGACTGCTTATTGTGTAACATCTTAATGGTAAAAACTTTGAACAATAAGTAAAATGAGCACAATTGATAAAAAAAGACCACATCCTCTTCGCACATGCTTCTATATTTAGGGAGATCATGCGTCGGACGAATCAAGAGCAATACGAGCTGTATCTCGACCACGTGATCCTTTTTTACCATTTCTTGACTTTAAAGCCATTTTAAGAAATGTGTCCTTTTTTTCATTTGAAAAGTTGCAATTGGTTTTAAAAGATACGCGTATTCCTATACATTGCACCACTGTGCGTAACAGGGTATTAAAAGATAGGTTTATGATAAATGTTTGCAACTGTAAAAATATTTGAGCTAGACCCACCTTTAAGTGTACCGATCGACACAGTAACTAGCAGATTCAATTTAGCGATGCCTGTCAGTCCGTCCATCTACAGCTTTTAATCAAAGTACAGGTCGCAGTTGTTGTCCGAATTTCAAAAAATTGTGCAGAAGGAAGTTTATTTGACCAAAGGCGGACCCTACTAAAATTCAAGAATACGGTTCTTGATTTTATGTCTTTAGCCATACGAGATTGCTATATGTGACAGCGCATAGAGAAAGGGACCTAAGGGTAAAAAATCCATTTTCATTTTTTTTTTCTTTTTTTTATGTGGACAACATCTGAGCATCGAATGAGATCGATCCCGTGTCCCCTCCCAGAGATATGCGCGTTTCATGAAAGTGAAGTCGACAATTCTAAGCGCATGTAAAAAGGGACCTAATCTTTAAAATGGATCTCCTGAACAATACTTTTATTGAACCTTAGGTCCCTTTCTATTTTGCGCGTCACATATATATTTCTGGCCAGGCAGTGGCGCCATCTGACATTTCCATTGGAAAGTTTGACATTTTTTAGCATAAACGCACTCAGAACGTTTTGACGTACGACCAACATTTTTTGTGCTGTTTACAGTGACTTGAATAAATCAATTTGGCAAAAAAAATGGAATTAACACGTGAACATTTTCGTGCGATCATTTTTCACAACTTTCGACGTAGATTATCACGACAAAAGTGCATCGATGAACTTAAATCTATGTGAAGGCGATGAAGCACAATCCTATAGTACTATAAAAAAATGGGTTATTGAATTCAATGGTGGCCGACGCTCGTTGTGCCAGAGAACTGTGCATGAACTGAAAATGCAAGATCGTCATGTGACTTACCGTGAGATAGAAGCATCCTTGGGCATATCTTCCAACAGCATACATTCGATATTGCATGAACACCTGGTCTTAAAAAGGGGTTTTCTCGTTAGATCCCGCACAATTTGATAATCGCTCAAAAAAGAAGACTCGTGTCGATTGGTGCAAAGAACTTTGAAAAAATACGATCGCGGTGTTTTAAAAGTCGTTTATAAGATCGTCACAGGTGACGAGTCATGGATCTATGCGTATGAGCCCGAAACAAAACAGCAATCGACCGTGTGGGTCTTCGAGTATGAGCCAAATCCAACTAAAGTTGTTCGTGGAAGAAGCAATTCGAAGCAAATGGACGCCTGTTTTTTCGGCAAAGCTGGTCTTGTGGCGACTGTTCCACATAGGACGGTCAATTCTGAGTGGTACACCACAATTTGTTTGCCTGAAGTCTTCGGAGAAATTCGAAAAACAAACACGAAAATACGAATCATTGTGTACCATGACAAGGCGAGCTCTCACACATCGGCTCAAACCAGCGCCTTTTGAGCGGCCAAAACGTCGAATTGATGGGTCATGCACCGTACAGCCCTGACTTGGAACCCAATGACTTCTTTTTATTCCCGCACATCAAGAAAAAATGAGTGGTCAATGATTTTCGTTGCCATAATATACTGTTAAAGCGTTTAAAAACCATGTTTTGGAGGTGTCTCAATTGAAAAGGAAAAAATGCTTCGACAATTGGTTTGAGCGCATGCAAAGGTGTATAAATCATGCTGGAGAATACTTTGACAAACAAAAAAACCATTTCTGATGATAAATATTCGCATTTTCATTATTAGTCCACATCACATCAAAAACTGTTGAAATTGTGCATACGTTAGTTTTTTCGACTAAAGAAGTGCATAATGCAAATAGAAAAAAAAATCACTATAGAGTTATAGGCTGTTTCCACTACGGTCGCGTCCACGTCCGCGTCCAAAAATCAATGAACGCGCGTTACAGCCTATACAAAAAACATAGGCAGTTAGGTATGGGAAAAAGTCGCGTTCATATTGGACGCGTTTATCAATAAGTCGCGTTTACTATAAATTCGATTATTTTTGCAGTCGAAACCCACCCATACCTATCAATGGCAATATCGCAAATTGCACATCCCTATGAAAACAGCTGTTAATCGTTATAAATATAAACATCCAAAATGCAAAAAACAGGAGGTAAGTTAATATTTTTGCTTTTGTTTAAATAATATTAATTTTTTCAATTATTTTAGATTTCAAAAAGACGGAATGGACAGCAGTATCAACACTATATCTGTTGGACCTCTGGGAGGAAAATATTGATGGCCTGAGGGGTGCTCGTAAAAACACCCACATACACAAAGAGATGGGGGAGAAGCTGGGAGTAACTGGCGCGGAAGTGAAAAATAAACCATTTGGTCCTCATTTTCCACTGCGGTTAGCAAAATAATATCATTTAACTCCATGATAATGTCACAACACAAAAATATTAAAATTTTTCGCACCCCTAAAAAAACAAATAAACATAAACAGCTGTTTGAACGCAAACGTGGACGCAAAACACAATGGAAACACCATTAAAAATTATCGATAAATTGTGGACGCGACCGTAGTGGAAACAGCCTATTAGATAAAGCTCCCACAGAGACGTTGATCAGATTTTTTTGTTTTAAGCCTCATCTTTCATCCAAACTTAACAATATTTTTCGCACGTTAGTTGTTTGCATCAACAAAGGACCCTATTAAAAATTAATAAAAACCGGTTCATATTTGATGCGGCTCCCATACATATATGTGACAGCACATAGAGAAAGGGACCTAAGGGTAAAACAAAATCAATTTTCAGTTTTTTTTTTTTTTGATGTGGACAACATCTGAGCATCGAATGAGACCGATGCCATGTCCCAAAAGTGTTCCCTCCCAGAGATATGCGCGTTTTATGAAAGTGAAGTCGACGAAGCGCAAATAGAAAGGGACCTAATCTTTAAAATGGCTCTCCTGAACAAAACTGGTTTTTAACCTTAGGTCCCTTTCTATTTTGCGCGTCACATATGTTAATCCGATCTTATGTCTTATCAATCTTGATGAGCTTTTTGGCTCACAGGTATGTTGTTTCTCAAACTTAAGTCATATGAACCATATATCATCTCATATCTCTTACGGTTTATGATAACTTGTTTTAAGCTTTCATAGTTATATAAGCGGTTATATACATGTGCCATATCATAAGTTACAATACCTTGCAAACATTTTCTGGCCGAATGTATGATATTCATTTAACGATAGGAATTTTTATTTATATAAGCGAAAAAATAAAACATATAAAATTATTTTTCCACATGTTTACTTAGCCCCTGTATGGCCCCTTTTTTCAATAACAGCCATTTGAGAGCATGAATGCTTACCTCTAAAGGGTGATCAACCTGCAGGTATTTTCTCAATAGGGTTTTTTTCACAGATAACGCGTGAGTTGTGTTAAACATTATTTTGTTCGGTATTGTTTTCCAGTTCATCAAGGAAAGACTTACATCGCGAAAACCACGGTTTGGTGTGGTTTTAAAAATGATGATGGCCGGAACGTTACCATTAATGATGCTCGTTATTGCGCCATGATATCGGACTTTTTGATACCTGTAATTAAAGTCCGTAATCTTGACGGTATTCAACAGGACAGTAACAGTTGCCATTCAACTGCCCTAACGATGGATCTATTGAGAGATCATTTCGAGGAGCAACTTTTTTCAAATTTTGGACCGGTAAGTTGGCCGTCTAGATCGTATTATATCACACGTTTAGAGTTTTGCCTTTGGAGCTACATAAAGCCCAAAGTCTATGTTGACAAACCAGCTACGACTCAGGCTTTAGAAGCCAACATTAAGGCCATACCGGTCGAAATGCTCGAACTATTCATCTGAAAATGGAGCCTTTAAATAGACACCCTGAGGCGTAGTTACGGCCATCATTTGAAGGAAATTATGTTCAAAAATAAATGGCGTAAAATGCCCTTTCGAACGAACCATAAAGATTCCACACTCGATTTGAATTTTTATTTATTTTTAAAAATATTTCGACATTGGTCACACGTTATTTAAAAAAAATACATCTAGATTGATTACCCGTTTTTAACCATAAAGAGGCCACACTTAATTTCAATTTTTGTATATTTTTTTTTATATTGAAAAAAATACTACTAGTTTAATCACCCGTTATTAATCGACCCGAACTTTCTTACTTATTAGTATCATGAGGTAACCCTAACACATTTTATTGACATTGGCTTGAACTTTGATGTTGAATGAAATTTCTCTTTTATAGCACATCACTTAATTACATTCGCATTATGCATAAATACATATTAACGTATGCATTAACATTAACATCTCTTACCAAGTGTATACATTTCTAAAATCTTTAGAAACATTTTATGGGAATGAACGAGCCCTTTGGCAATGTTTGAAAATTAAAACATTTCGCTAAAGTTGCAGAAGAAATCAAAAAGTTAATATATTCCTTTAAATACATGCTAAATATGCGAACGGATTCTGACTTGCTGTTTTTATTAAGTGTAATCAGATTGCAAACATTACAACCATAACTTGCGTTTGCTCTGCATGGCAGTTCTCACGTAGAGTGTAATTTCGTAGAAGATTTTCCTGTTAAGGATATATTTCGGAGGCATTATTGAAGACATAAATTTGTTTATAAAATTGTCACTCGTTTTCAGGCAATATTTACTAAAAATATCTTGCCACCCTCTATATCTTTACGCATATAAATTTGTACGGGCCTATGGAGCGTACGTGAAATATAACGAAAAATAAAGCATACGTCACAATACTTAGTAGGGACATAAATACTGTTACATACGTTTTATGCTGTAAAATAAAAAGTACTGAATTTTTTTGGACCAAA
Organism: Hydrotaea diabolus; assembly: GCA_963513945.1. NCBI lineage: Eukaryota > Metazoa > Arthropoda > Insecta > Diptera > Muscidae > Hydrotaea > Hydrotaea diabolus. The sequence continues at coordinate 74,969,969 of OY740720.1, forward strand.
TATTTTTTAATATATTTATTGATGTATATTGTATCCAAAAAGAATCTTATTATTCGAAATGTCCGCCTTTTGACTTTACACACGCGTTAAGTCGCACTGGCCAATCTTCAATTGCTTCACGAACCTCGTCCATTGGAAAATTGGCCACAGCTCGAACCAAAGCAGTCTTAAGAGATCCAATGTTGGGTTATCGTTTGTGACAAACCTTGCCCTCTAAAACCGTCCACAATTTGTAATCTAATGGGTTCAAATCTGGACTGCCTGAGGGCCATTCTTCAGAGGAAATAAACGCTGGCAAATTGTTTCGAAGCCAGGCCTGGGACGTTTTTGCCTTATGGGCCGGCGCAGAATCCTGCTGGAAAGTCCATGGCCAGTTTTGGAACAGGGAATTGTCAAGAGGCTTCACAACAGCTTCCAAAACGGGTTTTCGGTAAACTTTGGCCGATGTTTTGACTCCTTGTTCGGTGAAATTCAGGTCAGTGACCCCATTGTAAGAGACACCCCACCAAACCATGACTGAAGCTGGGTGATGACCCTTTTCCACCCTTGGGATCAGTTCAGGTGCTTTCTTAGATGACCGCGTATACACTCTATCAATTTGCTTGTTAAATTATTCATGAACGGTTAAAAATATTTCATCGGTGAACAAAATTTTTCTGTGCAAGTTATCAGTGTGCTTCACCAAAAGACGTTAGCGTTTTTCAATCCCCTTTTTTGTTTAAGCTTCAGTCAATAAATGTCCGGTACGTCGTTTGAAAGTCCCAAGTCCCAAGTCTTTTTTGAGGATTCGTCTCATGGACTTTAGCGTGATGTTTATCTCACGGGCCATGATTTTCTGTTTTCGGAGCGGATTTCTTTGAATTCTTGGTTTAACGGCTTTGATGACATGCGGTGTTCAAACAGAGCGTGGGTGGCCCGACCGGTGGCGGTCTTTTATCCAGTCTCCTCAAACAGTTTCATGCATCGGTGGACGAACATGCGGCTAATACCTAGTGGCCGGAGCGTTTTGAAAATATCGAATTTTTCATTTCATACTTGGCATGCGCTATTACAGCGATACTGTTCTCATTGTTTGACCACTCCATGATGAAAGTTGAAACAATTTTAAAATCCCGTCACAGACTAACGCTATTGAGGTTAGCTTTCAAAACCCATATGACATTAACGGGGTATGTTCAGTTCTAATATTGAAATGGGTGTGTTTAATGTTGTAACAGTATTTATGTCCCTACCAAGTATTTTGCGGAAACGCCTTGAGTTGATATTGAGGTATGTAAACAAGTAAAAACGTCGCAAAGCTCTGCCTGGTTAAATCTTATATTTATAACGTCCAACACGAATTTCAATCATAGTATCATATTAATGGCCCCTATCGATTTAACTGCCATTTTTATGCCGAAGAGCTCTTGAGATCGACCGCTGTTTCAGTTAACCTTCCGACTATGGAAAAGGTCTTGGAGGAAATTTTTCATTTTAAAATTGAAATAATATAATGGTCCGTGAGGTATACTTCCCACGGATCATCATGTATTCCCCCAAGTGTAATCCAAGAAAATTTAAGTCAGGAATCATTAAATAAAAGGCGATCCGACTAAGAGTTTAGTTTTTATTGAGATTTGAAGGTGATTACTACGAGAACAAGTGAAAAAAAGACATTGTTATGGCATCTCAAAAAATCATTAATAAATGCACTTGTTTTGTTTCTTTAATAGTTTGAAAATATTACAAAACGGTTACTTTGTATTAAAGTGACTTTTTGACTATATTTGTTGAGCCTTTCCTTGAAAACATTATAAACTGTCTGTTCCTTTTTTGCTTTTTTGTTACTTGCCTTATGTTTGCACACATTTTAAACGAGTTCTTTGAATTTACCCTTACTATTTGTAAACTGCGTATACTTCTCCCTATATATACATATACGCAAATGTACGAGCTACAGGGTGGACAATTCAAATTTTAAATTTGAATCGGCTGTTAAAAAATGTACTGATTTTTACACCTGCACCACATAGTGGTATGGGGTATAATGGCTTAGTGCTTGCGTTTGTAACACATCGAAGGAATCGAGTTAGAATACCGGGACCAGAGAGAAAGTTGCTCAGAATTACATTTTGAGTCGATCTAGCCATGTCTGTCTGGCTGGCTGGGCGGCTGGCTGGCCGGCTGGCTGGCTGGTCGGCTGGCTGGCTGGCTGGATGTAAAGATGTCCATCTATTCTTGTAATCAAAGTACAGGTCGCATTTATGCACCGATCTTGATGAAACTTGGCATGTGGTAATATATTGGGACAAGGACGGATGCTATTGAATTTGGTCCAAATCGGTTCTGATAGACCCCCCATACAAAGGAACTCCCGGATTTGGTCCAAATCCAGTTGCTGTCGCGTGTATTGGTCAACAAATTAAAAAAATATGCCATTCGATGTAGAACTGACCACAAAATGTAAAAAAAATAGTTGGACCCGCCTCTCGGACCTACGGGGCCTTCAAAACCCAAAAAATGGACCCATGATTTTAAATATAAGTGTGGCCCCTTAAATTAATGGAAATTATCTTACAATTTTAAATACAGAAAAAAATTGGACCTGTTTGGGCCCCAGGGTCCATTAGGAGGGTCCAAAAGTTTCGGTTTACCTGGATTTTAGTGTGACCCCTCAAATGACAGGGAATTGCCTCAGGACTTTAAATATGTCAAGCCAAATGATTTATCTCGTCCGTGGGAGGGCACAGGGTCCGAAAACAAGGTATGAAAATGTGGACCAACTATAATTGTTATACCCTCACCACATAGTGGTATGGGGTATAAAGGCTTAGTGCTTGCGTGATAGATACAGATAGAAATAGCGACGAGTGCTTTCGATTAACAGGAGACTTAATCACATTTATAGTGGTGCGGGTATCATAGAGTCGGCCACGCCCGACTATAGCACTTACTTACTTGTTATTTCAAAATTTTGGTTTTTTTTGGAAGGGTTGAAATTTGTCAAATAATAATGGAATACCAACAGCCCAATGGGCTGAAGATTGTTTTGGCAGGAGATAAAGAATATTACCGAAAAATGGTGTTTGCAGTTGAAGCTTGTTTTCATTTCGGTGGCTATATCAATAAGCAAAATTGTCGCATATGGGGTTTAGAGAACCCACACGTGACGATTGAGAAGACAATGCATCCACAACCAGAAGCCAAGAAGACATAGAAAATATCATAAAAGTGAATTTAGTTTGGTAAACCAAATCCAACAAAGTTAAGACAATGAACATCGAGTACGGTTTTATATTGAATTTTATAAAGAAAAATAAAAGTGGTGAAATGCAATGGCAGATGCAAATAAAATGACAGATTGCTGAAATATACCCAAGGACAATTTTTTTGTTGTAAATTTAAGAAAATCGGTTTAGATTTATTTAGCTCCCACATATATCTTCAACTAATTTTACCAAAACTATTATTTTTCTTACAGATTCAAATATGACATTAGTTTTAAAACTTATGTTAATTTAAATACCATCTAAGAGTCAAAAAATCTATTTTTAATTGGCTTTTCTGAACATCCAGAAGTACAGGGTATATTGTAGTCAACCACGCTGACTATACTAGTCCAGGGTTTTTCGTTAACAAAAATTTTTTGTGCACGCACAATCATTACTAGCTGGTCAATTACTATAACCTTGGGACACAGACCAATTTTTCGATGTGTTTAAAATGAAATAATATAAAAAAATACTATCCTTTCCATAAGAAAGGTTATTCAAACTAAAACTACACACAAAAAAAGTCATTTAAAAATCTGTGCGAACTACATAAATTCGGTTGGATAAATCGACTTTCTGTTGCAATAACCAACATGCCATTGTGTTGATAGTAACATGGTTCGAGATATCATATGATAATTGGTACAACCATATGACGATAATTACAGCCTATAACGCAGTTATACCAACCGAATTCAGTTTAACTATTGGTTGCGACAACTGACAGTAATGACAATCAATCAATGGTGATGTACATGTTACTTTGGTACCTAAACTTGGTGCTGACAACAGATTAGTTCTTTGTATTGGCAAAACCGTGTTTAGTTGGCTGTTGTCACATAATATTGGTTATTCCAACATCAACATACTTTATAAACCCTTTAATATTTTATCGGTTTAATCACACCAAAGTCTTTATTTACGACGAAAATATATTTCAAATCCCTAAAAATATTTTAAAAAACAAAAAAAAGGTCAGACAGTTAAAGTTTTTTTGGGTTAATGCTTCAAAACGATACTGCCATATAAATAAACTAACTATGAGTAAAAAAATATTTTCGAATATATAGACACAGGCTTAACTGTAATTAAGCGACATTACTTACACTTGATCAGAATTTTCGCCATAGATAGACCTAATTATTCAAAAATTAGTTATAACCAACAATCTACAACAACTAATGCATGCAAAATTTCAGTTCCAATAATCATCTTAATCTGTTAAGATTACCAATACTTGTTTCCTTCAACTAAAAGTGTCAGTTTCATCTATTGGAAATTGATGTGCATCCAACCAACATTATGTTGTTACGATGGAATACATGGATACTTCGTGCAACCGCCTATATTCGGTTGGCAAAAAATTCGGTTGTGACAACAAATCTATTCTCTGTGTGTTCAGTACTAGCATTATGTGTATAAGTATTTAATATTATCTAACAAACGTTATACATGTATAAGTAATTAAATTCAGTTCAATTTATTAAAAATAAAAAGAAAATACCAGATATTCTGTACCAACACTATTTTTTTAACATTTTTATTCCATCTCCACAAATCACTGTTAGAGCGGGACTCACTAAGAACGAAATCGAAACTTCAACCAATACTCCGAAGATTGTGATATGCTGCAGACAACACTCGTATGTAGGAGGTGGTATAGCTGATGCTGACGAGGATGGGGTTTTTAAGGATGTTTACAATACAAACAAACAACAACCACAATCAAAAATAATTGAGCTCATTAAGTATTAATAGATGCAATTAATGATAAACAACTTAATTCCAACAACTAAATGAAGGGTGCGCAATCTCCATACCTCACAACAGAGGCAGATATGTAGTTAATGAATTGTATTGTTTGAATTTTTTTTTTAATTAAGTAAATACTTAAGAAGGAGTAATTTATTTTAAATTAATTTGCTAGAAAAATTTATAAAATTGCAGAGTTAGAATATAATGGCCAAAATTAGCAATATAATAAAAAATAAACGTGGAGATGGATATATTGTAGCTTTGAGTAAAAACTAAACAAAAAACTCACGCCAAACAACTGTACTTGTATATGAAATGAAAAAAAAAACTACAAACAAATATGAAATAACACTTGAATTGTCTTTTAGCAAGCTGGTTATAAAGGTTTTTAGTTCGGCTGAGTCTTATCTTCAAAAGCCTCTGCCATCGATTCGTTCTCAAGAAATGATATTTAGAATATTTATGGCCCCTAAAGTTCGATCTTAGTGATCTCTAAACTAAATTTATAATTGGATACGTAGTAAAATTTACTTTTATTTGTGCATACTAACTACTAGATTTCTTGTGGAAATTGCTTTATGTTGAACTTCGATATGCCTATATGTACAAGGGCGACCGCAAAAGTAACTGGCCTAACATACAACGAACCGTTTTTTGGAATTATTATTATTTATTTTTCTACATAATCTTCTTCCAACTCAAAACACTTCATCAAACGCTTTTCAAGTTTTTTAATTCCATCTGAAAAATAAGATTTTTCAAGACCTTCAAAATATGCCTCAGTTTCAACAATAACCTCGCTATTGGACGAAAATTTTTTTCCACCGAGAATTTTTTTTAAATTTGGAAACGAGAAATAATCAGATAGAGCTAAATCTGGACTATATGGTGGATGCGGAGCAATTTCAAATCGTGATTCGGCTAGTTTTTGTTGAGTTAAAAATGCAGTGTGTGAAGGAGCATTATCTTGATGAAAAATAACTTTTTTTTATCGTTTTATCTTGATTTCTTCACTCAACCGATCCAATAATGCACAATAATTCACTATTTATAGTTTTTCCTTTCTCAAGACAATCAATTAATATTATACCCCTTGCATCCCAAAATACTGAGGCCATTACTTTTCCTGCTGACTTAACAGTTTTCGCCTTCTTGGGACCACTTTTACCAGCTTATATCCATTGTTTTGACTGTTCTTTGCATTCTGGGTTGTAGTGATGGATCAATGTTTCATCAACAGTTATGAATCGGCGCAAGAACTCTATTGGATTACGCTGATAAATCGCTAAAAGCTCCTCGGAATTGGTCCAACGGACGATTTTTTGGTGCAAACTTAACAAACGCGGCACCCATCTTGCGGATAGCTTTTTCATGTGGAGTTCATCATGTAAAATACTCCAAACTTGTTTTCATGTATTTTAACAATATCAGCAAGTTCTCTGAGCTTTATTCGTCTATCTTTAGTCACTTCATTAAATATTTTTCTAGTGTTTTCAATAGTAGTAGCTGTTTTCGGTCTTCCAGAGCGTTGCTCATCTGCCGTACTTGAACGACCCATTTTAAATTTGTCAACTCAGGATTTCATGGTGGGGTATGATGGTGCATTATCACCATGAAGAGAATCCAATTCATCTTTGATTAATTGAGGCGTATAACCTTTCATATAAAAGTGTTTAATTACCGCACGAAAATCTTTATTTTCCATTTTTCAAAAATTATAAAACTTGTTTACTTCAATCACCTGTAACAAAGAAAATAATTATTAAATATTTCGGAAATTTTGACAGATGGCTTATAAAAGATTGCTTTTAAAAAACAAAAAAGTTGCTAGTAAAACAGAAAATGTGCCAGGCCAGTTAGTTTTGCGGTCGCCCTCGTATTACTGGTAGTGTATTTCGCTTTTTAACTCCGATGATCCATAAGTCCGAGGTCCAATATCGGCGAAATCATTTTTTTTTTATTCGCAGTGAAATTTTCCTTAATTTGATATATTTTTGCTCTTGGTTGCTTCGTTTGGCCTTACGAGATGCTTTTTGAGCCCCTGCTTTTGTTTATCGTACTAAAAGTTTCATTTATTGCACTGCACCACTAGGGCGTACCTCAAAAAAAAAGTTCGCCGTACACCTTCGAATATGAAGAATTATTGAAAGGTAGTTTCAAAAAAAATTTTATTATTTTTTTATGCCGAACGTAGGGGTCGCGCTTTTACATTTTTCTATATAACTTTTGCATTTATAAACGTGTGATACATCGATGTTTTTGTCTCGATTTTTTTGTCTTTGAAGTCATTGAGCTCAAGCACCCCCTTCTGGTACTTACCCATCATATCTCAGTTGCTACTACCCTAATGTACCACTCTAATATCAGAAAATTAAAGCTCGCGCGGGGTGCTTGAGCTCAATGACTTCAAAGACAAAAAAATCGGCCTCGTCGAGACAAAAACATCGATGTATCACACTTTAAAATCCGTTTATAAATGCAGAAGTTATATAGAAAAATGAAAAAGCGCGACCCCTACGTTCGGCATAAAAAAATAAAAAAAAATTTTTTGAAGCTACCTTTCAATAATACTTCATATTCGAAGGTGTACGGCGAACTTTTTTTTTACTTGTAACTTGGTACGCTCTACTGCACCACCCCTTGGTAAAAGGTGGTCCAACCCTAATGCATGATGGTAATTGTAAGTTACACCTAAACGTCAAACTCTTTGCTTAAATTAATTTGACATTTCTTGGTATCGGCGATTGATAAATTCAATTAAGGACAGGTACTCAATTCATCGCGTTATGACTGTTGAAGCCTTTTATGAAAATGGGCGTTCAAATCAAATCAAATACATTTCGTGCACATTATGATATTTTTGGTCAGCCTAATCGACCAAATGTGTCCACAGTAGATTCGTTAGAGTTGCCGCATTTGGGTAAATGAGAATCCACGAGCGATTGCTAGAAAGCCAATGCAAACACAAAGAGTGACTGTTTGGTGCGGTTTAAGGGCTGGCGACGTCAGCAGGCCGTACTTCTTTAAAAATGAGTTCGGCCAAGCAGTTATCGTGATTGGTGTTCGTTATAGCGATATAATTACGGACTTCTTATGTCCAGATAATGAGGATATGGACCTGGACGAGATGTTTATCCAACAGGATGGTACGATTTGGCATACAGCCAACGATACAATGGCTCTTTTGTGCCAGAAATTAAATGAAATATCTCACATCGTGGCAATTTAAATCTTAATTCCAAATTCTCGTCAGTAATTTTTGTGCAATGGTACATTGTTGAGAACGATGAAGAGTCGAGGTTGATGGCTTTTCTGCCATTTTATCGTTAACACCATCAATATATCCGCAGAACGTTTTCTACTGAGCCGGTTTGCTGAAATTTGCGCACAGTTCTCCCGATTGTGGACACATTTGGTCGGTTATGCTGTCCAAAAAAATCACAAAGTGCACGAAATGCATTTTTATTTGACCGCACTTGTTTGTAAAAGGCTTTTACAGTTTTAACGCGCTGCTCAATTGTGTATATCTCCATAGTTGAATTTGCCCAACAATGAAACAAAGAAATGTCGAACAAAGTTGGACAAAATTTTACGTTAAGGTGCGACTCATAATTAAAATCGTGCATTACGGTTGGACCATCTATATATGTGACGCGCAAAATAGAAAGGGACCTAAGGTTAAAAACCAGTTTTGTTTAGGAGAGCCATTTTAAAGATTAGGTCTCTTTCTATTTGCGCTTAGAATCTTCGACTTCACTTTCATAAAACGCGCATATCTCTGGGAGGGAACACTTTTGGGGCATGGGATCGGTCTCATTCAATGCTCAGATGTTGTCCACATAAAAAAAAGAAAAAAATTAAATTTGATGTTTTTACCCTTAGGTCCCTTTCTCTATGCGCTATATAGTGCGCATATTCTTCCCAAAAGAAAATGTTAAAGCTCTTGGTAAAATTCTGTTTTTCTTCGTCAATTAATGAATTTATGACGAAATGCCAATGTCGATTTTTCCAACAAAACCTTGTTTTATTTCCCAGAGTGTTCGAAAATAAATACATCCTTTGACGAATGTTCGATGCTTTGTTTTTGTTCATCGAAAACATTGCGGTACGAAATCGATTATCGACCTTAAAGAGCCGAGAAGGTGATGAATCAGCAGTAGTAGCTGCCCTCGATTGGTTAATACCCAAAGCCACACTCTATGGTGGCGGGGCAAAAAAATCATTCGATAATAAATTTTTGTGTGTTGGCGCATGAAACCTTGCCATAATTGGTCCCATGATACTGGAGAACAATGAAAATCCTACTGACTGAACGGTGAACCAGCAACATGGTAGCAAAACTTTGAGTATGTGACACAGCGAGGTGACCAGATAAGTGAATCAATTTTGTATTTAAAAACTTCACAACAGCACAAATAAAAATACAGGTATAAAATTAGGCTTGGGGCATATAGGGTGGAGCGCGATACTTTTTTTTTGCACTGCAGGCTGTGGCGCCACTATTGCTCGATGAGAGTGGAGAGTGTGTGTGGCTTATAGTGGCTAACAGGAGATTGGTAATTTGCTTATTTGCGAATAAAATAAAAAAATTATGAAACTTAGAAAAATTTATTTTATATTAGAATTCTATTGAACAGTACGGGAATTTTTAAGTTACATGGTTTTAAATAGTCTATCTTGCAAATGTCGACCTTCGCTATCCACGCACTGCTGCATACGTTTTCTGAAGTTTTCATAAACTCTAACTAGCTTGTCGACTGGTATTCTGCCAACTTCAGCCTCAATAGGTCTTCCAAGATGTTGGAACGATTGATATACACCTTCGACTTCAGAAAAAATCGAATGGAACTAAGTCTAGTGGTCGTTCCGGCTGTTCACATCACCCCTTAAAGCTGTTCAGGAAACATTTGCATTAAAAACAATTCTTGGTAACCCTCGCTGTGTGTGCAGCGGCACCATCCTGTTGGATCCATGTATCTTCTAATTGCATTGCCTCAAGAGCCGGCTGAAAAATCCTGGAAATGCCAAGAGCAAGTATTTACTTCTAAGCAGAGCGTTTCAGAGATTACAGTACTGCAGCTTTAACTCTCTCAATGTTTTGTGGTGTTGTAATCCTTCTCTCAGGTCCCCTTCGTACACATGACATATTACCTGCTGTTCTCAAAGAAGTTACCTAATTTACAATTTATTGGCGTTCAGAAACACGTCCGCGTGGGGAACAACGAATCGTTAATGAAAAGTATGCTGCACTGCAATGATCGAGTGCGCATTTAAAAATACGTTTTAACACAAAATGACCTCTCCAAACATGTTCGATGACGAATACAAATCTCATGTCAGCCACTATAAGCCACGCACACTCTCCATTGTTTTTGACCAACAGTCCCGCCCAGCCTGCAGTGCAAAAAAGGAAATTCCCGCGCTCCACCCTGTAGAAGTGGTCCAACCGCAAAATTAACTTTTCGAGACAATTGAGCTTGAAATTAACCCACTTGGCGCCACCGTCCTTTTAAAAGGTCCGTTATTTTTCTTCTATTTCTTTGCCATCACTTGATGCATTTTCAATATAAACCAAATACAAAAATACTATTTTTCAAAAGAAAAATATTTCGGCACCAAGTGGGTTAAGGCCAAAATTGGCAGCCAGGCAGTGATCAAAGTTTTTAAGATAGAGTGCTCATATTTTGAGAAGATATGTAAAATGAGGCACTTTTTCAGTGATACTAAAAAGTTTAAATTTCGCCTGTTCTTAAAAAGATGTGGCTTTCTTTGATCGCTTCTTTTTTGACTTTTTTAAAGAGTTTTCACATTATAATGGGGATTATAGCAAGTACTTATTTTTAAAAGTTGTATTTTTATCATTAAAAAAGCAACAATTCATCGAAAAATCAAAGAAAATAATACATAAATTAAAAAAAAATAACAAAAGTTTAAATAAAAACAACTAACCTAAGAAGCATAGGATATAAAGGGTGTCCCAAGAAGAACGCAATTTTTAAATCTGGCAACATTCGAAGTGTCATTGTTTGACATTTGAACAATTGTTATTGTTTGTTAGTAGAAGGTACGAGGTTAGTAAAAATGGAGCGCTACACAAATGAACAACGCATTCTCATTGTGAAATTGTTTTACCAAAATGGTGAAAGTTTTGCGGCTACAGTTCGCAAATTGCGATCAATTTGGGGTCACAATAATGCTCCAAAAGAGTCAACTGTAAAGAGAATAATGGATAAATTTGCCGAAACTGGGTCTGTTAGTGATGTAAAGACAACGTCGCGCCATCGACCAGGTCGATCGACCGAAGATGTCGCAGCTGTAAGTGATGATGTCGCTCAAACTCCATCCACCTCAATTCGACACCGAGCTCAGCAAATTGGTGTCTCCAAATCCACTTTGCAGCGAATTTTGTCGAAAGATTTGCACCTTCATGCATACAAAATTCAATTGACTCAGGAACTGAAGCCAGCTGACCATGGACAGCGAAGGGAGTTCGTTAATTGGGTATTGGAGAGACAACATGAAAATGCTGATTTTGCCGATAAAATCATCTTCAGTGACGAGGCCCATTTTCATCATAAAATCCTCGAGTGATTCACGAGAAGCAAATGCATCCTCAACGTGTCACTGTGTGGTGTGGTTTTTGGGCTGGAGGAATCATTGGACCTTTTTTTTATGAAAATGAGGCAGGTCAATGGTGTTTGGTATCGTGAAATGATAACCAGTTTTTTCTTGCCTAGAATTGAAGAAATGAATGTGGAGGGCATGTGGTTCCAACAAGACGGCGCCACATGCCATACAGCCAGAGAAACAATTCGATTGCTGCATCAGTCATTTCCCGGTCGTGTTATTTCGCGTTTTGGAGATCAGAATTGGCCGTCTAGATCGTGCGATTTAACACCATTAGATTTTTTTCTTTGGGGTTTTTTGAAGTCGATGGTTTACGCGAATAAGCCGACGACGACTCAAGCCTTAAAAGACGAAATTGGACGCTGCATTAATGAAATACCGCAGCATTCATGCAAAACGGTCATTGAAAATTTCATTAAAAGATTGCGTGCATGCCAGCAAAGCCGCGGCGGCCATCTGCACGATATATTGTTCCATACATAACCTCATTCTGTCTACTTTACGATATAATAAAGTTTCACGATTTTTTCTTAAATATCTGTGTTTTATTTAAAATTTAAAAATTGCGCTCTTCTTAGGACACCCTTTATTTATTTGTTAGAAGAAGTAATTTATGCCAACATACTATAAATTTAAGCCAACATACTATATAAATAATTCTCACACACAGCTCAATGACAAGTTGGGGATGATAAAAGGGCATCAAGTCCTTTAGATCTGCTAGATTCTTCTTATCATTACTGTAACCTTATGGGAAAAGAGAGGGTCATTTAAGGGAACTTGTGCCCTTTTTGGTAAGTTAACCTTATATATGCAAACGTCCTTATGATTGTAATATATGTATTTAATTATGTATGGCTGAACCCTTGATAACTGATCCACAGCATTTTCAGCCATTCAACTTTGGCCTTTTTGCAGTTTAACTTCCTGTTAATTATCCTAGCTTGGAGATGGTCGGAGGAGTAAAGTTTTCGGTTTTCATTTACACTGCAATAAATGCTTTGTACTTTTGTGCTTCTTTAATAACCGGTCGCCAATCCTCACGCGTAAAAATAAGTGCAAGGGATACACGCCTTACAATTTCTGGAACCATGTATTTTTTACCTTTTATACCATAGAGGCACCCAGAAGCCGATAATACATTTTGATTTCTGTAAAGGAATAATAAAAAAAACAATTTTTGAAAATATGGAAAATGAAGATACATACAATTTTTTTTTCGTCAAAGTTGAAAAATAGTGAAAAAGTTTAAAGTTTGGGTTTATTTAAAATATTGAAGGCGCCACTGTAATCTATGAATAAATTCAAATTTAAATTTTTCAAAAAAAAACCAAACATCCTTTTTTTTTAAAAAAATTGGGATGTGGAAGACCTTGTTTATAAAATTAAACATTTGTTTTTGTTTAAAATATTCAAATCTATTGAACCCTTACCATATCCGTAATTCGACCATTTCATTTTGAAGTGATTTCTTAAGTTCGCTTACGAATTATTTTTTCGGTTTTTTAGAACACTAAACACGAAAAGGTTTCTGGACCTTACGGTTCAGAGCCTGTAAGTTTACGTAGCATAACGTAAGTTGTAAAAATCGGGTATGGTCACCTACGTCAAGCCAACCGTAAAACCTTCATTCAGTACACAATTTTCGCCAAAATGCAACTTCCAAGAATGCAAAATGACAATCGCTTGTAGCAAACGACTCGTTACAGTGGAAGATTTGCCATGACAACATCATTCCAGAAGTTCAATTACACTGGTCTACACTAAATTTGAGGCAGAAGGTTTGATAGTCAACTGTAGTTGATTTAGGTCTGCTGATCACGAATCTGGACTCCGATTTAGCAGAGATTCAATTAGTCTAGGAGATATTCACATAAACCCTTATTTTTGTTTTTTTTAGTAAGAGCATCCCTAACTTCTTTATTTGTGAACCGATATTCATCTCATTTATTTCGAATGAGAATTTTTGAAGATATTGGCAAAATTCTACAGAAATTTCAAACTTTAGTTCCAAAAAATTACTTGCAGCTGCCTACATTTTTTTGTAATCTTTATCAGTGTTATATTTTCACAAAAACTCAATTATTGCTTAGTGAAATTAGCATCTAACAAGCTATCCGCTTAAATTTGACTGAGCTATTTAAGATTCAGTCCGAAATGAGAACACATTTGTTCTAAAAATCCAAAGAAAGAATCCAAAAGATTCAGGCAGCTCAAAGTAGTTTTTGTAACGAAAAATCCTAATTTCTGTAAAATTTTGCCTATGTCTTCAAAAATTCAAATTCGAAATAGAAGAGATGCATATCGTAAAATGGACAATTTCCCCTCTAAACACCGGGCTTTTGAAAATCTTTCACAAATAAAACAGTTAAGGTCCCTATTATTAAAAAAGTCAGAAAATAACGGTTTATGTGAATATCTCCTTAACTAGAGAGAATCTGGCAAATCGAAAGCAAGATTAGTGATCACCAGCCCCAATCAACTGTAGTTGACTATCAAACCTTCTGCAGCAAATTTTGATTCAAATTTTGTTTCCCAGTGATTTCTGTCGTCCTACCTTCACGCTCTACTGTGTTCATGTGTAGGAAAAATTCGCCGTTGATATTTCAGTCATATGAGGAATGTGTCTCTGTGGAGGATGTTCGCATGCTGTAACTTCTTAATACGCAATGGATATCATTCATATTTTTTTTTGTCTTAAATGAAGGATTCATGCTCATACATACGGGCATTGTATTTAAAAATCCCAAGATCATGTGTGTAATTTTAGATTGAATTCAAAAAATATATATCTGGCTTTTTTCATAACATAGTAGGTGTTATCGATGTGGCCATAATATAAAGCACAAAAGGAGTTTATTTAAAGTACTTTTAAGTTAAGAGAGGGGCAGGAGGCAATAAAATAAACTATTTTAGAAAAAAATCCCATGGCCTGAAGCGTGCACATTTGAGGACTTTCCCTGAGGTAAGAGTAGAAGTACTGAACTCCCGAGCGTCATAAAATCATACTTATACCCTGGAAACCCAGCGCAGTACAAATAATTATACCTACTTGCTGATGTTTGTAATAACTAAAATATAGACTCCATAAATTTTACTTTGATCGATTCTGAGCCAATATCTAATTCTATTGAGCGATGTACGCAAAAGAAGTATGGATGCGGTGACAATATTCGAAGAGGATAATACTATTGTTGAGTGTATGGTTGTGTTACAACAATACTATGATTCTCACAAAAATAGTATGATTAAACTACAACCATACTATGATCCTCACAACCATTCTTTGATCCTCACAACAATAGTATGATTCACACATAACCATACTATGATCCGAACAACCAAAGGATGACTCACACTCAACCATAATGTGATCTTCACAACCATATTATGATCCTCACAACCATAGTATGTTCCACACACAACCATAGCATGATTCACACATAACCATGTTATGATCCCTACAACCATAGTATGATCATACGCAAATATACTATTATCATCAATATTATTTATTAGAATTGGGTTAAGTTGTCAACAATAGATTTTAATTATGAAAATTATTTTTATTAAAATTTTTTAGTTAAACATAACCAAGCAGTTTGTTTAAAAATTTTAAATTTCTTTCTTTTAATTTGTACTTTTATTGCACTAGATCCGTAACAATAAAATTGTTCCAAAAAAGCATTTTTAAATGATGAAAAACTACAATCATACAGTATGATTGCCGTAACCATATTATAGTTAACATAAAACCCAAAAAAAAAATACTTTTATCCCACTAACCATATTTATTTTGTTGCAACAGCCATATTTTCATTATAAAATTTGGCAATAATACTATTGTTACATTTCAACAATATTAACATTACGGCAATCATACTATTGTCAAAAATAAATTCAGTAAACAATACTATGGTTGCGACAAACATACTTTTATTGCGGAAAACATCTTATTATTGCCGTGACCATATACTTATAGAAACCATGTTTTTTCTCTGCGTGTGTCAGAGCATTGATCGATGCCCGCCTAGTGAGCGATATTCGTCTAGTACAGGTCTTAAACATGCACCAATTTCGACAAAATTTTGAACATTGTTTAGGTTTGAGCCAATGTGGCCCTGTTCAAATTGCCACATAATTTGCTTAAATGTAAATAATACTGCCAAATATAATTTTCGATTTTTCGCACGAATTTCGAATTTCGCACGTTATTAGGGACCAATGACTAACTCTAACAAAATTGGCCCAAATAGGCTTATGATTACGAATAGCCTCATATAAACGTCACTTCCGATTTAAACTTCTGTTGACGTCATCGAATTTAACATTGAGTGATAACCGCACCTCTGCGGTCCAAGCAGTAAAAAGTGTGGCTGATGATTTGGAGGCGAATATTTTCATATTCGTCCTAGTAAAAAAAACGTGCTAAGCCCGTGAGGTAATAGTTTTTTTTCTCGCATATGTTAAATATCACTCCACCCTGGGGAACTCCTTGTATAACTTTACGGGGACTCGACTTTTGTATTTAAATTGCCTTATTACTCTCTGAATGCTCAATAACTCTTCTTATTGCCTTATCACTCTCTGAATGTTCAATAACTTCGGATCTGTCACTGTTTTGTCACCGAACGTGACGCCTGTCTGATCATCCTTTCTTTCAGGGTTAGAGAGCGATTTGACCGTTGTCTACAACTTACCAATTCCCGAACTTAAGTTGCACTGCTTTAAGTGATCCTATACTAACCTTTACTGTCGGGCGATCAATCTAGAGGTATTTTTTTCAGAATAAAAAAATGCAAAACTCATATCAAGTGTGAAATCTTTATTGTTCATTCGACATTTTATGCCTTTTATTTTTTCAATATTATTTTCTTCTACTTTAATGCTGGCCGCAACTAAGGCTCAGGGTGTCCATTCGGTCCTATTTTAGATGACTCGTTAGAGCACTAATGTTTGCTTCCAAAACCTGAATCGTAGCCCTTTTGGCAGCATAGACTTTGGACTTTACGTAGCTCTAAAGAAAAACATCTAAAGGTGTAATATTACACGATCTAGGCGGCCAACTCAATGGTCGAACTTTGTCCAACTGCTCTTTGAAATTACCTCTCAATAGATCCATTGTTTGAGCAGCTGTATGACAAGTGACACTGTTGAAACCAACTGCCACAGAGATTACGGGCTTAAATATCAGGTACACGCAGAGAAAAGATATGGTTACTATATGGTCACCGCAACAATAATATATTCTCTACAATAAAAGCATGTACGTCGCAAC
Organism: Hydrotaea diabolus; assembly: GCA_963513945.1. Classification (NCBI taxonomy): domain Eukaryota; kingdom Metazoa; phylum Arthropoda; class Insecta; order Diptera; family Muscidae; genus Hydrotaea; species Hydrotaea diabolus. The sequence goes on from OY740720.1 coordinate 74,986,880, forward strand.
CATAGTATTGTTTTTTGAATTTCATTTTAACAACAGTATGATTGCGGCAATATTAATATTGTTGAAATGTAACAATAGTATTATTGCCAAATTATGAAATGAAAATATGGTTGTAGCAACCATATAAACATGGTTGGTGCAACAAAAGTATTGTTGTTTAAAATTTACGTTAACAATAATATGATTGCGGCAATCATACGGTATGGTTGGAATATTTTTGTGTGTGCGTATGTTTTTTTTGATATACCAAAGAAAAACACATACACGCTATACAGACATGGTTGTTCTCCATTATAAAAAACAACAAAAATCGGAAGGTAGTTCGAGGAATTTTTATTGTGTTTACTTTGCTTGGTGAAATACTCTACTACCGACTGGTTCTCGTTTATTAAAAATTTAGCCATTGATCATGGTTTAATCACATTCGTTACTTGGTGTCTACGGATGGTGAAGTAGTATTCACCCCTGCTGGCAACTAAAAGCAGTTTTGACCGTTGGAATATATATTTTTGTTTCTTGAATGAAATGTTTAATAAAAACATGGCGTCAAATCTCGCTATGAAATAATTGTAATGCAATTTAAAATAACTTACTTGATAAAAATCTCTATTTTTGAATAACAACATTACCCAATCCTAATAAATAATTTTGGGGATCATAGTATGGTTGAGTGTGAATCATACTAAGGTTGTGGGGATCATAGTATGGTTGAGTGTGAATCATACTCTGGTTGTGAGGATCATACTATGGTTGTATGAGAAACATACTATGGTTGTGAGGATCATAACATGGTTGTGGAGATAATAGTATGGTTGGGTGTGAATAATACTATTGTTGTGGGGATCATAGTATGGTTGTGGAGATCATAGTATGGTTGAGTGTGAATCATACTATGGTTGTGGGTATCGTAGTATGGCAATGTGTGAATCATACTATTGTTGTGAGGATCATAATATTGTTGTGTTTCAACCATATACCCAACAATAGTATGATCCTCTTCGAATATTGTCACCCAACCATACTTTTTTTCTGCGTGTAGCAACAAGTCCGATATCATGGCAAGGAAGCGAGCATCATTCATGGTTAAGTTCATTTTTGAAAAATATTGACTGATGATTCCACCAGCCCATAAACCGCGGTTTTTTCTCAGTATAGTGGCACCTCTTGAACCACTTCAAGTTACCCTTCAGCCCAAATGCGGCAATTTTCTTTATTAAAGTTGCCGTCGAGCTAGAAATGGGCGTCATCACTGAACAAAATTCTAGGTCAAAGCGAACGAAAAACGATTCCCACCGAACGCTCATTTCTATTATTCAGTTGCACAATTTGGAAACGTTGTTGCGGTTTAAGCCTTCCCATGATAAAAAGTCAAACAATACTGAAAAAATAAAGTTGTGTTAAACTAATGTGTAATCTGTAAAAAAAAAACTATTGAAAAAATACCTCTAGATTGATCACCCGTCATAACGATGCGAATTTTCATCCGGATTTAAAGCAACAAGCTTTATAGTTAAGTCACAAATTTGATCCGATATTGATCAAATTTCACGCATTACGTAATAAGCAGCCAATAAAAAACTTTATTGCAGCAGGACCATATTGGTCCATGGTCGCTACCGATTGGAGAATCCAACCTGTGTTACGAAAAAATTTAAGTTTAATGACTTTTGAAGTCATTTATATTAATTTTTGGTTAGTCCTCCACTGCCCTTAAATTTGCCAGAATTCTCTTGTATAAGTAGGTCAATATCTCCTTTATAATTATGTAAGATGTTAGGGTGTTGGACTTATAAAAAAGACCTAATATACAAGGTTTAAAATGGTTTTTCAGTTGATCTTTTTGATCCTAAGTGGCAAGTCCAACCTCGGCGTTGGAGTTCAGAAGCGCACTCTGAAGTTTTTGCAGCGCTCTTAAAAGCAGGTTTTTAAGTTCAGGATTCCAGGAAAGTGGCGATTTGGGTCAGGAGTGACATTGAAACCAGATTTTTGGACCTGACCGTACCTCCAGCCCGATTACTCCCACTAGAATCGCAACAGAGCACTCTGTGTTGCAGGGTGACCTCTTCTCCTCTTGGGATTTTTCTGGAAAATGAACTCCAAGCACGGCATTAATTCTTATGAAACGATCAACAAGTTTGTGCAATTGTGTTCATGTGAATTCCGGTCAGACCTGCCTTATAAGCTCTTCGGTCTAGTCTGAGTCATCCAATTTTGGCTTAAAATATGAATGTTGGCCTAACTAAAACGCACGATGCTGATTGTAAATAAAATTGCAAATTCAGAGAATTATCTAAATATTTGTTATTATGACAGAAAGATCTATGTGTGAAACAAAATATCGGTCAAATGCTCGCCACGCCTTGGTGTCATACCTTAATCAGATCGTTCATATTTTCAATGACTCTGGAACATAATGTAATTTCAATGTCGTTAATGTACCGAACTATCTATTCCTTTAGTTCTTGCATTTTTCTTAGCTTATTGAGGTACACTTTTCTTTTAGATAAATCTAAAGAAAGAAGTCCCTTAAGTAAGAAACGGCATCAAACACATGATCGTGGCGGCCAATTAACATCGCCACGACGCACAGTGGGTCATTTTACAAAAAACGTGGTCATAATATCGTAACTTCTAAACTATTAGTCGGATCGTTTAATAATGTGCTAGAGATTTGTAAAGGAGGAGTCAGTCATTTCGTATATTGCATTTGTAGACACCCTGTTATTACGCGGAGTTTGATACAGGGTCTCAAAGTGGACCACTTTGGCGCTGTTAATGTTTTAAAGACCTGTAACTTCTACAATTTTGAGCGGATTTGTAAAATTTTTTGCTTCAAGATTGATTCAAGTGATTTATCTCTGACCATTCAAAAGATATTTGCAGTCAAAAATAAAAAACGTCAATATATGTCTGGACTTTTTATAATTTTTTATTAATAGTTCACCTATTTTTAATTAAATCTTAATTTTGAAAACACTGTCGTATTCCAAACACTGCAGGAAAAAATAACTTGAAACAGTTTTTGATATATCTCAATTCGTTTGGAAATGGCAGGTTCTGAAAGTTACAAATTTCTTTTAACCTCAAAAAATTCAAAAATTTTGTTAAAAAGGTGTTTTAATCTTAATCATCTTCTTTTTTTCTGCCGCGTCAATGAAGTTTTCATCATCATCGATGCCTGTTTCTCCGTCATCTGCATCGGAGTCTTCATCATTTTCGATGTCTGTTTCCTCGTCATCAGCATCGGAGTCTTCATCATCTTCCGCCACAGGAACCAAGAGGCCAACAGCTTCTGGCAGCAAACTCTTCAATTTTGTTGTTATTGATTTTCTTAGAGATGAAACGTAGGGTTCTGTGGTTGCCAACAATCTCCTGAACACGTCTTCCATAGTCTTAACTCTTGAAAACTTTCGAGAAAAACTCAAACGATATCGCTTTATCAACTTATTGGTTGATTCTTGAGCATCCTCCGAGAGTTGACCGATGGGATGAAATAATGTCTGGTCCATGGATTAGCAATCCATGGACTGATGTTGGCATATGTTGTACCAGGGATATTCTTTGACGTAGTGTCTGGCAGTTGATAAGGCGTAAGCTCGAAACTTTTCAACTTCGATTTCACGTCCACTCGAAATTGTCTGCAAAATGATATGGAAACGTTGGATAAGTTCTTCGGAAATACCAGTTATCAAGGATGGCGTTTCAGTGTTTTCAAAGAAACGTCGAGCTGTATTCCCATTAATAGTGCTGCCGAACCTTTGTTTCGGCATGTCGACTAAAATTCCTAGTTGCTCTTTGAAAGCTATTTGAATGTTGGCTTTCTTTGTTGCTTTTTCCTGCTTATCTTCTTCTTTACGCGCTTGTCATTTTTCGTATTTTTTTGTATCCCAAATGAATACAGCATTCAAAACATCGAATCCAGGCGTGAAGAGTTGACGTACTGTAGATAATCGGTGGTTACCGGCCTTTTCCAAACTGGTAAAACTGATAAGGTACACATCACAACCCAGTTGGCTCAACTTTGTAGAAAACATTTCAGTAAACATTTTTATGGAACCCTTTTACTGACACGCATAATGGTAATTTTTGTTATATTGGCGGGAATGAAATGTTCCACAAAAATGTTGTCCATTAAATTTTACTATATGTGTCAGAACACACCAAAGCCCAACAATTAACACAAACACCAAAAATCAGGGTTAATTTAGTTATTATTAACATTTTTCAAGAATTTTCATTTTGCAATTTTGACTTAAAACATGGCTCAAATGTGGAGTAGTGCCTAGTAGCAGAATTTTAAGGTTAAATTACAAAGATAATACTACATCACTGAGAAAACAGTGCAAATGAAAGCGGAATATCATGGAATTCGTAACTTATCTCTATTTTTTAAGAACATTTTAAAATTTTTTCGATAATTTTTCTGTATTTAATAATAATATTAATGTTTTTTAATTAGTACATACCCCCTGGAACACGTTCCATATTGAAAATATTTGTTTCATGTGCACACAACACCAATACTTATCTTCGATGACAAGACTAATTTGTAGCCTTATCGGCTGCATGCACACCGAACAAAATACTGCCGCGTTAGACCTGAAATATAACGAATGAAATGAACAGCTGCTCGTCAGTACAGTTAACATTGAGTAGTTCCAACATCACTGTAGCCAACCTGATAGTCCAAAATTACCATGTAGAAATTTTTTTTTTCATTTATGACCAGCTTTTTCGAGATCTGACCCACAGTGCGACGTGAGATTGCTCGGCTATTGCATTTCTCGAGAAAAAAAGCTCTTGTCTCGTTGGCTGTGTGGCAAAGTGCCACTATCCTGTTTGAACCACATATCGTCCATATCCTCAATTTCTGATCACAGGAAGTCCAATATCATGTCGCTATAGCCAACGCCATTCACGGTAGCTTACCTTATTTTCGAAGAAGTACGGTCCAATAACAGAACGGTACGAGAACAAACGGGGCGAGCATGCACACGTATTTCTACATCTTTATCAGACTCGGTTTGCGGAAATTTGCGTACAATTCTCCCGATTGTGGACACATTTTTTCGACTTGCTGAGCCAAAAAGTCACGAATTGCCCAAAATGCATTTTGATTCGAACGCCTTTGCTCGTAAAAGAGTTCAACAATATTAATGCGCTGCTCAATTTTGTATCTCTCCATGGTTTTATTTGTCGAATTCTGAAACACAGAAACGTCAAACAAAGTTGGGCAAAAATATCACAGTTTCTATAGTGCAATTATGGAGGCCACCCTTTACAGTGAAATGAAGAGTAACGTTGGTTTGTACTAAAACCCTGCATGAACATCGTTTTCACACACCCGAACACATTCTTTTGTTTACAAAAGCGTAAATGTGCTCATTCTAGCGATAAGAGTATCGTACACACAACCATTCCTCTTAGCAAGTAGCATCGGGAATGAAACAGAATGGTACCGAGACGACAGAGTTCGGGTATGAACGAGTTGTAAGGTGATCGGGTAAAAGGTCTTTAGAGACAACCACAACTACTCGAATACTGAGATGTATTAATAAGACTATTTGAGAAAAAATCTATTTCCATGAGCGTAACATATGATGAGCGTAGCAAATGATGTTTTTGCTTTGATTTCTCTGGAATGTAGAATAGGGCGACAATTAAATGAATTTCATGCTCTTCGTGTGAAGAATTGGAGTTAAATTAAACTGCAAGTTAGTTATCATCGTATAAAAATAGTTTCATCAAATTTAAGTTATTGCAAATAAAACAAATGTTACAGATTTAGTATAAAACAAATGTTCAGACTATATTTATAATTATTTACTTACAAAAAAAAAATTGATTTGAAAGCTAAAATATTTTTAAATATTAATAATAATATTAATTATTTCTTCTTAATAATTATTTACTTCATCAATTTCCATTTTTTTTTCTCAGTTAAACTTATTTAAGAAGAATATATTTATATATTTTTTTGGTTACACCTTGCTCACCCTTGTTGATTTCTTAAATTACTGAAAGCTAATGATACCCACAACCATTCATAATTTACCGTATACCATTCAAAGACTTCTTATGTACTCAAATGTCTTTTACAGTCTCGAATATTTATTGAGAACAATATTGTGTTCTTTTAACAGAATTGAGACGAATAGAGTAGTTAAGAGAGAAGAGAACCATACAACATTCATTCGAAGAGCAAGCAATCTCGTCTCGTTTCATTTCATTGTTTACACTATTCGGGACAGTGGTACTGGTACAATGACTAAATGAATGTATTGTAAACCAGAGTGTGTTCATGCATGTTTCTAGTTTGTACTCCTATACCATAATAACCATTCGTCTTAAACGATTCTGAGAAATAATATTATCTTAGGTCCAACTTGAAATAACTTGAGGCCTTGAACTTTGCATATTGTTCAATTAACTATACCAGTACGAATTTTCCATTCAAAATTGCCTCAACATTAAAACAATCATTCTTAAGTCGTTACAAATGCCAAACAAAATTCAGTTTAAAAATGCAAGCGATAGAATGCAGAATAACAAAATAAAATCGAAGTGCTTCTCCTACCTACCGAATCAACCAATTTCAGCAACAGATAAGTATTTGTTGCTTGCAACAAATACGTTCAATTGAACAAATGCTTACAAGAGCATTTAAATATTCCGAGAAAGAAATCCTCTTGCAACGTTTTTTGTTCACGGGACGTGTACAGCGAAAAGAACAATAAATGACTGGCACATGAAACGAAAGGAAATCCAAAGGACGTTTTTTTAAGATAAGATTGCAAATATACAAATTTAAACAAAACAACACACGTACAATGAGAATCATTGTTGGTGGTGGTGATGTCCTTTTGTGTGCCAGGACAACTTTGTTCGTTCCGTATCTTTTTTTATTTGTTTGTCAGTTAAGAATTCTGAATTTCTCAATAATAAAAATAAATGGAAATAACTCGTGGTATTGAAATGCGGACTTCCTATTGCGCAGTTTTGAAGTATTTCGCTGATGACGAGTATTATCCTTAAACCTGCCAATTTGTGGTCAACTAAATCTATCAGAGCATGCAATTTATGTGATAACTTCACAAGAAATGAAAATAAATATAAATCAATAAATTATTTAAGGCTTACACGAATGTTATCTGTAATTTTATTAAGTCAATCTACAAATGACGACATTATGCATAATTTCCATAAATATGGCTTAAGGAAAATGAGGTAGCAAGACGTCTTATCTTATAGGCATTTGATGATGGGCGGAATGCCTATCAGTATTTTGTTGGCTTAAAGCATCAACAGGCAGACAAGTCAACATATGCTTGCAATGATAAATATCAGCATACAAAAAATTGAAAAGGACCACTTTAGCATAAATAAGGCTTAATCACCCACCCTCCACCAAGGATTGCGTTCAAGAGTACCATGGACGTTATATAAACGAATGACCTTCATTGGTAGTTACAACTTTTCGACTACTTAGTGGAGACATAAATACTGTTACAACATTGAACACGCCCATTTCAATAGTAGAACTCAACTTACCCCGTTAGTGTCATATGGGTTTTGAAAGTTTACCTCAATAGCGTTAGTCTGTAACGGAATTTTAAAATTGTTTCAACTTTCATCATGGAGTGGTCAGATAATGAGAACCGTATCGCTGTATAGGGCTTGTCAAGTGTGAAATGAAAAAAAGCGATATTTTCAAAGCGCTCCGGCCACTAGGGATTAACCGCATGTTCGTCTACCGATGCATAAAACTGTTTGAGAAGACTGGAGATGTAAAAGACTGCCACCGGTCGGGCCGCCCACGCTTTGTTCGAACACCGCATGTCATCAAAGCCGTTAAATCAGAAATTCATAGAAATCTTCTCCGAAAACAGAAAATCATGGCCCGTGAGATGAATATGAGTCGAATCATTAAAAAAGACTTGGGACTCGGGGCTTTCAAACGACGTACCCGACATTTATTGACTGTAGCTTTAAAAAAAATAGGATTAACAAATGCAAACGTCTTTTGGTGAAGCACGCCGATAACTTGCACAGACAAATTTTGTTCACCGATGAAAAAATTATAACTGTTCCGGAAAAATTTAACAAGCAAAATGATAGAGTGTATGCGCGGTCATCTAAGGAAGCATCTGAACTGATCCCAAGGGGTGAAAAAGGGTCATCACCCAGCTTCAGTCATGGTTTGGTGGGGTGTCTCTTACGATGAGGTCACTGACCTGCATTTCTGCGAACAAGGAGTCAAAACATCGGCCAAAGTTTACCAAAAAAACCTTTTGGAAGCTGTTGTGAAGCCTCTTTAACATTCCATGCTCCAAAGCCAGCCATGGACTTTCCAGCAGGATTCTGCGCCGGCCCATAAGGCTAAAACGTCCCAGGCCTGGCTTCTAATCAATTTGCCTGCGTTTATTTCCTCTGAAGAATGGCCTTCAGGCAGTCCAGATTTGAACCCATTGGAATACAAATTGTGGACGGTTTTAGAGAACAAGGTTTGTCACAAAAGATACCCCAACATTGGATCTCTTAAGACTGCTTTGGTTCGAGCTGTGGCCAATTTTCCAATGGACGAGGTTCGTGCAGCCATGGACGATTGGCCAGTGTGACTTAAAGCGTGTGTAAAGACAAAACGCGGACATGTCGAATAAGTAGATTCTTTTTGGATACAATATACATCAATAAATATATTAAAAAATATTTGGTCCAAAAACATTCAGTACTTTTTATTTTACAGCATAAAACGTGTGTAACAGTATTTAAGGTAGTTGAGCGTAGTATCCAAAGGTAGTTGAACGCACTTTTTCTAAATATTTGGCGTTATGGAAATGAATTCTAAAGCCAATTAGCTAGAATTCAAATACCACAGTGATTGCTATACAATAAACAGGAAATAGTAAAAAATTCTTAACATTATATATGACAGCGCATAGAGAAAGGGACCTAAGGGTAAAAAAAAATCAATTTTCATTTGTTTTCCTTTTTTTGATGTGGACAACATCTGAGCATCCAATGAGACCGATCCCATGCCCCAAAAGTATTCCCTCCCAAAGATATGCGCGTTTTATGAAAGTGAAGTCGACGATTATAAGCTCAAATAGAAAGGGACCTTATCTTTTAAATGGCTCTCCTGAACAAAACTGGTTTTTAGCCTTAGGTCACATATGTCGAAGTTGTTTCAGCCGTTGTTTGAGGAAATGTTCCCACCCACAATTGGGAACTAAGCCAAAAGTCTGTAATCTAGCTACATGGGGTCATAGACATCATAGTGAACATGTTGTAGAAATTTCAGTAAGTAGTCGAGTTAGTAGATCCTACAATAACTCACAGAACAAACAACATGTTGAAAATCATGTACAGATCAGTAAAGAAGTACTTATAAATCAGCAGAGGTCCTACATAATGAAGGTATTAGAATTAGGAATAGGAATAGGAAGAGTTGGACTTTAGTTATTACAGGCAAATATTCGTGGGCAAAGGGATTTCTAATCAATAACACTTCAGGCTACTTAAGGTTGGTTAAACTAAAACGCACAACGATAACTTTAAATAAAACAGAAAGTATTCAGTTAATTACATATCTTGATATTTTTTAATATGAGGGATCTATGACAATTATATCGGCCAAATGCTCGCCACGGCTTTGGTGGTATACCTTTGTCCGATGGTCCATATTTTCAATGACTCTGAGACATAATAGAGTTTCAACGTCGTTAATGTGCCAAATTAGCTCTCTTTGATCTTGGCCTATTCACGTACACCTTTTATTTTAAATATTCCCAAAGAAAGAAGATTAACATTGTCAAATTATATGATCGTGGTGGCCAATTAACATATACGAGTACTTTAAGTTCTCCTTTACAAAATTTGCACAATAAGTGAATTAGAATCACCCACACACCCTGAAACCATGCAAAACCACTGAACAATGATAGCTTATCGATGCCCTGTGTTCACTTAGAATCTGTTACAATTTTTTATTTACTATGTAGTTTCATTCAACTGTAAATAAAAAACATACATATGAACCGCGCAAAATAGAAAGTGACCTAAGGGTAAAAACCAGTTTTGTTCAGCAGAGCCATTTTAAAGATTTAAATACGTGTATCTTTGGTGTACCATCACTTTCAAAAAACGCGCATATCTCTGGGATGGAACACTCTTGGGGATGGGATCGGTCTCATTCGATGCTCAGATGTTGTCCACATAAAAAAAGTGAAAATTGATTTTTTTAACCCTTAGGTCCCTTTCTCTATGCGCTGTCACATATTGTCATTTCATGTCAAGTGACCCAACTTTGAGATGTCCTCTGATCACGTTAACATTTGAACCACGGTTAATACCATTGGCAAGTAGTTTAGACACAAACTTTTAACGAAATCGATCAATGACTTTCTAAGTTAGAGGTTGCATTTGGTATTTGTGCCTAAAAGGTGTTTTTTTCGCAGCCATGGTACTTATTATCTACCTCTTGATCCTAGCAAAATTTGTCCCAAGTGCTCTTTTTAGAAAAAAAAATCCTTTTTTTTGCAAAATCCAATTTTTTTACTTTGTTTCCATAAAGAGCCCCTTATTTTACCCAAAAGAATGTTTAGGTTTTTTCCTTTAAGAGCTTACTGGTCTTTTAGTGGGGTGCGACTTTTCTTATCTATAGGGTAATCTATCTAGACGTATTTTTTCAGAACAAAAAAAATATATAAATTCAAGTCAAAGTGTGGAATCTTTATCGGTAATTTGAAAGGACATTTTATTGCATTTATTTGTCAAATATAATTTCCTTTTGAAAATAACTAATTAATAAATAATTTTTAAAAATTTAATCTTAATCACATTAGATCCGTTTATGTAAAATACCCATTAATTCTTTTATCGGAATAACAAGCAGTTTTTCTGCAACAAATTGGTCTAGCTATTTAAAGCTAAACCTGATTGTGATACGGTAATAATGTTTACTTGGAATTTTAACCCTATTGATTTGTTGCTACTTAAGGGTTAATGTAATACAGAATAATTATAATAATTACCTGAAGTCTTATCTACAGATTTGTGATGTTTGTTAGCACAGGGAACTATCTTAAATAAATGTGAGGTAAATTAAATTCTTTACACATGCCTTACCCACGCACTGCCCAATCGTCAATAGCAGCACGAACCTCGTCCATTGGAAAATTGGCCACAGCTCGAATCAAAGCAGTCTTAAGAGATTCAATATCGGGGTATCTTTTGTGACAAACCTTGTCCTCTAAAACCGTCCACAATTTGTAATCCAAACGGTTCAAATCTGGACTGCCTGAGGGCCATTCTTCAGAGGAAATGAACGCTGGCAAATTGTCTCGAAGCCAGGCCTGGGACGTTTTAGCCTTATGGGCCGGTGCAGAATCCTGCTGGAAAGTCCATGGCTGGTTTTGGAACAGGGAATTGTTAAGAGACTTCACAACAGCTTCACAAACGGTTTCTTGGTAAACTTTGGCCGATGTTTTGACTCCTTGTTCGCAGAATTGCAGGTCAGTGACCCCATCGTGAGAGACACCTCACCAAACCCTTTTCCACCCTTGGGATCTGTTCAGATGCTTCCTTAGATGACTGTGCATACACTCTATCATTTTGCTTGTTAAATTTTTCCTGAAAGGTAAACATTTTTTCATCGGTGAACAAAATTTTTCTGTGCAAGTTAATAGCGTGCTTCACCAAAAGACGTTTGTATTTTTTAATCCTACTTTTTTAAAGCTGCAGTCAATAAATTACCGGTACTTCATTTGAAAGCCCCAAGTCCTAAGTCTTTATTAATGATTCGGCTCATGTACTTTTGCGTGATATTATTCTCACGGGCCATGATTTTCTGTTTTCGAAGCGGATTTCTGTGAATTCTTGATTTAACGGCTTTGAGGACATGCGGTGTTCGAACAGAGCGTGGGCGGTCGTTTACATCTCCAGTCTCCTCAAAAAGTTGTATGCATCGGTAGACCAACATGCGGTTAATCCCTAGTGGCCGGAGCCTTTTGAAAATATCTCATTTTTTAATTTCAAACTTGAAAAGCGCTAATCCAGCGATACGGTTCTCATTATCTGACCACTCTATGATGAAAGTTGAAACAATTTTAGAATCCCGTTACAGATTAACGCTATTGAGGCTAGCTTTCAAAACCCAGGTGATATAAACGGGGTATGTTCAGTTCTACTATTGAAATGGGTGTGTTCAATGTTGTAGCAGTATTTATGTCCCTACTAAGTATATCTTTGAATAGATTTTCTGATAAGCTTTGTAGCAAAACCATTGCTTCAACTTAATAAGAATTAAAAAACGTAAGTAATAATATTTATTTGTATATACCTTTGGGGCACCGTAACTCGGGAAATATGGGTCACCGACAAAAATAAATGATTGTTTTTAAATAAAAAGGTGGGGTGTCTATTTATTTAGCTGTATCGCATAGAATCATTAACTGTCTTCCAAAGGAACTTAACTTGTCTGACACAAGAAGAAATTGGAACCGATTTAACACAATTTTTTATACTTTTCTTGAGAATTTCCAAATGTGTTATTACCATAAACAAAGGTTTGTAGTGATCTTAAGAAAAATGATCAGCTGAATTTGAAATGAATGCCCGTTTTGGCCGTATAGTTTTAGAGAGATAACGTGATATATTTTTTGATAACACTACTTTACAAAATAAAATTTTTTTCATGTACATTTGATGAGAGGTGGCTTTTCTAATGTATTTCCATCTGCTGAATTCAAAAATCAAGGTAAAATTTTTTTATGGAACAGTTTTTGAGATATCCTTATATTTTTATTTTTTCGTCCTTTTTTCACTTGACAAATCATATCTCGAGCTAGAAATGTCTGATTATATCGTTCTTGGTACTTAAATGCAAGGTATTGAGTAGACGAACAAACATGTATAATTGGATCTTTTATAAGTTAAGTGGTTCAAAATATATCGATGAAAATAGGGCAAATTTTCAAAAAAATCATATTTTAGAGTGATACTGTGCCGGCGGAAAAGTACATACCGTTGAAAAAACGTCCGGTTTCTCTTCATGTTCGTAAAGATGATACTTTAACGTAAGAACTAAGACCAACCACAAGAAAATCGACCGAAAAATGACAAAGTTATAATTTCCTCAGTTCGAAATAAAAAAAATGAATTTCAACCGGAGTCGCAATTGCAAGGTTTTACGCAGCCTGCACTGAATGATTTGGTGAAAGATCTCGAGCTGTCAAAGGAAAAATCGGAGTTACTTGCATCTCGCCTCAAGCAAAATAAATGTTTGGCTCCGGGAGTAAATGGAACATTTTACAGAAACCGTGGTGTACCTTACGCACAACATTTTAAGAAGGAAAACGACATATGCTATTGCAACGATATTCCTGCATTGTTTGAGCAACTCGGAGAGCCTTACGATCCAAATGAGTGGCGCTTGTTCATTGACGGTAGTAAGGAGAGTTTGAAAGCAGTCATACTGCATATTGGAAATGAAAAACCTTCTATTCCCATCGCTCATGCCATCAACACTAAAGAATCATATGCCACAATGGCCATTTTGCTCAAATACATTCAATATGAGAAGCACAACTGGAAAATATGTTCCGAATTCAAAGTCGTCGGCATGTTGTGTGGGATGCAGGGTGGATACACAAAATATTGCTGCTTTCTTTGCCTTTGGGATAGTCGTGCTCGTGATCATCATTATGTAAGAAAACACGGCCAGAAAGGGAGAACATCACAGTGGGCAAAGACAATATTAAATACGTGCCTCTTGTCAAAAAAGAAAATATAATCCTTCCAGCGTTGCACATTAAACTTGGCCTCATTAAAAAATTTGTGAAGGCCTTAGACAAGGAAGGCCAAGCATTTTCCTATCTGAAAATCCTTTTCCCAAACCTTTCTTTAGCAAAAATCAAGGAAGGCGTCTTCGATGGTCCACACATAAAGAAATTGGTAAAAAGCACAGATTTCCCAAAATATTTAACATCCGTTGAAAACGAGGCCTGGAATTCATTTCAGCTGGTTGTTACCAATTTTCTTGGGAACACTAAAAGCCCTTACTACGAGGGAATTATTACCGATTTGCTGAAGAACTACAAGAATATGGGTACGGAATGCCATTAGTTAATTTCCTTCCTGGTTGTTTTCTATTGTATTGTTTTTACCATTTTATTTATTTCTTACAGGTGTAAATATGTCTCTAAAAATCCATTTCTTGCATTCGCATTTGAAATTCTTTCCGGACAATCTTGGTGAGGTGAGTGACGAACACGGCGAGAGATTTCACCAACAAATTAAGACCATTGAGCGGCGCTATCAAGGATTTTGGGATGAAGCAATGTTGGGAGACTATGTATGGTTTCTCACTAGAGAAACGGATCCCAGAAGCAACCGAAGACAAAGCAAGAGCCACAACTATTTCTAACACACAAAAATGTCAAATGTCGAAAAAACTAAAATATTCGGAAAATATGGGATTTGGATTTATTCACTCAATTGCTTATATCTTTGTCATTTTTCGGTCGATTTTCTTGTGGTTGGTCTTAGTTCTTACGTTAAAGTATCATCTTTACGAACATGAAGAGAAACCGGACGTTTTTTCAACGGTATGTACTTTTCCGCCGGCACAGGATCACTCTAAAATATGATTTTTTGAAAATTTGCCCTATTTTCATCGATATATTTTGAACCACTTAACTTATAAAAGATCCAATTATACATGTTTGTTCGTCTACTCAATACCTTGCATTTAAGTACCAAGAACGATATAATCAGACATTTCTAGCTCGAGATATGATTTGTCAAGTGAAAAAAGGACGAAAAAATAAAAATATAAGGATATCTCAAAAACTGTTCCATAAAAAAAAATTTTACCTTGATTTTTGAATTCAGCAGATGGAAATACATTAGAAAAGTCACCTCTCATCAAATGTACATTTCCGGTGTAAACTAGTGTAATCCGCAGCTGTAATTTCTTTATGGAAAAGTCCTATGATTTTTTACAAAAACTGCTGTACCTCATGCAATGGAATTGTTGCAGTGCTTACCTTATCATTTCGTGCAAAAACTAGTGGCATACCTCCAGAAATGGGATACAATTGTCAGTTTAAAACAAAATTTGTTAATATAAAAATCAAAATTTAGAGTCATTTTGATTTGAACGCCAATTTTCGTAAAAGATTCATCAGTCTTAAAGTGCTGCTCAATTGTATACCTCTCCACGGATGAAATTATCATACACTGAAACAAATAAATGTCATATTAAGTTGGAAAAAACATATGACATTAAGGTCCCTAAGGAAAATACAGAGTCAATTACCCTGAATGTACCGAATCGAGGATGGGTGTATGGGGTATGGATATAATGGTGTCAACAGCTTGAAATTTAAAATTCGTCAAATTTGCAGTATAACTTCTCACACACGATTTCACATATCCACAGATTTCAGCTATCTTTTCCACTCAAAGTGGTTTTTGCTTAGAAATCTATTAAAATTTGTATGAAAATTTACATTCAGACCAAACTTTTCAAACAATCAGACTAATCGTAAAATTATCGTTAAAATCGTTAAACTGACGTGATGGGATGGATAGGATGGGCTCAAGTATTCTATGAGGGATACAATGAAACGTTCGGTACCTGTATTTTTGACCATTGCCGTGATATATCACATGGTATCTGCGTAGTGCCAATTGACTCCCGCCGATTACAAAGCCGTGTAAAAGTTGACGGTTCTTTTCATATAGTTCGGTCGCTCTTGAGACTGTACTGAGTTCTGTACCGGTCCAATTTCCCGTTGGTTGTGACTCACAATTACCATCGTGCATTGTGGTTGGAACGCCCATAAAAATGTTTTTGATAAATAAAACACTTCAGTTTTTTAAACTGATTTTTTGCTAATGCTAATTTTGAAGATTATAGTATGGTTGAGTGAGATCATTTTATAGTTGCGTGTGAATCATACTGTGGTTGTGAGGATCATATTGTTGTTGTAGGGATCACAGTACGGTTCAGTGTAAATCATAATATGGTTGTGGCGATTATAGTGTGGTTGTGTGTGATATTGTTATGCCACAACCATATACCCAACAATATAATGATGTTCTTCGAATTTTGTCACCCACACAATAAGTTTTTTCTTTGCTCAGTATCGTAAAAGCCAAGAATTTTTTGTAAAATTTCCACTCATTGCTGAAATTGAATGATTCCCCTTGACGACAGTGACAAAGTGTGTCGTCCTTAAAGAGCAAAACCGAACAAATCTAAAATAAATTTGCAAACTAAGTTAGTGAGTAAAACAAATTAGGGGAAGACAAATCACATATAAACGACAGTATAATGTTTGCCAAGTGGCTGAATGAATGAGTGGAAACCAAAATTGGGCAACAAATAAAAGCTCAGATATCCAAATATGGGACAAGTAAATAAACAAAAGCGGACACGGAAACAACTGCAATAAATAACAACGTCAACGTCATCAGCATCTGCTACTTCCCTGCATACAAATGCCAAGGGAAAGGGGTTAATTTGAAAATATCAGCACGTACATACGAGATAATTTCTGGCTAACATGTGGATATTTTTTTTTTTTTTTTTTTAAATAACCAACACTCAGGGGATGCCCCCTATACATGCGGTGCATTGCGTTGGCGAGTGGAAAGTAAAGGATCGGAGGGGGGAAAGAGGGAGTAATGTTTATTGACACTTGTCTTGAACTTCTGGATGTTGCAATTAGTGGGAAACACATTTGCCGGAAGTCGATTCCACATACGGACTGTACGAGCGAAAAACGAATTTGATCTGTAGTGTATAGTGCGGTCAACTGGCCAATCGATAGCAAACGGGTGTGAATTCCTAGAAAGTCGCGTATCCCTGCCGAACATCCTCACGTCAGGAATAAGGCGACGGATGTCTGATGAACACACACCATGAAAGTAACGATAGAACAGCGTCACGCAACCCACATTCCGACGATGATCAAGGGAAACAATAGAGTTGGATACCCTACTGTCACCTATCAGCACCATCGCTCTCCTTTGAACACGGTCAAGTAGCTCTAAGGATGATTTTGGAGCACCTGCCCATATATGGGAATTGTATTCCATCTTCGGCCTGATGTAAGTTGTATAGATATTGTAAAGATCAGAAGGAGTGAAATATTTCATGCACCGCTTTAAGAAGCCTATGCACTTGAGTGCTTCTTTCGACACTTCGAATACATGTCTCGCCCAACGAGCGTCACATTGTATTTTCATGCCCAGAACATCAAGAGCTTCTGATTGTTCAATATCCGTACCATCGATAGAAATTGACGATATTGTTGGGTCAGCGAATCGCTTGTGAGACAACAAGCAGCACTGTGTCTTACGCGCATTAAAATCTACTCTATTCACTCGACCCCATTCGGAAATGGCCAGTAAATCCCGGCCAAGTGTCTCATCCATAATTCGCCTTTTGTCTTCAATATCTTGAAGACTCGGCCTACGGTCGAATGAATATGAATGACATAGGTTACTGTCATCCGCAAAGGAGTAGATTGGATTCACGGTCTGACCCAACAGATCATCAATGAAAATTAAAAATAAAGAGGGAGAAAGGACAGAGCCCTGTGGTACTCCTGCAGTAAGCCTATGTTTATTGGATGAGAACCCATCTACAACAACTCTTATAGTGCGATCTCTAAGAAAGCTCGATATAAAACGAGCGAAAGTATCACCGACGCCAAAAGCCATCAGCTTTGACAAGAGTGCACCGTGCCAGACTCTATCAAAGGCCTTGGAGATATCCAGAGCCACAACCTTACTCTCACCAAACTGGTGGATAGACCGGCTCCAGCGCTCCGTCAAGAAAGCCATCAGGTCTCCCGTAGAGCGATTTCTACGGAAGCCATACTGTCGATCATTAAGCAAGCAGTTGGACTCTAGATACCTCACAAGATGGTGGTTAACCATGCTCTCCATTACCTTAGAGAGCGCGGAGCAAATCGCGATTGGCCGATAATTTGCAGGATTATTGGCTTCACCCTTTTTAGGGATTGGTTGGACGTTCGCAACCTTCCAACACGCTGGGAAGACTCCCGCACGATAAGCAAGGTTGAAGAGGTTGCGTAATGGACGGGCTAGCGTCGAGGAGCACTTACACAGGACAAGTGCCGAAATACCATCCGGGCCCGGGGACTTATTTACGTCGAGATTTGCAAGAACCCTTTTAACCCCACGTGTTCGAAAAAATATCTGAGGCATGGAACTAGATATGTTTTCGATCACGGGGAGTGGTTGATTGCTTTCCGGCAAGGAAGAATTTCCTGCGAACATTTCAGCCAATAGGTTAGCTTTATCAACCGGGTCAGTGAATGCCTGATCGTCTTTAACAAGAGTTGGGATAGAGGATGAACTATCCTTTACTCTTCTTACAAACGACCAAAAGCTCTTACTTCCCCTGGGGGAAGCAAGAACCTTTGTGCGTAGACGTTGTTCGTGTAGAAATTTTTCACGCCTAAGCACTCTGGCACACGAAGTTCTTGTCTGTTTCCGCAGCAGTTCAGTATTGGCGTTTTTGTTTAGGCGCCAATTTCTGAACGCCTCCTCTTTAGATCTGACAGCATCCCTGCATGCCTGGTTAAACCAACCGTTTTTGGCTGGTTTAGCCGACATAACTTTATTTGGAATAAATGTCTTCATTCCAAATAAAATTATATTTTGGATCATTTCAGCAGCAGCATTTACGTCGTTGTCGAGAAAGCACAGTTTCCAATTAAAATGCTGAAAAAAGTGGTTGAGCTCAGCCCAACGTGCCTTTTCGTAGATAAAAACTGTTCGCTTTGGGGCTGGTATCGAAGTGACACGAAGGGCGGAATACGAAAAGGATGCTGAAACAATGCAGTGATCAGAATTACCAAGAGGTGGAAGGACATTAACTTCGTACTTTTCAGGGTGTGAAGTTAAGTAAAGGTCAAGAATATTGTGATGGTGCCCTTCTACACACGGAATATGTGTCGGTTCATTCACTAGTTGCGTCAAGTCATTTTGCGCGGCGAAGAGCTCGGCGTATTGGCCCTCCGGAGTTGTTTGGCTCGAATGCGAAAGCCAGGCGGAATTGTGGACATTGAAATCACCAGCAACGACGATTTCACTGTCCGGATAACTCTCCAGAACTTTCGTTATAGAATCGGAAAGGGCGTCGAAGCCGTTAAGGGAAGCCTCCCTTTCCGAGTTTGGGCTTCTGTATATAAACCCGAAATGAAGTACGTGTGTTCCAATCCTGAACTTAACCCAAAGGGAGTTAAATTCTGGATCTTGTGAGCATAAGTGTTGCTGGCTCTGAAACACTATATCGTTACGTACATATACCACAAGTCCTCTGTGAGAAATAAAAAGAGGTAGGGTGTGATACCCAGGGACGTAAAAATCCTGTGGATCAGAATCCTCACGCACCTGGGTCTCACAAAGAGCTAGAACATCAGGCCTATGGTAATGAATGTGGGAGAACACAGCGAAAAAATTCGTACGCAGGCCACGTATGTTGGCGAAATGTATGTTAAATTTCTTTACCATTACGCCAACCAGAGAACAAAAACAAATGTCAGTATGTAAGCTCAGTAAACAATCTCACCCCTTTGCCGCTACTGGTCCCTCCAATGCTTAGTGTTATGCCTTAAACATTGGAGGAGCAACGACAAAAAAGCAAGAGAGTCAACTGCACTTACACAGATTGGAAAAGATATGGAGTGGTGGAGGGAGGGGGGAGTTCAATGCACCACGGAGAGATAAACAAACTCTCTTAGTGCGTTATCGTTGGTTTTGTGTTATTTTTTTGTTCTTTTTCTCATTTTTTTCCTTCTTATTGTTGTTGTTGTGTTAGGTTTATTGCACATACATATGTATGTTTAGTTCTTGTTAGAATTTTGTTTTATGTTTTGTTTTATGAGTTCTATTTTTTTGGGTTTTGTTTGTTTGATGATATTTTGGTATAGTAAATTAGTTTTGAAGTTGTTGTGTTGATGCTTGTTTATGTGCTGTAGTTTGGTTGTTGATTTGTTTTCGTGTTTTATTTTAATTTTGCGTAATTTTATTTTGTAGGACGGACGATAGAAAATTTTAACGCGGACAACACAAAACGCGTGCGGACTGAACGACGGACAGAACATTACTGAACAGAACCTTATTAACGAAAGTTAATAAGGTACTATCCAATTTGAGGTCAAGCGTGTCTAGGAGCCACAAATTATAACAGATCAAATTTCGTACGGGTATGATACGTTTGAAGGGATAAATAATAACAAGAAAAAGTTGATCCTATTGTCTCAAAAGCATGTTAAAGTAACTCCTGTACAACAGTAGGTCTCCGCCAGTGAGTATAAAGTTATATCGTGAAAAGCTCACAGATTCGAGAAAATATACCATTTTGGGACACAGTTTGAGCAATTTTCCTCAATGTGACGCGCAAAATAGTAAGGGACCTAAGGTTAAAAACCAGTTTTGTTCAGGAGAGCCATTTTAAAGATTAGGTCCCTTTCTATTTGCGCTTAGAATCGTCGACTTCACTTTCATAAAACGCGCATATCTCCGGGAGGGAACACTTTTGGGGCATGGGATCGGTCTCATTCGATGCTCAGATGTTGTCCACATCAAAAAGAGAAAAAAAATGAAAATTGATTTTTTTTTACCCTTGGGTAGTGATGGCACGATTAACCGAAAAATTAGTAATAATCGGTTATTTTCTTTCAATTGACGATTAAATTGTATCGTAGATTCACCTTCGATTAATTGAATAATTAATCGATTATTTCCAAAATAATCGTTAAACAGCCATCAGTTGAAAAAATAAAGAAAGAAAGAAGGACAAAGCAAAATGCCAAAAATCGACCAGTGACAAGAACCTGTAGTGCGCGCGGAATAAAAACCTTAAATTTATACGAAACAAAATTATTCAGAGTTTGTCCTGTTGAAAGTTTGACAATTTGTGGCCATTTGAAGGTTTGTGACCATTTTTAACGGTGTCGCTTAAAAATAATTATATAAATGGCTCCAATAAGAAGCGAAGTTTGGAAGCATTTTTCAAAAGAAAATGCAGCGGAGGTGAAGTGTCGGTTGTGCCACAAAATGTTGAAGTGTTCTAACAACACATCAAACATGATGCAACATTTGAAACTAAAGCACTCGAAGGATGTTGAAACCTTTAATGTAAGTTGAAGCAAAGTATAGCATAACGTTAAATTAATTTTTATTGCTTTTAGGCACCATCAACCAACGCCGATTTGCAGAACAGCTGTGATGAAGAATATAGCAACGAAATAGCCAGTACCAGCCAAAAGTCAACATCAAAATGCAGTCAGCCTGACCGTTCAGACCGTTTTTTCAAATGCACAAAGTTATGCATCTGGTGGTTCTAAACATCAAAAATTGACAAAATCGATAGTGGAAATGATTGTAATGGATAATTTGCCATTTTTACATGTTGAAGGTAATTCTAAATTGTATGACTTCTTGCATTATTGCTTATATTTCTTTTACATTTATTGCAGGGAAGGGCTTTTTAAATTTAATGAAACAACAGTTTCCACTTTACAAAGTTCCCACCAGGAATGCAATAAAATTACACGTTGAAAAAATGTACGTCAAAGAAGCAGAAAATTTCAAAACAATGCTATCACAAATATCTAATATTTGTTTGACCACTGACATGTGGACTGATATTAAGATGACTAGAATGCTCGGTGTTACAGTACATGGCTTGTTCGAAAGCAAACAATTTTGTGGAACAATTGGTGTTTTTAAATTGAGCCAAGCCCATACAGCTGCGCATATCTCCGAAGTGCTACTAAATTCGCTTGCAGAATTCTCCATCAGCAAAGATAAAGTAATGGCAGTTGTCACAGACAATGGCGCTAATATAGTGAAAGCAATACACGATATTTTTGAGAAAAATCATCACATTCCATGTTTCGCGCATACGCTGAACTTAGTTTGTGACAATGCATTAAATAAACCTGAAGTTAGCGACATTATCGCAAAATGCCGAGAAATAGTAGCCTGGTTTAAGCGGCGTGTTAAAGCTAATGATAATCTGCACCGTTTGCAATCTTCTGCTGGAATACCAGAAGGTAAAATGTTAAAACTAATTTTAGATGTAAAAACAAGATGGAATTCTACATATTATATGCTTGACCGCTTCATAAAATTAATTCCATACATCAGCCAAATTTTAATAAACTATTCCGATGCGCCACCCATGATAACAACAAAAAATAAAGAGGAAATGATGGAAATAAATAATTTATTAAGACCTTTGGAAGCAATGACTACTCAAATAAGTGGAGAAAAATACGCCACATTAAGCCAAATTATTCCACTTGCTCATTGTGGTCAACAGCAAATTATGAAAATAGATTGTACATCTCCGGTGGCAAATAAATTAAAAACAAACATTTTGACCCAGTTTGCCCGTCGCTTTGGAGAAATGGAACATTCATTTCTACTGGCAGCGTCAACTTTGCTAGACCCAAGATTTAAAAAAATTCATTTTCAAGATCCCTTAGCTTTATCAAAAGTTATGAGACATGTACGAAATGAAATTGAAATTGCTAATATAGATGACAGCATTTGTAGTGGAAGCGAAACGTCTTCTACTGGTGATGTTGAATTCGACTTATGGGCTCACCACAAGTCGTTAGCCCACAAACGAAGAAGAAAAGACAACGAGTCAACACATCAACAAGATGAACTCAGCTTCTTCCTCAATGCACCTGTGCTGGAATTAAAACGCAATGTGGTTGATGCCTGGAAAGAAATGAAATCTGTGTACCCTAAGCTTTACGCCCTTGCCCAAAAATATTGCTTTATAATTGGAACGCCTGTCCCATCGGAGCGGCTTTTTTCCAAAGCAGGTGCCACAATCACGGAAAAACGAAATAGATTAACTACAAAACGTCTATCAAAACTCTTGTTTTTAAACTCTGTCCTTAACAAATAGTTTTTTTTTTTAAATTGAATAAATATTGGCAAAAAAATTTATGTGTTATGTATGCATTAAGAGCAAATAGTATTATTCAGTAAATAATATATTTTTTTACTTAAATTTTAAAATTTAGCTAAAAATACCGATTAATCGGTTAATTTTTTTCAATTAATAATCGGTGGTTTCAATTAATCATATGATCTATTAACCGATTAATATTTTTTTTTTGCCATCACTACCCTTGGGTCCCATTCTCTATGCGCTGTCACAAATATGTTTTCATATTTCTCGCTTGTTGCTTCATAGTATTTTATGCTAATTCGTCCTTTGGAATCCACTGTATCCTGTCCGCCATTAACTGGCTGAGACGTGTCAGTGAAACTTGAATTAATTTTGTGTACATAGTCAACGGATGTGTGCTCAAGATGTTCATATAGTGGTAGTAAAATGTTTGAATAACTCTTCATTTTCCTTCCAATATCTACATCTAAATTGAGTACTCGTGCTTGTCCATCATTGTGCCCCATAATTAAAAAACAGTCGGAAAATTGTGTATGGCTAACCAGCATGAAAACAAATGGTTATATCATATGGATACTCATGGGGGAAATATCCTGCCCGAAAAAAGCTAAATAATATACAGAAAACTAATAATATCCCCCACCTGAGGACGGGGACTTGCCTCTTATTACCACAGCAACGAGGAAAACTTACTTCCAATAAATATCGTAGCTGTAGAACTTCAACTTCACTTCAACACCTCGACCTGGAGTGTCAAGGAGATTGTCTGTCTCAAAACAAATTTTTTTCTTCTCACTCTAATATTTCTGAGTATCTTCCTAATATTTTTGGAAAAAAGAAGAAATAAGTAAAAAATTTCACAACCGAAAATGTCTTCGAACAATAATTCATTTATGCTGTTGTAAAGAACTCAATTTAAAGCATCAAAAGAGTGATTCTTTTGAAAGCATTTAAACACCCCAAACAAATAAACGAAAATCGGGGGAAAATGTTGAGGGTTTTTTGTGATTTACTGTCAATTGCACTCAATCACGTTTTGAAGCGTATTTTTTGTGGTGTATTCAAAAGGAACAACTTTCCGAAAGCAAACATTGTTGGTGTCCTTGTTGTAGGTTACAACATCAGATTATGCCCATAAATAATAAACGTATAATTGTTAAATTTAAACACATCTGGTAATTTAAGGCACATTTAAGCATCGCGGGCTTATAACACGCAGAAAAAACAATATTCGAAGAGCATCATACTATTGTTGGGTATATGATTGTGGCACAGCAATATTATGATCCTCACAACAATATTATGACACACAACCATACTATGAACCGCATACTAATATTATGATTCTCACAACAATAGTATGACACACAACCATGCTATGTTCCCCAAAATATAGAACAGTTTCAGAAGCAGCAATATAAGTCATCAGCCGAATAGCACCTATCGACCTACTCGCAAGCGAGAAGAAACGATTATGGATATGGCGCAGAAATGGGCTTGTTCTAAACTAGCACAGTGAAAGAGAACAAACGCGGCAGCAGTGGCAAAACAGATGGAGCAATGAAAGATATGAAAGATGGACAGCGAGGCTCATCCCAAATATTGTTACATGGATGAAAAATGATAAAGGAGATACAAACTATTACCTAACACAACTGTTATCCGGCCACGGATATTTTCAAAACTATCTGTACAAAATTGTCAAGACCGAGTGTCCTGTATGCATATACGGAGATAACTGAATAGATGATGCAGAACATACCTTTTTCTAATGCCCAACATGGAGCAGAGAAAGACAAGCAAAACACTGGAAATGTGACACCAGAAAACATCACAGATATAATGACTACCAGTAATGAAAATTGGAAGTATATAGAAAGCTTCGTGGTGTACCTACTGCGCACAAAAAAGTGGGACTTAGACGTAGGTCAAAATTTCAGTCAGTAGAATGTACGTAGAGCACCACCTTGAAGTAATGCGAAAGCGGTTCCAGGGTGGGAGTATGCTCTGTGGGGAGGGTTTTAATCCCCACATACCAGGCTTCGTGACGACAACCTGATGATGTGTGAGACATTCTTACCTCCCCACAAAAAAAAAGTCGCCACAACCATAGTATGATTCGCACTCAACAATACTATGATCCCCAAAACCATACTATGATCCTCACAACCGTAGTATGTTTCACATACAACCATAGTCTGATCCTCACACCATAATATGATTTACACGCAACCATGTGAGGATCTCTACAACCATGGAATAACCATACAATGATCTACAAAATTATTTATTAGAATTGGGTTATGTTGTTAACAATAGAGATTTGTGTTAATATAATTATCTAAATATATATTTTATTCAAAATAATAGGAGTGAATTATTTAATAGTATTAAGAATATTTCAGTTACCCAAATCCAAAGCAGTTTGTAAAAATTTTTATTTACATAGAAAAAGTCCTAACAAAAACTTGTTTCTAAAAACCATATTTAAATTAAGAAAATTTACAATCATACAGTAAATTTGCCGTAATCATATTATTGTTAACATTAAACCCAAAAAACAATACATATGTTGCTCCAACCATATTTGTATTGTTGCACCAACCATATTTATATTGTTGCTACAACTATATTTATATTGTTGCTCCAACCATATTTTCGTTTTTAAATTTGGCAATTATACTATTGTTACATTTCAACAACATTAATATTGCGGCAATTATAAAATTGTCAAAATTAAATTCAATTTACAATACTATGGTTGCGGCGAACATACTTCTATTGAGTAGAAAATATTATTATTGTCGTGGCCAAATAGTAATCATATTTTTTCTCTGCCTGTAGAAGAGCTGGCTAAACATCATTTTTCGAAGAATTTAATTTCATTTTGACAACAGTATGATTGCGGCAATATTAATATTTTTGAAATGTAACAATAGTATTATTGCCAAATTTAGAAATGAAAATATATAAATATAAAATAGCAACCACATGAACATGGTTGGTGCAACAAAAGTATTGTTGTTTACCATTTACTTTAACACTAATATGATTACAGTAATCATACAGTATGGTTGCGACTATGAACATAACAAAACATTTTTTATAGAGCATAAATGTAAGTGTGTGCGTTTGTTTTTTTTTTGATATACCAAAAATAACACATACACACGATACAGTGCATAATTGTTGTCCGTTATACAAAACAACAACAATCGGAAGGTAGTTTGAGGCATTTTTATTGTGTTCAATTTGTTCGGCGAAAAACTCTACTACCGACTGCTTCTCGTTTATTTAAAATCTGCCTGCACTTAAATATATATTTAGTGGGGACATAAATACTGTTACAATATTGAACACACCCATTTCAATAGTAGAACTGAACATACGCCGTTAATGTCATATGGGTTTTGAAAGCTAACCTCAGTAGCGTTAGTCTGTAACGGGATTTTAAAATTGTCTAAACTTTCATCACGTAATAGCGCTTTTCAAGTGTGAAATGAAAAAAGCCGAATTTTCAAAACGCTCCGGCGACTGAGATTAGAAGACTGGAGATGTAAAACACCGCCACCGGCCGGGCTGCCCACGCTCTGTTCGAACACCGCATGTCGTTAAAGCCGTTAAACCAAGAATTCACAGAAATCCGCTCCGAAAACAGAAAATCATGGCCCATGAGATGAATATCACATAAAAGTCCATGAGTCGAATCATTAAAAAAGACTTGGGACTTGTGGCTTTCAAACGACGTACCGGACATTTATTGACTGCAGCTTAAAAAAAAATAGGATTGAAAAATGCACGCTGATAACTTGCACAAAAAAATTTTGTTCACCGATGAAAAAATGTTTACCGTTGAGGAAAAATTTAACAAGCAAAATTATAGAGTGTATGCGCGGTCATCTAAGGAAGCATCTGAATTGATCCCAAGGGTGTAAAAGGGTCATCTAGCAGCTTCAGTCATGGTTTGGTGGGGTGTCTCTTACAATGGGGTCACTCACCTGCATTTCTGCCAACAAGTAGTCAAAAAATCGGCCAAAGTTTGCCAAGAAACCGTTTTGGAAGCTGTTGTGAGCCCTCTTAACAATTCCCTGTTCCAAAACCAGCCATGGACTTTCCAGCAGTATTCTGCGCCGGCCCATAAGGCTAAAATGTCCCAGACCTGGATTCCTCTAAAGTATGGCCCTCAGGCAGTCCAGATTTGAGCCCATTGGATTACAAATTGTGGACGGTTTTAGAGGACAAGGTTTGTCACAAAAGATACCCCAACATTGGATCTCTTAAGACTGCTTTGCTTCGACCTGTGGCCAATTTTCTAATGGACGAGAGTCGTACAGCTATTGGCGATTGGCCAGTGCGACTTAAGGCATTTGTAAAGGCAAAAGGCGGACATTTCGAATAAGTTGATTCTTTTTGGATACAATATACATCAATAAATATATTAAAAAATATTTGGTGTAATAGTATTTATGTCCCTTCTAATTAGTATGATATCGGCAATATTAATAACCTTGAGCTGTACAAATAAAATTATTGGCAAGTCTGAAAATAAAAATTAATTTTAGCAACAATATAAAGAGACAAAAGTATTGTTTTTTATGTTAACAATAATATTATTACCATATGATTATAATTTTTATTTATTTGAATGTGGTTTTTGGAACAGTATTATTGTTACAATTCAACACAATAAAAGTATTTTTTATCTGTAACTCAAATAAAAATAATGCTATATGTGTATAATTGAAATATATGGAAGAACTGAAATACTAACGTTTTTTTAAATTAATTTTTTTTTGTTGTTAAATGAATCAGTTAATATGAATTTAATGTATTTTTTTAAGTAAATGAAAATAAATATTTCAATGTATAGCGATTATGGTTCGTGTCTCCACTGCAAATCCAAAGCGCGCATGACTTGTCTTACAGAACTCTCTGCTATTATTTCGAACATGTTGGCCTTCTCCCACCCCTGCAAAAAAAAACATGTTGTGTTTTTTTTTCTCAACCAACACGTTGTGTTTTCATAAAACTACGCTGTGAGCAACATGTGTTGTTGTTTTTACTACAACAATGTGTGCTAGTAACCACAACACGCCCCTGTCGGATGGATGCCAATACCCGAAGCACAAAGTGTTGCATCTTTAATAAGCGATTTAGTTTTAACGCGATAACCGATGCGAGCAGAGCTCTACATGGAAAACGGAAGTCGTAGAAATGTAAAAACTCGATACGGAAACGGAATTTCTGTCTGCAAAGTACGCTTAAATTGAACGTAAAGCAAAAAGTTTAAAAATACCAACTAAGCAAAAAAATAATGAAAGAAAAGTGCAACGACAACAAATTAAAAGAAAATTCTGTGAAGGTATGTTTGTGTGACTGAGTTCTTAAAAAGGGAACAAAAAGAATGAAAGCTTAAAGAAGTCTTCAAATGAAATTAGGTAATTGTTTCCATGCAAGTACTCACTTGCTCGGACCTACTGTTTAATGGCAGCTTCAAACAGCTAATGCATTTCATAAAGAAGGTTTTACATGGCTAAGAGTTAAATCTCTAAGTCGCAGGCATTTACGAGATGAAAACCTGTTGCTGAAAAATTGTAAGATGTTCTTACCAGGGTTTTAACCTGGGCTTACTATCATGATAGTCGTGCACACTTCCATCACAACCTCTGGTTGGCTTAAACCAATAAATCAACGTTTAGGCGTCGCTCTGGTGAAACTTGCGAAGCTAGTGTAAACATTGCCTTTGTACTGGTGTAAGTATGTGTTTTGTGATAAAACAAAAAAACAAAAGGGAGAGTGTGTTTTGAAATCTACGCCTCGGTGATTGCAAGCTATCAATTTCTCTTGACCTAATATAAGTATAAGTTAATGTACTCGTCACAGTGGTACAACTTTTTTAAAAGCAGGAGTCTGTTGTTTTTGTAACAATTTGTCTGGCCTAAGAGATTCAACGTTATAAGGGTAAATACAAATGTATTACTTACTACTTTTGAGAATAGTTCTATATATAAAAGAGACAAGTGCTGCATGCTTAACAAAAATTGATAACTTTTCACCTTCATTGTATGGTGATCCCAATCGAAGTTTCTTTAAAAAGTAAAAAAAAACACAAGTAAAAAAGCTGAAGTCGGGCGTGTCCATTTATATTATAAGCTGCACTACTGGATGTTCTGAAAGCCAACTGATGTTAGATGTTTAGAACACCCTTCGCGGGCTCTAAATTTACTCAGATTTTAAAACGAATGTCATAGTTAAATTTGTGCGAAAAATTTCATTGTTTATATTAAAATCGTTCGATCATATATGTGGGAGCTACAGGGTGGGCCTAAAGTTACCATGGGTTTAAAAACTTTAATAACTGTTTTGTTTATTTTTTTCTCAGATTATATAATATACAAAATGATTTTTTTTTTACCTAAGTATGAAAAATAATTTCACTTAAATAATACCCGTTTCAATGGGTATTATGGGCTCGTTTTAGAATATTTTTCATACATCTATCAAAATCTGTGACTGTAGCGTTAGAATTACTGCAACAATGTTGGCCTTGAGTTGATTGCTTGTCTCGGACCTGTGCACATACTTAGTAGGGACATAAATACCTTTTATGCTCGAAAATAAAAAGTACTGAATGTTTTTGGACCAAAAATTTTTTTAATATATTTATTGATGTATATTGTATCCAAAAAGAATCTACTTATTCGAAATGTCCGCCTTTTACCTTTTACACATGCCTTAAGTCGCACTGGCCAATCGTCAATAGCTGCACGAACCTCGTCCATTAGAAAATTGGCCACAGCTCGAACCAAAGCAATCTTAAGAGATCCAAAGTTGGGGTACCTTTTGTGACAAACCTTGACCTCTAAAACCGTCCACGATTTGTAATCCAATGGGTTCAAATCTAGACTGTCTGAGCGCCATTCTTCAGAGGAAATGAACGCTGGCAAATTGTTTCGAAACCAGGCCTGGGACGTTTTAGTCTTATGGGCCGGCGCAGAATCCTGCTGGAAAGTCTATGGCTGGTTTTGGAACAGGGAATTGTTAAGAGCCTTCACAACAGCTTCCAAAACGGTTTCTTGGTAAACTTTGGTCGATGTTTTGACTCCTTGTTCGCAGTACAAATGACCCCATCGTAAGAGACACCCCACCAAACCATGACTGAAGCTGAGTGATGACCCTTTTCCACTCTTGGGATCAGTACAGATGCTTCCTTAGATGACCACGCACACACTCTGTCATTTTGCTTGTTAAATTTTTCCTGAATGGTAAAAATTTTTTCATCGGTGAACAAAATTTTTCTGTGCAAGTTATCAGCGTGCTTCATCAAAAGACGTTTGCATTTTTCAATCCTATTATTTTAAAGCTGCAGTCAATAAATGTCCGGTGCGTCGTTTGAAAGCCATAAGTGCCAAGTCTTTTTTACTGATTCGACTCATAGACTTTTGGGTGATATTCATCTCACGGGCCATGATTTTCTGTTTTCGGAGCTGATTTCTGTGAATTCTTGATTTAGCGGCTTTGATGACATGCGGTGTTCAAACAGAGCGTGGGCGGCCTGACCGGTGGCCGACTTATACATCTGCAGTCTCCTCAAACAGTTTTATGCATCGGTAGACGAACATGCGGCTAATCCCTAGTGGCCGGAGCGTTTTGAAAATATCGCTTTTTTTCATTTCCACTTGAAAAGCGCTATTACAGCGATACGGTTTTCATTATCTGGCCACTCCATGATGAAAGTGGAAACAATTCTAAAATCCCGTTACAGACTAACGCTATTGAGGTTAGCTTTCAAAACCCATATGACATAAACGGGGTATGTTCAGTTCTACTATTGAAATGGGTGCGTTCAATGTTGTAACAGTATTTAAGTCCCTTAGTAGGATGGTATTGACGGTTGGCCAGTGCGACTTAAGGCGTGTGTGAAGGCAAAAGGCGGACATTTCGAATAAGTAGATTCTTTTTGGATACTATATACATCAATAAATATATTAAAAAAAAGTATATTGGTCCAAAAACATTCAGTACTTTTTATTTTATAGCATAAAACGTGTGTCACAGTATTTATGTCCCTACTAAGTAGTCGCTCCTTCAAACCTTAAAGAAAATAGTCGGGTGCTGACAAATCTATCGCTCTGGCCAAATAATTTCCAAATTTCTGGAAATTATTTGCTCTCTTAAAATTTGACTTAAAAGTGTCATTGTGTCTCGGGCAGTGTGGCCAGTTGCTCCGTCCTGCTGAAACTACATCTAAGGTCTGTAAACAATTTTTTTTTCGTGACGTAAACAATTTTCTATCATAAACCGATTTCGCTCTTCAAAGAAGTAAGGCGCAATGATATTTGCAGATGTGATCCCACACCGAACTGTTAACCTAATGGGTTGCAATTGGCGTTGATGAACGGCTCTTGGATTTTCAGAACCCCAGTACCTAGAATTCTGCATATTAACAAAGTCATTCTAATGAAAATGAGCTTTATCACTCATGCGTATTCATTAAAATATAAATAATAAAATTCGTTTATTCTGGTTTTTGTTCAGTTCTGAATCTCTCCATTATTTATTCTCCAATTGTTATTTATATAATCTAAAAAAAATATAAACGAAAAAGCTATTAAATTTGTAAACCCCATGGTAACTTTTGGCCCAACCTGTATATCAAAATCTTAACAATTTTTCTCCAATTTCAACTGCGACTACCTTGGTACAAAGAACTTAATTGTGCCAAATTTCATCTTTATTGGATATAATCTGTGACATTTAGAGCTAAAGATTTAAATCGGTTGAACATATATGTTTGCGGGATATATCTGCATCTGCACCGATTTACCTCAATATTAATAGCGTCCTTTCTTGTCCAAAAACCAACGTCTGACAAATTCCATCAAGATGCAATATGTGGCTTTTAGAGCCAAAAAACAGAAAAATCGGAAGAACATATGTGTGCTATAGCTGTATCTAAACTGAATTCTTGATTTTTTCGTGTTTAAGATTGGATGTAAGATTTGGATTCTAGAGCTCAAATCAGAATAATCAGAAGAACATATATGTGGGAGCTATATCTAAATAAAGCTTGATCCATCTAGAGGTATTTTTTTGAGAAAAAAAATATGAAAATTCAAATCAAGTGTGGAATTTTTATTGGTTATCTGAAAGGACATTTTATGGCATTTATTTTTTGAATATACAAGTCCTTCTAATATTAGCCGCAACTACGCCTCAGGGTTTCCATTCTGAGGGTCCAATTTTGGGATGACTCGTTCGAGCATTTAGACCGGTATGACTTAAATGACAGGCGTAATGTTGGCTTCCAAAACCTGAATCGTAGCTGGTTTGTCAGCATAGACTTTGAACTTTACGTAACCCCAAAGAAAAATGTCTAAAGGTGTGATTTCACTCAATCTAGGCGGCAAACTCATCTGTCCAAAACGTGGAATCAGCTGCTTTTCGAAATGACCTCTCAATTGATCCATTGTTTGAGCAGCTGTAAGTGACACCGTCCTGTTGAAACCAAGTGTCGTAAAGATTACGGGCTTCAATTTCAGGTAGCAAAAACTTCGATATAATGGCGCGATAGCGATCACCATTCACGGTTACGTTTCGGCCATCCTAATTTTTGAAAAAATATGCACCGATGATTCCACCAGCATATAAACCGCACCAAACCTTGTTTTTTCAGTGTATAATGGCACCTCTTGAACCGCTTCTGGTTCCTCTTCAGCCCAAATGCGGCAATTTTTTCATTGACTTTGCCGTTCAGCAAGAAATGGGCCTCATCACTGAAAAAAATTTTGGTCGAAAGTAGCGGATCTTCCCGTTTCTCGCCGAACGCTCATTTCCATAATACAGTTGCCAACATTTGCAGGTAATTATTTTCAAAACATAAATGCCATAAAATGTCCTTCCAAATTACCAGTAAAGATTCCACACTTGATTTGAATTTTTATATTTTTTTTTGTTCTTAAAAAAATACCTCTAAATGAATCACCCTATATAAGCCAATTATCCTTAATTTTAATTACATCTGCCCTTTGTTCATAAAACAAACGTTTGCTAAATGTCATCAAGGTTGGATGTAATATGTGGCTTCCAGAGCAAAAGGTATAAAATCGGATGAACATTTTTATTTGGGAGCTTTATCTAAATCTGGACCAATTTTCTTCAAGTTTAATAGCGTCCTTCAGTGGTCCGAAAAACGTACGTGTGCCAAATTTTACCAAGATTGAAACATGTGGCTTGAAATTACCCTTTACATAGAGAACATGTCGATAAAGGGACTGGCAGACAGAAATCGTTGAATGGAATCAACTGTTATTTCTGGGTCGATCGGTTGACTTAAAGGTGGGTTTAGCTTACATATTTTTTGGTAGTGACGTTTTTCGTAGTTTAAAATAATGATTTTTTTTTTGCTTTTACATACCATACCAAAAAAACCGGATAACTCTACAGCACAGAATCGGCTTAACCCACATGTCGGGTTGTAAATATTTTTGAGAAAGCGACTCAAGGGCTTGAATTACAAACAGGAATGTCTGTTTTCGATTTTGGACACTACACACCATGTTGGTTTTGCTTTCAATTTTAACGTTATTGGTAAAGTGGCATTCTTATTTTAATCGTCTTCTTCTTTCGTTTGTTTTTAAAAGGCATCTATCAAAAATACAAAATAACCCTCCCCCCTCAATCAATCTACTTTCCTAGATTCAACATACCGTTTATAGCATACATTTTTGTTTACGTTTATGTAAAATGACTGAATTAACAGTCTCAACCCGAAGTCGTTTATTCCGGTTTGGGGGAGGATTAAGTGTGATTAAGTGAAAACCTAAATGTGAATCTCTTTCTTTGTTTTGTTTTTGGTTTCCTCATTGGTGGCTGTCTTTGGTTGAAGGCAAATCCAAAATGTTTTCCTTCAAAAAGGATACGTATGTGTTAGGAATGCAAACAAAATGCCTT
Organism: Hydrotaea diabolus; assembly: GCA_963513945.1. Lineage (NCBI taxonomy): Eukaryota > Metazoa > Arthropoda > Insecta > Diptera > Muscidae > Hydrotaea > Hydrotaea diabolus. Next base: position 75,020,811 of record OY740720.1, read on the forward strand.
TGAAATGACCATTTGGGACATTTGGCCATGTTATCGTTTAGAATATGTTTAGATCTTTGAAGCTTTACCAAACCATGGGGGACAGAACATTTCGTGCCATTTAATGGATACCCAAAGGAACTATGAAATGTGAAACTACTCCCAGTTTTGCCGATGTTATCCAAGTCTTAAAGACATACGCTTCATTTTTTTGAATGGGGGAATTTCCTCATAGTTATGTTGTTTTATTTATTTTAGAAGAAATCTGAACTACGTGTCAAATGGTGTCCTTTAAATACACTAAAATTTACCTTTAAAAAGACACATAAAATGAGAATATAAATTTGCCAAAAAATGATGACCTGTTTATGACAAATTTTATTTATAAATTTCGTTTTTACGAGAACATGACTGTTGACACCAAAACTCCATTATATGTATGTTTACAATGATGTTTGCAAAGCATTTTAATGATTCTTTCTAATTTTTCTTTTATGTTAATGCATCGTCGTATTAAAAATGTTTTCAATAAAAATATGATTTCAGTTCAGTTTTAAATAATCCATCCAAGCGATAACGTCATACAGTGGAATATAATCGTGAAAACATGCGCATAAAGCTTGCATTAAGTTTGCTTTAAACGGCTTTTTGTGTCTTCACCGAGAGGTGGTTGGTATACTAAATTTTGCTATTCCGTTTGTAACACCTCTTAATACGTGGGCGACCGCAAAAGTAACTGGCCTAACATAAAAAGAACCGTTTTTATTATTTATTTTTCAACATAATCTCCTTCCAACTTAATACACTTCATCAAACGTTTTTCAAGTTTTTTAATTCCATCCGAAAAACAAGATTTTTCAAGACCTTCAAAATATGCCTCAGTTTCAGCAATAACCTCGCCATTGGACGAACATTTTTTGCCACCGAGAATTTTTTTTTAAATTTGGAAACAAGAAATAATCAGAAGGAGCTAAGTCTGGACTATATGGTGGATGCGGAGCAATTTCAAATCGTAATTCGGCCAGTTTTTGTTGAGTTAAAAATGCAGTGTGTGAAGGAGCATTATCTTGATGAAAAATAACTTTTTTTTCTAAATGCGGTCGTTTTATCTTGATTTCTTCACTCAACCGATCCAATAATGCACAGTAATATTCACTATTTATAGTTTTTCCTTTCTCAAGATAATATCCAAAATACTCCCAAAATATTGTGGCCACTGGCCATTACCTTTTCCTGCTGACTTAACAGTTTTCGCCTTCTTGGGACCACTTTTACCAGCTTATATCCATTGTTTTGACTGTTCTTTGCATTCTGGGATGTAGTGATGGATCCATGTTTCATCAACAGTTATGAATCGGCGCAAGAACTCTATTGGGTTACGCTGATAAATCGCTAAAAGCTCCTCGAAATTGTTCCAACGGACGATTTTTAGGGGCAAAGTTAACAAAAGCGGCACATATTTTGCGGATACCTTTTTCATGTGGAGTTCATCATGTACAATACTCCAAACTTGCTTTTCGTGTATTTTAACAATATCAGCAAGGGTTCTGAGCTTTATTCGTCTATCTTTATACACTTCATTAAGTATTTTTCTAATGTTTTCAATAGTAGTAGCAGTTTTCGGTCTTCCAGAGCGTTGTTCATCTTCCGTACTTGAACGACCCATTTTAAATTGTTGAACGGTGGAGTCACCATGAACAGAATCCAATTCATCTTTGATTAATTGTGGCGTATAACCTTTCATATAAAAGTGTTTAATTACCGCACAAAACTCTTTATTTTCCATTTTTTAAAAATTATAAAACTTGTTTACTTCAATCACCTGTAACAAAGAAAATAATCATTAAATATTTCGGAAATTTTGACAGATGGCTTATAAAAGATTGCTTTTAAAAAAACAAAAAAAAAGTTGCTAGTAAAACAGAAAATGTGCCAGGCCAGTTGGTTTTGCGGTCGCCCTCGTAATAATCTGACACAGTCCGCCTGACAACCGTAGCCAATACATTTCACCAATTTTTTACGTTAATTCTGAAAAAGAAACAACAAAACGTTCTCGAACCATAAAAAAACTGTTCAAGTCATAATAATGATAAAAGACTGAATATATATATATAAACAAAAAGAAAAAAATATTAATCATACACTCTATAAAATACATATTTTATAGATCGTCTTAAAATGCTAAGACGATCTAGCCATGTCCGTGTGGCTGTCAGTCCGTGCGTCTGTTGAAAGCACTATGGCAGTCAAACGAATCAACCAGGATTCCAAAATTATTAAATGCGTCTTAATAGCTTATGGCGTAAATGGGAAAAATCGGCGTAGGGCGAAAAAGTTTCGTTTTAAGGGCATAAAGGTACCTTGGTAAAAAGTACACTTTTTGAGTAATTGCTCAGCAAATCTGAGTACTGTGTAGACGGACAATGGTTAAAATGGATACTGTTAGTTGGGCCGCTGTATGTACCTCAAAAAAAGTATAGTTACTAGACCTTAAGGTCCACGCGGCCCAAGAAACTGTCAAAACAAGCGATCAATAATCCAATGTGGACTCATGAGTACTTAAAAACGGCATAGAGGAAGGGTCCTAAGGGTAAAAAAATCAATTTTCATTTTTTTTCTTTTTTTTGATGTGGACAACATTTGAGCATCGAATGAGACCGATCCCATGCCCCAAAAGTGTTCCCTCCCAGAGATATGCGCGTTTTATGAAAGTGAAGTCGACGATTCTAAGCGCAAATAGAGATGGACCTAATCTTTAAAATGGCTCTCCTGAACAAAACTTTTCATCAACTTTTCACTTTTTTTTGATGTGGACAAAATCTGAGCATCGAATGAGAACGATCCCATGCCACAAAAGTGTTCCCTCCCAGAGATATGCACGTTTTATGAAAGTGAAGTTGTCGATTCTAAGTGCAAATAGAAAGGGACCTAATCTTTAAAATGGCTCTCCTGAACAAAACTGCTTTTTAACCTTAGGTCCCTTTCTATTTTGCGCGTCACATATAGAGTAATTTCGTAGTTTTGGCTAAAATTGGGGAGGAAGCATGGGTTTAAAAGGCCCTAAAAACGGCACTTTTTGCTGCAGAGTCTTTGAGAAGGTGGAGGGTATTTATGGCTCAGCCTGGGTGAAGATTTCGTTCTTTCTTGTTTACCCTTTCTTTTGGCAATGGCTTCCTCAGGAGTGGTCCTCGGTGCTCTATTATCTCTTTGGCTGCTACCAACATTGAATATGATGTATGTTTCTGCTATGCATTAAAATCATCTGAAGGATGAAGGATATACATTCGTACCAATTGGGATAAGTAGGTAGGGGGCTTATTGGTTGTCTGTTAAATAAAGGGTGGTCCATCTAGAGGTATTTTTTCAGAACAAAAAAGCTATATAAAAATTCAAATCAAGTGTGGAATCTTTTTTGGTAATTTTAGAGGACAGTTTTTGGCATTTATTTTTTGAAAATTATTATCTTCAAATGTTGACAACTCTATTATGGAAATGAGCGTTTGGTGAGAAATGGGAAGATCCGCGCTTTCGACCAAAATTTTGTTCAGTGATGAGGCTAATTTCTGGCTCAACGGCAAAGTCAATAAACAAAATTGCCGCATTGGAGCTAAAGAGCAACAAGAAAAGGTTCAAGAGGTGTCATTATAGCCAGAGAAAAACTTGGTTTGGTGCGGATTAGATTATAAACAGCCCCAATCATCGGTGCATAATTTTTCAAAAATTATGATGGCCGAAGCGTAACCGTGAATGGTGCTCGCTATATCGCCATGATATCAATCTTTATGCTACCTGAAATTGAAGCCCGTAATCTTGACGACACTTGACAATGGATCTATTTAGAGGTCATTTCGAAAAGCAGATAATTTCACGTTTTGGGCAGGTGAATTGGCCGCCTAGATCGAGTGATATCACACCCTTAGACATTTTTCGTTACGTAAAGGGCAAAGTATATGCTGACAAACCAGCTATGATTCAGGTTTTGGAAGCCGTTTGATTAAAGCCATACTGGTCGAAATGCTCAAACGAGTCATCCAAAATTGGACTCTCAGAATGGAAACCCTAAGGCGTAGTTGCGGCCAACATTTGAAGGAAACTACATTCAACAATAAATGCCATAAAACGTCCTTTCGAATTACTAATAAAGTTTCCACACTTAACTTGAATTTTTATATTTTTTGTTGTTTTGAAAAAATACCTCTAGATGGATAACCCTATACATAGATTCTCGAAGAACCAACTATTTTTCAACTGTTCTCGTATATCTCTTCAATTCAGCCCTTTCAACATTGAAAACGTCAATGTATGGAGGAACAAGACGACAATGAATGACTAGCTATTTGCTGCTCCTATATCTCCGTGACAAAGTAGGATACTAAAGCTAGTATGATATTGCGTTTTAAGGCGTTTAATTGTTATAATCGTATTCAGGCCTTGGGAAGCGATTGTGTCTCTGAACCTGAGTTGTGTAAAGATTTCATTAGGAATTATATGAAATGTACAAAGGAGAGTGGTATTGAAGAAAGATGTCTTTTTACTAAAGCGACGTATTAAAGTCGGACGTGGCCAACTATATACATATAATATAGTGCATTTCTGGATGTTAAAAAAACAACTAAAACTAGGTTTTTGTACCCCACTGGACGGGTTTCAAATTAACCAAATTTAAAAACGAATGTCTTATTTGAACTTGTGAGAAAATTTCATTGTTTAGTGGGAGCAATGTCTTAATCGAAGCAGATTTCTTCTTACGTATGGACTTTGTGTCCTTGGCACATTTATGTGTGAGAGCTAAATTTTAGACTGAACGGATTTGCTTCAATAACGTTCTTCCTGGGATCTAACAACTTACTCGTTTTACATTGCATTTTGATTGGTTGTAAGATGTTGTTTCTATAGCTAAAAACTAAAATTCGGATGAACATACTTATATATTGCTATATTTGAACCAGAACTAATTTTTTTCATTTCTAAAAACGGCCTGGCCTACCTTGTTCCAAAAAATAAATTGTACCAAATTTCAGATTAACACACGAAAAACTTACTTCTGCCATATTTCATGAAAATCAGACAAAAATTGCGACCTGTAGTTTGATTACAGGATCTACTTTGATAACAATGCAAAGGAATAGCACCTTTGAACTGGTTGAGTTTAAAGAAACCCGGGGTTCAGTAAAGTGGGCTTGGCCGGACAATTGAAGTGGTTTAGCACGTTTTATGGTCCCTGATGGCAGATGGAACAAAAGTCCGGAATGTTAGCATCAATTCGTGTCCAACACGAATTGAGGCGGCTGCACCATCAAGATCTCAGATATTAGCTAAGCCAGAACCACTCGCTTGTGCCAAGGGAGCGTCTTCTGCTCTGGTAAAATCTTCGGGGGATGTTCCCCTAGCACTACATTTACGCTTTAGCTGGATACAGCTTCGACTTTATTAGCGTGAAAGTCGTTCAGACCTTCCTCATAGTTTTGATGATCTAAAGGCTCTCTCTTGTACAGCTGGACCTCTCTCTTTAGATCTTGAAGATCGTACCTGATCTGCCTGAATGGAGGCATCCTGTCCATGATAAAGTGGTTGGGATGACTACTGCAAAGACATACAAGCAGATACTGTGTCGCCCTTTTAAAAAAACCGTTTATCACTCATAATAGTAGTCTGACCGGCATTACATTTTCAGACTGTTGACCTAGAAATATGCATATACTATCTGGAATCAACATATCACTAAATGTAAAACGACCATATCTTACAGACTATTAAAGGCACGACTGTTAAGTTTAGTTCAATTACTACTTAGTAGGGACATAAATACACACGGGACATAATTACACACGTTTTATGCTGTAATAAAAAGTACTGAATGTTTTTGGACCAAATATTTCTTAATATATTTATTAATGTATATTGTATCCAAAAAGAAACTACTTATTCGAAATGGAAAATTGGCCACAGCTCGAACCAAAGCAGTCTAAAGAAATCAAATGTTGGGGTATCTTTTGTGACAAACCGTGTCCTCTAAAAACGTCCACAATTTGTAATCCAATGGGTTCAAATCTGGACTGCCTGAGGGCCATTCTTCAGAGGAAATGAACGCTGGCAAATTGTTTCGAATCCAGGCCTGGGACGTTTTAGCCTTATGGGCCGGCGCAGAGTCCTGCTGGAAAGTCTATGGCTGGTTTTGGAACAGGGAATTGTTAAGAGGCTTCACAACAGCTTCCAAAACGGTTTCGTGGTAAACTGTGGCCGATGTTTTGACTCCTTGTTCGCAGAAATGCAGGTCAGTGACTCCATCGTAAGAGACACCCCACCAAACCATGACTGAAGCTGGGTGATGACCCTTATCCACCCTAGGGATCAGTTCGATGCTTCCTTAGATGACCGCGCATACACTCTATCATTTTGTTTGTTAAATTTTTCCTGACCGGTAAAAATCTTTTTCATTGGTGAACGAAATTTGACATGCGGTGTTCGAACAGAGCATAGTAGTAGTGGTCTTTTACATCTCCAGTTTCCTCAAACAGTTTTATGCATCGGTAGACGAACATGCGGCTAATCCCTAGCGCCAGCAGGGTTTTGAAAATATCGATTTTTTCATATCTCACTTGAAAAGCGCTATTACATCGATACGGCTCTCATTATCTGACCACTCCATGATGAAAGTTGAAACAATTTTAAAATCCCAGACTAACGCTATTGAGGTTATCTTATAAACCCCGTATGACATTAACGGGGTATGTTAAGTTCTACTATTGAAATGGGTGTGTTTAATGTTGTAATAGTATTTATGTCCCTACTAAGTACTTATACTGATATGATTTGATATATATTTTTTCAAAAATAGCCACTCACTTTTTCAAAGAAACCGCTATCGCGGCCATAAGCCTGATCACTAAGTGTTGTCTGGCGCCATCTGGCATTTTCATTGGAAAGTTTGACATTTTTAGCATAAACGTATTCAGAAAGTTTGGACGAACGACCATCATTTGTGTTGTTTACAGTGACTTGAAAAAATCAATTTGGCAAAAAATGGAATTGACTCGTGAACATTTTCGTGCGATCATTTTTCACAACCTTCGACGCGGATTATCACGACAAGAGTAAATCGATGTACTTAAGTCTTTGTATGGCGATGAAGCACCATCCTTTAGCACTGTGAAAAACTGGTTTAATGAATTCATTCGTAGCCGACGCTCGCTTAAAGGCGAAGGTCGTCCAAAAACGGCCGTTGTGCCAGAGAACATTGATGCCATGCGTGAACTGGTATGCAAGACCTTCATGTGACATACCGTAAGATAGAGGCATCCTTGGGCATTTCTTCCTCCAGCATACATTCGATATTGCATGAACACCTGGCCGTAAATAAGGTTTGTTCTCGTCGAATCCCGCACAATTTGACAATCGCTCAAAAAAGGCTCGTGTCTCATTGGTGAAAGGCAATTTTGAAAAAATACGATCAAAGTCTTTTGTAAAATCGTCACAGGTGACAAATCATGGATCTATGCGTAGGGCGTACAGTTCTGAGTGGTACACCACAATTTGTTTGCCTGATAAATTCGGAAAAATTCGATAAACGAACAAGAGAAGACGAATCATTGTGCACCATGACAATGAGTGCTCTCCCTCATCGGCTCAAACCAGCGCCTTTTTGACCGGCCTAAACGTCGAATTGATGGGTAATTCGCCATACAGCCCTGACTTGGCACCCAATGACTTCTTTTTATTCCCGCACATTAAAAAAAATCGTGGTCAACGATATTCGTCGACAGAAGTTGCTGTTGAAGCGTTCCAAAACCATTTTTTGGAGGTGTCTTAATCGGAGTGGAAAAAGTGCTTCGACAATTGGTTTGAGCGCATGCAAAAGTGTATAAATCATGCTGGGGTATACTTGAAAAACAATAAAACCATTTTTGATGGTGAATATGCGCATTTTTATTATTAGGCCAGAAATATATATAGCAGCCCCCGTACATATAAATGCACATGCTATTTACATTCAAATTGGAAAAAAGGATTATCACGGATTATTAGAGGCAGGATGGTAAGGTACATATACAGGGTTGAGCGCGGGTCTTTGCTTATTTGGGAAAGAAAGAAAAAAAATTATGAAACTTAGAAACATTTATTCTATATTTTAATTATATTGAATGGTAAAGGAATTTTTAAATTGCATGGCTTAAAATAGTATATGTGGCAAATATAGACCTTCGTTATCCACACACTACTGCATACGTCTTCTGAACTTTTCATGAACTCTAACAAGCATGTCGACTGGTATTCTGCCAATTTCAGCCTCAATTTGTTAATTAGATATTCCAAGATATTAAGACGGTTGCTATACACCTTCGACTTCAGGGAACCCCAAAGGAAAAATCGCATGGGGCTAAGTCTGGTAAGCGTGCCGACCAATTAACATCACTCTTCAAAGAGATAAGCCGTCCAGGAGACATTTGTCTTAAACAATTCATGGTAACCCTTGCTGTGTGTGCAGTTTTGCCATCCCGTTGAAATCATGTAGCCTTTAATTGTCATGCCTCAAGAGCCGGCTGAAAAACAACCCCGTATCATAGTCAAATAGTAAGGGCCAATGATGCCTACTCGTGATATGGCGCACCACACAGTGACGCGGTGTGAATACATAGGGGTCTGGTGAAGTTCTCTGGGGTTTCTTTCAACAGGAACAAGTCCGCGTGGTGGGACCGCAAATCGTAATCGAAAAGCACGCTTTAATGCAATGATCGAGTGCGCATTCGAAAAAACGCTTCAACACAAAATGACCTCTCCTCACGTGTATAATGCATGATGGCAACTGAAAGGCAGGCTAATACAAAACTCCCGTAAGCCACTATACGCCACTTACGAGGGCGACCGCAAAAGTAACTGGCCTAACATAAAAAGAACCGTTTTTTTGGAATACTTATTATTTATTTTTCAACATAATCTCCTTCCAACTCAATACATTTCATCAAACGTTTTTTAAGTTTTTTTAATGCCATCCGAAAAATAGGATTTTTCAAGACCTTTAAAATATGCCCCAGTTTTAGCAATAACCTCGCTAACGAATATTTTTTGCCACCGAGAATTTTGTTTAAATTTGGAAACAAGAAATGATCAGAAGGAGCTAACTCTGCACTATATGGTGGATGCAGAGCAGTTTCAAATCGTAATTCGGCCAGTTTTTGTTGAGTTAAAAATGCAGTGTGTGAAGGAGCATTATCATGATGAAAAAGAACTTTTTTTTTAAATTCGGTCGTTTTATCTTGATTTCTTCACTTAACCGATCCAATAATGCACGATAATATTCACTATTTATAGTTTTTCCTTCCTCAAGATAATCAATTAATATTATACCCCTTGTATTCCAAAATACTGTGGCCATTACTTTTCCTGCTGACTTAACAGTTTTCGCCTTCTTGGGACCACTTTTACCAGCTTCTATCCATTGTTTTGACTGTTCTTTGCACAGTTATGAATCGGCACAAGAACTCTATTGGATTACGCTGATAAATAGCTAAAAGCTCCTCGGAATTGGTCCTACGGACGGTTTTTTGGGGCAAAGTCAACAAACGCGGCAGCGTTCTTGCGGATAGCTTTTTCATGTGGAGTTCATCATGTAAAATACTCCGAACTTGTTTCTCGCATATTTTAACATTATCAGCAAGTTCTCTGAGCTTTATTCGTCTATCTTTAGCCACTTCATTAAATATTTTTCTAATGTTTTCAATAGTAGTAGCAGTTTTCGGTCTTCCAGAGCGTTGTTCATCTTCCGTACTTGAACGACCCATTTTAAATTGTTGAACCCAGGATTTCACGGTGGAGTATGATGGTGCATTATCACCATGAACAGAATCCAATTCATCTTTGATTAATTCTGGCGTATAACCTTTCATATAAAAATGTTTAATAACCGCACGAAACTCTATATTTTCCATTTTTCAAAAATTATAAAACTTGTTTACTTCAATCACCTGTAGCAAAGAAAATAATCATTAAATATTTCGGAAATTTTGACAGATGGCTTATAAAAGATTGCTTTTAAAAAACAAAACAAAAAAGTTGCTAGTAAAACAGAAAATGTGCGGTCGCCCTCGTATACTATCCACTCTCTTCGACCAACAGTGCCGCCACAGCCTGCAGTGCAAAAAAGAAAGCTATAGAGCTCCACCTTGTACTACTGATATTATGCAAAATACTATTTTGGAAAAATTAATACCTTAACCCTTTACTATCTGCCTATAGATCGGCTCGTACGATTTTAATGAAATTTGGAAATTTATGTTCAAAAGACCATACAAGTTGCAAGAAAACAAAAAACTTCAATTTTTACCAGAGATATGATATGGGTATTTAAATGCCCATGTAAGGTGTTTGTTTGAAGTACAAGGTGGATTTGCATCCCGCTACTTGCTACTTATCACAACGGTGTTGCACCAGATCAGAAGATAACTGCTAAGGCTAAGTGATTTATTTCTTTTAAGTACGTGACGTATCACTGCCTGATTTTTTTCATTACATAGTAGTCTTTAGCTATACGGTAAAATAAGAAATTTTTAATTTGTACCATTTTCCTATGTTTGACAGCACTTTTCCGGAGCATTTTCCGAAAAAAAATCTTCGATTTTTGCCTGCTAAAAACAAAAGATAAAAAAAAATTCTGCTAAATGCTTTAATTTAGACTAATCTTTCCTCTATTATATAAAAAATACCTCGATATCGTTCACCTGGCCCACGTTAAAACTATTTATGTATCAACACGTTCTTTGATATTTAAGTACCCATTAGGCAGGAATGGGTTAAAAAAGACGTACCTTTAAAGCTATGAAAGTTACCACAGCTACGAACGAATATTTATATCTTTGAGGTAAGTTTTTAGAGCGTCCTAAATATCGTTATCCCAATAATGCATTTATTACTTGCCCTACTTTCACTAATCAATAAGGACGCAGTAGCGGGAAAGCATTTATGACATCGTGTTCCTAAAATTTCCAAATTTTTGGTGAATGACTGTTTTTTATTCGCCAAATAATTTTTTTTTTCTAAAAACAACCACATTTGACCGGTCTAGAGCACTTGAATTAACTGTCTGTATTGGGTATACTAAAATAAATCACTGGCATTCATGAGTTCAGATAAAAAAATAAATTTATTATAAGAGCATAAAATTATAAGAAGAAAGTAAAAGGACACATACAAAACACATCAAGCCTAATACAAAAGAAAACACATCAGGACCACAACAGGCCTACAGCAGGTGAAGCAATGGCAAACAAAGAATCTTTAAAGTTCAAGGACATTATGTACGTGAACGTGTCCACATGAGGGTATGAATTTAGCGTGTCCTAAGCAACCCACTTTGATAAAAATATTATTATTATGGAAACTGTAGAAAGCACAACTGTTCGGAAATATCAGTTCATTAACATTTCTTCTTAATAAAATATCACACAACAACGATGGTATCGTTAGCAACATCGTACGAGGGTAAATCAACAATTCTGTAACTTTGTGAATTTTCTTGGTAGTTAGTTAGAAATTAACAAGGTTTTTAGCAATTAACATATGTAACGCGCAAAAAAGAAAGGGACCTAAGGTTAAAAACCAGTTTTGTTCAGGAGAGCCATTTTAAAGATAAGTTTCCTTTCTATTTGCGCTTAGAATCGTCGACTTTACTTTCATAAAACGCGCATATCTCTGGGGGGAACACTTTTGGGGCATGGGATCGGTCTCACTCGATGCTCAGATGTTGTCCACATCAAAAAAAGAAAATAAATGAAAATTGATTTTTTTACCCTTAGTTCCCTTTCTCTATGCGCTGTCACGTATGTTAGTAGAGGGAAAGTTAAGGTGTTATTCAGAAGTTTGTATTTAAAATTTATTTAAACCGAAAAAAACACATCCCAACCTTAGTGCCTTGTCTCCATTCTGATAGGCCTAAAAGGAATGATTAGGAGTCGGAAAGCCAAGCCATGGCATGTGCCTCAGAAATGTCATCGCCATAGTTCTAGATCCAAATGAAACAAATATCTGTGGAAAAAAACTAGAGAGGGCGACCGCAAAACTAACTGGCCTGGCACATTTTCTGTTTTACTAGCAACTTTTTGTTTTTGGTTTTTAAAGCAATCTTTTATAAGCCATCTGTCAAAATTTCCGAAATATTTAATGATTATTTTCTTTGTTACAGGTGATTGAAGTAAACAAGTTTTATAATTTTTGAAAAATGGAAAATAAAGAGTTTCGTGCGGTAATTAAACACTTTTATATGAAAGGTTATACGCCACAGTTAATGAAAGATGAATTGGATTCTGTTCATGGTGATAATGCACCATCATACAACACCGTGAAATCCTGGGTTCAACAATTTAAAATGGGTCGTTCAAGTACGGAAGATGAACAACGCTCTGGAAGACCGAAAACTGCTACTACTATTGAAAACATTAGAAAAATATTTAATGAAGTGACTAAAGATAGACGAATAAAGCTCAGAGAACTTGCTGATATTGTTAAAATACACGAAAAACAAGTTTGGATTATTTTACATGATGAACTCCACATGAAAAAGGTATCCGCGAAAAAGGGGCCGCGTTTGTTGACTTTGCCCCAAGAAATCGTCCAATTCCGAGGAGCTTTTAGCGATTTATCAGCGTAATCCAATAGAGTTCTTGCGCCGATTCATAACTGTTGATGAAACATGGATCCATCACTACATCCCAGAATGCAAAGAAGAGTCAAAACAATGGATAGAAGCTGGTAAAAGTGGTCCCAAGAAGGCGAAAACTGTTAAGTCAGCAGGAAAAGTAATGGCCACAGTATTTTGGGATGCAATGGGTATAATATTTATTGATTATCTTGAGAAAGGAAAAACTATAAATAGTGAATATTATTGTGCATTATTTGATCGGTTGAGAGAAGAAATCAAGATAAAACGACCGCATTTAAAAAAAAAAAGTTATTTTTCATCAAGATAATGCTCCTTCACACACTGCATTTTTAACTCAACAAAAACTGGCCGAATTACGATTTGAAATTGCTCCGCATCCACCGTATAGTCCAGATTTAGCTCCTTCCGATTAATTCTGGTTTCCAAATTTAAAAAAAAAATTCTCGGTGGCAAAAAATTTTCGTCCAATAGCGAGGTTATTGCTGAAACTGGGGCATATTTTGAAGGTCTGGAAAAATCTTATTTTTCGGATGGAATTAAAAAACTTGAAAAACATTTGATGAAGTGTATTGAGTTGGAAGGAGATTATGTTGAAAAATAAATAATAATAATTCCAAAAAAACGGTTATTTTTATGTTAGGCGAGTTACTTTTGCGGTCGCCCTTACATTGCCTTAAGGAAATTATTTTGTGAAAATTATTTTTTTTTTGTCAAAACTAAAAAAATTTCGTTTTCATTGATATTATGATCCGCCCTCGTTAGGCCATTTCAAGCTCTGACAACATGTGGTGTGTGTTTTATGCTATTGGCTTTCTTATATTGATTTTCGTTCTTTCCTTCTATTCTCCTATTATCTATACCACCTTTCCTCCTTGTTTTCCTATATCCATGTTTTTTTCGGTATTGTGATACTCTCCAATATCTGCAATTTACTTTTGGTTAATTTTATGCCATACAAAAAATAACAATTTGCCATTGTTAAAAGGCATTATAAGACGCACTTAAGCTCAGAGGGAGAATATCGCCACCCATAAACCGCAAGTAAACAAACAACAACTACAAGGAGTCGCACAGTGGATTATCACGAAATGGAATATTTTAAAATCCATCGGAATCATTCCATCTTTTTTAAGCATTGGGGGCCTTATTTTAAATAAGAAACTCCGTTGGGAGATTATGGATGTACACCATGGTAACCTTTCGAAACTAAATAATGATGTTAGAAATAAATTAGATGATCTGGCGTTAGTCTCTTCATGGGGATACATCTGAGCAATAGCGTTAGAAAATACTCAAAAAGAACACTTATTTGGGGTAACTACAGTATCTTTAAGTAAAGATTTTCCCCCTGGGCCGGATTTGCCCATTTACACTCCCAAACTAAAAGGTGATCCATCTAGAAGTATTTTTTCAGAACAAAAAAAAAATATAAAAATTCAAATCAAGTGTGGAATCTTTATTGGTAATTTGAAAGGACATTTTATAGCATTTATTTTTGGAAAATAATTACCTACAAATGTTGGCAACTGTATTATGGAAATGAGAAACGGGAAGATCCACTGTTTTCGACCAAAATTTTGATTAGTGAAGGAGCCCATTTCTGGCTCAACGGCAAATTCAATAAACAAAATTGCCGCATTTGAGCTGAAGTGTAACAAGAAGAGGTTCAAGAAGTGCCATTATACTCACAGAAAACCATGGTTTGGCGCGGTTTATAGCCTGGTGGAATCATCGGTGCATATTTTTTCAAAAATTATGATGGCCGGAATATAACCGTGAATGGTGCTCGCTATCGCTCCATGATATCGATCTTTATGCTACCTGAAATTGAAGCCCGTAATCTTCACGACACTTGGTTTCAACAGTACGGTGTCATTTACCATACAGCTGCTCAAACAATGGATCTATTGCGAGGTCATTTCGAAAAGCGGCTAATTTCACGTTTGGGACCGTCGAGTTGGCCGCCTAGATCGTGGGATAGCACACCTTCAGACTTTTTTCTTTGGGGTTACGTAAAACGCAAAGTCAATGCTGACTAACCAGCTACGATTCAGGTTTTGGAAGCCAACATTACGCATGTCATTAAAGCCATACCGGTCGAGATGCTCGAACGAGTCGTCCAAGATTGGACCCTCAGAATGGAGACCCTGATGCGTACTTGCGGTCAACATTTGAAGGAAATTATAATCAAAAAATAAATGCCATAAAATGTCCTTTCAAATTACCAATAAAGATTCCACAGTTGATTTGAATTTTTATATATTTTTTTTTTATTTTGAAAAAATACCTGTAGATGGATCACCCTATATAAGCAATCATCGTGAACATTTTAAGGTTCTTGCCTTATGCATGGCCATGGCTAGATCATCTAAATATTTTACGACAATATATGTACTTAATAGGGTCTTTGATTACTATTTTGGACTGTTTCGAATTGAATGGAAAAATAAATTATCCATCATTCGGTAGAGTGTTCGTTTTGAGTTTGATATTGGTTGCACTAAATTTGTTGAAATAGGTCTAAAGAGACATATTTTTTTGAGTCTACATGAATGCACTATGCTTATTTTTGAGCTAGATGAATTTAAAATGTTGTCTGTGGAGCAGCAGAACGTTCAACCAGAAAGGACGTTTTATGGCTGCTATAATAAAGCTTTGACTTGTTTAGTAACTTTTTGGCAGATTTGGGTTTATTCCGCTTGTAATTTACTTTATTTTTTTTTTTTTGATCGAAGATCGAATGTTGAATGTGGCTTGTAGAAAAAATAAAGGTAAGGTTTTCCTTCGAAAAGGGACCATTTAAAAACATACTAAAGGGTGGTCCAACCATAATGCACGTTGTTTCTTTTGAGTCACACTATACCGTCCTTTTTTCAGCTTGATATCACATTTCTTTGTTTCAGGGTTTGACGAATTCAACAATGGAGAGGTGCATAATTGAACAGCGTGTTAAGATTGTTCGATCCTATTAAGAAAATGGGCGTTTAAATCAATACGCATTTAGTGCACTTCGTCGACCAAATTTTTCCGCAGTAAAGCTTAATTGCCACATTTGAGGATATGAGAATCCACGAGTGATTGTTGAAAAGCCAATACATCCACAAAGATTACCAGTGCAGTTGGGTGCGGCTTATGGGCTGGCGGTGTCATGGGGCCGTACTTCTTAGAAAAAAAAGGTCGACCATCAGTTACCGTGAATGGAGTTCGCTATTGCAAGACTAAAATGCACTTCTTGTAGCCAGAAATTAAGAATATGGACCTGGACAGAAGGTGGTTCCAACAGGATAGTTTCAGTTGCCACACAGCCAACGAAACAATGGTTCTTCTGCACGGAAAGTTCAAGGGCCGTACTGTCTCATGTCGATGCTAATTGTTCGTCACGAGCATGTGATATGACACCGCTGGACTTTTTTCTTTGGGGATATTTAAAAGAAAAAGTGCACGTCAATAAGCCAAGAACAATTCAAGAGCTAAAAGATGAGATGATTCACACATAAGCGATATAGAACTTTCACAATATAACAAAGTCATTAAAAATATGGACCATCGAATCGAGGTATACCACCGAAGCAGTTGGTCGATCCTTCCATCATAATAAAAATATTAATAATAATTGTCTGAAAACTCTTTGTTTTATTTGCCATAAAAATCGTGCGTTTTGGTTAGACCAGTGCTTTTTCATCGATCTGCATACTTAACATGGGGTATCTCCACTATTTTAAGCTGTTTCAGGGTGGCGGATTTAAAATTTTAAATTAGAATTGGCTGTAAAAAAATATGAACTTATAATTTTTTCAAATTTCTAGTTTTATTGGAAAGGTTGAAAATCTTTCATATGCCTACCAAGACTGGGTCGGCAGTGCCTCATCCGATCAGCCCAATTTTCAGTACATTTTCGATTTTTCGAGTCGAATCTTTTCAATGGCTACTTCGATTTCATGTTTCAACGCTTCAATTGGGTCTGACGCTCCCCACAGAAAATAATCCAAAGGACTCAAACCGCAGTTCCGAGGCGGCCAATTGACATTACAAGTTCGGTTAATTATTCGATTTTTAAAAACATTTCCTAAAATATCGATGGTTGCGTCGGCTGTGTGACATGTGGTCTCGCCTTGTTGAAGCTAAATGTCGTTCATGCCATTATCTGGAATTTTTAAATTAAACTTCGTTGAGCATTGCACGGCGGCTCCTTGCTCAATTATAGCAACCGAGATGAAAATGAGCTTTATCTAAAAACACAATTTTTCGGTAAAATTATCTCCTTCCAAACAATCTTCAATCTATTAGGCGAAGCGAAATCGGATCTATTTTTAAAAGCCAAAGTTCAACCTTTCTAATAAAAACAGAAATTTGAAAAAAGTTATCAGTACTTTTTTACGGCTTATTCAAAGTTAAAATTTTAAATGGCCCATCCTATACAAACATTTGCACTATATCATAAAACCCTGCACCAACCCAATATATGTTTGCCTTTGGTAAAAACTGTGGTAGCGGACCACAATGGTCCGGACCCCATTGCTGTAAAACCGGTTCATTTAATAATGGGCTTATGCGCATTAAGTAAACAATGGAATTCCCTCACAAATCGAAAAATATTTTTTTTTAATATCTGGTTTTCATTGGATTTTCTTTACATCCAGTAGTGTAGGTTAGAGAATAGTCTTTGTAACTACACGCAGAAAAAAAGTATGGTTGTGATGACAATATACGAAGAGGATAATACTATTGTTGGGTACATGGGTGTGCTACAACAATATTATGGTCCTCACAACAATAGTATGATTCAAATACAACCATACTATGATCCTCACAACAATAGTATAATTCACACATAGCCATACTATGATCCCCACAACCATAGTATGATTCACACTCAACCATACTATGATATCCACAACCATAGTATGATCCTAACAACCATAGTATGTTTCATATACAACCATAGTATGGTCCTCACAACCATTGTATGATTCACACGCAACCATGTTATGATCCATACAACCATAGTATGATCACACACAATTAAACTATGATCCCCAATATTATTTAATAGAATTTGTTTGAGTTGTCGACAATAGATTCTATCCCCAATATTATTTATTAAAATTAGTTTAAGTTGTCAACAATAGATTTGAATTATGAAAATTATTCAAAAATACATTAAATTCAAAAAAATAGGAGTGATTTATTTCACAGTAGAAAAAACAAGCTTAATAAACGTAAGCGTTTTTATTAAAAATGTTTTAGATAAACAAAGCCAAAGCAGTTTGTATAAAAAAATTTTAATTTCGATAAAAAAAGTACTATTATTACATTAGATCCGTACCAATAACATTTGTTCTAAAAAGCATATTTAAATGAAGAAAAATTACAAGCATACAGTATGATTGCCGTAATCATATCATTGTTAACATAAAACGCAAAACACAATACTTTTGTCGCACTAACCACATTTATATTGTTGCTATAACCATATTTTAATTTTTAAATTTGGCAATAATACTATTGTTACATTTCAACAATATTAATATTGCAGCAATTATACTATTGTCAAAAATAAATTCAATTAACAATGCTATGGTTGCGAAGAACATACTTTTGTTGTGGAGAACATATTATTATTGCCGTGACCATGTAGTAACCATGTTTTTTCTCTGCGTGTAGATTTGCGATTTAGCAGTGATTGTAGCTTAATCCCATTGATAAGACATTTATAACTTCTTCATAGCAGATCCACTGTGCCAGCAGACAGGAGAAATGTGAAAGTTATTTTTCCCTCGTCGCTTTAATGTTCAGCAAATGTGAAAGTTACTTTTGCCTCGTCGCTTCTTTCCTTTTCTATTTTTCCGATAACGATTTCGCATAATGTTGTGCTATATCTGAGTCTGTGTGGATTTGTAGGGTACTTAAACATAAGAGCATAATAACTTTAGCATATACGAGTATTAAGGTACATACAATCACACACATTTCTGATGGACATCGTTGCGAATAAATACACACTCATAGATTAATACGTCTGAGGAGGGCTGAAATATATACAGCGAAAAAGTTAGTCGTTTTTTCAAGATATTTTATGATACAATAACAATTTTAATGTTTAGCAAATACTACGTGTGTTTTGTCATTCTTAGCTGCTGTCATGCCGTGGTTATGGTCTCTGTCATTATAAGGATCATTAACCGCATTAAAGGTCAATATGTTACGCTAATAAGGACACGTATGAAGGATGTGTGATGAGCGACTGCAAATGACTTGTTTTTAATGAATGTCCTCCAATAGACCAGCGGGGGCGTTACTGAGGGTGGACGTTTTAATAAAATAGCTTAAATATATTTAGTGGGTATTATTTTTCTTGTCTTATGAAGCAAATTAAATTGTGATGGTACCAATGGACAGTACAAGGTTAGAACTTGTATTTTAGTGTCTGAAGGTCACACTGCGTATGAGTGATAATAAGCTCCAAAGCACTTAATCTGCATTCTTGTGTGTTTCAAATCACGGATTTTAGCTACAAGAAAAAAACAATATTTTAATAAAGGTAAACCATAACCTAGTATTTTTTTTAGTTTGCACTTATCTGTTGCAATGGTGCTACTTTGGCAGTTGTTTTATTAAGTGTTCATTGACAATAATACATCATAAAGCGTCCTTTTCAATCTTGTTAAAATATTGCGTAAGCGTTTTCATTAAAAATATTTCAGTTAACCAAAGCCAAAGCAGTTTCTTTGAAAAATTTGAATTTCCATGTAAAAAATATTATTATTGCATTAGATCCGTTACAAGAACATTGTTGTAAAATGCATTTTCAAATGAAGAAGATTTTCAATCATACAGTATGATTGGCGTAATCGAATTATTGTCAATATAAAACCCAAAAAGCTGTACTTTTGTCACACCAACCATATTAATATTATTGCTACAACCATGTTTTCATTTTTAAATTCAATCAGTAATATAGGGTGATCCATCTAGAGGTATTTTTACAGAACAAAAAAAATATAAAAATTCAAATCAAGTGTGGAATCTTTATTGGTAATTTGAAAGGACATTTTATGGCATTTATTTTTTGAATATAATTTCCTTCAAATGTTGGCCGCAACTACGCCTCAGGGTTTCCACTCTGAGGGTTCAATTTTGGATGACTCGTTCGAGCATTTCGCCCGGTATGGCTTTAAAGGCAGGCGTAATGTTGGCTTCCAAACCCTCAATCGTAGCTGGTTTGTCAGCATAGACTTTGGACTTTACGTAGCCCCAACGAAAAATGTCTAAAGGTGTGATATCACTCGATCTAGGCTGCCAACTCATCTGTCCCAATCGTGAAATTAGCTGCTTTTCGAAATGACCTCTCAATAGATCCATTGATTGAGCAGCTGTATGACAATTGACACCGTCCTGTTGAAACCAAGTTTCGTCAGGATGACGGGCTTCAATTTCAGGTAGCATCAAGATCGATATCATGGCGCAATAGCGAGAACCATTCGCGGCTACGTTTCAGCCATCATTATTTTTGAAAAAATATGCACCGATGATTCCACCAGCTTATAAACCGCATCAAACCGTGGTTTTCTCTGGGTATAATGGCACCTCTTGAAACTCTACTTGTTGCTCATCAGCCAAAATGCGGCAATTTCGTTTATTTACTTTGCCGTTTAGCCGGAAATGGGCCTCATCACTGAACAAAATTTTGGTCGAAAACAACGGATGTTCCCGTTTCTCACCGAAAGCTCATTTCCATTATACAGTTGCCAACATTTGAAGGAAATTATTTTCAAAAAATAAATGCCATAAAATGTCCCTTCAAATTGCTAATAAAAATTCCACACTTGATTTGAATTTTTATATTTTTTTTCTGAGAAAATACTTCTAGGTAGTCCCCCTATAGTTTGCGCTTATCTGTTGCAATCGTGGGTAATGGTGATACTTCGGCAGTTTTCCTATGTAAGTGCTCTTCGCCATAAACACGTCATAACGCAATCTTTTCAATCTGGTTTCGAAAAGCAGCTATTTTCACGTTTTGGACAGGTGAGTTGGCCGCCTAGATCGAGTGATATCACACCATTGACATTTTTCTATGGGGGTTACTTAAAGTCCAAATTCTATGCTAACAAACCAGCTATGATTCAGCTCTTGGAAACCAACATTACGCTTGTCATTAAGGCCATACCAGTCGAAATTCTAGAACGGGGTACCCAAAGTTGGACCCTCAGAATGGAAACAGTGGCGTAGTTGTGGCAAAAATTTGAAGGAAATTATATTAAAAAAAATTCCATAAATGTCCATTCAAATTACCAATACAGATGCCACACTTTATTTGGATTTTTTTTTGTTCTAAAAAAATCCCTCTAGATGGATCACCCTAAACTATTGTTACATTTCAACAATAATAATATTGCGGCAATCATACTATTATTAAATTCAATAAGCAATACTATGGTTGCGACGAACATACTGTTATTGCGGAGAACATATTAATATTGCAGGACCATATATAGGGTGATCCATCTAGAGGTATTTTTTTCCATAAGGGTTTTTTTCAGAGTTTTCGCTTGAGTTACGTTAAACTTTATTTTTTTTCCCCTTTTAAGTATTGTTTGCCGCAACAATGTCTCCAAATTGTGAAACTGAATTATGAATATGAGAAACGAGAAGATCCGCTGTTTTCGAACAACGGTTTACTCAGTGATGAGGCCCCTTTCTGGTTCAACAGCAATATCAATAACTAATAAAATATCCGCATTTGGGCTGAAGAGCAACCAGAAGAGGTTCAAGAGTTGTCAATATACCCAGAGAAAATCATGGTTTGGTGCAATTAATGGGCTGGTGGAATCATCGGTCCATATTTTTTTAAAAATGATGATGGCCGGAACGTAAGTAACCGTGAATGGTGATCGCTATCGCGCCTTGATATCAATCTTTATGCTACCTGAAACTGAAGCCCGTAATCTTGACGGTATTTGGTTTAAACAGAACGGTGCCAATTGCCATATAGCTGCTCAAACAATGGATTTATTGAGAGGTCATTTCAAAGAGCAGCTAACCAGTGAGTTAGCTGCATTTGACCAGTGAGTTGGCCGCCTAGATTGTGTGATATCACGAGTTTAGACTTTTTCTTTGGGGCCACGTAAAGTCCAAAGTCAACCCTGACAAACCAGCTATGATTCAGGTTTCGAGGACAACATAACGCCTGTCATGAACGCCATACCGGTCGAAATGCTCGAACGAGTCATCCAAAATTGGACCTTCCGAATGGACATGCTGAGCCTAAGTCGCGGTTAACATTTGAAGGAACTTATATTTAAAAAATAAATGGCATAAAATGTCCTTTCGAATGAACAACAAAGATTCCACATGTGATTTGAATTTTGGTTTTTTTTTGTTTTTTTTTTTAAAAAATACCTCTAGACTGATCTCCCGATAGTAACCATATTTTTTTTTAAGTGTAGTATTATAATACTACACTAATACTACTAATTAGTTTAACATATCTACATATCCGCCGCCAGTTGTCCTCGCTTTTAATAATTGCGCCGATATTAAAGAATTATGCGGTCCAATCTCTTTGCCAATATCTCGCTCCCGTAGCGCCATGTCGTGTCGAGAAGGGAACTAAGTCAGATGATCGGGTTGCTGTTTAATGTCATCTACCTAACCAGACTAAACTAGCTCGCTGACAAGCGGAGACTATTGCAATTAAATCGCACTGACGATACATTATTATAAGCTGGGAAAACAATACCTGGTGTAAGCTGATACTACTTAAATTGTTTTTGTTTGAACCAAAAAACTCTTCCCTGACAAAAAAGCAGACGAATGTAGTGATAGACATGTCGAACATAGTGAAGAGGTTACCGCCTCTGGGCGAAAAGTTTCTGCTTCGGGCTAATCCAATGCATAGAATCAGCTGTCGTGGGATTTCATATCTTAACATTAAACTATTGGCAGGGAGCATCATTTTTGGAAGAATATCGAGCCGTCAAGTCTTGCAGAAACACCACTTTTCCTCGAAACAACATGTGCATGTCGCTATTTCGTTATTAAACCCAAAACCATCATTTCAAAAGAATTTTTATTTTCAATATTGTTGGCCAGATTCACTTCCAACTAGGACGGCGGTACCCTTCGGTTTCGTAAAACCAATGTCCCCTTCTATTTCCCATGAGCTGCAGAGATCTTAGTATCCATGGGTTCGTGGCCCAATTAAAAAAATAATAGGGTGGCCACCGTCAAAATTTTGTTAAATAAACAGAGACCGCAAAAATGTCGTTGATTTTTAAGCCGACACTGAAAAATTCTACTAATCAGTCAAAGGTCCTTCAAATTATCCTTATGGTATTTAGAAACGAAGTCAATAATTTTTGGCTCAACACATTATCCTGCTTATTCCTTCTTGTTGCTGTCCCCCCGGAGCATTTCTATTTGTCTTCAGTCAACTGTTGGCTGTTATTTACGAGAATATTTTATGGATTCTGTTTACTTCTACCATATCCTACTAAAACATTTCTATTTGTTATTTTCATCTGCCGTCATAGAGAAGCCACTTATTTTCGTTAAGAATTTCCCGCATAGGCAAAGAAAACCAAAGGAAAATTTTGTGCGACTTTTGCTGTTTGAATCAGAATTAGTGAGGGGTGAACATTAGCAACAAGGAGTAGGTCCAACTATAATGCAGATGATGGCCACATTTATATACTCGTATTTGTTCTTAGTCCTTCATACAACAAAGTTCTTGGCTTTAATAAAATATTTTAATATAAATATTTTCAGAACAATTGCCAGCGATTACGTCGTAATGCCGTGATTACGCTCTCTAAACATTGCAACTAATTAAAAAAGTCTTTTAAGGTTTAGCACACCAGACAAACCGAAAATGTTTGGAATGGAAGCAAAATTAAGCCGTTACAGCTTCCATAAATTTTCCTTTTGAGAAGGCAAATATTTCATTAATCAAAATAAATAAAGTTGATTACGACGAAGGGGAATGGTTCGCCGACTTTGGTTGTTGTTAAAATTGTATTCTAAATTATTGTGTCTTTATGGATACGAATATGAGAAAAGAAGAATTAAATTGGAATGGACGCGGACGGACGGTGATGCAAATAATATGAACTTATTATTGCTTCAGGAAAAAGGCCTAACATGCCCATTATTTATGGTGCACTATTTATGCCCGGCACAACTTTGTGGAACAGGATATAATAAGTCTTAAGTGCGGACCAGGTTATTAAGTTGCATAGCATTGGTTTGCAAGTGCTACTATTTTAGTACCAATCGACACAGAATCAAAGCGAAGTAAATTTAACGATGTCTGTTCGTACTTTCAACGCTCCGATTCTGATTAAAATTGGGCAAAATAATGTTTTTTGAACCAACTCTATAAAATTAAAAAAAAATGTTTTAGATTTAAATATTGCTCCCAAATATGTGTTTAACCGATTTTATGACTTTAGATCTGGATTTGGTAATTTTGTTGATATAGTCAGCATATAAACAGTCTCGGGCATATGAATCGGTTTTCTTGATGCATGGACTCTCATATACAAACAATAAAACTTCCTTCAAAGCAGACAATGTAAAACTAATACTATTTGTAAAAGCGATCCGTAATTGACTAAAGGATGACCTAGTCATTTTCCAGAACAACCAAGTATAAATTAAGGGGCGGACTTGGTTGTCCTGGAAAATAGCTGGGTCATTCTTAAGTCATTAACGAATCACTTTTACATCCATTAATATTGACTGTTTAGAGCTGCTTGCACGCTTCATCGATTCCTATTTCTTTCGAAATTAGGAAGGAGCTGCCGTTACGGTAAATAGTGAGCCCTAGCGAGCCAGGCTGACTGAATTTTTGCTTCCAAAAATTAATCAGTCACACATCAATGACATTTAGTTTCCAACAACACGCCACACGTTGGGGGCACGCTACAGTGATTTACTGCAAAACCAATTTGGTAACAACTTTAATTCCAGAAGTTGTCCTATTCACTGGTTCTCTTGTTTGTGAGATTAAACGCAGGATTACTTTTTAAGGTGCTGTGATAAGTCATTGATAGGAAGATGCCGAAAAACCAGCAACTCTTGCATCATTTGAAGCCAATATTTGAGCCACCATTGACAATATAACGCCATATTTGATGGACAAATTAGCCAAAAATTTGACTGATCAATGGACGATGTATTTCGTAGTCGCGGCTTTTATATGCAGGACATCGTATTTAAAAAATATTTATGACATTAAATTATCGACCAGCTTGTAATAAAACGTTATATCGACAATATTTCTTTCTTTTAAAGGTGCTAAGTGTTAACTAATGTAAAATTTTACTTGGTGCATTGACATTTATGTCTTTTCTTTTGGTCAGCATAATTTTCGTTAGCACTAAAGACATCGAAACAGGTAAAGAACAAATGGAAACGTTGTCAGTTTTTACAATCAGAATTAAATAGAACAAATGATATAAACTCACTTAAGAAACCAAACCTTTGTATATTTAATAGTATTATCATTTTAAGTTATCAAGCCCTTCAAAAACACTCTATTCTCGTACATTAGGGGTGACACAGTTTTGTATGGAGATCTGTAATAATACGATTCGGTTAAGCTAAAACCACTAATTTTGTGATTTTCAGTAAAAACGCTAAAGTCGGCCATGGCCTACTTTATTATACCATGCACTTGTTCAGAAAAACCAACTGAATTGGTTCTGAATTTACTAAAATTTAACAACTTCTGTCATATTTGAATTTCTGAGAACATTTTATTGTTTTTGGTAAAATCGGTTGAACTTATATTTGGAAGCTGTATTTTAATTTGAACCAATTTTTTTTTAATTTTAACAGCTACCATCACCGCAAGAGGAAATTACTTGTGCCAAACTTCAAAAAGATTATTTGTAAAGGGTGTTTTTTTTCAGATGTGTGCTATTCAAGAAGAAATAAAACGCATATACAGGGTGGAGCTTGGTAATTTGCTTTTTTGCACTGCAGGCTGTGACGGCACTGAGTAGAAAGTGTTCGTGGCTTATAGTGGCTGACGGGAGATTTGTAGTCGTCTGCCTTTCAGTTGCCATCATGCATTGGACACGTGAGGAGAGGTCATTTTATGTTGAAACGTATTTTTCAAACGCTCACTCGATCATTGCAGTCCAGCGTATTTTTCATTTGCGGTTCGCTGTGCCCCCACGCGGAAGTGTTCCTGGTCGACAATCAATTTTAATTTGGGTCACTTCATTAAAACGGCAGGGAATGTGTCATGTGTACGAAGGGGGGCCTGAGAAAAGGATTACACCACCACAAAACATCGAGAGAGTTAGAGCAGCAGAACTGCAAGCTCCGAAAGCCTCTGATCGGAAGCAAACACTTTCTATTGGTATTTCCAGACAAAGCAATTAGAGGATTACTGATTCTAACAGGATGGTGCCACTGCACACACTGCGAGAGTTACCATGAATTGTTCGAGGCAAATGTTTCCTGGACGGTGTATCTCTTTAAGGAGTGATGTGAACTGGCCGGCACGCTCACCAGTCTTAGCCCCATGCAATTTTTTTCTTTGGGTTACCTGAAGTCTAAGGTGTATATCAACCATTCCAACACCTTGGAAAACCTTGGAAACCTTATACAGGGTGGACCAAAAGTCACGCCTGCGTGTAAAAATTGAATAACTTTTTTGTTTATTATTATTTTTTATTGATTTTTTTTAAATATAATATTATCTTTGTATGACCTACATTTTAATTATGAAAAATAATGTCAGAGAGATGACCGCCATTTTCATCGATGCACAATTGGGCTCTTAAACAGGCGTTTTGCATAACTGCACGCAAGGTTTCAGGCTCTATTGCCCTGATCTCAGCTTCAATGTTGTTCTTTAGCTGCTCTATAGTTTGAGGCTTGTTTACATACACTCGTTCTTTGAGATAACTCCATAGAAAATAATCAGGGGCAGTTAAATCCGGCGAACGTGCTGGCCAATTAAATTCTGAATTTTTTGAGATAATTCGGTCATTAAAAATTTCATTTAAAAGCGTCATTGTAGCACGGGCCGTGTGTGCTGTTGCTCCATCCTACTGAAACCACTTGTTGGCTGCCTTAGGGCGTACAAAATTATTAAGCATAGCGCGATATCTGTCCCCATTCACCGTTACTGTATTACCAACTTCATCCTCGAAGAAGTAGGGCCCTATAACTCTTTCTGATGTCACTCCACACCATACTGTACACTTGAGGGGGTGCAATTGGCGCTGGTGAACAACTCTGGGATTTGCAGTACCCCAAAATCGCATATTTTGTTTATTTACGTATCCATTTAGGTGAAAATGTGCTTCATCACTCATTATTAAATTGTTGAGAAACTCTCTATTTTCTGCGCACAACGCCACGAAGCGTGTTGCCCAACTTAGTCTTTGATGGTAGTCAACTGGTAAAAGATGTTGGGCCAATTGGACCTTGTATGGATGCATACTTAAATGACGTAAAATACGTTGAAGTGATGTTCTAGAGATGCCCAGTTGTCCAGAACGTCTTCGCGTTGAAGTTCCCGAATATTCTGCAACACTGACCCGTACACGATCAATGTTCACTTGATTCTGTATTATTCTTGGTCTTCCTGATCGTGGCAAATCTGACACTGCACCTTGTTGTCGGAACCGTGCAATTAAACGATTAGTTGTGGTTTGGTTAGGTGCATTTCTGGTGTTGAAATAATTTCGATATGCTAAAATTGAGCGCCCATTGGAAAAGTAAAATTCTACTACTTTCGTTCGTTGCTCAGTCGTTAAATTTTGCATGGTGGTGTAACACGAATCGATGAATAAAATCTGAAAAAAAAAAATAAAAAATATTAATAAACAAAAAAGTTATTCAATTTTTACACGCAGGCGTGACTTTTGGTCCACCCTGTATAATATTGAGGTTGAAATTGGCAGAATACCAGTCGTACCATGACTTTTTTTGAATTGAATGTTTTAATTTATTTATTCAAATTTAATTTTAACATTCGATCTCTTAAATTTAAGTATAAAGAATAGGTAATAATGACTATGTTTCATAGCGAAACGCCTGTCAAACTTATAACTTTACAATAAAAGAAAGTTAATTGCATAATTTTTCAGAAGTCATTGATTAAAAAGGCTCAATAGCTTAAAGCGTTTTTCAAATATCTAACTAACTGGCTCCAATCTCTTTCATCACAACCATTTAGAATATCAATTATCACTGCCGGTTTTAATGAGGGCTTTCGAAAACACGCGACTCTATATTCAATGAGAACAGGACATAAACCAAGAAAGTGTTCTATAGATTCTTTCGCATTCATGTTACATAGTGTGCAGTTCTTTTGTTCGTTGGCATAACCAAACCTGTTGCCGTTAAGATTTAATAGATCTACTCTTGCCTTAAAAATCCATGAAATTGTATGTTGGCTTAAGTTGTCAGCGCAATATGATAGACCCTTGGTATGGTCTAGGTGCTTACTTATCCGACTTACACTACTATTCTTTTTTTCCATCCTGTCTTCAAAGATTTTCTGCTTCATTGCTGTTGTAAGATCGTTTCTAAAATTGTGCCATTGATTTTGATCACTGTTTGTATCCGGAAATTGTATATTCATACTTCTTGCTGTACTTTTTAGTTCTTTTACCCAGAATATATCTTTTTGTAAAAGCAAGCGGGTAAGTTGAAACGGCAGCCTTGCTTCAGGGTATTGAAATAAAGTTTTTATGATATAATTTATGTGCAGCTGTAGGGTGTATAAGTAGTTATCTTCGGCAGCAGTTTTCAACATCAAGGCATAGGTGGGCGAGTGATTTGGCAGTTTTAGGATTTTTTTTCATGAAATAATATTGCAGTTTGTCGACTTCTTGGAAATGGCTAGCACCCCATACTTGCGCCGAATATGATTGAATGGCTCTGCATACAGCGAGGAACACTTTCCACTTCATGGATAGACTGATTTCTCCTTTACACAAAAATCTCTTCCATGTCGTATTTATCGCATTCTTGGCTTGAGTTTTTCTTCTTTCGACATGCTTTTTGAATGAAAGTATTGGGGTAAAAACCACACCCAAGTACGTAAATTCATTGGAAATTTTAATACTTGTGCCTTTGAACTTCCACGTTTCCTGTGCGCTTAGTCTTCCGCCATTTCTGAATACAACCATTTCCGATTTACTCATGTTCACTTCAAGGCCCCACAAATCGCAGTACGCCTCCAGATTTGCTATCATCATATGCATAGCGTCTACATCATCTGAAAGTACTACCATATCGTCAGCGTAAAGTAGTAACCTGATGTTTAGGTTTCCTATGTTAAAACCTTCCTTTAAGAATTCATGCCGGTCGTTGATGAAGAGAGCAAATAACAGTGGAGAGAGCAAGCAACCTTGCTTTACTCCGAAGCTTGTTTCAAAATATTCCGACAAGTCCTCCCCTCTCCATACTGCATATTTTGTGTTGCTATATATGCTTTCCACCAGACGCGTAAACTTGTATGATACACCCATTGTAAACAGTTTGTATATGAGTGCCTGTCTCGGAATTTTGTCAAACGCAGCTTTCAAATCCACAAAAAATGCGTAAACTTTTCTTTTTTCAGCTAGCTTTAGACTCACCACGGCAGCAAAGTTGTATATGTTGTCTGTTGTCGAGTATTTTCTTCTAAATCCGGCTTGATATTCTGTAATTTTATTATCTTCAGCGAAATTAAGTAACCTCTCGTTTAGTATTCCCATCATTATCTTGACAATGCAGTTTATAAAGGCTATTCCTCTATAATTTTCTGGTAGACTGAAGCTTCCTTTTTTATGTATGGGGTAGATAATAGTCTTTGTAAAGACATCTTCCAATTTTTCTCCGTTTAGAATTTTGTTGTATCTTCGCACAAGTTGGTTGAAGAAACCTTCTGCAGCATTGATGAAAATCTCATATGGTATTCTATCTTCCCCCGGGGCCTTGTTTACTTTTAGAGTTTGAAACATCGTACCATGCTTGTTGGAGTTTATGAAAACTTCAGAAAACGTATGCAGCAGTGTGTGGATAGCAAAGGTCTACTTTTGCCATATCCACTATTTAAAACAATTTAATTTAAAAATTCCCTTACTGTTCAATATAATTAAAATAAATATAAATTTTTCAAAGGTTCATAATTTTTTATTTCATTCCCAAATAAGCAAAATTCCGCGCTCTAACCTTTAGTTCATCGGTATGGCCAAGAATTTTACTTTATTATAAAGATAAGGGATCATCATTATGTTTTAAAAATGATTTCGGGCAAGTGTGCTCCGCGGCTGGCTCGAATAAATTCCAGCCTAGAGGCCCAATATTCGACCACTTTTTGCAGCATTTGGAGCTGTATGTCAGCAATAACGTGCGAATAGCCTCTTTTCTGCCTTGACAAGCGACTGCAACCCCACAACAAATAGTCCAGCGTTATACGAGGGCGGTTCGGAAAGTTCTTAGCCTATCAATGAAAGAGAATAGTTAGTTTTTCAAAAATATATTTATTTTTCAATATAATCTCCTGAAACTTCAATACACTTAGTCCAACGCTTATCTAGCAATTCCATCCCTTGATTAAAATAGTTTTCCTCAAGGTCTTCAAAATAGTGGTTTACAACTGTAATTGCATCTTCATTTGAGGTAAAACGCTTGCCAGCAAGGAATTTTTTTAGATTTGGGAACAGGTAAAAGTCACTGGGAGCTAAGTCAGGAGAATAAGGTGGGTGGTCAAGCAACTCGCCATTGTTAAAACACTCTTGTGCGCTGGTGCGTTGTCTTGATGAAAAATTATTTTTTTGTGTTGTAAGCCGGGACGTTTTTCTCGAATTTGTACATTTAATTGATCTAAAAGGTTGCAATATTACTCTGAATTTATTGTTTTTCCCTTTTGCAGATAGTCAATCAATAAAATACATTTGAAGTCCCAAAAAACCGTTGCCATAACCTTACCAGCCGATTGAATTGTTTTTGCCTTCTTTGGGGCACTTCCTCCAACTTCAGTCCATTGTTTGCATTGTTATTTTTTCTCTGGAGTGTAGTGGTGGATCCAAGTCTCATCAACAGTTATGAAACGACGCTTAAAATCCATTTTATTTCGCTGAAAACGATCCAAACAAGCTTGAGAAATGTTCATTCTTATGCGTTTTTGGTCGACTGTTAACAAGTCCGGCACCCATCTTGCAGAAAGCTTTTTCATCTGTAGTTCTTCATGCAAAATTAAATGGACTCGATCATTTGAGATGTCCATGATATTAGCTATTTCAGGCACTTTTATTCGTCGATCATTTAATACCATATCATGCACTTTGGCTACAATTTTTGTTGTTGTTGCTGTTTTTGGACGTCCACTACGTGGTTCATCTTCAATACTTGTACGACCACGTTTAAATTCAGCAACCCAATTTTGTACTGTTGCATATAAAGGAGCACTTTCACCTAACACATTCACCATATCATTATGAATTTCTTGTCCCGATAAACCTTTTTTATGTAAATATTTAATGACACCACGCATTTCTAATTTTTCCATTGTAAAAAAATCGCGGATGCGTCTTTTGTCAACACCTGTTTCTATATGAAGGAGTTGCTAGATCGAAACAAAATTTAACATGTGTTCATAGCAGAGATGGAAGTTTCCAAAACACTTAACTTTTTTCTGTTTATAGCGCGCTTTTTGTGCTAGGCTAAGAAGTTTCCGAACCGCCCTCGTAGAATCGCACGATCTGGAAAGCCAAGTCACAGGCCCACGACAGGAGATAATGCGCTCACTAAAAGTATCCTACAACAGTGTGATTGTTTCGTTAGCTATATGGCATGTAGCGCCGTCTTGTTGGAACCAAAGGTCGTCCACATCAACATCCTCCAATTCAGGCACGAAAAAGTCATTAATCATGGCTCCCATGGAATGAAACATAATGGCCGGCTTCATTCTCAAAGAAATATAGACCAATGATTCCCTCTGCCCATAGAGTACCGCCAGCAATGACTTTGGCTTGTGGATTTTTATTATTCCAAATACGACAACCAAAAGTGAGCTTCATCGCTGAACAAAATGTTCTTGTACAAATCAAGATCAGTGGCCATCTCGTTTTGCGCGCATTCACTACGATTTGCAGAAGTTGTTCCGGAGTTAGCCTATTTATTATGAAATGGCAAACCAAGCTAAGCATAAATCAAGTGATAGCTGTCAAAAAGAGCAACTCCGAAAAGGGTGTGGCCAGTTTAAGACGTTAAAAACCCCTTAAGTATGTGGCTTTTTAAGTTGAAAATATAAAATCGGACGGACATGTGTATGGGGGCTTTATCCCAATCTCATTAGATTTTCTTCAGTTTCAATAGAGTTCTACGTACTTATCCCAGAAAATTTACTCGTGCTAAATTTCACAAAGATTTGATGTAAGATGTGCTAAAAACAAATAAAACGGATGAACATATACTCGTAGGTGGAAGCATATCTTAATCTTAACCGATTTTCAATTTCAATACACGCAAAGAAAAGATATGGTTACACTATGGTCACCGCAACAATACTATGTTCTCTACAATCGTCGCAGCCATAGTATTGTTTTTTGAATTTCATTTTGACAATAGTATGATTGCGACAATATTGCTATTGTTGAAATGTAACAATAGTATTATTGCCAAATTTAGAAATGAAAATATGGTTGTAGCAACCATATAAACATGGTTGGTCCAACAACAGTATTGTTGTTTAAAATTTACGTTAAGAATAATTTGATTACGGCAATCATACAGTATGGTTGCGACTATGAACATAACAAAACAGGTTTTATAGAGCATACATGTATGTGTGTGCGTATGTATTTTTGATATACAAAAAAACACATACACACGATACAGTGAATGGTTGTTGTCCATTAAAAAACAATAGCAATCGGAAGGTAGTTCGAGGGATTTTTATTGTGTTTACCTTGTTCGGTGAAATACTCTAAAATCGACTGGTTCTCGTTTATTTAAAATCTGCCTGCACTTAAGTATATAGCCTTCGATCATGGGGTTTAATCACATTCTTTACTTGGTGTCTACGGATGGTGAAGTATCATTCACCCCTGCTGGCAACTAAAAGTATTTTTGACCGTTGGCATATATATTTTTGTTTCTTGAATGAAATGTATAATAAAAACATGGCTTCAAATCTGGCTATGAACTAATAGTAATGCAATTTGAATAACAATAAAAACCAATCCTAATAAATAATTTTGGGGTTCATAGTATGGTTGAGTGTGAATCATTCTATGATTGTGGGGATCAAAGTATGGTTGCGTGTGAATCATACAATGGTTGTGAGGATCACACTATGGTTGTATGAGAAACATACTATTGTTGTGAGGATCATATTATGTTTGTGGGGATCATAGTATGGTTATGTGTGAATCATACTATTGTTGTGAGGATCTTAATATTGTTGTGTCACAACCATATACCCAACAATAGTATTATCCTCTTCGAATATTGTCACCCCAACCATACTTTTTTTCTGCGTGTAGCGTCCGTCCTTGGTTCAAAAAACAACAACAATTGCGACAATTGCGACCTGAAGTTACAAGCTTTTATATTTTATTTTTAGTAGTGACAAACATTTGCCACAAAACTTAATTACTTAGTAGGGACCTAAATACAGCAACAACATTGAACACACCCATTTCAATAGTAGAACTCAACATACCCTGTTAATATCATATGGGTTTTGAAAGCTAACGGGATTTTAAAATTGTTTCAACTTTCATCATGGAGTGGTCAGATAATGAGAACCGTATCGCTGTAATAGCGCTTTTCAAGTGTGAAAAAAGCGTTATTTTCAAAACGCTCCGGCCACAATGGATTACCCGCATGTTCGTCTACCGATGTATAAAACTGGTTGAGGAGACTGAAGATGTAAAAGACCGCCATCGGTCGGGCCGCCCACGCTCTGTTGAAAACCGCATGTCATCAAAGCCGTTAAATCAAGAATTCACAGAAATCCGCTCCGAAAACAGAAAATCATGGCCCGTGAGATGAATATCACGCAAAAGTCCATGAGTTGAATCATTAAAAAAGACTTGGGACTTGGGGCTTTCAAACGACGTACCGGACATTTATTGACTGCAGCTTTAAAAAAAATAGGATTGAAAATCGCATACGTCTTTTAGTGAATGTGCTGACTTGCACAGAAATATTTTGTTCACCGATGAAAAAATTTTTACCGTTCAGGAAAAATTTAACAAGCAAAATGATAAAGTGTATGCGCGGTCATCTAAGGAAGCATCTGAACTGATCCCAAGTGTGGAAAAGGGTCATCACCCAGCTTCAGTAATGGTTTGGTGGGGTGTCTCTTACGATGGGGTCACTGAACTGAATTTCTGCGAACAAGGAGTCAAAACATCGGCCAAAGTTTACCAAGAAACCGCTTTGGAAGCTGTTGTGAAGCCTCTTAACAATTCCCTGTTCCAAAACCAGCCATGGACCTTCCAGCAGGATTCTACGCCGGCCCATACAGCTAAAACGTTCCAGGCCTGGCTTCGAAGCAATTTGCCAGCGTTCATTTCCTCTGAAGAATGGTCCTCAGGTTCGTGCAACTTTTGGCGATTGGCCAGTGCGACTTAAGGTAAAGTGTAAAGGCAAAAGGCAGACATTTCGAATAAGTAGATTCTTTTTGGATACAAAATACATCAATAAATATATTAAAAAATATTTGGTCCAAAAACATTCTGTACTTTTTATTTTACAGCATAAAACGTGTGTAAGAAAGAGTACTCGTATTTATGTCCCTACTAAGTATAATACCCTGTTCCACAGATTTGAGTATGGTATAAAAAGTGGACGTGGATGAGTTATCAGACTATGAGATGTACGGTTTTCCCGTCATGGATAAGGAGGGGAAAATTAATAGTGGTTTGTCTTTATATTCCCATTTTAATACCTTCACAAAATATGGTGGTTTAGCGTATCGAAAACTCGTGCATTATCCCACCATTAAATTGAATTTGGTTTTCGAATAGGACCTTTGATTTCGAATAGGGCCGCCTTTAGTGTGGACAAGTTGACATAATGCAAAATAAAACCAAATTATTTCCTCTGAAAATGTGTGTAATCAAAAGAAATAGGGCAGAACTAGTGACTTAAGAGCCGAAAACAGACTTCTTTTATTAAAATTTCAGGGTGCGCAAAATTAATGCAAAATCCGTATGAGTTCTAGTGTCTTTACATAGGTGACGCGCAAAATAGAAAGGGACCTAAGGTTAAAAACCAGTTTTGTTCAGGAGAGCCATTTTAAAGATTAGGTCCCTTTCTATTTGCGCTTAGAATCGTCGACTTCACTTTCATAAAACGGGAATATCTCTGGGAGGGAACACTTTTGGGGCATGGGATCGGTCTCACTCGATGCTCAGATGTTGTCCACATCAAAAAAAAGGTGAAAAGTTGATGAAAAATTTTCTTCAGGAGATTCATTTTAAAGATTAGGTCCCTTTCTATTTGCGCTTAGAATCGTCGACTTCAATTTCATAAATCGCGCATATCTCTGGGAGGGAACACTTTTGGGGCATGGGGTCGGTCTCACTCGATGCTCAGATGTTGTCCACACCAAAAAAATAAAAAAAAATAAAAATTGATTTTTTACCCTTTGGTCCCTTTCTCTATGCGCTGTCACATATGTACTTTTTTAACCCTTACTTGTTCTTGAGAAATATTATCGATTAGTTTCACAGTTTTTTACGTAATCTGAGTAATGCAGTTTATAACGACTATATATTCGAAAACGTTATCTAGAATCACAAAAGAAAAGCCAGATTGTAATGAGTATATTCTTTCTTATCATTTCTGTCACTTGCCAGGTCCTACTGTCTAATGGCAGCCCCGAACAGCTAATGCATATTATAGAGAAGCGTTTACACTGCAATGAAATCAATCTCTTACTTTTAAAGTTGCAGGCGTTTAAAAGGTGGAGAACGCATCGCTTCTGATGTTCTTCTACAGATTTGAACTCTGGTTAATTTTATGTAATACAGAGGTTTGGTACGTTGTGTCTCTATTTTTTTTTTTTTTTTTTTTTTGAAAATAGGGTTAACAAATTTTTCCTGTTATTGATGTTAGTGGGTTTATTTTATTTAATTCTTTAATTTGCCTCGCAAAACATTTTCAAGAGTTAAATGAGTAATTAGAGTCATAACCAGTGCAACTCTGCTATCGATATGGTTTGAATATTTCGAGTTGAAATAGGGTATCTTTAAATGTTATACATGTTGGTACGTGTACTTTCTGCAAGCATTTGCTTATGGTAGCGACCTTCGTAAATATTTAATCAAATGTGAACGTATTTGAAATTCTCTTTGAACATAAATGTCCGTCTTCACACATGTACACCCACAACCATACCTTAGTCATCCTTAGATTATACTCGGAAGCGCTCACTGATGATGCACACAACTACAGAATGTTGTCCTATATCCTTGAATTCAAACACGGTTGGCGATGACGATGCCAACAATGATGACGTCCCCGGTACTATGTGGGCCGCTTCAACAACAACGTCTAGAATGATGTTTGCAACGCTGGGGACGGAGGAGGTGGCTATATAATGATAATGACTTTGTAGAGGGGAGCCGACAGAATTTACACAAAAGTCGATGTTTGAAAATGTACCCTGTGAGAAAAGACAGATGCACTTGGTATCATTAGAACGTGTGAATTACTCCTATATATTAAGAAAAAACGCCAGGCCAGCGGTAAAAAACTAATTGTTCTCCATTCGAAATTCAAACTGGGTGTAGAAAAAAAAAATTTGGGGATTGGAAAAATCTCTGGTGAATGTAGAAATGCCAAATTTTCCTCTGAGAGTAACACAATTTGGCGCAGACCAATTTTTTCGATTAACGGTGAGCGAACAGAAAATTTTGTTCACCGATGAAGAAATGTTTACCGTTCAGGAAAAATTTAGCAAGCAAAATGATAGAGTGTATTCCCGGTCATCTTAGGAATCATCTGAACTGATCCCAAGGGTGGAAAAGGGTCATCACCCAGCTTCAGTCATGGTTTGGTAGGGTGTCTCTTACGATGGGGTCACTGACATGTATTTCTGCGAACAAGGAGTCAAAACATCGGCCAAAGTTTACCAAGAAACCGTTTTGGAAGCTGTTGAAAAGCCTCTTAACTATTCCCCGTTCGAAAACCAGCCGTGGACTTTCCAGCAGGATTCTGCGCCGGCCCATAAGGTTAAAACGACCCAGGTCTGGCTTCGAAACAATTTGCCAGCCTTCATTTCCTCTGAAGAATGGCCCTCAGGCAGTCCAAATTTGAACCCATTGGATTACAAATTGTGGACGATTTTAGAGGACAAGGTTTGTCACAAAAGATACCCCAACATTGGATCTCTTAAGACTGCTTTGGTTCGAGATGTGGCCAATTTTCCAATGGACGAGTTTCGTGCAGCTATTGACGATTGGCCAGTGCGACTTAAGGCGTGTGTAAAGGCAAAAGGCGGACATTTGGAGTAAGTAGATCCTTTTGGATACAACATACATCAATAAATATATTAAAAAATATTTGGTCCAAAAACATTCAGTACTTTTTATTTTACAGCATAAAACATGTGTAACAGCATTTACGAGTATGCCCCTACCAAGTAATTTAGTACACATCCTGCTGGAAGATTGGACGGAGCTAGTTTAAAAATTCGTGTTTATGGCCAAAATCATGAATCGATCTTTAAAAGTTTTAACAAAGTGTAACCAATGCTTGACATTTAATTGTAAAATGTACACGCAGAGAAAAAACATGGTTACTACATGGTCACGACAATAATAATATGTTCTCCGCAATAAAAGTATGTTCGTCGCAACCATAGCATTGTTTACTGAATTTATTTTTGACAATAGTATAATTACTGCATGATTATAATTTTTCTTCATTTAGATATGCTTTCAAGAAGAAATGTTATTGGTACGGATCTTATGCAATAATGGTACTTTTTTTTCGACAAGCTGCTTTGGTTTTATTGAACTGAACTATTTTTAATAAAAACGCTTACGTTTATTTCAACTTATTTTTTCTACTGTGGAATAAATCGCTCGTATTATTTTGAATTTAATGTATTTTTAAATAATTTTGATAATTTATATCTATAGTTGACAACTTCAACAAATTCTAATAAATTAAAATGGGGTTGTAGGGATCATAACATGGTTGCGTGTGAATCATACTATGGTTGTGAGGATCATACTATGGTTGTATATGCAAGACACTATGGTTGTGAGGATCATACTATTGTTGTGGAGATCATAGTATTGTTGAGTGTGGACCATACTATGGTTGTGGTGATCACAGTGTTGTTATGTGTAAATCATACTATTGTTGTGACCATACTTTTTTTCTGCGTGTACAATTGAATAACGTTTGCAAATCGTGGTGAATGGGCCCAAAACGATTCAGATTTTTTCAACAAAATTTTGTTTAGCGTTGAATGGGATTTATTTTTAGTTAAATGAGAATGTTATTAAGCAAAATAGTAGCATTTGGAGTAATAAAAATCCACAAGCCATTGTTGAGACGCCGTTACATCCTCAAAAAACACTGTTTGGTGTGCTCTATGAGCAGACGAATAAGGTGGTACATATTTTTTTCAAAAATAAAGCCGGCAATAATGTTACAGCTATAGGGCCATGACTAATGACTTTTTTGTACCTGAATTGGAGGATGGTGATGTGAACGACCTTTGGTTCCAACAAGACGGCGCTACATGCCATAAAGGCAACGCAACAATGAATTTATTGAAGGAAATTTTTGGTGAGGGCATTATCTCGCGTCGTTCCCTCCAAGATCGTGCTATTTAACACCGCTTGACTAACGTCGCTTGTCTACGCAGATAAACATGACACGATTTATGCCTTGGAAAAATTAGGCCTCTAGGCTGGAATTTTTTCGAGCTAGCCTCGGCGGCCACTTGCGCGAAACTATTTCTTAAATATAAGGGCAAACTCTTATCTTAATAATGAAGCTAATTTTTTGGCCATAACATTTAATAATATTCATTTTATTTGTTTTATAAAACCTCACGTCTGAAAAATAACTACCTTTAGATATTATTGTGTTAAAATTGGACAAGGTGGAGTGGCCCCACCAATAAAACCCTGCACTTTAAGGGGCTGCCTTTCGTAAACTTATACTGCTTTGAAAATAGTAGTTGGTATATATGATGTTGGTACTGAAGAAAATACACCCAGGTATAAAAGATGCCGATGCCACGCCCTCTTGACAACATTTTCATATTGGACCCCAATTCATATAAACATCGGTAAGGCCGACTTGTAATATTTTTCTCACTAACGGAAAAAACTGATTTCTAAGTACCCGAAGCTAGTAAAGTGAATACCTATTGTCAAACATAACCTTCTATTTCCAATTCACAAATCGACGCAGGGTGAAGATAGAAATTCAATTATCAATCTTTGCGAAAACAGCCCTAGTGAGGCTATATGTAATGAAGAGCTGCTCAAGACAATTTGAATTGCATTTTAAAACATTTGCATTTTTTCAAGACATTTAGTGAAGTGAAAAAGCTTATACGAGTAACAGTGCCGTTCAGTACACATAAACCAAAGCATTCGTGTATGTATACAGCGGCGTAGTCCGAAACTTTTTCACGTCTTTAATTTAGAATTTTGAAAGACTTGCTTTCAACATCCTTATGACTATAAGCCAACAACATGTCCCAAGTAATTTTAATTTTAATTTGACTACTTCCAAAAGACTTACGGACACGCGGATATGGCTTAATGGTCTTACGATTTTACGACGATCCATAATATGTGACAGCGCATAGAGAAGGGACCTAAGGGTAAAAAAAATCAATATTTACTTTTTTTTTTTATGTGGACAACATCTGAACATCGAATGGGACCGATCCCATGCCCAAAAAGTGTTCCCTCCCAGAGATTCTACACCAAAGATACACGTATTTAAATCTTTAAAATGGCTCTCCTGAAAAAACAGGTTTCTACCCTTAGGTCCCTTTCTATTTTGCGCGTCACATATATAAACTTTAAAGGGTCTCCGATCAATATTTTCAGGTGTTTCCTACTCAATGACAATCTATTTTTTCTGTGACCTTCGAACGATATAGTATTTATAAATGGGAACTGTTGTCAAAAGGCTCCTAGAATTTTTGGTGTGCTTTGAAGATTTGTCTTTTACTTGTGAATCATTAAGCCGATAGTATTTTGATGTGAAAACCTCCGCTTAAGAATATCGTACGTACAAGTCGGGCACACCACCTTCCATACAACGGGAAGCCAAATTGGTCTGCGTGAAATATATTCACTTTGACCAACATCACGACAGCCACTATGCCGATGTGAAGACGTAACTCCGGATAAACCAAGCATTCCTGTAGAAAATATGAGTCATACAGAGCCGCATTAAAAAGAGCTCATCTTACTATTATAAGTGTGCTATTTGTTCATTTACGAGAACGTGATTAAATTTTCAAGACGCCCTTGTTGTAATCGTCCTTAGCTTCGTGTAGCTTAAGTTCTGCTCCCAAAGGTGATGAACGTTAATGTATAATTTCTTACGCCGTTGGTATTTTAAACAATAGACCAAGTGTTTATTGTTAGCTTTATTAATTACATCTGCGGCGATGAAGATGCTGTGCGAAGGTGGCATGATGTTGAATGTGGTTTGCGTGTTGCACGGCAATAAATCATAATCATAAATCGCTAAAGAAATAAAAGACACTTTGAGAAGAATTCACGCAGTACACGTTACGTTATTATTAAGTGGATGACATAAAGTAGGGTGTATTTGCAGTCCATTCAGCAGAATATGTGATGCCATACTCAGTGTAGCCAGAATGGCACTTTTGGAGCTTGTATGGCACCTTTTTTTAAATTCGGCCCTTTTTTACAATAGCACTTTTGCACACACGTTGCTTAAATAGCACTTTTTCTGGCACCAAAAGCAACAGATCGGTTAAGACAAAAAGTTTTAGAAAGTTTGTTTTTAAAAAATATGCTCCTAGCAACACCCTTACATATTTGTTTACATTCCAGGCTGAACACCGTAGCTGTAATATGTGAATGAGTATTCTAATATCTCATATTTAGTAAATTTAAACGTAAATACAATTGCAAAGACTACATATTACAAATTTTAGCACCTTTTCTTTTAATTCAGCCAATAAATTATGAAAACTTTTAAAAATTACAACAACAAAAAATTGTAAAAAAAACAAAATATTTTTATCAAGTTTAGCAACTTTTTTCAATTTTTCGCCTTTTTTTACTATCTGGCACTTTTCTTGTAGGCTTATCGCAACACTGGCTATACAACACTTTTCGCTTGTGTATGGAATTTTACCGTTATCAGATGATAAATGCGACTTCTCGAGCAGCAGCTACGAGTACTTAATCGGGAGGAAAATTGTTGATGGGTAACGCAATATTAGCGCACCGGCCTTACTGTTTTTTACACAATGTAAACATTTTCCGCTTTGTATATAATCCCTCATATGCACGCAGAAAAAAACTATGGTTGGGGTGACAATATTCTAATACACATATGATCCCCTCAACCATAGTAGGATCAAAGTCGACCATACTATTATAATTTTTTTTTTTATTTTATGTTATGTTGTTCTACAACAATGAAGATTTTTATTTAGTACATTTTATAAAATTATTTTCGGCTCGAGGTCATTTATTTAAACTAGTTCTATGTGTTGTTTAATTTTTATTTATCCCAATATTTCGATTGTCAGGGGTTGTCACTGACAAAATACAAAACATGATTACATTTAATAAACAAAACATTAACACAATATTTGAAAAATAATTACATTAACAAAACAATGTCGTCCGTCTGATTATCGCTGTCAAATGATATTTGTGTTACTCTTCAGCTTGCGTCTGTGCTTATGCACCACATTTCTATATACATATGTGTGCGATCCCATCTGTGTCCGTTTTGTAATAAATTCTCCTCTCATTAGGTACGTCAATAATGTTAAGCATTTCGAGAGTGTATCTTCTTCTATAATTTCTCTCTTGCGCTACAATTTTTACGTCGGTAAAGTCAGGCTTATGTCCAGTCAATGTACAGTAGGCCGCAAGTGCGGTCTTTTGTTCTATGGGCCTATTTACGGCTTTAAGGTCAGATTTGTGGGACGAGATTCTTGTCTTAAGTTTAGTTTTAGTAGTGCCGACATATACCATTTGGCATATGTCGGACTTGTCACCATTGCACTTTATTTGGTATACAACGTCTGATTTATCTTCGTTATTTATTAGAGATTTTGTCCAGCTAAATAAACTGTTTACTGTACTGTGTGTCTTTAGTGCAAGTTGATATTTGGTAAATTATTTAAAAAGCATTTAATTTAAAATAACACTGTTCTCCAAAAATTAACTTCTGAGCCCTCATTAAAACTAAACTTACTGATCCTTATGTAAAATGAGCTCATGAATCCGAGTTTTGCCCCACCACATATAGTTTTTGAGTTATCGTGAACGTTTTCGAGATATCGTGAACATTTTCGAGATATCGTGAACATGCAATTTTTCTAACTTTCTTCAGTAATTTGCGTAAAACGTCAGCAATTCTAATCCGACTCTTAACTGGTAAGAAATGCATCTTTCATGTAAATTATAATTTATAAAAATCGAATAAAAATTGTGGAAGTAACAGCCAAAAGACAATACAATTTTGTATTTTTACGATCAGTTGGTTTCGTCTAATGGAGGATTTTGTTGCAGAACAGTGAAACAGGATTAATTTATTCAACAGCAGTTTGTTTTGAAAAAAAAAATAATTTGAATATAAAAAGTGCTATTGTACATTGTTTCAAAAAGCATATTCATATTAAGAAAAATTACGATTTTGCCGGTATGATTGCCGTTATCATATTATTGTCAACATAAAACCAAAAAAAAAAACAATGCGTTTGTCGCACCAACTTTTATATTGTTGCTGTTCAGTTGTGTTTATCATATACTCGTATTAAATGGTTCTTTGGAGAGGTCGACCAACAGAAGGAAAACGCACAGAAAATATTTTCTGTGCGTTTCCCAAAAACGAAATGCATTAATAATGAGGGTGCATCTAGGTACGCTGGGGACTACGGCGATAGTCTATAGGGTACTTGGGAGTTTAAGTACATTAGAAGTATGTTTGTGCTTGCCGTTGGTACCATTTGTATTTATTGTACTTAAAAAAATAAAAAATAAAAAAATCAAATAAAATATGGAATATTTGTGGTTTTTTCGAAA
The DNA here is from genome assembly GCA_963513945.1 of Hydrotaea diabolus. Classification (NCBI taxonomy): domain Eukaryota; kingdom Metazoa; phylum Arthropoda; class Insecta; order Diptera; family Muscidae; genus Hydrotaea; species Hydrotaea diabolus. The sequence continues at coordinate 75,063,693 of OY740720.1, forward strand.
GGACATTTTTTGGCGTTTATTTTTTGAATATAATTTCCTTCAAATGTTGGCCGCAACTACGCCTCAGGGTATTTCCATTCTGAGGGTCCAATTTTGTATGACTCGTTCGAGCATTTCGACCGGTATGGCTTTAATGACACGCGTAATGTTGTCTTCCAAAACCTGAATCGTAGCTGGTTTGTCCGCATAGACTTTGGACTTTACGGTCCCCACAAAAAAAAGTCTAAAGGTGTGATATCACTCTATCTAGGCGGCCAACTCACCTGTCCAAAACGTGAAATTAGCTGCTTTTCGAAATGACCTCTCAATAGATCCATTGTTTGAGCAGCTGTATGGCAAGTGGTGCCGTCCTGTTGAAACCAAGTGTCGTAAAGATTACGGGTTTCAATTTTAAGAAGCAAAAGGTCCGATATTAAGGCGCGATAGCAAGCTTCATTTACGGTTACTTCCCGACCATCATCATTTTTGGAAAAAATAAACAGATGATTCCACCAGCATATAAACCGCACCAAACCGTGGCACCTCTTGAACCTCTTCTCTTCAGCCCAAATGCAGAAATTTTGTTTATTGACTTCGCCGTTGAGCCAAAAATGGGCCTTTCGAATGGAGAACAAAAATGGGCCTTATTTCTAAATCAAGAATATTGCTGCGGGAAACCAACTCTTCAAGTGTATACACCTTTTTATTTATCTATTATTTGCCATGACCATTGTTACGAGGGTTGCTATATATATTTCTGGCCTAGGCAACGCTAAGTGTTGCCTGGAGCCACCTGACAATTCCATTGGAATGTTTGACTTTTTGTAGCATAAACGTACTTATAACGTTTTGACGTACGTAAATCATTTGTGTTGTTTTCAGTGACTTGAAAAAATCAATTTGGCAAAAAAATGGAACTCATGAACATTTTCGTGTGATCATTTTTCACCACTTTCGACGTGGATTATCACGACAAGAGTGCATCGATGAACTTAAATCCTTGTATGGCGATGAAGCACCATCCTATAGCACGTGAATTAATGAATTCAATTGTAGCCGACGCTTACTCAAGGACGAAGGCCGTCCAAAAACGGCCGTTGTGACAGAGAACATTGATGCAATGCGTGAACTGGTATGCAAGATCGTCATGTGACATACCGTGAGATAGAGGAATCCTAAGGCATTTCATCCACCAGCATACATTCGATATTGCATGAACACCTGGCCGTAAAAAAGGTTTGTTCTCGTTAGATCCCGCACAATTTGACAATCGCTCAAAAAAAGGCTCGTGTCATTGGTACAAAGAAATTTTGAAAAAAATATCATTGCGGTGCTTTAAAAGACTTTGATAAGATCGTCACAGGTGACAATTCATTTATCTATGCGTATGAGCCCGAAAAAAAACAGCAATCGACCGTGTGGGTCTTCAAAGACGAGCCAAATCCAACGAAAGTTGTTCGTGGAAGAAGCACTTCGAAGCAAATGGTCGCCTGTTTCTTCCGTAAAACAGGTCATGTTGCGACTGTTCCGCTCGGGCAACGTGGAACGGTCAATTCTGAGTGGTACACCACAATTTGTTTGTCTGAACTCTTCGGAGAAATTCGAAAAACGAACAAGACAAGACGAATCATTGTGCACCAAGACCTTGCGAGTTCTTAAACATCGGCTTAAACTAGCGCCTTTTTGACCGACCAAAACGTCGAATTTATGGGTCATCCGCCGTACAGCCCTGACTTGGCACCCAATGACTTCTTTTTATTTACGAACGTCAAGAAAAAAATGCGTGGTCAACGATTTTCGTTGCCAGTAGTGCTGTTGAAGCGTTCAAAAATAATGTTTTGGAGGTTTCTCAATCGAGGTAAAAAAAGTGCTTCGACAATTGGTTTGACTGCACGCAAAAGTGTATAAATCATGTTGGAGAATGCTTTGAAAAACAATAAAGCCATTGTTGATGATAAATATTCGTATTTACAATATTAGGCCAGAAATATATATGTGACAGCGCATAGAGAAAGGGGCCTAAGGGTAAAAAAATTAATTTTCATTTTTTTCCTTTTTTTGATGTGGACAACATCTGAGCATCGAATGAGACCGACCCCCTGCCCCAAAAGCGTTCCCTCCCAGAGATATGCGCGTTTTATGAAAGTGAAGTCGACGATTCTAAGCGCAAATAGAAAGGGACCTAATCTTTAAAATGGCTCTCCTGAGCAAAACTGGTTTTTAGCCTTAGGTCCCTTTCTATTTTGCGCGTCACGTATAGCAGTTCTCGTGTGCGTAATTTTTTTACTTTTACTTTACAAATGTGAGGAGGTTTAAAATCACTTGCAGTTTCCTAAAAGTACTTGAAACATTTCACGAAAGCATAAGAAGAAAACAAATAATTTGAGTATAAATTGATGACTCATATAGTCAGAAAAAGGGGAAAAAACCCCAGTCGTTAACGGCCAAAAAAAAAATGCCTAAAACCGTTCGTGCTTAAGGGTCAATATTTTTCGCTGACTTTTTTTGCGTTGCGGTGTTATTTGATTTGTGTGCCCTGTAGGACTTTAACAAATATCAATTATTGGGTACAGTGAAAGGACTCGATTTAAGAATGGCATGCCTTGTTTGTTTTGCGTCAAATAATGCTAATATCACTTGAAATCATTGAAGGGCGCTTTTAGTGTGAGGGACATTACGAAAAACGAAACCAAAGATATGAACAATAAAAATCATGACAATCATTTTAGTTCAACAAGTCCGTCATTTAATTCTGTTGTTTGTTCCTGCGTTTGCTCTTTCGTGCTCTGTCTGTATTTTGGTCCTTTTAGTCCAGCTCTTTTCAAACATCCTTATTTGTATTGTGCTTTTGTTAAGATTTTTCTAATCACTTGGAAATGACTTACAGTATGTTTTGTTGTTGATTCTTGCTTTAGTTTGATAGTATTTGGTACTAGGCTGGAAAGGCTACTGCCCTGCTATCGGTAACTTAGAAGAGCCTTATCACGTGACAACAAAATTGTTATCAAGAAATTGTTCATATATTTTTGGTTTGTAGCATTTATTACACAAGGGTAAGGTAAAACAAGTAACAGTCCGACGAGCCGACTGTGGGATACCCTCCACCACTATATTATTCAAAAGATTCCGCGCCTAAATAAAGCAATGTCGGACTTAATATGGCATTTCTAGAGCGGGAGGAATATGTTTTGGCAAAAAACCGATATGGTCAAATTTCAACAGGAATAGTTATAGAGTCAACATAAAGCGCTATGCTTCATAGAAAAATGTAAAGGAGCTATATCGAGTTCGTAGTAAAATTCTAAGAGACTCTAGCCAAGTCCGCCTGACTGTTGAAGTTATTTTCGTCTACAAATCTTGCAAGAAGAGACAGAGTTCCGCTTCAAAGGACTAAAACAAGTTTTAGGAACCTGCACTTACAATGGAGTTCAGTGAAGTAAAGTGATAACTTAACGCAACTATTTCGTCTCACTGTGTTTTCTTCTAAGCAATTTACTTTTATATTTTATACATCAAACTTTCTTTAAAACTAAATTTTCGACTAGTGGCAGCTAACGATATGGAAGTTGTAGAAACAAGTAATACTGTAAAGACGCGCACGTGACACAAAAATATCAATAACTGGAAATGGAAATACGCTGTTAATAATCGATCATTGTTTTTCTGCCTGACTTTTTATTTTGGTCATTAAATGGTATAAACATTTTCCGCGTGAACAAGGATGCAAACAGAAAGCTAACATAAAAATGGCAGGCAAAGAAAAAATGCAATATGTGACAGCGCATAGAGAAAGGGACCTAAGGGTAAAAAAATCAATTTTCAAGTTTTCAACTTTTTTTGAAGTGGACAACATCTGTGCATCGAATGAGACCGATTCCATGCCCCAAAAGTGTTCCCTCCCAGAGATATGCGCGTTTTATGAAAGTGATGGTACACCAAAGACACACGTATTTAAATCTATAAAATGGCTCTCCTAAACAAAACTGGTTTTTACCCTTAGGTCCCTTTCTATTTTGCGCGTCACTTATGGAATTTTTGAGATTTTCTGTTCTAGAATCATGCATATGTGTGGAGGGCAGTAGTGTGTCCGCAGCGTTCCGTACTTCTAGTCGTAATGCTAGTAGTTTTTTTTTGCTAAGCCTCGATTACTAAAATGTAATATGTTTTTCATATATAAATAAAAACTACCGCAGTACTTGACTATTTAAACTCAATTTCAGAAAATAATTTGCTGTAGCCGTTTAAGTACTTAGTATTGATTACTTTTTTAACTTTGTGGTACACCACAAGAAAATTTGACATGTTGTACGATTAATACTAATTATGTCACAGCTGTTATTTGCATATTTCTCAAATTGTTACATTTTGGGACCAAACAATTTGGTCCTTTGGATCCTTTGGAACAGTAAATATTTTTATAAACAAAGGTTTCACCATTTGAATGCGTGTTACTGTGGCAACATATTAGACTCAATTTTGCTTAAATTTTGTAAAGACAAAACGAGTCAAAATATTTATGAATAATCAGTTCTCTTAAGATCAATCCCACGATGTATGCTTTCGAGTCCACATTTTTGGCCAACATAATATTTCCCTCTTGTGTTGAATTTTGCGCCAAAACAACCGTTACTCACTCGTACATCGTTGCGGCAATCTATTCACTTCTCAGAATATCAAAATGTAATATTTAGTGTACGAGCATCTATAACTCGAGAATCGCTCGACTGATAAACACCAATACTGGACCTTATTTTATCTAAGCCCGTATAAAGGTATCTCTTAAACTTGGCGCCGATAGGTGCAGCTGTCATCTTAAATTTAAAATATGGTATTTATGGTACGATTTCATTCAAAATCCAAAAACTGAAGTTGGCCAAAAAGTTGTAACCCGCTCAAAGGTAGCGACTTAAGATATTTACGAAAAACTTTTTGCATTTTGGAGTTCAGGTAAGCATATATGTCAAGAGATAAATAAATTATATTCGCTGTGTTCATAATTATCAGCAGAAAGTTTGTGTGAATGATCTTTTCCAACAAACAGTTTTGAATAATTGCTTGCGATTAAAAACAAACTAAGATTTTGTACAAGATTTCGTAGAGAAAAATTGGAAAATAAAAGTAGATTACTGATGTAAGTCCTTAATTTCAACTAAGTAGTAAGTTGTTCCAAATGCTATGGGAGTGGTGTTAGAGAATTGAAACAAAAACGCCAAAGTGTTGAATGTGCTTTGAATCAATAAATTCTAACAGATGCCCTAGTTTAGGACAATTAAACTAATGCTACAGATTTGTCTATTTCCTTGATGCTTCTGTCGAAGCATCGAACGTTTTTTTATGTTATTCATTATGGTTTTTGCTCATATACGAGTACAATGTCGATTGGGATTGGTATAACAATCCCCTTGAATTTGTAAGCGGCCAATTATACGAAAAATAACTAAATATTGCAGGAAACTAAAATGAAACAAAAGCATTGCAGGAACTCGACCTTACGGTTACAGATTCAAAATGAAGATTTAGAAATACATAAAATTACGCATGGACATCAATTTGAACTATGAGGCGATACAACAGCAAAGGATTCCTTGGCCCTGGTTCAGCTAGTCAATCCATAAACTATTACTTTTATTTGTATAAAATACACAAAATTGCCAGTTTGAAGAGCAATTTAAATTTAACTACAAAATTGCTGTATCTAACCTCATTAAAACGACACATTTGCTGTTAAACTTGTCTGTACGTGTCGTATCCAATGTTAATTAATTTTAAATAAATACAACAGAGAGGTGGAGGCACAGAGCTTCCACATACCGTTTATATCAATCTAGTCTTTCGCCAGCCTTGTTGGAATGACAGACAATGTGTAAGGACCGGAAGGATTAAATCGGTATGGGCGGAAGTAAGCTGGCAATTACCATCAACAATAATTGTCATAATTATCAAAGTGATGCCAACGCAGCGTATGATTAATATGAAATTATTCGTTACTCATACGTATATGTGAATAGCCATAGACGTCAACATGCTATTAGGGTGAAAGGATAGTAGATTCCATTCCATTTTTTAAAAACACTTTACAATATCCATTTTAATTATTTAGTTGCATTCCTCAGCATCGCTTTAATGGAAAAAACGGAGATCTTCTTACCAAATTAAATCAGATGGCTTTCACGATGTAATTCGTATATATAGAGACAGATTTCTTACCCATAAACCCGTTTTTATAAAATAAATGGGAAATACGTCGCAAAAAATACTGTAACTTAAAATTCTTTTTGTTGCCGGTAGTCTAACTAGACGCGCGAAATTAAAATCAAAACTTTCACTTTTCCATACCAACCAAGCAAATGGTTCTCTTTACGTCAAGGCAATCCGCTTGATTAAAAAATAAAGTAGTTGTCCATTTTGAATACAAAGGTCCAAACTGAAGAGCGAAAACAACGTGAATTACCCTATGCCTACAATTTCTAAGTCAATTGGACCCTGCAGGAGTGTAAAGAATGTCCTTAATTCAAAATTTTAAGATCGATGGCGTGTTGATGTTCCAGGACACTCTCGGATACAGTAGGAAACTTCTCATCAGTGTGCACCGTATGACGGTTGGCGGTTGAATATCATGCAAAAATTTGCGAAAGGCATGTTCGTGGTCGGTTCATTCATAATTGTTAAAGACTAAAAAGATTTTCTTTATTTCAAGGAGATATGATACTGAGTTGCTGTTAAAGAAGTCAGTATCATAGTGGAAAAAGGCTGTAGCTGCCTAAATAACATTTGTTTATTTTGACATTGGTCTTAAAGCAATAGTTACTATCTTCAGCTTATAATGGGTGATCCAAGTAGAGATACTTTTTTCAATAGCCTTTTTTTGACAGATCACGTGTGAGACGTGTCATGCTATCATGTTATTTTTGTTTAGTATTGCTTGGCATTTCATCATGGAAAGACTTACGCCTAAACATCGTTTACAAATCGTTCAACTTAATTACGAAAATTCACGTTCTGCGAGGAATGTGTTTCGTGCGTTTTCGAGCCAAATTTAGTTCAGCGTTAAGGCCCATTTCTCAATGGGTATGTAAACGAAAAAAAATTGCCGCATTTGGGACGAAGAGCAACCAAAAGAGGTTCAAAAGCTGGCACTTTATCCAGAAACAACAACGGTTTGGTGTGGTTTGTGGGCCGGCGAAATCATCGGTCCACATATCTTCAAAAATGATGCCGGTGAGAACGTAACCATCAATGGCGAGCATTATCGTGCCATGATAAACGACTATTTGATGCCTGAAATTGAAGCTCGTGATCTCAGCGACATTTAGTTTCAACAAGAAGCACATCGCATCAATAAATGGATTTATTGAGAGAACACTTCGGTGCGCAGATAATTTCACGTTTTTCGCCGGTCGATTGGCCACCAAGATCGTGTGATATTACACCGTTATACTTTTACCTGTAGGGATATGTTAAGTCAAAGTTTATGCGGACAAAAACGCTTTGATTCAGGCCTTGGAGAAAAACATCACGTGTGCCATTCGCCATTTACCAGTCGAAATGCTCAAACGAGTAATCGACAATTTGACTCAACGTATGGACCATCTGAAACGTAGCAGCGGCCAACATTTAATAGACTTAATCTTCAAAAACTAAATGCCAAAGAAGGTTCTTTCAAATGTAAATAAACATTCCCCATTCAATTTGAATTTTCTGTGTTTTTTCTTTAAAAAAGTAGGGAACCTCGAAATGGATCAAGCGTTATAACAAAATCAAAAACATATGCTTTTTGTTATTGATACAGTAAGAAAATGAATGGAATGAAAGAAAATATAAATACCATTTCCATTAATTGCAATGATGCAAAAACGGCAATTGACATGTTTATTGTTAAGATTTAGAAAAATTTCGAGGTCGTTATATTATTTTGAGAGTGACTAACGAGAATTGTGGACCAGGAAGGAGACGTTGATGCTGTTGGCTTGCTACAAAGCTAGAAAGGGCGAATTTGAATATCCCCGGCGAAAAATAAATGCCTACCAACATGTTTTTGAAAATGATTTGTCAATAAAATGTTAACAAAACAAGAAACTATACGATATAACAAAATTCGTTTTCCACAATTTGCTTTGCCTTTTTTTTAATTGTAAAAAAACTTTTGTTCAGCTTATGCTGCCATCTGATTCAAAATGTTGTTGAATGTTGCCAGACTAAATAGGTAACTATCTAAATAGGTAACTAAGCTAGTTACCTGAAAAGAACACGGCTAATGTTAATGCTCCAGTAACAGTGATAATGGAATAATTGAAATATTTGTGTATTGAATTGTGCTGAAATAAAGGAAAGACAACCTATGACACCAACCTACACCTCATTAACTCAACATCTGACGGTTACCGCGCTATGAACCGATACAAAACAACAATACTACAGCTCCCTAAGTCTAGCAAATTTACCAGACAAGACATTACGAGAATAACCCGACTCCGGTTGGGGCATACTAGATTGACGCACGGACACTTATTACGTATACAGGTAAATCCCCCCTGCAACTGTATTAACAATGAACCCTACACACTTACCCACCTACTCGTATCATGTCCCCACTTTTCCATCATCCGTACACAACTATTTCCAAATTCAAACCCAACAGAAGCTCTTTTACTACCAAATGAAGATAATTTAGAAAAAATTTCTAATAAGAAGCAATGCATACAATTTTATATAATTGAAGTACACAGTACCCACACTTACATATATTTAGACTAAGATTAAAAATGTACCTTGTACCTTTTCTAAGTTGAATTTTTGGTTAAAAATAAAAAATTAAAACAAAAAGGAAATGTATCTTGATTAAGCTAAATCTGTTACTAAAAAAATATTGTATTATATAAGTATATGTACATAAAGTCTAATTAAAATAGTAGAAATGGTATTTATAAGTTATCATTAAAACCCTAGAGTTTAAGGCCATTGTTGCTATAACTCTTCCAAAAAGATTTTTTTGTAATTTTAATTACAAATGAATCTATTAATAAATAAATAAATAATTTGAATTTTCTGTGTTTTTTTTCTTTAAAAAAGTAGGGAACCTCGAAATGGATCACGCTATACATAAATTTAATCAAAAAAAGACTAACAACTAACAAAGTTTGTAATTTATTACTTAGTACTGTTTTAAATAGGTCCCCACTATGATAAGATGCACTGACAAATGCACTGGTGATTGCTTAACGTCCAGCCATAAAATATATTTCTAAACGATTTATTTTAAATCACAAATCCCTCATAAGTAGCCACAACAAAACTCTCCTAATTGGCATGCTACTGTTAACATGCCATTTATAGAATATTGACCATAAGCCATATAATCTCATCTCTGTCGTATTTATTTGTAGTCTGTTGTGGTACGAGTATACTCCATTGAATCTGATACATACTTACATACTTATAATTTCATTAATTAGTCCATTCAAAAGACGTCCACACGCCAGTCGCTGAGCATTCAACTCACGAACGTCGGTGAAACGCAATTAGTCCTATGGACATGCCATTACTAATATCATAATTCACACTGGCAAAAACGGCAATAAATTGAAAACTAATTATGGTAATTATCATTTATTAGCATAGAAATAACACCTGTATTGGTCTATTTTTGTTTTCATGTGAAGCTCTTGTAAAATCTGGCGGAAATATTTAATAATGGCATGAAATGTAGACGGGGGAAATGCAAAATTCCCCAGTAGAAACTAGAGTATCAAAAATCAAAAAAAATCTTTATTTCGTGAACCCGGTTTTCGGTTATCTTTTCCAGCATAGCAGGTTAAATCGGTTACTACTTACGAGGGTTCGTTTCGGAAAGTTCTTAGCCTTTCAATGAAAGAGAATAGTTAGTTTTTCAAAAATATTTTTATTTCTCAATATAATCTCCTGAAACTTCAATACACTTAGTCCAACGCTTATCTAGCAATTCTATCCCTTGATTAAAATAGTTTTCCTCAAGGTCTTCAAAATAGTGCTTTACAACTGTAATTGCATCTTCATTTGAGGTAAAACGCTTGCCAGCAAGGAATTTTTTTAGATTTGGGAATAGGTAAACGTCACTGGGAGCTAAATCAGGAGAATAAGGTGGGTGTTCAAGCAACTCGTACTTTAATTCATTGATTTTAGCCACTGTTAAAACACTCTTGTGCGCTGGTGCGTTGTCTTGATGAAAAATTATTTTTTTGTGTTGTAAGACAGGACGTTTTTCTCGAATTTGTACATTTAATTGATCTAAAAGGTTTCAATAGTACTCTGAATTTATTGTTTTCCCTTTTGCAGATAGTCAATCAATAAAATACATTTGAAGTCCCAAAAAACCGTTGCCATAACCTTACCAGCCGATTGAATTCTTTTTGCCTTCTTTGGGGCACTTCCTCCAGCTTCAGTCCATTGTTTGGATTGTTCTTTTGTCTCTGGAGTATAGCGGTGGATCCATGTCTCATCAACAGTTATGAAACGATGCTTAAAATCCATTTTATTTCGCTGAAAACGATCCAAAAAAGCTTGAGAAATGTTCATTCGTATGCGTTTTTGGTCGACTGTTAACAAATGCGGCACCCATCTTGCAGAAAGCTTTTTCATCTGTAGTTCTTCATGCAAAATTAAATGGACTCGATCATTTGAGATGCCCATGATATTAGCTATTTCACGCACTTTTATTCGTCGATCATTTAATACCATATCATGCACTTTAGCTACAATTTCTGTTGTTGTTGCTGTTTTTGGACGTCCACTACGTGGTTCATCTTCAATGCTTGTACGACCACGTTTAAATTCAGCAACCGAATTTTTTACTGTTGCATATGAAGGAGCACTTTCACCTAACACATTCACCATATCATTATGAATTTCTTGTCCCGATAAACCTTTTTTATGTAAATATTTAATGACACCACGCATTTCTAATTTTTCCATTGTATAAAAATCGCGGATGCGTCTTTTGTGAACACCTGTTTCTATATGAAGGAGTTGCCAGATCGAAACAAAATTTAACATGCGTTCATAGTGTTCTGTTTATACCGCGCGTTTTGTGCTAGGCTAAGAAGTTTCCGAACCGCCCTCGTATATTTACATGGGTATGCACATTTGTTTCTTCTGTACGAAATTTGTGCAATTTATTGTCCAAAATTACTTTTTGATTTCGATTTAATGTGTTAAAATTTACCAAATTAGGCAATTATATAAGGTTTTTAGACCGACAGCGTCAACAAATCTAATGAACTAATACGGTCTAGTCTCACGATGAGGTAATTGGGCCGCCATAACATTTTATTCAGAATGAACGAGATAAAATTTTATAAGTGACTTCTTGGCCTTAACTTGGCCTTGACTCGGTAAGGGCATTTGTGTAGATGCTATTAAAAACTATGCACCAATACAAACAAATTTGGCATTATTGTTCATTGATCCAACCCTAGACAATGTTCAAATTTTGTTTGAAGTATTTTAATTATTGCAACCTGTATTTTGTGTAACGCAAACGATAGATGGACAGTTAAAAATTACAAATCATGTATACTGAGCAAATCTTTCCCAATTTATTTTTTATTGGTTTTATTACTTTCTGCTGCAAGTATAGAGTTTTAACATTTAAATTTGAATCGAAAGTAAAAAAAATACTGCTATTTTTTTTAAAAATTTCTAGTTTTCTTGGAAAGTTTGAACTTTGTCATTTAATAATGGAGCACAATATCATTAATGTGACTACTACAACTTGCTCTGAAGTACCTCATACGATCAGCCTAATCTTTACTACATTTTGGACTGTTTCGAACCAAATCTCTTCAATGGCAACTTCGATTTCACGTTTCTACTCTTCTCTTGTCTCTGGATGCTTTGCGTAATATTCGTGATTAATGGCTCCCCACAGAAAATAATCTAAAGGGCTCAAATCACAGCTCGGAGGCGGCTAATTGACATACCAATTTCGGCTAACTATTTGATTTTTAAAAATAGAGCGTAAATTGCGTAGGTTGTGTGACATGAGGCCCCGTCTTGTTGAATCCAAATGCCGTCCATGTCATTCCCTTAAATTTTTGGATACGAAAATTCGTTCAGCATGACGCAGTCATGCTCACCGTTGACGGTAACGACGGCTCCTTTCTCATATTTGAAGAAAAATGGCTCAATGATGCCGCCAGCCCAAAATCCACACCAAATAGTAACTCCTTGTGAATAGTCACGTGCACGCAGCGAAAAGATGTGGTTACAATAATATGTTCTCTATAATAAAAGCATGTTCGTCGCAACCATAGTATTGTTTTTTGACAACAGTATGATTGCGGCAATATTACTATTGTTGAAATGTAACAACAGTATTATTGCCAAATTTAGAAATGAAATTATAGTTATAGCATCCAAATAAGCATGGTTGGTGCAACAAAAGTATTGTTGTTTAAAATTTACGTTAACAATAATATGATTACGGCAATCATACAGTATGATTGCGACTATGAACATGACAAAAAAGGTTTTATAGAGCATACATGTATGTGTGTGCGTATGTTTTTTTTTGATATATAAAAAAACACATACACACGATACAGTGCATGTTTGTTGTCCATTATAAAAAACCACAACAGTCGGAAGGTAGTTCGGGGGATTTTTATTGTGTTTACTTTGTTCGGTGAAATACTCTACTACTGACTGTTTCTCGTTTATTTAAAATCTGCCTGCACTTAGTAATGTAGCCATTGATCGTGGTTTTTATCACAATCGTTACTTGGGGTCTACGAATGCTGAAGTAGCATTCACCCCTGCAGACAACTTTAAGTATTTTCGACTGCAGTTGGAATATACGTGTTTATTTTTGTTTCTTGAATGAAATTTTCAATTAAAACATGGCCTAAAATCTGGATATCAACTAATTATAATGCAATTTAAAAACAACATGCTTGATAAAAATCTCTATTTTTGAATAACAACATTACCCAATCCTAATAAATAATTTTGGGGATCATAGTATGGTTGAGTGAATCATGTTATCGTTGTAGGTATAGTAGCAGGGTTGCGTGTGAATCATACAATGGTTGTGACGATCAGACTATGGTAGTATAAGAAGCATTCTATGGCTGTAAGGATCATAATATGGATGGGGAGATATTAGAATGGTTGAGTGTGGATCATACTATTGTTGTGAGGATCATAATATATACGCAACAATAGTATGATCCTCTTCGAATATTGTCAACCCAACCATACTTTTTTCTGCGAATATTGTCAACCCAACCATACTTTTTTCTGCGGTGGCATGGCCAACGAGATGAATATGGGCTTCATCTAAAAACAAGAATTTTCGCTAAAGTTCTTTATCTTCTGCCAAGTGAATCATGTTATGGTAGTAGGTATAGTAGCAGGGTTGCGTGTGAATCATACTATGGTTGTGAGGATCGTGCTATGGTATGAGCAGAGAAAATATATGGTAACAACATGGTCACGGCAATAATAATATGTTTTCGGCAATAAAAGTATGTTCTCGCAACCACAGTGTTGTTTACTAAATTTAATTTTGACAGAAGTATGATTGCATAATGATAATCTAACAATAGTATTATTGCCTGATTTGAAAAATGAAAATATGGTTGTTTGTAGCAACAATAAAAATTTTGTTGGTGCGACAAAAGTTGTTTGGGTTTTATGTTAACTATTATGATTAGGGCAATGATACTGCATGATTGTAAAGTTTCTTCGTTACTTTTTAGAACAAGGTTATTATTACGGATCTAATGCAATAACAGTAGTTTTAATATGGAAATTAAAGTTTTTCAAACAAACTGCTTTGGCTTTGTTGATCTGAAATATTTTAAATAAAAACTCCCATTAAAAAAACTCCTATTATTTATAATAAATAACAAATTTATAATAAATCACTCCCATTATTTTGAATTTGATATTTTTTTAAATAATTTGTTTAATTCATATCTATTGTTGACAACTTAATCCAATTGTAATAAATAATTTTGGATATCATAGTATAAGTGTGAGTGATCATGCTATGGTTGTAAAGATCATAACATGGTTGTATGTGAAACACACTTTGGTTGTGGGGATCATAATATGGTTGTGGAGATCATAGTATGGTTGAGTGTGAATCATACTATGGTTGTGGGAATCATAATATGGTAGTGTGTGAATCATAATATTCTTGTGAGAACCATAGTATGGTTGTGAGGTTTATTTAATGACAAAGATCAATCTTTCCAGTAAAACCAGATTTAATGCCATCAATAAAAAAATAAAGAAATGCCTGTTTGTTGCAGTTTATGGCGTCGTAAATCCAAGCAATAACCGTTAATAGTGTTCGCTATCGCGAGATGATAACTGACTTTTTGTGGCCAAAAATTAAGGATATGGAACTGGTCGAAATGTGGTTTTAACATGATGATGCCTCCCGTCGTGGCGACATTGATTGGCCGCTACGACCCTGAGATTTGCCACCTTTGAACTTTTTTTTTAAATGACCAACACTCAGGGGATGGCACCTATACATGCGGCGCATTGCGTTGGCGAGTGGAAAGTGAAGGATCGGAAGGGGGAAAGAGGGAGTAATGATTATTGATGCTTGCCTTGAACTTCTGAATGTTGCAATCAGTGGGACATACATTTGCCGGAAGTCGATTCCACATACGGACTGTACGAGCGAAAAACGAATTTGATCTGTAGTGTATAGTGCGGTCAACTGGCCAATCGATAACAAACGGGTTTGAATTCCTAGAAAGTCGCGTATTCCTGCCGAACATCCTCACGTCAGGAATACGGCGACGGATGTCTGATGAACACACACCATAAAAGTAACGATAGAACAGCGTCACGCAACCCACATTCCGACGATGCTCAAGCGAAACAATAGAGTTGGATATCCTACTGTCACCTATCAGCAACCTATCCTTTGAACACGGTCAAGTAGCTCCAAGGAGAATTTTGGAGCACCTGCCCGTACGATATGGGAGTTGTATTCCATCTTTGGCCTGATGTAAGTTGTATATATATTGAAAAGATCAGAAGGAGTGAACTATTTCTTGCACCGCTTTAAAAAGCCTATGCACTTGAGTGCTTTTTTCGACACTTCGAATACATGTCTCGCCCAACGAGCGTCACATTGTATTTTCATGCCCAGAACATCGAGAGCTTCTGATTGTTCAATGTCCGTACCATCGAAAGAAATTGACGATATTGTTGGGTCAGCGAATCGCTTGTGAGACAACAAGCAGCAACGTGTCTTACGTGCATTAAAATCTACTCTATTCACTCGACCCCATTCGGAAATGGCCAGTAGATCCCGGCCAAGTGTCTCATCCATAATTCGCCTTTTGTCTTCAATATTTGGAAGACTAGGCCTACGGTCGAATGAATATGAATGACAGAGGTTACTACCATCTGCGAAAGAGTAGATTGGATTCACGGTCTGACCCAAAAGGTCGTCAGTGAAAATAAGAAATAAAGAGAGAGCAAGGACAGAGCCATATATGTGTTGGATGAGAACCCATCTACAACAACTCTAATAGTGCGATCTCTAAGAAAGCTCGATATAAATCGAGCAAACGTATTACCGACACCAAAAGCGATCAACTTTGATATGAGTGCACCGTGCCAGACTCTATCAAAGGACTTGGAGATATCTAGAGCCACGACCAAACTGGTGGATAATTGTCAAGGATCCTTTAACTCCATTAAAAATATAAAGATAATTCTCTGAAAACTTTTTGTTTTATTTACAATCAGTATAGTGCGTTTGGGTCGGACCAACCTGTATTTAAATCGAGTAATTATCCTTACAGTTGCCGGCATATACGAGTTGGGAAACCCGAAACTAGTAACAACATCACTAAGTTCGGTCATGCTGAACGTATAATCCCTCCACTATAGAGTTATTATTGAATTGTGGAGAAAAAAGAACAATTATGATTTTTACAGTACCGAGCCCTAACCTCAGTCAGTTCTTACAAATATGCCCATAATTGCATTAGTAGTAAAATTTTCTTTTATTGTAGTGCAAACATTTGAAACTGTCCGATGAGTTTGACTATTTTTTTTTTAGATCCTTCGTTTCATGAGGGTGAGGTTTTATGTATTAGGATTAATGGGAAATACTTCCAAGCAATGGTACACTTGTATGCTCATGTTTATTGAATAAGTCTTGGTACGTACACCATTGATTTCTGGTGAGCGTTGCCTGCGGTTCCTGGAAGTGAAACCTCTTAAATAAACATGGACTTTTATATACTCGTATGAAAAGAAACATTTTGTACAAGTAACATTTAGTACAAGTGTCACTTCATGCGGTTCCTGGAAGTGAAACCTATTGAATAAACACCGACTTGTATACTCGTATAAAAGGAAATATTTTGTACGAGTAACTAAAAAAAGTCCACCCAACATTTCTACCACATCAAATCTTGTATCCCAGGCGACAATTATAAGATTAAATTTTTTTTCAAACATTTGAATTAAGCACTTTGATTGAAATACAAAATGTATTAACAAGTAAACGGCGGCAGAGAGCTTAAAAATCGGAACTAGCAACATATCATAATAGAGAATAGAAACGTACCATTAAAGGCCACATGAATGGCCAACTTGCCACTTTCCCATCCTCCAGAACTTGTTATCACCGTCGATTAATAGCAATCAAGTGGAGCTACAACAAAACACCATTTATGCTAAAGCTTTTATCGTGTCGAACAGCAGGAGAATTTTAATGAAAATCTCTGCTCACTCACACAAAGACGTTTTACTCGCACATGCACTGAGACTAAGCGAACGCTTTGTGATTGGAGCAAAATTAAAAACTGTGCTATAATCGATTTTATGAAAGGACTATAACGACGCAGTGCATACAGGATATGTCCATTTAAAGGTTCAAGACATACTTATAGTACATGAGAGTAAGTGTTTTGTGACTTTCACAGGAGAACAATTCTTAAAAAGAATTATACGGCAAACAGATTAATAATTAGAGATTACCAAAGGAGGTGGCACAGTATAATCTCGCGTAGCCATATTATGATGCGCATATGGTAGGTCCACCAATTGGTAGGAAAATTACAGCGTTTAATAGTAGTCCCTTGTTTCGTACGATACGATTTTTGGACAGATTAGAATGTAATAAGTGGCATTTATTGCTAATGGGATTGTAATCTAGAAATAATATTGTAAAATATCACAACATGAATTCAAAAGGAAAAATTGTTTCTTACGAGGGCTGCTATATATAAATTTCTGATCTAATAATGAAAATGCGAAAAAATAGTTTTATTGTTTTTCAAAGTATTCTCCAGCATAATTTATATACTTTTGCATGCGCTCAAACCAATTGTCGAAGCACTATTTAAACTCCGATCGATACACCTCCAAAACATGGTTTTTGAACGCTTCAACAGCATATTCTGGAGAAGAAAATCGTTGACCACGTATTTTGTTCATGATGTGCGGGAATAAAAAGACGTCATTGGTTGTCACATCAGGTCTGTACGGCGGATGACCCATCAATTCGACGTTTTGGCCGTTAAAAAGACGCTGGTTTGACCGATGTGTGAGAGCTCGCATTGTCATGGTGGACAATGATTCGTCTTCTCTTGTTCGATTTTCGAATTTCTCCCAAGATTTCAGCAAACAAATTGTGGTGTATTACTCAGAATTGACCTCCTGCGTTGCTCAAGCGGAACAGTTTTGCCGAAGAAACAGGAGACCATTTGCTTCGAAGTGCTTCTCCCAAGAACAACTTTCGTTGGATTTCGCTCGTCTTCGAAGACCCACACGGTCGAATGCTGTTGTGTTTCGGTCTCATACGCATAGATCCATAATTCGTCACCTGTGGCGATTTTATAAACGTTTTCTGAAGCACCGCGATCGTATTTTTTCAAAATTTCTTTTAACACGAACCTTTTTTGAGCGATTATTAAATTGTGCGGGATCCCACGAGAACAAACCTTTTTTACGGCCAGGTGTTCATGCAATATCGAATGCTGGTGGAAGAAATGCTCAAGGATGACACTATCTCACTGTATGTCACAGGACGACCTTGCATTATCAGTTCATTCACGGCAGCAATGTTCTCTGGCACAACGGCCGTTTTTGAACAACCTTCACGGCCTTCGTCTTTGAGCGAGCGTCGGCCATGATTGAATACATTAAACCAGTTTTTCACAGTGCTATAGGATGGTGCTTCATCGCCATACAAAGTTCATCGATGCACTCTTTTCGTGATAATCCACGTCGAAAGTCGAGAAAAATTATCGCACGAAAATGTTCACTAGTTAATTTTATTTCTTTGCCAAATTCATTTTTTCAAGTCACTGTAAACAGCACAAATGAAGGTCGTACGTCAAAACGTTCTAGGTACGTTTATGCTAAAAAATGTTAAACATTCCAATGGAAATGTCAGATGACGCCAGGCAACACTTAGTGGCAACAGTATATATAGCAACCCTCGTATTAGACAGATTTGCCAATATATGCTCTTTCAAGTCAAAAAAGGCCTCGTGACTTACAAACAATTTCGATCGTAAACCCTTTACTTTGTATTTTAGGTAAAGGAAGTCATAAGTATAGTTTAGATGCTATTCCCTGTTTGCCGCTGTGAAAAGTTGTCGATTCTTTCGATATTTTTAATATAAACAAGTAAAAAATGTTAAGTTTGGCTGTGCCGAACTTTGGATACCCTCCACCAGATTCCCAAAAAAAGCCAAATTCGGTGCGGAAGTGTGTTCTATATAGAAATATTTATGTGCAAAATTTCATTTAGATAGGTCAAGCTTGTGGTGAGTTATCGTCATATTATTTCTCAAAGCCCATGGGACCTTTTGTGTGGGAGGTACCAGTAGGACTTTTCCGATCTAAATCGAATTCAGCGTAGAAGTGTATTGCATACAGAAATCTTTATGTGTAAAATTTCATTTCGATAGGTCAAGTTTGTGGTGAGTTATAGTCGCATTATTTCTCAAGGCCCATAAGGCCGTTTGTATGGGAGGTACAAGAAACCATTTTTACATAGATGATTGCGCCTATATATAGATTACACTACGTAACAAAAAAAAATCTTTTTGTTTGTTTAAGTAAATTTTTTGCTTTTATCTAATGAATTAGGTCATAAATATAATATAATGAGTGTTCATTCCTCTACCTAAACGTTTTTTTAGTATATAAACCGCTATTTTAAAAATGATGGAGGTTTCACCACACATTTAAGCATAACTCAAGAACTCAAGAAAAAAATTTTGTCTTAAAATTCATAAAAAACCAAAAAAGTCACAAATGTTCTTTTTTGATCTTTAGTTATAAACATAAATATGTTACAAATAAAACTAGCCACATTTCAATAAAATCGATTAACAAAAAAAATTAAACGTGAGCGACAAAAGATTTTACGACCAAAATTTGAAAAAAGTTACACAAATACTAATAAAAAATAATTACCCAAAATGCACAATAAGCAGTTTAATGAAAAAATATACAAAAAATGACAGAATAATACAACCTTCACCAATGGATCAAAAAATATTTCACAGTGTACCATACATACCAAGACTTACTGAGAACAGGTTACTAAAGAGAATAATACGGGACAACAACACATCCATCGCCTACAGATCAAATGAAACACTGAGAAACATTTTTACAAGAAGAACAACAAAAACAGACAGACTAAGAGAAAACAACGTTGTGTACGAAATAACATGCATGGGGAATGAAGGGGAACAGTGCAACAAAGTATATGTTGGCACAACAAAACGAATGCTAAGTGTGCGAATAAGCGAACATGAGGCCGACATAAGAAAGGGCAAAGAAAACACTGCTTTGTCACAACACATAAAAGAGAACCAACACTCAGCTGACCTAAAGAACGTGAAAATACTAGACAGAGAGAAAATTGAAAATAAGAGATACACTTTAGAAAGTTTAAGAATTCAACAGAGAATATCAAAATCAATAAACACCAAAGAAGACAAAGACAACACAAAGCTCCAATACTCCGCTGCAATAAGTTGAACCAAACAGAAGTGCGTTACTGTGATATTAGTGATAAGTTTTGCTGCGATTTTTACATTTATTTATATTTTTTATTATTTTATTATTAAATTGTTTCGTGATGTCCAGTTTTTTAATAGTAATAAGAAATTATGACGAATGAAATGTAAAACTAATTGTAAGTAAAGCTAACATATCATAAGAAAATATAAATAACAACACTTTTTGTCGACAGGATTTTCAAATAAACATCCCCTGAAGAAGTTAGAAAAAAGCTAACGAAACGTTGGGAAAACATGAAATAAATTAGTTTTATTTAATTCATGAAGGAAGACTGACCAATCAGCCCAGTCAAAAACGACATAAACAATTAAAAGTTTTGGTTTAATTCTCAACTAAGTGATGGTATCTCATTTTGATAATTACAAGGAAGTGGTTCAGCATCTTACCGAGAACTACCATAACATGGGATGCAGAATGTCTCTGAAGTTGCATGTTCTTCACTCACACCTAGAAGTGTTCAGGTCAAATTCTGGCGCATACTCAGAAGAACATGGTGAACGTTTTCACCAGGACATTCAAGCCTTTGAAAAGCGATACCAAGGGCAGTACAATAAACGGATGCTTGGCGACTATATCTGGAATTTAATCAGAGAAAATGACCAAATCTACAAGAGGAAAGGTAGAAAACAAACCATTTTTAAACAGTATTATTAAGAGCATCCTGAATTTAAGGATTCAAGTGTATTATTCGTTTTATTATCATATAAAAGCATACCTTCATTAAAATTAAGCTGTTTAACAATCTTTTATGCACACTCTTATCTATCTGTACCATGAAAAATAATGCCACTATTTAAAAATTTGAAAATTCGATGTCATTTCTTAAAACACGATTAGCCAGACATCAGTTAAAGTTTTTCTTCAGTTTAGAGACATAACCAATGAGAAACAGCAAAAAAATTCACAAAATTTTGTTACATAGTGTTATTATTTGCAAAATTTCAGTGATTTTGCTCAAGAAACTGGACGGATATTTCCAAATAAAAAACTACTTTTTATGAGGTAGTGTCGGTTGAGGGTCTCCAACACCAACTTCCCGTAGAGCTATATAGCCCATTTTCAATACCAACTACACATGTTTGTGCCAAATTTCAGCTCCCTAGCTGTTTTCATGCAGGCTCTATCTTGTTTTCAACAGACGAACAGCCGGACAACATGGCTAGATCGTCTTAGAGTTTTACGAGGATCAAGAATATTGGGCCTCCGATGATTATTTCAAGGTGTTACAGACAGAATGACAAAACTAATATACCCTCCATTGCATGGTGGATAAAAACGCACCCTAATGTACACATACGTATGTCAATATCTGTTTTTACTAAGGTGTGTGTTTTTGCCATTGTTCGTGTGTGTGAATTTGAAAGGATACTTAAGTACGCCGATGGTCCATGTAAAAGTAATTGAAGGCGCCCTCTGAGTCTTCAGTGTCTAGCGCTGTCCTGTGTGGACCGTAAGAAAACATTAGCAAAAGTGTTGTTTATTCTTGAGACATTCTCCTTTTTGTGTACCTGTCCCATCCTCCTCTACATGTAATGTTTTATGGTCAACAGAGTCGACCAGGACACAGTTCATAAGAAACAATAGCACCAAATACAATTTATTCCAAAGAAACCAAAGACACACGCACATCATTTCTACTTCGTCCGGAGATATTAAATCCTAAAAGCAATTACAAGCATGTAAGTGTCTGGGCAAAAAGAAAATATGTGCGCGACATAACTTTGCAAGACATCGAATAAATTCAGCCCTAAAAATTTAGGAGAGATATTTTAATGCAATCTTATCTGTGGCAGATAAAATATACACGCTCGAAAAAGTATGGTTGGGGTGACAATATTCAAAGAGCTTCGTACTATTGTTGGGTACATTGTTGTGGCACCACAATATTATTATACTCCCTACAATGGTATGATTCACACAGAACCATACTATGACATTCATAACCGCATTATGATCCTCACAAACATAGTTTGTTTCACATACAATCATGCAATAATCCTCACAACCACATTATGTTTCACATACAACCATAGTATGATACAACATACAACCAACGCAATCGCGTTATCAACCCTACGACCATAGTACGATTCCAACTATCCTTATTAATTAGGATTGGGCTATGTTGTTGTTCAACAATGAAGAAGTACATTTTTTAAAAACATTAACTAAAAAATTGTAGTGGTGATTTATTAAACACTAGAAAAAATCTATTTCAAAAAAGTGTTTTATTTATAAAAAAATTTTCACTTATAAATGGTGTTTTTTTCAGACGTGTGGTTTACCAGAAAAAATAAAACGCAACGGGGAAAACATGGAATAAATTAGTTTTATTTAATTCATGAAGGAAGACTGACCAATCAGCCCAGTCAAAAACGACATAAACAAATAAAATAAATACCCATTTGGTCAAAGAAGAAGAATTAAAACGCATTTTATTTAATGTTATGGCCAAGAATTTAGGTTTATTACAAAGATAAAGGTTTGTCATTGTGATTTAAAAATGATTTCGGTCAACTGACTTCCGTGGCTGGCATGAATAAATTCCAATTTTCAACTACTTTTTGCAGCATTTGAGGCCGTATGTCAGCAATAACGCCCCGAATGTTCCCTTCCAAGGCGTCAATCGTGTTGGGCTTATCTCGTAGACAAGCGACTTTACATAACCCAACAAAAAGGAGTCCAGCTGTGTTAAATCACGCGATCTTTGAGGTCACGCTACACAAGATAATGCACTCATCAAATGTTTCCTTGCTTGGCTGTATGGCATGTAGCGCCGCCTTGTTGGAACCTTAGGTCGTCCACATAAACATCCTTTAATATAGGCACGAAAAAGTCATTAATCGGGGTCTATAGTGTTCCATATTAACTGTAACATCACGCAGAGAAAAAATATGGTTACTATATGGTCACGGCAACAAAAGTATGCTCTCTGCAATAAAAGTATGGTTTTCGCAACCTTAGTATTGTTTTTTTAATTTAATTTTGACAATAGTGTGATTGCGGCAATATTAATATTGTAGAAATGTAACAAAAGCATTGTTGCCAAATTTAAAAATGAAAATATGGTTGTAGCAACAATATAAATATGGTTGGTGGGACAAAAGAATTGTTTCATGGGTTTTATGTTAACAATAACATGATAACGACAATCATACAGGCAAAATCGTAATTTATTTTTAATTTGACAATGTTATTTTTACGAGTCTTACGCAATAATAGTAGTTACTATATATAAATTAAATTTTTTCAAAACAAACTAAGGGTTAGTATAATTGAAATATTTTTAATAAATGAATTGTTTCTACTGTTAAATAAATCACTCCCTTTATAAAGAGTGTTATGTATTTTTATATAACTTATTTAATAAAAATCTCTATTGTTGAATAACAACTTAACCCAATCTTTACAAAAAAATTTGGGGTTCATAGCATGGTTGTGTGTAAGTCATACTATGGTTCTAAGGATCATACTATGGTTGTATGTGCAACATACTATAGTTGTGGGGATCATAGTATGGTTGTGTGTGAACCATATTATTGTTGTGATGATCATAATATTGTTGTGCCACAACCATATAAAAAACAATAGTATGATGCTATTCGAATATTGTTACCCCAACCATATTTTTTTTCTGCGTGATTATGACCGGCTTCATTTTTGATGAAATATAGGCCAATGATTCCCTCTGCCCATAAATCACACCAAACAGTGACTTTTTGAGGATATAACGGCGTCTCAACAATGGCTTGTGGATTTTTATTACTCCAAATGCGATAATTTGGTTATTAAAGTTTCCATTGAACCAAAAGTGAGCTTCATCGCTGAACGAAATTTTCTTGTAAAAATCAGAAGTGATGGGCATCTCGCTGTGGGACCATTCTCCACGATTTGCCAACGTTGTTCAGGAGCAATTCTATTCATTATGACATGACAAACCAAACTAAGCTTAAATCCAATGACAGCTGTTAAAAATACCAACTCCGAAAAAAGTGTGGCCAGATTGAAAGCCGCACGTCTAAAAAAATCATAAAAAAAATCAAAAAACAATACTATGGTTGCGACGAACATAATTTTATTGCAGAGAATATATTAAAGTTGCTTACGACAATATAGTAACCATATCCTTTCTTTGCATGTAAAACGCATCGTAAAAATATACATCCGTACCCACCAATTTCTGGTTAAGGGTATTAAACGAGGGTAATATGAAAAGATATCGGCCTAGACAAAAAAACATTTTTTTTTTAATCCATTAAAAATCAAATAGAAAGGGAGAGATCCATAAGAGGCTTTCACGCTTTGTTCCATTTTATTTCCCAGCTTATGAAATGTTACCGAGTTTGTGAATTTATAGTTGCTGGTAATCTAAATGTCTAAAACGCATCCTGGCTTAACCATTCGAGTCACGCAACTCTGGAGAGTCAATAAATCTGAGCTAGAGCAATTAGTGAACGGAGTAACGCATATTCCATTTATCGAAGCACTATTCAGTTATATTGTTGACCATTTAGTAATGTTACATCTTGTTAAATATGAGGTGAACTCTTTCACAACGCTCAGCAGTTCAGATCACTCAATTTTATTTGAATCCTTGTCATTGTACAGTTTTATAGAGGGGTCATATTTAGAGCGGTACAGTTTCATAGACAGTGTACAATGAGTGACCAATCTTTAACTATAGAAACGCTTCTTAGAATGATCTTAACATTCTCTTCCAGAATTTCAGCTCGAAAAGTTGTGCCCTCAATAGCAATATACCATATTTTCATTTTAAAAATTGGCAACAATACTATTGTTACATCTCAACAATATTATTATTGCCGCAATTATACTATTGTCAAAATAAAATTCAAAAAACAATACTATGGTTGCGACGACCATACTTTTATTTCAGAGAACATACTATTGTTGCCATGACCATATAGTAACCATATCTTTTCTCTACGTGTACAAACACATTTTTAAAACTACGATTTTGGCATATGGTGATGTGGGACGCCATCGTGTGATGGTAGTGTGCAAGACTTTTATGCCTTTAAACAGAGGTAAACAATTACTTTGTGAGTAATAGATTTATCTCTTAGCCATGTAAGAAGTTTCTATAAAATGCCAGTGAGTATATGAATTATATCGTGCAATACTCACAGATTTGGAAGGTTCTGGAACTTAAATAATAATTATCTTAAAATGTTAACTTTTTTAACCAAATTGTGCAATCTCTGCCTTTCGGCGTATGTCCTTGACCCCAAATATAATGTAGTAGGATATCAAATGACACTACAACGAAATACTACAAAATTATGTCAACATTAAAAAAACTAGGCTAACTCATGTTGTTAGCTTGGTCTGCTCATTAGGTATGGATTCCTGCAGGCACAAAAAAGGAACGTCTCTGTGTCAAATGACAGACACGGCTGGACACATAAATAAACATACTTATTTATTTGTATGAGTATACTTATACCTTCATTAATATGCACAGAAAAATATTATACATTTATTAATACAGTGACTATTCAACTGCTTAGTATTTTTGTTCACGCAACCTCCAATCACAAGACTTGCATATCCTTATGTGCCTACTCGGCGATTAGGTGTGTGTGAGTGCGTATGTGATGATTTCCCACATTGTTCTTTCATGTAATAACATAATCTGGAAAAGTTAATAATATTTATTACTTTCATTTGATGTATGTAGCTACATTTGTCGTCATTATAGCTTTGAATGACCTGCTCGGAGTGCCCAATTTGCTTTTTGATTATCACTCGTCTATGAATATGAATAATGCATCCGTATTCATGTGTATTAAGGTGTCCCGAAAAACACCAACTTTGAAATACCAGAGTTAATAGCACTTACTAGATCACCGCGGTGTGATGGTTAGTGTGCACGACTATCATACAAGCAACCCCTGGTTTGAATTCGGATTAGAAGAACGCACATTTGTTCAACGCCGCGTTTTCCACCTCATTGATGTGGTGATTTATCTCTTTAACGCGCTGGTCCCATTCAGTGAGTGCTAAAATTTGATTCTTTTAATAGTCACAGCAAATTAATTAAAATCAAATTATTTTTTCTGTTGAGAGAAATAATTTATAGCGCATGCTATTGTAATTACTTATGGTGTCCTAAGAAGAGCGCAATTTTTAACTGACTGATGCAGAAATTGAATTGTTTCTCTGGCTGTATGACATGTGGCGCCGTCTTGTTGGAACCACATGCCCTCCACATTCATTTCTTCAATTCTAGGCAAGAAAAAACTGGTTATCATTTCACGATACCAAACACCATTGACTGTTTGCGCTTGACCTGCCTCATTTGTCCAATGATTCCTCCAGCCCACACCACACAGTGACACGTTGAGGATGCATTTGCTTCTCGTGAATCACTCGAGGATTTTCCGCACCCCAAATGCGACAATTCTGCCTATTGACGAAGCCATCAAGATGAAAATGGGCCTCGTCACTGAAGATGATTTTATCGGCAAAATCAGCATTTTCATGTTGTCTCTCCAATACCCAATTAACGAACTCCCTTTCGTGTAGCGCTCCATTTTTACTAACCTCGTACCTTCTACTAACAAACAATAACAATTGTTCAAATGTCAAACAATGACATTTCGAATGTTGCCAGATTTAAAAATTGCATTCTTCTTGGGACACCCTTTATAAGCACAAAATTAAGAGTAGTTAAAATCACTGCCGCCAGTCAGGATCGACTATATTATATCTTAAACCACACTATTGTACCTAAATTTTGGCTTAAATCCGACAGGACCTCAAGCATATGGGGGCTCATATAACAAGTAAAAAACAAGTTCGACCAAACCTTATACGAGGGTTGCTATATATATTTCTGGCCTAGGCAACACTAAGTGTGGCCTGGCGCCATCTGACATTTCCATTAGAAAGTTTGACATTTTTTAGCACGAACTTACTCAGAACATTTTGACGTACGACCATCATTTGTGTTGTTAACAGTGACTTGGAAAAATCAATTTGGCAAAAAATGGAATTAACTCGTGAAAATTTTCGTGCGATCACTTTTCACAACTTTCGACGTGGATTTTCACGACAAGAGTGCATCGATGAACCTAAACCTTTATATGGCGATGAAGCATCCTATAGCACTGTGAAAAACTGGTTTTATGAATTCAATCGTGGCCGACGCTCGCTCATAGACGAAGGTCGTAAAGGTCTTCCAAAAATGGCCTATGTCCCAGAGAACATTGATGTCGTGCGTAAACTGATAATGCAAGATCGTCATGTGACAGACCGTGAGATAGAGGCATCATTGGGCATTTCTTCCACCAGCATACATCTGGCCGTAAAAAATTCTTGTTCTCGTTGGATCCCGCACAATTTGACAATCGCGCAAAAAAGGCTCGTGTCTTACTAGGTAAGGTACTTTTATAAAAAGTAAACACTTTGAGCATTCCCTAACAAATCATACTTTTTTGCGGACGAAAATAGTTTACACGGGTACTGTAGGTGGGACGCTCTAAATTGCTAGACGTTTTAACGCATGCGAACGAAGAACATGCCGCAAGGCAAAAATAAGCTATATATAGTCAGAACGGACATATGGGTACTCAAGTCAAAGAAAATGTTGATTTAAATCCAAATTTAGGCGAATGGGCCGTATACCGGACCTCTTTTTGCTTTTTAGTAGATTAGGGACAGTATAGAGTATACCAGGGCTGATATATATATTTCTGGCGTAATAATAAAAATGCGCATATTTATCATCAAAAATGGTTTTATTGTTTTTTAATGTATTCTCAACATGATTAATACACTTTTGCATGCCCTCAAACCAATTGTCCAATAACTTTTTCCACTCCGATTGAATCACCTCCAAAACATGGTTTTTGAACGCTTCATCAGCATCTTCTGGCGACGAAAATCGTTGACCACGCATATTCTCTTGATATGCTGGAATAAAGAGAAGTTATTGGGTGCCAACTCAGGGCTGTACGGCGGATGACCCATCATTTCGACGTTTTGGCCGTTCAAAAAGGCGCTGGTTTGAGCCGATGTGTGAAAGCTCCCATTGTCATGGCGCACAACGATTTGTCTTCACTTGTTCGTTTTTCGAATTTCTCAGAAGACTTCAGGCAAACAAATTGTGGTGTACCACTCAGAATTGACCGCCCTACGTTGCTCAAGCGGATCAGTCGCCACATGACTAGGCAACCATTTGCTTCGAAATGCTTCTTCCACGAACGGCCAGATGTTCATGCAATATCGAATGCACGTTAGTGAAAGAAATGCCCAAGGATGCCTCTATCTCACGGTATGTCACATGACGATCTTGCATTATCAGTTCACGCACGGCATCAATGTTCTCTGGCACAACGACCGTTTTTGGACGACCTTCGTCTTTGTGCGAGCGTCGGACACGATTGAATTCATTAAACCAGTTTTTCGCAGTGCTTTAGGATGGTGCTTCATCGCCATACAATCATTTTAGTTCAACGATGCACTCTTGTCGTCATAATCCACGTCGAATTTTGTGAAAAATGATCACACGAAAATGTTCACGAGGTAATTCCATATTGATTTTTTCCAGTCACTGTAAACAACACAAATGATGGTCGTGTTGTTACGTTCTGAGTACGTTTGTGCTAAAAAATGTCAAACTTTCCAATGGAAATGTCAGATAGCGCCAGGCAACACTTAGTGTTGCCTATTCCGGAAATATATATAGCAATCCTCTTACCAAGAAATATTTTTGTTCCTAAGATTTTTGAATCAATTTTGAATTATTAAATTAACTATTAAAGTAAAAGAGCTGCTCTAAACCACTGAGAGGAACCAACTCAAGTCCTGAAAATGTTTGCTTCCCTGGTTTTGATGTAATACAATGATCCTACGTATGAGTGATATGAATATGTTAACAAAATATTACGTATACGCTCCATATGACTGTGAAGTGGTAACGCTGAGAAGCACAACAGAACAGACAAACGCATTGAACAGTGGCTCATTTAATAACACTAAATCCTTGA
The DNA here is from genome assembly GCA_963513945.1 of Hydrotaea diabolus. NCBI lineage: Eukaryota > Metazoa > Arthropoda > Insecta > Diptera > Muscidae > Hydrotaea > Hydrotaea diabolus. The sequence continues at coordinate 75,092,747 of OY740720.1, forward strand.
GTATCAGATTTTTTAGATGGTCTTCAACAGTTTGCCAAGAGGGAGAAATATGCCCCCGAATTGGAGAAAATATTGCTAGAAATCCAAATAAAAAGCAGTTATGTAGTTTTGTGCCATACCTTGGCAAAGGCGTGGGAAATACTCGTATCGATGAAGATATCGATGCTTGATCTCGTAGGCTTTTCTTATCAAAGTTTTTATACGATGGATTTGTTCTACTTTGCAATGGTTTTCCCGAAATCCGCACTGGTGGTCGGGGATAACGCAATTTGTCGTAAGGTTTTATATTTTTCAGAAAATTCTTCTTAAACATTTTAGAAAGAACATATATCAAGCTTATCGTTCAATTCTAATTAATTTAAGTTGGGCCTTTGCCAGGCTTCGAAGTCTAACATAGGTCGAAATTTTGACTTAAAGACACCATAATTTCATTTGTTGTATTCACAATTGTTAGCAGATGTTTTGTGTAAAAAAAATGTTTTATGAAATGCATACACAAAAATCTTAAATAGAGAAAAATTAGGAAATAAAAGTGATGAATTAAAAAATAAAAGACCTGAATGGAGTTTAAAAAAAGAATTCGGTTGTGCTCGTTTTATATCGAGCTTTCTTAGAGATCGCACTATAAGTGTTGTTGTAGATGGGTTCTCATCCAACAAACATAGGCTTACTGCAGGAGTACCACAGGGCTCTGTCCTTTCTCCCTCTTTATTTTTAATTTTCATTGATGATCTGTTGGGTCAGACCGTGAATCCAATGTACTCCTTTGCGGATGACAGTAACCTATGTCATTCATATTCATTTGACCGTAGGCCGAGTCTTCAAGATATTGAAGACAAAAGGCGAATTATGGATGAGACACTTGGCCGGGATTTACTGGCCGTTTCCGAATGGGGTCGAGTGAATAGAGTAGATTTTAATGCGCGTAAGACACAGTGCTGCTTGTTGTCTCACAAGCGATTCGCTGACCCAACAATATCGTCAATTTCTATCGATGGTACGGATATTGAACAATCAGAAGCTCTTGATGTTCTGGGCATGAAAATACAATGTGACGCTCGTTGGGCGAGACATGTATTCGAAGTGTCGAAAGAAGCACTCAAGTGCATAGGCTTTTTTAAGCGGTGCAAGAAATATTTCACTACTTCTGATCTTTTCAATATCTATACAACTAATATCAGGCCGAAGATGGAATACAACTCTCATATATGGGCAGGTGCTCCAAAATCATCCTTGGAGCTACTTGACCGTGTTCAAAGGAGAGCGATGGTGCTGATAGGTGACAGCAGGGTATCCAACTCTATTGTTTCCCTTGATCATCGTCGGAATGTGGGTTGCGTGACGCTGTTCTATCGTTACTTTCATGGTGTGTGTTCATCAGACATCCGTCGCCTTATTCCTGACGTGAGGATGTTCGGCAGGGATACGCGACTTTCTAGGAATTCACACCCGTTTGTTATCGATTGGCCAGTTGACCGCACTATACACTACAGATCAAATTCGTTTTTCGCTCGTACAGTCCGTATGTGGAATCGACTTCCGGAAAATGTGTTTCCCACTAATTGCGACATCCAGAAGTTCAAGACAAGTGTCAATAAACATTATTCCCTCTTTCCCCCCTCCGATCCTTTACTTTCCACTCGCCAACGCAATGCACCGCATGTATAGGGGGCATCCCCTGAGTGTTGGTTATTTAAAAAAAAAAAATATAGGGATGGTGTTCCACGAATAAGGAATCGACCTTTTATGCGTTGTATTCAATCGATAATTCCTTGATGTTTTTAGTGAGGCAGGCAATAAGTTTCTTTTAATATTAATAATTGGTTTGTGGATGACGTCAAAATACTCTGGATATTAGGGTTGCCACTTCGTTGGTAGCAGAACAGAAAAGTGTTCAAAATCCCACTGTGTTTGTTAACGGCCAATAGTTCAAAAAAATTACAAAAACTTTAACAAAATGAAACGGAAAAAAAGTTTGAAGGACCTTAATCTACCATGACGATTTAAAAAACTATAATTCACGTGGTGTCATCATTTTTATCGCGGGACAACATTCAAAGTTTCGCTTAAAACCTGGAAAGTAGAGCGGGCTCAGCAGCGTTATAATAAGTGTTTTTTTAGACGTGTCGTTTTCAATCTGGCCACACTTTTTTGGGGTTGGTCTTTTTAACAGCTGTAACATGTTTTGTGCTCAGTTTATGTTGCCATTTCATTATGAATATATTTACTCCGAAACAACGTTTGCAAATTACAGTGAATGGACCCAAAATGATGTGCCCACCGATGCTTTTACAAGAAAATTTTGTTCAGCTATGAAGTTCACTTTTGATTGAATGGGTACCTTTATAACCAAAATTGTCACATTTGGAGTAATAAAAATCCAAAAGCCATTGTTAAAACGCCATTACATCCTGAAAAAGTCACTGTTTGGTATTCTCTATGGGCAGAGGGAATCATGGGTGCACATTTCTTCAAAAATGAAGACGGCCATAATGTTACAGTCGATGGGAAACTCTATAGATCCATAATTAATGACTTTTTCGTGCCTCGAGGATGTTGATGTGGACGACCTTTGGTTCCAACAAGGTGGTGCAGTTTGCCATGTAGCCAACGAAACAATCAATTTATTGAAATACACTTTTGGTGAATGCACTATCTCGCTTCGTGTGCTTGTGACGTGACCTCCAAGATCGTACTATTAAACACCACTGGACTATTTTTTGTGGAGTTATGTGAGTCGCTTTGGAAGAGAATATTTGGCGCATTATTTCTGACATACAGCCCCAAATGCCGAAAAAAGTAGTCGAAAATTGGGCCTCTCTGCTGCAAATTTTTCAATTCAGACGCGGCAAACATAATGATAAATCCTGGTCTTTATAATAAAGCTAAATTCTAAGTCATAACATTAATTTATTTTTTCTTGAAAATCACACGTCTGAAAAATATCTCTTTAGAAAGAATACCCTGTGTTTCTAAACGATTCAGAATCACTAACGGAAACCATTAAGCTATGTCCCTCCGTCTGACCATCTAACATTGTAATTGATGAACCGATTTCGATAAAAAGCTACCTTTGCCACCTTCAATATTGATATGTGAAATCAAATTTAAGATTAGGTTGGGTCGAATGAGTCCAAAACCGACAGTATGGCAAAATGAAGGGGCCCCTGGGTAATATGGCAACATAAGTACTACAATTAAAGCAGATTTTCTAACGAATTGAAACATGCGTTATATTTGAAGAATTACCTAAGGTTTTAGTAAGAATCATGGATCCACGGCGCCCAAAACTGAACTCAAGGTAGAGGGTATATAAGGTTTAACCAGGCCGAACTCTAAGAAATTTTTACATGTTCCCGTTTAAAATTAGTAATGGCTCGGAATCATAGGGTACTCACAAATCTATGCTACTCAGAAGCGCCTGAGCATCTCAACTTCCTGCATTATTATTTCTAGCCCTGCGTGAGGCATGCAGCCCATTGTGAGGGCTATTTCACAGTTTGTCAGACTGATTGTTATTACTTAAAATATTAAATACAACTACGTTTAAATTTAACAATTTCCTAATTTATGTTTCTTTATAGGTGTTAATGGCCAAGACGGTTAATAATACATGCGAAATCAATTGCAATCATCCGGAAGAAACCAAGAAGAGTTTCTGAGATTGAATGACCAGGGAACTTATCGATTTGGACGCCAGTTCGTTTATTTTCGTAAGTATTTATTTTCGTACTCGTGTCTTAATAAAATCAAAATAAAGTGATATGTCATTTAAAATATATCTAACAAGTGGGATATGGTGGATTACGCTACAAAGGGCGTGGTACCGAGGTCTTTTTGTGCGTTTTTCTATACCAACATAATACAAGTACGAGGGCGGTTCGGAAAGTTCTTAGCCTATCAATGCAAGAGAATAGTTAGTTTTTCAAAAATATTTTTATTTTTCAATATAATCTCCTGAAATTTCAATACACTTAGTCCAACGCTTATCTAGCAATTCTATCCCTTGATTAAAATAGTTGTCCTCAAGGTCTTCAAAATAGTGGTTTACAACTGTAATTGCATCTTCATTTGAGGTAAAACGCTTGCCAGCAAGGAATTTTTTTAGATTTGGGAACAGATAAGGTGGGTGGTCAAGCAACCTTACCAGCCTATTGAATTGTTTTTGCCTTCTTTGGGGCACTTTCTCCAACTTCAGTCCATTGTTTGGATTGTTCTTTTGTCTCTGGAGTATAGTGGTGGATCCATGTCTCATCAACAGTTTTGAAACGACGCTTAAAATCCATTTTATTTCGCTGAAAACGATCCAAACAAGCTTGAGAAATGTTCATTCTTATGCGTTTTTGGTCGACTGTTAACAAGTCCGGCACCCATCTTGCAGAAACCTTTTTCATCTGTAGTTCTTCATGCAAAATTAAATGGACTCGATCATTTGAGATGCTCATGATATAAGCTATTTCACGCACTTTTATTCGTCGATCATTTAATACCATATCATGCACTTTGGCAACAATTTCTGTTGTTGTTGCTGTTTTTGGACGTCCACTACGTGGTTCATCTTCAATGCTTGTACGACCACGTTTAAATTCAGCAACCCAATTTTTTACTGTTGCATATGAAGGAGCACTTTCACCTAACACATTCACCATATCATTATGAATTTCTTGTCCCGATAAACCTTTTTTATGTAAATATGTAATGACACCACGCATTTCTAATTTTTCCATTGTAAAAAAATCGCGGATGCGTCTTTTGTGAACACCTGTTTCTATACGAAGGAGTTGCCAGATCGAAACATAATTTAACATGTGTTCATAGCAGAGATGGAAATTTCCAAAACACTTAACTTTTTTCTGTTTATGCCGCGCTTTTTGTGCTAGGCTAAGAAGTTTCCGAACCGCCCTCGTATAGTATATACTTTATGGGGTCTTTGATTCAAATGATCTTAATGCTAGGAAAGGACATATCAATCCCTTCGTCATAAAGGCCGATCAGTTTACTTGTCTGCTTATCCAATTGTCCTGGGGCCTACCATGTATCTTCTGTCTACCGCAGATATACCTACAAACGTACTTACGTCCACTTTTGTCGACGATACTGCTATAATAAGCTCACACAAAAAGCCCGATATAGCATCTACGAGGTGTTTATCATACCTATCTGACTGAAGGATAAAGGTCAGCGAAACAAAATGCACATAGGTAACTTTCACACTGGACTTAAGCACATGTCCGACATAGAAATTAAACAATTTCCTTTTTTTTCTATCCCATAACGTTAAATACCTGTGGATCCACCTGGATCGACGACTAGCATGGAGAAGTCATATAGAAGCCAAGAAGACTCAGCGGAAGCACAAGGTGTGCAAACTTCACTGGCTCCTCAACGCAAACTCAAAACTGAGTCTTGAATACAAGATTTTGCTATACAATAGTGTAATCAGACCTAACTGGCTATACGGTGCCTAGCTACGGGGAAAATTTTGGCAAAAAGACGCAGAGAACCGCATAACACTTTACTTTATGATTCGTATACTTATTTTTAGGCTCCTCTGGAGCAGATCCAATAATACCAGATAAAAAATTAGAAAAAAAAACGAAAATCGCTAAACACGAATTTTTTCTTGATGTGCGGGAATAAAAAGAAGTCATTGCGTGCCAAGTCAGGGCTGTACAGTGGATGACCCATCAATTCGACGTTTCGGCAAAAAGGCGATGGTTTGAGCCGATGTGTGAAGGCTCGCGTTGTCATGATGCACAATGATTTGTCTTCTCTTGTCCGTTTTTCGAATTTCTCCGAAGACTTCAGGCAAAAAAAATGGTGGTGTACCACTCAGAATTGACCTTCTACGTTGCTCAAGCGGAACAGTCGCCACTTCACAAGTTTTACCGAAAAAATATGCGACCATTTGCTTCAAAGTGCTTCTTCCACGAACAACTTTCGCTGGATGTGGCTTGTCTTCGAAGACCCACTGGGTCGATTGCTGTTTTGTTTCGGGCTCATACGCATAGATCCATGATTCGTCACCTGTGAAGATCTCATATACGTCTTTTGAAACACCGCTATCGTATTTTTTCAAAATTTCTTTGCACCAATCGAAACGAGCCTTTTTTTGAGCGATTGTCAAATCGTGCGGGATCCAACGAGAACAAACCTTTTTTACGGTCAGGTATTCATGCAACATCGAATGTATGCTGGTGGAAGAAATGCTCAAGGGTGCCACTATCTCATGGTATATCACAGGCCGACCTTGCATTATCAGTTCATGCACGGCAATAATGTTATCTGGCACAACGGCTGTTTTTGAACAATCTTCATGGCCTTCGTCTTTGAGCGAGCGTCGCCCACGATTAATTTCATTAAACCAGTTTTTCACAGTACCATAGGATGTTTCTTCATCGCCATACAAAGGTTTAATTTCATCGATGCACTCTTGTCGTGATAATCCACGTCGAATGTTGTGAAAAATGATCGCACGAAAATGTTAACGAGTTAATTCCATTTTTTCAAACTGATTTTTTCAAGTCACAACACAAATGATGGTCGTACGTCAAAACGTTCTGAGTACTTTTATGCTTAAAAATGTCAAATGTCGTATAAATATATCGAAAAGAAATCGGATTAAACACTTAAATAAATTAGGTTCGGCCGTACAGAAGTTTTATACCCTCCTGCATGGAGGGTATATTATGGTTGTCCCAAATACTTATTTGCAAAACATTGACTCACTGACAGTGGACTGTTGTCACCTGCTACTGCTGTTAATGTCTTGGTCACATTCAATTCGAGAAATTAAACTTTAAGAAAAATAATCCTTTTAGATTGAATCTAAGAAGGAAATGTGTTTTCTTTGCACAATGCCACGATAATATGTTCGCTACTACATAACATGTGGCTTATTAGCTGGCACATATAGACAGATTATCACCGCTCTTGTACTAAATGAGTTATTACTCCAAAATCATGGTTTCTTGCTGATCGACTTTAAAATATATTGTAAAGAATGCATAACTTAAAATTCAAAATACCTCGAGCCCCAAAATTATACTAGTACCACTTGAGTTAAGTGCTTTGCAGCATTTAAATGAACTCGCTTAGGAGAGTAATTTGTAGCAGTAGGCTTTTGACTTGTGACTATCTTACACGAGTTGGAAGACTGTGCAAATGTGTTGTACCAAACTATTATGACTAGAAATTAGATCCGACACGCCAGCACCTACACGTTACGTTTGTAAAGAAAGAAATTAGAGGACATGATACTTTACGTTACCAGTTTGTTTCATTTTTCATTTAATTTTTCTTTTTTTTTTTGTTTTATTACCGGATTGCATGTCTCCCCGTATTTATGTGTAGTCAATTGTGCATGTGTGGGTTGAAAAACTGGGTTAAATGGTTTTGCAAACATCTGTTCAGATCCATACTGAACAATTTGCAATATTGTTGCAAACAACAATCACTCCATGGTTGATTTCGTTAAAATGAACGCATATGGTTGGACAAGGGAATGAGGTGGAATAGGATCGTTAAAGAGGTCATATATCTAAGACCTTTCTGCACATGTTCGATTAGAAATGGCTTTGTTATGAATTAGTGTTGATGTTTTTGTCCACACAAATGTGAGTAAAGTGCTGCTGCAGGCCTCTAAGGCGATAGTTTTCTTTGTGTTCATTTAACTAGAGAGTACTTTTATGATGTATTCTAAACAATGAGTCATTGTTAATGCTATAATGGAAAGTCAACTCGAAACATGAATAGTTCGAAACCCTTCATACAAGTATTAGGCTGATATAGTCATGCCAGCTTATTCAAAATGTGATCTTCGTACCAAGTTTAAGGGATAAATCCCTAAACTATGTAAAACCTTCTCTATAAAATGCATTAGGGTGATGGCAGAGTGCGCGCTCATAGCTGAACCGAACTGTCAGTTGATTAAAATTCTTAAAACTGTGTTCATACAATTTAGTAAAAATCGGCGTCAGGATGGCAGAGTGAAAGCCGAAACCGAGCCGAGCTGAAAGCTGATTGAATTAAAAAAACCTGTTTTAAAGTGTTTTTGAGCTGATTGTGTCTGATATATGATATATACTCGTATTTGATTGTATTTGTGAAGATTTTGGCTGTTTGTAGTTTTTAACACGTTCTAGACGCTTTGATACTGTTGAAGTAATTTACTCTGTGTTGTCTGACAAACTTTTCGAGTACTGAACTCAATTATTAAAAATTTGATTACACATATTTATAATTAACTGATTAATCACCATTTTGATTAATCAGAAATTCCGATTATTAGATTAATTAATTGACGCAGCATATCATTAGTACAAAAGCTAAAATAATATAATACAAATTTGTCCCGAAAAAGGAATCTCAAAAAAGGGACTTGCTAACATTTTTTCTTAAATATAACACTTAAACTATTACTAATACATATTTACACTTAAAACAAACACATATTTACACTCCAAACTAATAAATTTATTTACACTATTTACAATGTTGTACACAGTACAACAGCCAATCTGGGGGGTGAGAAATTCCAAGTCAGGGTGATGGTACTAGGTCAGTATATTAAAACCCTCAAAGGGTTTTGCGTTCGTATGTGCCAGTTTTTTTATGACCTTTTACATTTTTTCCTTATCTTGATGTTTTTTCGCTTAGTTGTTAAATGTTGGCAAAAACGTAGTTTGACATAACTCGAGAACGACTAGTTCGATTTTGCTGAAATAAATTGAGAAAAATTAACAAGTACATTTTCTTTAATCCATTAATATACTGTTTCTCTACCAAATCAACATTTTTGCAATTAGAAATAAATTTATGAAGAAAATTTTGCCAAAAAAATTTTTTTTTTAAAACATATAAATCCCAAACGGAAAAAGTGTATAGTCTTATAACTTTCACGTAAAGTCACATAACCTATAAACAAAATGCGACATAGATCATAGAAATTGATTAACGCGTTCTGTTTTTATTTACAATTAAGTAACTTCACTTAAAAACTGGCACATACGAACGCAAAACCCTTTGAGGGTTTTAATATACTGACCTAGTACCATCACCCTGACTTGGAATTTCTCACCCCCCAGACAATAACCCCAAAAATGTTCCACAGTGTTATGACTACTGTGAGGTGTTGTAAACCAAGTTGACAATCTCTAACTGTTCGTATCTCTCCCTTAAAAGAAGACCCTCTCTAAAAAATATTCGAAGACAAACTGGAGACCTATATACAATTGTCGTAAGTCGTTGTAGGCTAAATTCCTGCTGAAGACAATCCCTAACTAAATCTATTTTTCAAAAAGGTCCCCTATCTATAAAACTAAGTGCCCCTTATTAGAAAAACATCTAATCTCTCTATACCTACCGCGTCATATATAGATCTACAGGATGGCTGTCTGTATATCCCGTTCTCGTCCCGTTCTCGTCCAGGAAGTAAGCCGAGGCAAGCTGCCAGGACCACCTTTCCACAATAGTAAACTAAGGCTATGATTGGATTCCATTATTTTGTGTTTCCCAAAGTCCTTTAGCCCATTGGTATTAAATAAATCCAATGATCTTCTAAAACAATAAATGTTTACAGTGAAATATTTAAAGTACATAAGTGGGCAACTATAGTTCGGCAATGCCGAAGCTCCATCATGGATTACGGTCCAATATAAAATTTTTGTCAAGAGGTGTGGCAGCAGCCTCTTTTCTATCAGCGTGTGTGTGTTATTCCGTACTAACAACATATATACCCACTACTATAGTCAAAGCGGTATTAGTTCACAAAACATAGCCTTTCAAAGATTCGGGTTGTATAGGCGGAGCGAAGCTTTTTTGTACAGTTTTAACACTATATACTTAGTAGGAACATAACTACCGTTACACACGTTTTATGCTGTAAAATATAAAGTACTGAAAGTTTTTGGACCAAATATTTTTTAATATATTTATTGACGTATATTGTATCTAAAAATAATCTACTTATTCGAAATGTCCGCCTTTTGCCTTTAGACACGCCTTCAGTCGCATTGGCCAATCGTCAATTGCTACACGAACCTCGTCCGTTGAAAAATTGGCCACAGCTCGAACCAAAGCAGTCTTAAGAGATTCAATGTTGGGGTATCTTTTGTGACAAACTTCCTTCCTTCACAACCGTTCACAATTTGTAATCCAATGGGCTCAAATCTGGACTGCCTGAGGGCCATTATTCAGAGGGAATGAACGCTGGCATATTATTTCGAAGCCAGGTCCATGGCTGGTTTTGGAACAGGGAATTGTTAAGAAGCTTCACAACAACTTCCAAAACGGTTTCTTGGTAAACTTTGACCGATGTTTGGAATCCTTGTTAGCAGAAATGCAGGTCATTGACCCCATCGTAAGAGACACCCCACCAAACCATGGCTGAAGCTGGATGATGACCTTTTTCCACCCTTGGGATCAGTTCAGATGCTTCCTTTTATGACCGCGCATACACTCTATCATTTTGCTTGTAAAATTTTTCCTAAACGGTAAAAATTTTTTCATCGGTGAACAAAATTTTTCTGTGCAGGTTATCAGCGTTCTTCACCAAAAGACGTTTGCATTTTTCAATTCTACTTTTTTTAAAGCTGCAGTCAATAAATGTCCGGTACGTCGTTTGAAAGTCCCAAATCTTTTTAATGATTCGACATATGGACTTTTGCGTGATATTCATCTCACGGGCCATGATTTTCTGTTTTCGAAGCGGATTTCTGTGAATTCTTTATTTAACGATTTTGATGACATGCAGTGTTCGCGTGGGCGGCCTGACCGATGGCAGTCTTTTACATCTCCTGTCTCTTCAAACAGTTTTATGCATCGGTAAACGAACATAAGGCTAATCCCTAGCGGCCGGAATGATTTGAAAATATCGCTTTTTTCATTTCACACTTGAAAAGCGCTATTACAGCGATACGGTTCTCATTATCTGACCACTAAATGATGCAAGTTGAGACAATTTTAAAATACCGTTACAGACTAACACTATTGAGGTTAGCTTTCAAAACCCATATGGCATTAAAGGGGTTTGTTCAGTTCTACTATTGAAATAGGTGTGTTCAATGTTGTAACAGTATTTATGTCCCTACTAGGTAGACTACGAGTATAATGCAACGTTAATCATTGATTTCATTTAGTTAAATTTATACAAAGATTAGTCTATTATTTTAGACATAAATGTTATTTTTTAGGTGGGCTTGGCGAAGGGATGTGTTTGGATCAGTGTAGACATTATATGTTTCAAATATCATCGTCATATCTCTAATAGTTCATGATATATTGTATTTTTTAGTTCACCACTGAGGAGGCGATAAAAGTTCATGAGATATTGTATTTTTAAGTTCACCGCTGAGGAGGCGATGCCATTTAAGTTCACCGCAGAGGAGGCGATGCCACCTTATTCAATTTTTTATAATAAAGTCTTTATTATTGCCAAGTCATTGATTTTGTTCTGTTAAAATTTCAAAGCGATCGGTCCATTAGATTAGCTGTTAATGTAATTTTTAATTTAAGAGGGCATGCCAATCATGTCCTTAATATCATAGCCAGAGAAAATATATGGTAACTACAGGGTGATTCATTCACGACTGGACAAATTTCACCAGCGTATTCCTTGGCGTATTTCATGAAAATATGTCCGTCTACGACGATGACCGAAAATGCCAGGGGGCGAAATGGCAGACTAAAATGCAGTCAAATACTCATAGCTTTGGAACAATAAGACCTCTTTGTTTAGGTTATTTTTGAAAGTTAAGAGGTAGGGCTATATTTTAAGATAAAAAACCAAAAATAAACATCCGACCACTGGTTAAGAACATAGCAATTTTACCTAAGTACCCTGCGACATTTTCAAACCGCTGCCATTTCGCCCTTTTTGACTATTCGGGCATGTCGCGTTTAACGTGACATGCCCGTCACGTCATAGGGATATCAGACTCATGGGTCAAAAACTTACATTTCTTTTAGTCGAAAAAATTGTGTTCTTTTATGTGTGACGATATTTTTTTGGTTTTTTTTTTTTTTGTAATACCCACGTGTCTATAGATCAAGAAAGTCCAAATCTTAAACATTGGTACATGTTTGGTTTTGTAAGAAGATTTCACCGATTCTGGATACCCATCTGTCCACGAACATAAGGCGACGATTTTGGGCATTAGAACCTACGCACCACACCCAAGGGTCAACGCCTTTAACTCAGCCTAATCGAAAACTAATGTCATATTCAGTTTCTTTAGAGAATTCTACTGCATCTGAGTACCCATATGTCCATGTTTTAAAGGACATTCGAGTATTAAAAGACATTTATTGGACCCTTTGACCCAATAATCAATACCCACTTCCAAGCACAGCTATTTTCAATTAAAATATAAAAGTTTAATAGTGGAAAATTAAAAAATAATTGCCAGAACCTCAAATGGAAACTTTCCTTTTTCGTGCAATTACATTTCATTTCTTTATTGACCTGTAATTCGAAGCCCATTGGGGGCCTATTAAAGCTAAATTACAATATGCATCAAGATGTTAAATAGAACATCATAAACTACTAGAAAAAATTCAGTATTAAATTAAAAAAAAAAATATATAAATTAAAATAATCCTAATTTTTCCTAATAAAAGAGAAAAAACCCGATGAAAGCATATGGAAATACAGCGCGTAGAGAAAGACCTAAGGGTAAAAAAATCAATTTTCATTTTTTTTTCTTTTTTTGGTGTGGACAACACCTGAGCATCGAATGAGACCGATCCCATGCCCCAAAAGTTTTCCCTCGCAGAGATATGCGCGTGAAAGTGAAGTCGATTCTAAGCGCAAATAGAAAGGAACCCGATCTTTAAAATGGCTCTCCTGAACAAAACTGGTTTTTAAACTTAGGTCCCTTTCTATTTTGCGCGTCACATATAAAGAAAAGCATTACGCTGTACTTGAACGAAAATGTTCCATTAAATGAGGAAATATAATGGAAGACAAATTTAACGTTTTTAAACTACTTGGTAAAATGTTAAATAGTCGGGCTACTCTTACGAGAAATAATCGATTCATAAGCGTTAACTTTGGAATAATTAACTGCCTGCTGCGAAGTGGTGACTGAAGACAAATGATTTTGCTAGACAAAAAAATGAATTTTGCATATCTTATAAAAAAAAAGTATAGCAACCGAAGTTGGACAAATTCCACAAAGGAACAGCCTAAAAAGGCATAAACAAGTGGCGATATGAACAAACGGTTTAACAAAATATAAATAGCGCATAACTTTGTGAAATATTGCCTTTATTATATTCATATTACTTTGAGTAGTTCCTGTATATGTGACAGCGCATAGAGAAAGGGACCTAAGGGTAAAAAAAAATCAATTTTCACTTTTTTTTGATGTGGGCAATATCTGAGCATCGAATTAGACTGATCCCATGCCCCAAAAGTGTTCCCTCCCAGAGATATGCGCGTTTTATGAAAGTGAAGTAGATGATTCTAAGCGCAAATAGAAAGGAACCTGATCTTTAAAATGGCTCTCCTGAACAAAACTGGTTTTTACCCTTAGGTCCCTTTCTACTTTGCGCGTCACATATACCTTTAGGCAGTACAAAATATTTGGCATAGTAAAGCCATGAGCCATTTTTGTTTTCATTTCGTCTATTTTCAATACTAAGCGATCTTATCTGGTAATTTCTAAGTCTCTTGTTCTTTTCGTTTGGACTGACTCATGCTTTCAACAGACAGACGGACTGTCAGACGGACATGGCAATATCGCCTTAGAATTGATAGGTGATCAAAAAATATATATACTTTATAGATATGTATTTCAAAATGTTACAAACGAAACGAAACTCTTATCCTCCAGTGGGGAGTATAAAAATCGATTAACGAAAATTGGTCAAAATACCGCTAGATCACATCCGTAAAGCATGCAAATTATTTGTTAACGTTTGGTGGACACCGTCAAGTAAAAAATTGTTTACATTAAGCGGAAGATAATAGATCCCAAGCAGTTAGTAATTTGAATAAGTACGTTGAAAGAATATAATCGTATAACAATTTAAGACACAAATATATGGTCGTATGAATAAGAACACTCCTTTCGCAAAACCCTGTACAATGTGATATTTCCATTAAAAGTCTGTCTTGCATTTTTAAAAGGCTAGTGATATTTTTATAGAAACAAACATTAGGGTTTGCTTTCATAAAACAAGTCATTTTTAAACTTTTTTTTGTTAGACGATACATTAAATTACATTACATTTGCTATGTGGTCCTGTGCAATATTCCTTCGACTTACAAATGATTTTTAAACCCCTCGATCATTTATAAAGTTTAAAGTTAAGCAACAACGAATAATAATAATTTCAGACAACGAAAATATTGAACTACAACATCAGAAATAGTATCAAACCTAACTATTTCCAACTCACTCAAGTGAATATTATAGTAGGTTAAATGAGCCAAACTTAATTGAGACGAATGAATAACTTTGCCATTTGAAAATTATTGTGGCGTGCAAAATGTCCTGTAGTGTGTTGCCAAACTAAAGACACAAAGTAACGCAGGTCAGCGGTTAAATAGAGGGAGGCTGGCATTCAAGGTGTGTGAAAGACCACAATATTTAGCCTCCCCCCACAGTATTTGTTGGCTGAATTTCTGTTTGTAACCAAAGCAAGTATGAAGAATAATCCTACTGCCTTTCTTAGTTTTGCACGCTGTTAACCAGAACATGTCAATAACTATTGCCATGCCATCGGCTGGGGCAGAGGCAACGGTGACGGTGGTGGATAACGAAACAAAACATTTTCCAATTCAATGAATATTCAGTAAAATCAACTATAAATTCCAAAAGACAGCTGCAGCGACAACATCCCATAGCACAGTACAACAGCCAATCTGGAAGGTGAGAAATTCTAAATCAGGGTGATGGTACTAGGTCAGTATATTAAAACCCTCAAAGGGTTCTGCGTTCGTATGTGCCAGTTTTTTTTATGACCTTTTACATTTTTTCCTTATCTTGATGTTTTTTCGCTTAGTTGTAAAATGTTGGCAAAAACGTAGTTTGACATAACTCGAGAACGACTAGTTCGATTTTGCTGAAATAAATTAAGAAAAATTAATAATTACATTTTCTTTAATCCCTTAATATACTGTTTCTCTACCAAATCAACATTTTTGCAATTAGAAATAAATTTATGAAGAAAATTTTGCCAAAAAAAAATTTTTTTTTTTTTAAACATATAAATCCCAAACGGAAAAACGTGTAGAGTCTTATAACTTTCACGTAAAGTCACATAACCTATAAACAAAATGCGACATAGAAATCGATTAACGCGTTCTGCTTTTATTTACAATTAAGTGAAGGTATCCCATTTTGACAAGAATATTGATATATGTTTTTATTCAAAAATGTGTCATTTATCGCCTTTTTTATAAATTTTCCCCAATAACTCCAGACTTCTGGCCATAAACTACTAAAAAAATAAAGAACAAATTTTTATAATTTTTTATTTTTATTTTATTTATTTATTTTTATTTATTTTAATAAATATTGCCTAGACTTTTTCGATGGTGGTTGTTCGGGACTAGTGGCATCGCATTCATCGCTGTCATCAGTTTCTGAACCACACATAATGTCAATGTGTGACTCCACTGCTGGCCCTTCTGCACCTCCTGAAAATTCTTTACGCACATACGAACGCAAAACCCATTGAGGGTTTTAATATACTGACCTAGTACCATCACCCTGACTTGGAATTTCTCACCCCCCAGACAATAACCCCAAAAATGTTCCACTGTGTAGTTAGCAGTATATAAGGGATTGGAATGAAATGGAGAAGGAATAATGATGTGCACCCTTCAACCTTCTTAAGTGGAAAATATGGAACGGTTATAAGAAAACGAAGCTATTACTACCTACACGTACCGCACCAGCATGTCGTCCTACAAGAGTGAAAGTACAAAAGGGCATTGGGTTAAGCATGATCATGAATATAACTGAAAGGCCCTGGAATGTAGGTGGATATTGATGCAACAACAGGCAAGCTAGATTGTTAAACCACTTGTAGTTTGAGAGATGAGCAAGTTTTATAAGGATGGAACATATAAATTAATATAATGTAATTGAAACGAGATTAAATATAAGTATTTACCCAAACAGGATACAATAAAATGCCATATATGGGCTATTCAATAATTATTAACCAACCGATAAATGAGTCATATTATGCCCTTATACGAGGTACAAGGCCCGCTGGGTCCTATATCTATTTGTATGGAGATTTGTATAGAAACGCCTTTTTTGTTTTTTTTTTGTTTTACTATTATTTCCTTATTATAAATGTATGAAAAATTATTAAAAGTATTTTTTTAAATTAATAATAAAATAATTTGAAATGAGTTTTATATAAAAAAAAAGTTTAGAACTTTACGTAGATTGTCCATCATCCAACATCTTGCGTGTGCTGGTCTAATATCGGTTTATGAGTCTTGAATGCTCAGCACATACTCGACTGTTGCAAGAATAGCAATAGGACTTTATTTTTCGCTGTCGTTCGTCCTCAGTACGTCATAGGCGTCAAACCAATGGTCCCCACAGAAAATAATGCTCAGCTCCGCGACGGCCAATTGATGTCACAACTACGGCTGCTTATGCGATTTTCTAAACAGTGCGTAAAATATCGATGTTGCGTTGGCTGTATGACATGTAGCCCCATCTTGTTGAAACCAAATGTCGTCCATGTCATTCCCTTGAATATTTGAAAACAAAAAGACGTTGAGCATTGCGCGGTAACACTCACGCTCATTTTTGAGAAAAATGGCCCAATGATGCCGCCAGCCCAAAATCTACACCAAACAGTAACTGGCTGTGAATGCATCGGCTTCTCAATAGACACGTGTGTGTGGCTTCTCTGAACATATGCGGCAATTTTGCTTATTTATAAGGCCACCGAGATGAAAATGAGCTCCAAATGAAAACTAGATTTTTGGGTAAAATTCTTCATTTTCTGCCAATTGGGCAAAGCGAAAACGCATCAGATGGTGTTGCATTATAAAATGACAATGTTCAACCTTTCCAATAAAACCAGATATATAAAAAAATTATAAGTGCTTCTTATTACACCCAATTCAAGTTTTAAATTTTAAATGGCCCACCCTATAATGCCTTAAAAGAACTAAAATGTGTAATTATTCGGCTTTTAAACATATGTCTTGGTTGTTCTTACCTTATATCAATTGCTTTTATTGCGTTCCGTATCCATGGATTTGCGGTTGTTCAGCAATCGATCCCCTACACGCAGACAAAAAGTATGGTTGGGGTGACAATATTCGAAGAGGATCATACTATTGTTGGATATATGGCTTTGGCAAAATATTATGATCCTCACAACAATAGTATGATTCACACATAACCATACTATGATCCCCACAACCATAGTATGAATCACACTCAACCATACTATGATTCACACTTTACTATACTATGAACTCCACAACCATACTATGGTCCTCATAACAATAGTATAATTCACAATCAACCATACTACTATCTCCACAACCAAAGTATTATTCCCACAACCAAAGTATGATTCACACTCAACCATACTATTATCCCTACAACCATAGTATGATTCACTCAAACATACTATGATTATTATCCCTACAACCAAAGTATGATTCACACTCAACCATACTATTATCCATACAACCATAGTATGATTCACTCAAACATACTATGATAACCAAAATTATTTATTAGGAATGGGTTGTTATTCAAAAAAAGAAATTTTTATCAAGCAAGTTATTTTAAATCTCATTACACTTAGTTCATAGCCAGATTTGAGGCCATGTTTTTATTGAACGGCAGTCAAAAATACTTTTAGTTACCAGCAGTTACTTGGTGCTACTTCACCATCCGTAGACACCAAGTAACGAATGTGATTAAACCATGATCAGTGGATATATACTTAAGTGCAGGCAGATTTTAAATAAACGAGAAACAGTCGGCAGTCGAGTATTTCACCGTACAAAGTAAACACAATAAAAATCCCTAGAATCACCTTCCGATTGTTGTTGTTTTTTAAAATAGACAACAACCACGCACTGTATCGTGTGTATGTGTTTGTTTGGTATATCAAAAAAAAACATTCGCATACACATGCATGTATGCTCTATAAAACCTGTTTTGTTATGTTGATAGTCGCAACAATTCGGTATGATTGCCGTAATCATATTATAGTTAACGTAAATTTTAAACAACAATATTTTTGTTACATCAACCAGGTTTATATGGTTGTTACAACCATATTTTCATTTCTAAATTTGACAATAATACTATTGTTACATTTCAACAATATTAATATTGCCGCAATCATACTCTTGTCAAAATAAAATTTAAAAACCAATACTATGGTTGCGACGAACATGCTTTTACTGTAGAGAACATATTATTGTTGCGGTGACCATATAGTAAGCATATATTTTCTCTGCGTGTATGTTCATTGGAAATGAAGTAATTGTCCCTTCACTTTCTAGCTAACTTCACTTTCTTCGTCTTCGTCATATTTGTCATCAATATTTCTCCATTGATGTCTATATAAATACTTACTTCATTTTCGGCATCCGAATCATCAGCATGCAAATTTGGTTTATATTCAAGACCAAATTTAAGAATATCAACTTCATCGTCATCGCAATCATGAAATCTGCAAACCTATCATCCACTTCACATCTTTTATCCTCGCTTACTTGCTTATCGAGTGTGCGGCGACGTTTCTGCCATATTAAAATAGGCATCAGCCATTGTATTTTACCTCTTTTATTTTTCTTCTTAAAATTCAATTGATTTCACTGTTCACTGTCTACTTAGTAGGGACATAAATACTGTTACAAATTAAACACACCCATTTCAATAGTAGAACTGAACATACCCCGGTAATGTCATATGTGTTTTAGAAGCTAATCTCAACAGCGCTAGCCCATAACGGGATTTTAAAATGGTTTCATCGCTGTAAAAGCGCTTTTCACATGTGAAATGAAAAAAAGCGATATTTTCATAACGCTCCGTCCACTAGGGATTAGCCGCATGTTCGTCTACCGTCACAATAAACTGTTTGAGGAGACTGGATATTTAAAAGACCGCCACCGGTCAGGCCGCCCACGCTCTGTTCGAACAGCGCATGTCATCAAAGCCGTTAAATCAAGAATTCACAGAAATCCGCTCCGAAAACAGAAAATCATGGCCTGTGAGATGAATATCACGCAAAAGTTCATGAGTCGAATCATTAAAAAAGACCTTGGGCTTTCAAACGACGTACCTGGCATTTATTGACTGCAGCTTTAAAAAAATAGGATGGAAAAATGCAAACGTCTTTTGGTGAAGCACGCTGATAACTTGCACAGAAAAATTTTGTTCACCGATAAAAAAATTTTTACCGTTCAGGAAAAATTTAACAAGCAAAATGATAAAATGATGCGCGGCCATCTATGGAAGCATCTGAACTGATCCCAAGGGTGAAAAAGAGTCATCACTCAGCTTCAGTCATGTTTTATTGGGGTGTCTCTTATGATGGGGTACTGACCTGCATTTCTGCGAACAAGGAGTCAAAACATCGGCCGAAGTTTAGCAAGAAAACGTTTTGCAAGCTGTTGTGAAACCTCTTAACAATTCCATGTTCCAAAACTAGCCATGGACTTTTCAGCGGGATTCTGCCCGGACCCATAAGGCTAAAACGTCCCAGGCCTGGCTTCGAAACAATTTGCCAGTGTTCATTTCCTTTGAAGAATGGCCCTCAGGCAGTCCAGATTTGAACCCATTGGATTACAAATTGTGGACGTTTTTAGAGGACAAGGTTTGTCACAAAAGATAACCCAACATTGAATCTTTTAAGACTGCTTTGTTTCGAGCTGTGGCCAATTTTCCAATGGATGAGTTTCGTGCAGCTATTGACGATTGGCCAGTGCGTCGTAAGGCGTGTGTAAAGGCAAAAGGCGGACATTTCGAATAAGTAGACTCTTTTTGGATACAATATACATCAACAAATATATTAAAAAATATTTGGTCCAAAAACATTCAGTACTTTTTATTTTACAGCATAAAACGTGTGTAACAATATTTATATCCCTACTAAGTAAATTCTGTGTGATTTGGTTTACAAAACTTGAGACGCTTTTATACTCTCTTCCACATTCACCTGGTTTCAAGCGTGTACATCTGCGCGTAAGTACATATAGGGAAGAGTATGCGCAGGTAACAAAAAGTAAGGATAAATTCAGAGAATTTATTTGTGGAAACATAAATCAAGTAACACAAAATTAAAAAGGGACGGACAGTTTATTATGTTTTCAAGAAAGGGCACAATAGAAATAAAAAAGAAAACAAGCCAAAAGAAAGTGCATTTACAAATGATTTATTAAAATTTCAATACAACGTCCCAACGGTGCAATGACCATTTTTTAATCGTTCCCCTACTAACCACCTTTGGTCGGATCGCAGTGAACAGTTTTAAGCGATTCTTGATACATGTGGGGGTCGGATGTACTTTTGATAAACCACCATGTAATTTCGGTTTGAATGTGAAAAATATTTCCAGGAAACTTCTCATTTAAGGATTAAGAAATTCCCGCTGTTAGTAAGACGATGCATTCTGTCATTGATCTATTATCACCAATTATAGAGTTGGAGAGAGCCATTAGGGAGATGCACACCTCGGCTTTAAATCTGATGCTTATTAAGCCTTCGATGTTACTTCTTACCGCCTTTCCTAGATTTGCGTTGCCTGTTTTAGTGTTTTCATTTTTTATAGTATACGCAACATTAAATGTGCCTAACGTTACGCATACGCACCATTGCAACTTTTTAAAGGCCTGGTGTGCCGAACACCGAGCCGAGCTGCAGGTTGATTAGCCTACGGCTCATTTGGGCAATGGTTCGACGCATGTACTCCCTACGCCTATGCAGCTGGGGCCTTAGATTTTAATAAGGATTTTTCTGTAGATTTATCCACTTTTGATAGCACCTACGCTTCGCTTTTGATAGCACCCATGCTTCGGGTAGTTTCAGTATAATATTATTAATAATTTGTCCATATCGGTGCATATGTTCGAAAAGCCTCCACACAAAGGTTCCTTTTGAGTTGAGGTCTTGCAGATCTAGGAGAAACAAACTGAGTCCGGTTACAATTTTGCATGGTACGAAGAGAAAATGGACCGTATAACTTTATATTATCGTATAGACGCCATACAAAGGTTCTTTCCGATTTCAGAATCTTCAGTTGCCAAGGCCACATTTTATACCCGATTAACCGAACCGAAGTTATTTTATGCTTGAAGGAAAAGAGGGACGGTAGAGTGAATGCTGAAATCAGCGCTGTTTTGCTGTGTGTTTAGTGTTTTGTATATACGAGTATCAATGTTTATTTTGTAGTCAATATTACTTAGTTTAAATTTGGGTTAATCAATAATGTGAATGATTAATTAATCTTATAATCGAAATTTCTGATTAATCAGAGCTATGATTAATCAGTTAAATATAAATATGAATAATCACATTTTAATAATTTTGTTCAATATTAATTTAACACTATCAAAACGTCAAGAACCGCTTACAAATTACAAACAACTTAAATCTTTACACATACAATCAAATATCAGCACCAATCAGCACAAAAAACTCTTTAAAACATTTTTTTTCATTCAATCAGCCTTCAGCTCAGCTCGGCTTTCACTCTGCCATCTTGACGCTGATTTGTACTAATTAGTATAGACACAATTTTAAGAATTCCATCACCCTAAGTATATAAGTTCATACGATGCAAACGACGAGAGCAACATTTTGCAGAAAATTTTTTTGTTCACACAAAACAAAAGTAAGCAACGTTGCTTCAACATAGCCGTATTGCTGGAATAATAGCCTCCTGACCTATATTTTTTGAACGACAAAATTAAAAAAACAAGTAAAATAAGCTTAAATCGGTCATGACCGACTACATTATCCTGCTCTGGATGATCAGAAAAACCAACAGACCCATTTTTGAGTTTGTGAGAAAATTTCGTTGTTTTTGGTAAAATCGGTTGAACATGTATGTGAGTGAGCTATATCATAATGTGAACCGAAGTTCTCTAATTTCAAATTGGCCCTTCCTTGATACGATGAACTTACTAGGTTAAAACTACGAGTATATCATAAATAGTTGTAATATGTGGCTTCTATGGCTCAAAACATAAAATCGGATAAGCATATGTGCTGGAGCTATATTCAAATATCAACCGATATTCTTCACTTTCAATAGCGTTCACCGTGGACCAAAAAATGTACTCATGCTAAATTAGATCAAGATTGAATGTAATATATGGCTTCTGGAGCTAACGACATAAGGTCGGAAGAGCAAATATTTGTGGGAGCTATTTATTAATCTAAACTAATTTTAAATAACGCCTTTTCTAGGCACATAAAACTAACGTGTGCAAAATAACATCAAGATTTGATGTAATATGGGCTTTCAAAGCTTAATATAGGAAATCGGGTAAAGATATATGCATTGAAGCTATTTCTAAATCTAAACCGATTTTCTTTAATTTTGAAAACATTATTTCCTAGCCCAAAACAACTAAGGTAAGCCAAATTCGTTAAGATTGAATGTATCGGATGATCCATCTAGAAATATTTTTTCAAAATAAAAAGATACAAAAATTCAAATCAAGTGTGGAATCTTTAATGTTAATTCGAAAGGACATTTTATGCCACTTATTTTTAAATAAAATTTCCTTCAAATGTTGGCCGTAACTACGCCTCAGGGTGTCCATTCTGAGGGTTCAATTTTGGATGACTCATTAGAGCATTTCGACCGGTATGGCGTGAAGGACATGCATAATGTTGGCTTCCGAGCGTGCACTTTTCACGGTTACGTTACGGTCATCATCCTTTTAGAATAATATGGACCGATGATTCTACTAGGCCATAAACCGCACCAAACCGTGGTTTTCTCTAGGTATAATGACACCTCCTGGACGTCTTCTGGTTGCTCCTCAGCTCAAATGTGGCAATTTTGTTTATTGACTTTGCCGATTAGCTAGAAATGGGCTTATAACTGAACAACATTTTGATCGAAAACAGCGGATCTTCCCGTTTCTCACCGAACGCTCACTAAAAAAAAAATTGGTCCAAAACAGCGGATCTTCTCGTTACTCACCCAACGCTCATTTCCATAATACAGTTGCCAACATTTGAAAGAAACTATTTTCAAAAAATAAATGCCATAAAATGTCCATTCAAATTACAAATAAAGATTCCACACTTGATTTGAATTTTTATATATTCTTTCTGAAAAATACCTCTAGATGGATCACCCTTTACTTTGTGGCTTCTAGAGCTTAAGATACAAAGCCGGATAAGCTTATATGTGTGCGAGCTAAATCTTGTTAGATTTTCCTTAACTTGTACTTAGTAGGGATATAAACGCTATTACTACATTGAACACACCCATTTCAATAGTAGAACTGAACATACCCCTTTAATGTCATATGGGTTTTGAAAGCTAACCTCAATAGCGTTAGTCTGTAACGGGATTTTAAAATTGTTTCTACTTTTATCGTGGAGTGGTCTGATAATGACAACCGTATCGCTGTAATAGCGCTTTTCAAGTGTGATATGAAAAAAACGATATTTTCAAAACGCTCCGGCCACTAGGGATTAGCCGCATGTTCGTCTACCAATGCATAAAACTGTTTAAAGAGACTGGAGATGTAAGAGACCGCCACCGGTCCGCCCACGCTCTGTTCGAACACCGCATGTCATCAAAGCCGTTAAATCAAGAATTCACAGAAATCCGCTCCGAAACAGAAAATCATTGCCTGTGCGATGAATATCACGCAAAAGTGCATGAGTCGAATCATTAAAAAAGACTTGGGACTTGGGCTTTCAAACGACGTACCTGGCATTTATTGACTGCAGCTTTAAAAAAAATAGGATTAAAAAATGCGAACGTCTTTTGGTAAAGCACGCTGATAACTTGCACAGAAAAATTTTGTTCACCGATGAAAAAATGTTTACCGTTCAGTAAAAACTTAACAAGCAAAATGACAGAGTGTATGCGCGGTCATCTAAGGAAGCATCTAAACTGATCCCAAGTGTGGAATAGGGTCATCACCCAGCTTCAGTCATGGTTTGGTGGGGTGTCTCTTACGATGGGGTCACTGACCTGCATTTCTGCGAACAAGGAGTCAAAACATCGGCCAAAGTTTAATATCGTTTTGGAAGCTGTTGTGAAGCCTCTTAACAATTCCCTGTTCCAAAACCAGCCATGGACCTTCCACCAGGATTCTGCGCCGGCCCATAAGACTAAAACGTTCCAGGCCTGGCTTCGAAACAATTTGCCAGCGTTCATTTGAAGAATGGCCCTCAGGCAGTGCAGATTTAAGCCCCTTGATAACAAATTGTGGACGGTTTGAAAGGACAAGGTTTGCCACAAAAGATACCCCAACATTGGATCTTGTGGACGGTTTTAAAGGACCAGGTTTGTCACAAAAGATACCCCAACATTGGATCTCTTAAGACTGCTTTGGTTCGAGCTGTGGCCAATTTTCCAATGGATTCGGTTCGGAAAGTTCTTAGCCTATCAATGAAAGAGAGTAGTTAGTGTTTCAAAAATATTTTTATTTTTCAATATAATCTCCTGAAACTTCAATACACTTAGTCCAACGCTTATCTAACAATTCTATCCCTTGATTAAAATAGTTTTCCTCAAGGTTTTCAAAGTAGTGGTTTACAACTGTAATTGCATCTTCATTTGAGGTAAAACGCTTGCCAGCAAGGATTTTTTTTAGATTTGGGAGCTAAATCAGGAGAATAAGGTGGGTGGTCAAGCAACTCGTACTTTAATTCGTCGATTTTAGCCATTGTTAAAACATTCTTGTGCGCTGGTGCGTTGTCTTGATGAAAAATTATTTTTTTGAGTTGTAAGCCAGGACGTTTTTCTCGAATTTGTACATTTAATTGATCTAAAAGGTTGCAATAGTACTCTGAATTTATTGTTTTACCCTTTTGCAGATAGTCAATCAAAAAATACCTTTGAAGTCCCAAAAAACCGTTGCCATAACCTTACCAGTCGATTAAATTGTTTTTGCCTTCTTTGGGGCACTTCCTCCAGCTTCAGTCCATTGTTTGGATTGTTCTTTTGTCTCTGGAGTATAGTGGTGGATCCATGTCTCACGACGCTTAAAATCCATTTAATTTCGCTGAAAACGATCCAAACAAGCTTGAGAAATGTTCATTCTTATGCGTTTTTGGTCGACTGTTAACAAGTGCGGCACCCATCTTGCAGAAAGCTTTTTCATCTGTAGTTCTTCATGCAAAATTAAATAGACTCGATCGTTTGAGATGCCCATGATATTAGCTATTTCACGCACTTTTATTCGTCGATCGTTTAATACCATATCATGCACTTTGGCTACAATTTCTGTTGTTGTTGCTGTTTTTGGACGTCCACTACGTGGTTCATCTTCAATGCTTGTACGACCACGTTTAAATTCAGCAACCGAATTTTTTACTGTTGCATATGAAGGAGCAATTTTCACCTAACACATTCACCATATCATTATGAATTTCTTGTCCCGATAAACCTTTTTTATGTAAATATTTAATGACACCACGCATTTCTAATTTTTCCATTTTAAAAAAGTCGCGGATGCGTCTTTTGTGAATACCTGTTTCTATACGAAGGAGTTGCCAGATCGAAACATAATTTAACATGTGTTCATAGCAAAGATGGAAGTTTCCAAAACACTTAACTTGTTTCTGTTTATACCGCGCTTTTTGTGCTAGGCTAAGAAGTTTCCGAACCGCCCTCGTAAGGCGTGCGTAAAGGCAAAAGGCGGTCATTTCGAATAAGTAGATTCTTTTTGGATACAATATACATCAATAAATATATTAAAAAATGTGTGTAACAGTTTTTATGTCCCTACTAAGTACAACGTCTTTACTTGGTCTTTAAAACTTATTTGTGCCGATTTTTCTGGGAATCGGACAATAAGTACGACCTGCACTGTGTTGAAAAGCTTTAGATGGACGGACGCACGGGCGAAAGACTTCGTTAAATCTAATCACCTGGAGTTTCTGAGTCGATCAGTACACTTAAAGGTTGGTCTAGCTCAAATATGTTGAGTGGTCAAGCGTACCCTAAACCTATTGACAAATAAACGCTAAACTTGGACCCCATATTACATTTGCATGCCGGAAAGTTTCACTTATGTTAAATCCCGGCAGTTAGAGCTGTTGTCTTCAAATTTGAATTGTTCGTGTTAAAGTTACGATTTTATTCAAAATAGAAAAAATAAATTTCTTAAAAAAGGTAAGTTTGCCGATGAAAATTAGGCTCAGTTGTATGAGATAATTACTATAAACTATATGAGCACCGGGCCGAGGTAAACATATGCTTCAAGACTGTGGTAAGATTAGGTTAGGTTGAAAGGGTAGCTTGACAGGATGTTGAGTTCACTCGGAAGCCTAAAAGGCCCATTGTGGAACGCTGTTAAAAGGCAGAGTACGAGAGATAGAGAGGGGTGTGTGTGAAGAGTTAAAGGGAGAGAAGTATAAGAGTGATGTGTGGCAGTTATTCAGTTTTATTTCGCTTTCCATTATGGTTTATCAACGAATTGTAGTAGTTCGGAACAAGTTTGACCGTCCAACAAATTAAGCTTTTTCTGCTAGATTATCAAAGTATCTACTGCCTTGGTAGTTAAGTCTCCATTCTTGAAGAGCAGCACATATGCTTAACGGCAACTTCTACAAAAGTATCTCTACAGTGGGGACTCCTATGGGGTTGATATTGCTTTTTTTTTCCAAATGCTATTAACTTCTTTGTCAAAACTTAGAGATACATAATTTTATTGTGCTGTGTTCACTATTGTCAGCAGAAGAATCGTATAAAGGAAAATCCAACAAAAAAAATCGTAAAACTTCGGAAATCCAAAATAAGATTTTGTACGGATTTCAACGAAAAAATTGGAAAACTGAAGTAGACAACTAATGCAAGACCTTAGTTGAAATCAGCTGGTAGTCATTAATTTTGACAGAGGAGTTTGTGATATATGCTTTAGGGATAATGTTGCACGATTAAGGTATCGGCCTTATACACTGTGCATCCAATCGATAATTGGGATAAAAACGTAAATGTATTTAATGTATGCTAAGTCAGTAAGTAAGAACCAGTGGAATGAAGAAACATTGATAAAAAGCCAGTAAATCGCTGCAAAATTATATATATCTACTCAAACGATTAATATTCAAAATTGTGGGATGTGTTTAAAAAGTATTTTTTTTGTTTGCTTAAAAAATATTGAATACCCGTATATAAGTACACCATACTTTGGCCACAGCCACCTCCTGGCCCGTCATCCATCATCTCTTACGCACATAGTTGCAGGATAAACGTTAAGGAAGAAAATGCGTCTTCTGGCGGACCTCATTTTTCGTGAGAGAGATTCCATGTGGTGCAATCATCCAGAAAGTTAACATTGATGGCGTCGACAGTTCTGGAAGAAAAACTACAGCAACATCATCGAACGGATACCCACCATCATATTTATTATCTTCACAGCAGTCCACACCAGTCAACATATGTTGTCAAGCAACTCATAAATATTCATTAGTACGTCATTCATTTTAGGTGCAGGGGTAGTGTAGCTTAAAATTCATATGCCGTGTACACCGCCACCAGCTGAATTTTTACTGGAAAACAAAAAAATCGGGGTAGAACAGCTGAAGGAGTTGTCACATGTCAGCAGCGGTAAGTTTTTTTCGGTAAGTCATAACCCAAATATCATCGCTTAACTTTTTTGTGGAACTTTTCAACGAGATCTCGTTTTACGGAATGTTATTTATAGGAATGTTTTATGCATTCTATCCATTAGCCTATCGATTTTAAATCCGTTTTTTCCATTCTTACTAAAGCTTGACCACTATGTTGCATCATATGATTAATTCCCCACTCAATTTTTTATTTTTTTTCTTGATTTGCCGTCCATGCGCTATACAATATACTTAAGTTCAGTATTGCTTAAATAGTGCATAGCGCTTTCAGTGCGACACACAGTGAACAGATTTGTTGCCTGAACCGAATTTTTGCCAACCAAATGTTGGTGGTTGTAAGCATTATTCATGTCTTCCATCGCTACAACCGAATGTTGATTTCCCACAAGTCAATTTTCTGTAGTCGTAAATGACAGTATCGGTTGAAGAGACAAAGTATCCTTAACCCTTACTTATTAGGATAATTAGTGGAACTCAATTTGTACATGCATTGGCTGTTGTTATGGATTATTGGTTATACGAACGTGTTGAATTCCGATGTCATTACCACGAGCACTTATTAAGAGGACGAACTGAAAATTAAAATTCATGTATTCGGTTATCTAATTGAAATAATAAACTTTTTATATTAAGTTTTTATATTTAACGATTTAGAGCTATTCTTTTCATTATTTGAATTATTAGCAGATATCTTAAAAACTTTTTTACTTTCGAATCTAATAACGTTTGTATTCACAAGTTATGTATCAAATTGCTAAAGTGGGTAAAAAATGCAATTTTGGTTTTAAAGTGTCAAAATTGGTAAAGATAAAATTGGTAAACAGTAAGTTACTTAATTGAAGTGAAGATGAATTTTAATAACAAATGGTTTCGGCTTCTTAAGGGTAACGTGACACAAAATACCTTAAAATACCTAAAATTAAGTATAAATAAAAAAATATTTTTTTTAAAAAAAAAATCTTGAAATTATTCTGATTTTATTTTTGATTCTCTATAAGTATACTTAAATGATAAACACATTGAACAGGCATTAACTGGCTCAAGACCTCTTGCTTCTATATTTAAATAGAAGACAGGTTTTTAACAAAACAGCAATCAACTGTGTGGGTCTTCGAAGACGAGCCAAATCCAATGAAAGTTGTTCGTGGAAATAGCTCTTCGAAGCAAATGCTCGCCTGTTTCTTCGGCAATGCTGGTAGCAGGTAAATTCTGAGTGGTACACCTTAATTCGTTTGTCTGAAGTCTTTGGAGAAATTCGAAAAACAAACAACAGAAGACGAATCATTGTGCACCATGACTATACAAGTTCTCACACATCGGCTCAATCCAGCGCCTTTTTGACCGGCCAAAACTTAGAATTGATGGGTCATCCGCCGAACAGCCCTGACTTGGAACCTAATGATAAAATCATGCCAGTGTATAAATCATGCTGGTAAATACTTTGAAAAACAAAAAATATTCGCATTTTCATTATTAGGTCAAAAATATATATATCACCCGTAATACCCATATTTCCATAGTCAAAGGGCTGTGCTTAGGCCCCTTGAGCCCATATGGGCCGTTCAGAATCCCAAACTGACCCAAATCTAAATTATATGTTTATATTTCGATTTGTGTGTGAACCCATATGTCCCTGAGTATTAGGCGAATTTTTTGGGCTCCTAGGACCCCCAAAGTGCAATGATCACGCCAACTTTTGGGGCGTTCAATGCCTCTACGGTTACACATTCCAAAAATAACTAAGATTTTAATTTAGTTATTACAGTAATATAGTGGAGAAACAAAAATAAAGTATGGTCAGGATTTTTTTAAGTCTCTCAAAGTGGAAAATGTTTCTTCTTTTGTCCTATTTGCCCCCTCTTCAATACCAACCGATCTGATCCAAAAGACATGTATCTGGTAATTTATAAGCCTCTAGCTCTTTTTGTCTGGACAAAATTGTGCATTCAATGGACTAAAAAGAATAGATTAGAAGTTTAGAATTTTATGCCGATCAATAATATGTATACTTATATTTTATTGGATCGCAGATAAGTATTTCGAGATATTACAACCAGAATGACAAATTTTAAAATTATTCCATGCTATGATCGAGAGTATAAAAACTTATACACCCACACAATACAGTTCACGGTAGTTGTCCATTATAAAAAACAGATGCAAACCTATGCGAAATCAAAAGACAGTTCAAGGGATTTGTATTGTGTTTACTGTGTTTAGTGAAAAACTCTAATGCCGACTGGTTTATTTAGAATCTGCCTGCATTTTAGTGTATACCCATTGATCATGGGTTTATCCTAATTGATTTCTGGGGCCTGAAGATGGTAAAGGAGCGTGCACCGGAACAAGATTTTTTTTCGACTGTCTTGGGTTAACTTTTAAATGTCTTTGAATGAAATACTTTAGAAACATGGTCTATAATCTGACTGTGATCTAAATGTAATGTACGAGTGATATACTTAAAATATCTCTATTGTTAAATTACAACATACAACAACATGGTTGTGAGGATCATTCAATGGTTGTATGTAAAACAAGCTACGGTTGTGAGAATCATAATATGGTTTTGGGTATTACCAATAGGTAATGATTGGACAAGGGTAAACTTATATTTTAAAAATAATAATTTCATAAAAATTAATAAAATTTGAAATTTTTATATTTAATATAAATTAATTTCATGAAATTTAATAAAATTTGTAGAAATACGAGGGCATGCGCTCTAACCAATTACCGAAGAACTTTTTTAACTCCGATTGTCTCCAAAACATGGTTTTTGAACGCTTCAACAGCATCTTCAGGCGGCGAAAATCGTTGACCACGCATTTTCTCTTGATATGCGGGAATAAAGAGAAGTCATTGGGTGCCAAGTCAGGCTGATCACTTGACCAGATTTTCCGAAGAAACAGGCGACCATTTGCTTCGAAGTGCTTCTTCCACGAACAACTTTCGTTGGATTTGGCTCGTCTTCGAAGACCCACGCGGTCCATTGCTGTTTTGTTTCGGGCTCATACGCATAGATCCATGACTCGTTACCTGTGACGATCTTATAAAGGACTTTTGAAGCACCGCAATCGTATTTTTTCAAAATTTCTTTGCACCATTCGACACGAGCCTTTTTTTGAGCGATTGTCAAATTGTGCGGGATCCAACGGAACAGACCTTTTTTGGGGCAGGTGTTTATGCAATATCGAATGTATGCTGGTATAAGAAATGGCCGAGGATGCCTCTATATCACGGTATGTCACATGACAATCTTCCATTTTCAGCTCACGCACGGCATCAATGTACTCTGGCACAATGGCCGTTTTTGGACGACCTTCACGACCTTCGCCTTTGAGCTAGCGTCGGCCACGATCGAATTCATTAAACCAGATTTGCACAGTGCTATAGGATAGTGTTTCATCGCCATACAAAGATTTAAGTTTATCGATACACTCTTGTCCTGATAGTCTACGTTGAAAGTGGCGAAAAATGATCGCACGAAAATGTTCACGAGTTAATTCCATTTTTTTGCCAAATTGATTTTTTCAATTCACTGTAAAAAACACAAATGATGGTTGTACGTCAAAACGTTCTGAGTAAGTTTAACCTACAAATGTCAAACTTTACAATGGAGATGTCAGATGGCGCCAGGCAACCTTAGTGTTGCCTAAGCCAGAAATATTTAAAGCAACCCACGTATACGTTGAAGAAATATTGAAACTCGTTGAAGAAATATTTGAAACTCTTCTTACTCGTATTGATTAAATACTAAAAAAGGTTAAAAAAAGTTAACAGAATGAAATTACTGATCTGTTAATTTTTGGAATGAATGATCCGTTTACACTAACTTAAGTCAAATATTAAAAAACACTAAACACCCGTTAAACTTTAAATTATTAAAAACCATATCTTATAAGCGATTACCGGTATTGCACTTAAAGCTTTATTGTACATAGGATCTTAATATGGAAAGAAACACATTCTGGTGGAAAATTTACTTTTAGGGCCGACTCACAAACTATTTTTTTCTTTGGTATGCAACATCCTCCACGAACCCCAAATATAATATGACAACCAGACCTGTAAGTCCCCATGGGTTTCTTCGCTAGATATCAGGTAACTTTATCCCTTCTTTCTCGGTTTTCAAAAGATAAATAATTTATTGGGCTGTTATGGAAGCTATGAATCGAATAATGGTGTCAAATGTAGCCCTTAGTTGTAAGCGTCACACATGTGAACGCGGCTAGGAAATAAAAACCACCAAGCATCCAATATAATTGCTAAGCCAACCAAATGAGATTTTGGTTTTTTAGGGGAGAAACCTATTTAAAAACCTGCGTGTAGGTGTATGGATCAAATGTTATCCGTATGCTATTTCCTCTTAGCAGAAGTTATCGTCTTCCATTATAACACACACGCACTTCTGCAATTGATTGCCAGGACATATGGTTTCTATTTCCATCCATGAAGCCATATCACTTACACACACTTGTAATATTCACTTAACATGCGTAAAATGTTATTAAAGGAAATTATTGAATGGGATAAACTCGTGCCTTTGTGTAAACTACATAAATTACATCCATACGTTTTTACTTATTAAATATTATATTTTTGTTCTTAAATATTTTTTCATCTATCGTTGGTGTATGAAAACTGTTAGTCAGATTTGAGACCATGTTTCTTTTGAAAATCTTGTTCAAAGTGAAACTACTAAACATAGTCTGAAATTTACGAATTAGTGACTTAAAAAAAGAATCAAGTGGACAAATTACGCCATGCCTAAGCTTATTTTCTCCTCATTATGAATAACGGTTCAATATGAAAACTTTGTCAAGGGGCGTGGCACCGGCTTCTTTTCTATCAGTGTGTGTTTCTTTCAGCACAAAAATCCTATACACCAACTACAGGGTGCGGCTAAAGTAACTATATGATTTGTTTTTTAAATAACTATTGAATGGAATGAAAAAAACAAAAAAAATTATGATAAAAAGAAAGTTTATTTTATGTTATTTTTTTACATTAATTATGAAAAATAATATCAGTTAAATGAGAACCGTTTTCTCTAACGCAAAAATGTGCTCTTTTTATGGCATTTTCCACAACTTTGTTGAGTGTTTCTTGTGGTATACGATCAATTTCTTCTTGAATGTTGTCCTTTAGTTGCTTCAAGGTTTGGGGCTTATTCACATAAACTTTGTCTTTGAGATAGCCCCACAAGAAAAAATCCGGTGCAGTCAAATCTGGCGATCGTGGTGGCCATCTCAAATCGCCGTTTTTAGAAATTATCCGATTTGGAAATTGTTGTCTTAATAAGTCCATCGTTGCACGGGCTGTATGAGCTGTTGCACCATCTTGTTGAAACCATATATTAGCGTTTGGTGGCAGTTGCGGAAATAAAAAATTTTGTAGCATTACTCTGTAACGTTCTCCATTTATTGTTTCACATACACCTTGGTCGTTTTCAAAAAAAAAGGACCGTAAACTTTTTGGGCGGTAATGCCACACCAAACGGTAACACGAATTGCGTGTAAAGATTTCTGATGAAGATTTTTGGGATCCCCAAAATCTGTTGTTTTGTTTATTTACGAAACCGTTCAAGTGAAAATGCGCTTCGTCGGTCATCATTAAATTTGACAAAAAAATTTCATTTTGATCAACGAGATTTAAAACTGCTCTAGCATATTCCAAGCGCAATACGAAGCAGAATTTAGTTTTTGGACTAGTTGGATTTTGTAAGGGAAGAGGTGCAAATCGTGTTTTAAAATTCGCCGAAGAGTGCGGTCAGAAAGCTGCAACTGGGAAGATCGTCTTCTCGTTGATGTCTCCGGATTTTCTTCGACGCTCTGTCGCACAGCATCAATATTTTCGGCCGATCTGGCAGTTCGAGGTCTGCCCGTACGTCTTGAATCTCCGACAGTCCCATATTCAGCAAAATTATTCACCAACGAACGAATGGTTGGACCCGTTGGAGCAGTTCTTACACCATAAAATCTTCTGTATGCACGTTGAGTATTAATTATCGAACGATGATTTTCAATGAATAGAAAAACAACCTTAGTTCTTTGCGCAATTGTATAGCGTTCCATTTTTAAATATTCTCCCAAGTTTAATTTCTGAAATAGGAAAAAAGAAAAAGTTAAATACTCGCAAGCAAAGAAGTTACAATTGTTTTACATCATATAGTAACTTTAGCCGCACCCTGTACTATTGTCATAGCAGTATAATTTTACGAAGTAAAGGATTTTAAAGTTCAAGGTTGTATGGGCGAGGCCATGCCCTTTTATCCAATTTTTGCCCATAAAATGATAAACACTGATTTTACTCAGTTAACATTTATTAACGATATATTTCTTTAGGTAAAAAATTCGATTTTTTATAGTGGGAGGTTGAGTAAATGTAATTAGCAATACACTGCAAAATTAATTACCTCACTCCACAAATAAGGGGCACAAAAAACAGACAGATTTCAATTTCAAGTCAATTGTTTATAATGGCGGTGCTGTTTTACTAATAATGTTTACATTTCATTGTATCGGAGATTCATTTATCAGTAAAAGTAAAGTAAAGCAAAACAAAATCGTTCTCCAAATGTATCAATACCGGCAAATGTATATGTGACGCGCAAAATAGGAGGGGACCTAAGGGTAAAAACCAGTTTTGTTCAGGAGCACCATTTTAAAGATTTAAATACGTGTATCTTTGGTGTACCATCACTTTAATAAAACGCGCATATCTCTGGGAGGGAACACTTTTGGGGCATGGGATCGGTCTCAGTCGATGCTCAGATGTTGTCCACATAAAAAAAAATATTTTTCCCCTTAGGTCCCTTTCTCTTTGCGCAGTCACATATGGAACATTAATAGGTTTTTATGATCCGGCCTCCACCATCATGGATACTGTCAGTTAAATTTTTATATAACATAAGTCTGCAGTGGCTCTTTGTATAACAAAATACATTAGTTCTATACGAAGAATAGTGGATACAAGGAATAGTTGATTTCACGACCATCAAAAGATGGCTAGAAAAACTAAACAAAATATAAGTACATTTTTACGAGTATGGTTTGAATTTCGGTAGTACAGGGTGATCCATCTAGAGGTAATTTTTCAGAACAAAAAATATAAAAATTCAAATCAAGTGTGGAATCTTTATTGGTAATTTGAAAGGACATTTTATGGCATTTATTTTTTTTAAATAATTTCCTGCAACTGTATTATGGAAATGAGTGTTCGGTGAGAAACGGAAAGATCCGCTGTTTTCGACGAAAATTTTGTTCAGTGATGAGGCCAATTTCTGGCTCATCGGCAAAGTCAATAAACAATATTGCCGCATTTTGGGCTGAAGAGCAACAAGAAGA
The DNA here is from genome assembly GCA_963513945.1 of Hydrotaea diabolus. Taxonomy (NCBI): domain Eukaryota; kingdom Metazoa; phylum Arthropoda; class Insecta; order Diptera; family Muscidae; genus Hydrotaea; species Hydrotaea diabolus. The sequence goes on from OY740720.1 coordinate 75,127,872, forward strand.
GGTTCAAGAGGTGCCATTATACCCACAGATAAGCACGGTTTGTTGCGGTTTATAAAAATTATGATGGCCGTAACCGCGTAACCGGTAACGTAACCGCGAATGGTGCTCGCTATCGCGCCATGTTTTCGATCTTTATGCTATCTTAAATTGAAGCACGGTTTGTTGCGATTTATAAGCTGGTGGAGTCATCGGTGCATATTTTTTCAAAAATAATGATGGCCCGAACGTAACCGCGAATGTTGCTCGCTATCGCGCCATGTTTTCGATCTTTATGCTATCTGAAATTGAAGCCCGTAAGCCTGTTCCAATAGAACGGTGCCACTTGCCATACAGCTGCTCAAACAAGGATCTATTTAGAGGTTATTTCGAAATGCAGCTAATTTCACTTTTTGGACAGGTGAGTTGGCCGCCTAGATCGAGTGATATCACACCTTTAGACATTTTTCTTTGAGGTTACGAAAAGTCTATGATGACAAACCAGCTTTTGGAAGCCAACAGGTTTTGGAAGCCAAAATTACGCATGTCATTAAAGCCATACCGGTCGGAATGGTCGAACGAGTCATCCAAAATTGGACCCTCAGAATGGAAACCCTGAGGCGTAGTTGCGGTCAACATTTGAAGGAAATTATATTCAAAAAATAACTGCCATAAAATGTCCTTTCAAATTACTAATAAAGTTTCCACACATGATTTCAGTTTTTATATTTTTTTTGTTCTTAAAAAAATACCTCTGATGGGGCACCCTATATTACAAAATATATTATAAGAAGAACAGTGGACATCACAACCATAAAAAAGAATTGCTAAAAAAATTTTGCGAATTCACTCCAGCAATTGTTTAAAAATGAAAAAGAGAAATTAAAAATAAGGTGATCAGCGTTACCGTTGGGAAATTTCAAAAAGTGTCACAAAAAGGGGATTTTTTAATTTTATTTTTTATTACTATCTATTTTATTTAAAAAAAAATTGTAATTAAAAAAACAACAATTCATTCACGAATTTTTTACAAAAATAAGTTAATGTTTTAAAAGCTTTGGTTAACAATTAAAGGTTTGACTTTAATGATCTATTTTATACTTACTTATATACAAGTCCACTCATTTAACATCGTGTCCAGCAAATTCAGAAATGAAAGAAAAGATTTGCTGGTTTTCACTTTTAACCTGTAAGTTATTTTTTATAGCGCTAACTTTGAAAATATACGTTCAGCGCACGCAAAGTGGCAAAATAAATATATATACGACTTATTCATAAAAATTCTGATATAAACGTTCATTAAAATTATTTTTAAAAAATTCCTATCTTCAACCAAGAACTTCAATGTTATATTAAAGAGGTATATGATTTCTCAACAGCCTTAATAATTTAAATTCATTTTATAATTCATTTTTAATAATTTAAATTCATTAATAAATGCCTCAAGTTCACGAATTATATGACTATACTAAGAAACTACTTCAAAATAGTTTATAACTTATTGCGTACAAGTACTTCGAGTTGTGAAATGTAGCAAAAATTTCAAAAAGGGGGCAAAAAAAGGGGATTTCTCAGAGTCGGGCGGTAAAAGTCACACGGCTCCAAAAAAGGGTCAAGTTACCCCTTTATTAGTACTACGGTAACACTATTAGTGTATACTGACCCGGGACCTACTGTTTCAAGGCGACTTCAAGTGGATAATGCATTACGAAATCTGTTGAAAAGAAAAGGTGAATTTTGAAAATTTTCAGAACACTTACATTCGATTAGGGTTTCGTATTATTTTGACACACTTGCCTCGAAGGAGAATTTTTTTTTTTAATGTACTGCTAAACGACTCGCTAAAAGGCTAAGAAATTCTATACAGAATCATTAATATGGCATAGAGATATTAAACCCTTACACGTAAATTCGAAGGCATGTGCAAAGTGAAAACCCCACCTCTGAAAAATTTTACCCAGGTTTCTTGTTAAAATATCTTACAAACCACTAACAACTACAACAAAACAAAAATCTTAATTATTACTATTTTAAATAATTCATTGAACAGGGATTAACCGGCTCAAGACCTCTTGCTTCTATATTTAAATAGAAAATAAGTTTTTAAGAAAATGGCAAAGTGACATTGATTTTCGTGGCTGCACACTACTTCATCATGATTTCGGGTCCCTGACAACCCTCTTCAGAAAGCTTTGCTGCAATTGTTGAAAGTAAAACCGAACTATATAAGGCCAGGCTCTCCCCAAACGAATGAGAACTACTGTTGTAAACCTTACCTTTCAAGTTTTCTTCACACAATTGCCCACGAAAATACAACTCACTCTTGCCACCTCTAAAGTGACTCCAAATCGAGAGCCATCAATATATTTCTTTTACAACATGTGTGTGTGTGTTGTAAAAAGAGTATAGTTGACTATGTGAATTATTCTTATTTCAGAGTCAAACAGTCGCGGAAAAACATTATGGATGTAGAGTCAACTTCTCAGATTCCAACCAAAATGAACATGAAGTTAATTAACAACAGAAATTGCACCCAGTAATTCTAGAGTATATCCGAATCACAGCAATTTCAACTGCAGCTACAACAGCAACAACTTTTATTTTCTTGTATTGAATAACCGTGCGAATGGACCGACGAATGGATTGATTTATTATCGGATTGAAATCTAGCTTAACAAAAACACACACACACACACCCAAACAAAAACAATGGCCGATTTGGAAATCATAAGACCAGTGATACTGGGTGATGTCGGAAAAAGTTAACAAAAGCTCAATTGTTAAGCGTTTTCTCCTTAAACCCTACACAACAAATACCGTGCCACGGTTGAGGATTTCTACAGTCGCAAATACAATTTTGTTGGTATTACGTTAAAGGTAATACTCACTTTTTTCTTTTTTTGCGGAAATAAGTTTTTTCGCGTTTTCAAATTGGAAAGTGGCGAGAGCACGTAATAAAGTTCATGGACACACTGAACTGTAGGATGTTTGGAAATATGCATTGGTGATTTGTTGAGTCGCATTTACTTTTTGATAAATGCACATCATCATTTAATTAAAGAGTAAATATTTGTTGGGCAGCATTCAAATGGTAACAAAAATGACTCAACTAAGAGATGGTACTCAGAAAAGAACGATAGCATAATCAATTTTATTAAACATCAACAGCGTGAGATATTGAATGGTTCGTTGCTTTAATTTAGAGCTCGACTAATGCAAATTTAATTACACAGAAAACATATTTGTTGCCACAACCGAATTTTTTGACAACCGAATGTTTGTGGTTGGCCATACTATCAATATATTCCATCGCTACAACCGAATGCCATTTCTCATTAGAGGGAACCGACAGTTCGGTTGGGGAGACAAAGTATCGGTTACCCTAATTAATTGGGATAATTATAGGAACTGAATTTGTACATGCATTGGTTTTGTTCTAGATTGCCGGCTAAAAGATCTCTTCGAATTCGGTTGTCATTACCACGAGCATTTGTTAACTGGTCCAACTGATGCATACGGTTATCTGACGGAAATAAAAAGTTTTTTTAATTAATTTTTATACCAGTATTTAACGACTTAAAAATATTTATTTTGGTTTTTTTTGGTATCAGCAGATTTTTTTACAACAATGTTTTTTATTTTAAATCCAATAAAGTTTCTATGCACAATTTGTAAATGTCTAAAAGAGTAATTGTAAATGACAAAAAAAATTAATTTATTACTGATATATTATTTTACTAAATAGAGTGGAGTTTTAAAATTAAATATTTCCAGTTACTTAAGGGTTAAAGTGCCTCAATGCACCTCAAATTATCTCGTATAGTATTGGCTGCATGTGATAAAAAATAAATACAGTGTTTTCTTTTAAGGACATAACAATTTTACATATTAATACAACACAGAATATTTATGATATAGAGTTCAAATTTATATCAGGTATAGTGCAAATATCATATTTTAAGAATGAAATTCGATTTCGGTCATATGAACACCACAGACTCGTGTACAGCGATCTATTCTTTGGACCTAATTTTCCGCCACTCTTGGTTGGATGTTGGCATAGATCAATTAGTTGATGTGGCCCTTTAAAAAGAAATTCATAGGCGTTAAACCCATAGGTGGCCATTCGACCGAAACATTTCTCGAGATAACACGTTGCAGAATTTTCTTTTCAGTAAATCGATAGTAACGCGTTCTATGTGGCCAATTGCACCGTATTGTTAAAACCACATATCGGCGATGGCAAGCTCATCCAATTCTGACAAAAAATAATTTTTAGCATGACACGATAGCGCTCTCCATTGAAGGTCCCATGACGAATGTTTTCATCGACGAAGAAATACGGCACAATCACAATTGAGGCATGAAAACCACACCACACAGTATTTTTTTGTGGATGAAATTGTGTCTCTTGAATCACATGTGGGTTTGTTGCTGTCCAATAACGCATATTTTGTTTATTGACAAAAACCACTCAGACAGAAATAAGCTCCATCGCTTGAAAAGATTTTTCGATGAAATTCTGGATTTTCGTGAATTCTTGCCGGATCCAGAGACTATTTTTTAATGATTTCCAAGAGTTTTTCTCAAGTAAACTTTAACGATATAAAATGTTTACTTTGACTAACGTTTTACACTGAAAGATCATTAAAAATGTTAGAGGGTGCGTTGACATAAACATAGGAAATTGTAAGATCCCTATTGGAAAACCCCATAGTACTTCCTACATAAATTGCACTGTGTCCAAGCAGATTAGAACCCACATAACATGAAACTAACTGTGTGAAATTCGCTTAAATTGTGAACTCCATAATATTTTTTAACGGCTTTATGCGCGTGTAAAAAAAGAGTGGATGACACGCGCCATTCAAGTACCTCTAGTGCAAAAGCTCCATTCCACCCACTTTTTAAATTCGCATAATCACATTGAACAGGGATTAACTGGCTCAAAACCTCTTGCTTCTATATTTAAATAGAAGACAAGTTTTTACCAAAATGGCAAAGTGACATTGATTTTCGTGGCTGCACTCTGCTTTTATGATGATTTCGGGCCCGTGACAACCCTCTGCAGAAAGCTTTGCTGCAATTGTTAAAAGTAAATCCAAACGCAGTGTGCAGCCTAGAAAATCAATGTCACTTCGCCATTTTGGTAAAAACTTGTCTTCTATTTAAATATAGATGCAAGAAGTCCCTTATCGCATAATAATTTTAAAAATGTTTATACGAATCTGCAGAAATTGTGTAAGAAGAAAATCCTACGTAGATAAGACTAGCTGACGAATGCACATATGAAAAAATATGCCATGCCCCATAATTGCACCTTCCACTCAATCGACCGTTTACGAAATTTCGATTAAACGGGTACTCTTCAAGCAATGGAGGGCGAAATAAAGTAAAATTGAAAATCCATATTTGGGTAAGGAGATATGTACTTGTGAGTCGGATTAATCGACAGATTTTTTTCTTGTTTAGGTATTCAATGTACGTTTGCGTTATCAATGCAGTATTTTTTTCTGCATTTGCATATCCAGTTCTTTTTGTTCGGTACCACAAATTTGAGAACTTGTGCTGGCCTCTGCATTTGGTACTAGTTTGTTGCTATAAGTTTGTAAATTGAAGACGCTGTAATGATCTTTGCTTTACTTGGAATCCTTATTATTATTTATAGATGTTAAGTAATATCTCTTCTTTCAAGTTGATATATTGAATACAACTTCAAGCATTTATTCTTACAACCGGAGCATGTTTTCAATGTATGAAACAATGTTTAGAAGAAATACGAGAGCGAAGAGCTGATTTCCAAGTAAAGTCAAAAACACTTGCTTCCCGTAAATAAACACCCCAACAAAATAAGTCTACCACAAACTTGAGGAAAAACTTGTAAATCTAAACAGTTTCTTTTAATTGATTAATAATGAACAATTTATTAATAATTCATACACATCCAACGCAAACATCCTTAAATACAGATTATCTGCAAAAAATAAAGTCCCCTAGTCATGTGCCTTATTGCCAAGTCGATGGCCATTTGATAATTAGAACTCAAATTAATTTATAATCATCGTTATTGTGATTTCTACTGGAATTGCCTTATTATGCTAAATTATCAGTTGTAGGAACTCATTACCAAATTCTCTTTGATTACGGAGAAACGACATAAAAACTTGGCTAGCCAGATGAGTGGAATTACAAATTCATTTTAAATGTCTACGGTTTTATTGAGCTATAACTGAATTATGATTTCCATGAAATATTGATAAGCTTGTGCTTGTGCTAGAGAAAGAGTAATGTTAATGTAGATTCTTTAAGAATAAATTAAATTAAATAATGGTTAGCGACCTAGTGAGGCGTGTGAATGATATGCGGTGTATGGTGCGTATGAGTCATATAAACATACGGGTTTCAATTGTTACGTATACGACATATTAAATAAAAAAACAAGTGCGAATTCTCCTAAAGTATTTCATGATATTTGTACAGTGCACTGCACAGTGGTTGGGAAACAATATTATTTAAAAATAAATTACTAATTTCTGTTGTGTTTGACATAGATCCATAATATATCTCACAGTTAAAGGAAAAGTGCAGCAGAGAAGCACAGACACATTATACTATTTTTCTTCAGTGTATAAGTACTTATAATATACACAGCGAAAATGGCTATTTGTTAAATAAAAAAGAAAACCAATATTCCCTGCTTCATCAGACATCATAAACATTCCATTTATTAAGATAGATTTAAAAAAACTACCGAATATTGCTCTCCAAGATCACGCACACAGAGAAAAGATTCATTGCAACTAATGATTTTTTTTGCCAACCGAATGATTGAGGTTGCATTGATATCGAGTATACCATCAACACAACCTTTAACGTGTAGTAATTGTAACTGTAGCATAGGTAGAAAATACGAAGAATCCTTACCTCCAAAAAAGAATTTTGAATCTAAAATTTAAAATTTTCAGTAGAGGCAAAAAACTGTTTCCTTGTACAGGGTGGCACAAAGCTAGCATTGTGGTTTGAATGTTTAATAACTTTTTTTATTTATTGGTTACTTATTATTATTATTTTTTGTTATATTTGACCTTCTCCGTCAAAAAACGGGTTAGGACTGAAGAGTGGATTCTGGTTCCTAGAAGGGTGTAGAATAAGATGAAATGAGTTAGATTTCTGATAAAAATGTATTTACCCCATAAAAAAGTACAAAACGAACTTGGAAAAATCGATAAAAATGAGAAAAACTTTAAAATTTTACTTTTTGGTTTTGGTGTTAAATTGTTTTTTTTTGTCGTCAGTCTTCGAATTGGAATTGAGTTTGGACTTTTTTCGGTGTTTCGTGATCTGGTACTTCGATTTTGTCCCGTTTGACAATTTTATTTATTTTTTCTTCGCTTTGACTTCAGCTTTCTTTTTCTCGTGATCCGGTGCTTCGATTTTTGTTTTCTTGCTGGCAGGTTCAGATTTATTTTTCGAATTTTTTTTGCTTTGGGTTCACTCGGTTTAGGATCTACAAAATCCCAATTCTATAAATCAGTATATAAGACTCTGATATTCTCATAAAAATACCATTTGCGATCTAACGATAAACCGCTTGGTGCAATGGGCGGAGGTAATTCGTTTCGTAGCAACAATAGCAAAGGTATTGTCACACTAAAAGCGAAAAAATACGTCACCAGACATGACGTCACCAAAGTCAGCACCTTATATACTAAATAACCATACCAAATCGCATCTCCCAACTGAAGGTGTGTTCACAGTGATAATTCATTATGAAACTTTTAATGCGTTTTTCTCAAAACTTTATTTTCACACACTAGGTCCCATTTCTCGGAGAAGGTCACATATAGTATCAATGGGGAATATTTTTGGCTTAAATATGAAAAATGTATATCCCGCAAGTGGCGGTCATTTGGCGAACGCATTATTTCGCGCAGAACTGATTTCAATGACTCCCACGTTCACCGGATTTAACAGCGCCGCACATTCTCGGCGGCGCACATTCGTGCTCTTTTCAGTACATTTTGTATAATCTCTAGTGAAATATCCGATATTATGGCTTGATTTTCACGGCGAATGTTATGTTTTAGTAGTGGCATGGTCGCTGGCTTATTTATAAATACTCTTGCTTTCAAATAACCCCAAAGCAAACTTCTGGCGCTGTTAAGTCCGGTGAAGGTGGGGGTTAATTGAAATCACTTCTGCGCGAAATATTGCGTTCGACAAAGAGGTCAAGAGGAAAATGTATCAATTGCAGATCACTGTTCTGCTGTGTAGTGTTCCATTTCAAATTCCCCAAGTTTGCTTCACAAAATTCAGAAATAAAAATTAAAAATATAAATAGATTTAAAAAGCTATTAAACATTTAAACTACAAGGGTAGTTTTGCGCCACCCTGTAGTGGGGTCATTACTGGGACCGGTCCCCATCCATAACGGCATATCACGTGACAGGTGCTGTACTGCTTCAAAAAAAATGTATTTCGGAGTTTGTTTTTACAGCAATAACACTTTCTAGCAATTCCTAAGCCAATTGTCAGTTTCACAAAAGCCCACTTCTTCGTAATGCACATAAACAAAAGGCGCATTTGTCCTTCTAACCAAGGACATCCAAGTAAGGAGGATTAACGTGTGATATCGATACAATGCAAATTTTGTGGCTGTGCAGACAGTTTCCCAAACACTGCCGCACTTTGTTTAAATTCCGAACAAAGCCATACCATAGAAGAACATGTCTTAAATTAAAAATCCACCCCATTGTCGCTTTAGCAAAATCCAAAAGTTTGAACACAGTGACACAATTACCAGGTGCATGGTGCCTGGCACTTGGTGTTGTATAATGTAATAGGACCCTCTTCCCCTACCCAAAAACATGCAGCAATATAAATCTTGTCCTACTTGATGTTATTGTTCTTTATTTGGCTCGTTTTATAGGGCATGCCCATAGTACTCGTAATTGCTGGCAATAAATTGGATTTGGCTAAAACACCTGGAGGAGGTAACAGGCTAGGTCTACTGTGAACTGTCTCGTATAAGGTAAGTGTTACATATTGTTATCGTTAAACTTGTTCTTCTTGTTATTGTTGTGGTTGTTGCAATGGGCATAGTTGTTAATGCTGGTGTTGATGATGGCGATAGCCTATTCATGCTGTGGTTCGATTGTGATTTGATGGCATGAACGGGTCATAAATTTATATTTATTGCTTAAACTTTTTCAGGTTTTAAGAGAAATGGGTTGCTATACCATTAAACTGGTAAAAAAAACTAAAGTCGTTCGTGGTCGACGTTAGTATACCCTGCACTTCTGGACATTCATCTGAAAATAAGTTTTTGGCCCCTTGGACGGGAACCGATTTTCTCGAATTTCAACAGCGTCTGTCCTTAGCATACGGAGCAAACATAAGGAGCAAACTTGCCCCAAAATTCTTAAAAACTGGATGTAATAAGGTAGTGTAAATCTAAAAAAAATCGGATGAACTTTTATGTGAAAGCAATATCTTAATCTGAACCGACTTCCTTAAACTGACATACCTTTGGTGTAAGGTGTAAACACTGACTTTTGCCAAATTTCATCTATATTGGATGCAATATGTAGCTCTTTAAACAAAAACCATGGAATCGGATAGGATCAATATCTAAAACATAACTCATTTTTTCAGTTTCAATAACGTCCTTCCTTGGTCGAAATTTCATTAAGATTTGATGTAATTTGAGGCTTCTAGTGCATAAGACATAAAATCGGGAGAATATGAAACTAATTTTTATCAATGCCAAAAAAACTTACTCGTTCTAAATTTTATCAAGAGTGGTTGTTAAAAGTGCCTTCTAGAGCAAAAAGCAGAAAAACCGGATGAGCATACTTAGTAAATACTGTTATTGTTATGCTGTGAAATAAAAAGTACTGAATGTTTTTGGACCAAATATTTTTTAATATATTTATTAATGTATACTGTATTGTATATATATATATATATATATATATATATATATATATATATATATATATATATATATATATATATATATATATATATATATATATATATATATATATATATATATATATATATATATATATATATATATATATATATATATATATATATATATATATATATATATATATATATATGTTGCGCTCGTAGGCTGTTGTTGACTGGTTCTCCCAGGTGCTGGCAAGGTTCCTCCTCAGTTGACGGGGGTATATTCGGCGCGCCCCAGATCCTCGTTGCTACGGCTCCTCAATGTGAGCCTTCCTCACACGGCGATTCTTACAGGCCACTTGTTGTCTAGTTGATTCCCACTGCCCTTTTGGAAGACGGGAATCCGGCCCTGTGTCGCACGGGACGTTGTCGTGACACACACAAAAATACACTTTATATTATTACCACTGACGGTGGTCTTTTTATTTATTCTTTTTATGTCTTCAGTGCGGAGACAAGTTTGGATTTACAAAATTCACAATAACTTATTCCCTCCGGCTTCACTGGTGCACTTGTGTGTTGCTTGGTTGACGTTTTGATAAGAATGCCAAATTGCCGGCTTGCAGAAACTCGTATAGAACGATCGTCCACTCTCAGGCCACGCAAGGCGACGGCGTTGAAATAAACACTTTCGTTCAATACCATTGCGAAAGGGTACGTACTACGAAATGATACCCTTTCATACAGTGTTTACACAGCGAAGTGCACCAATGAAGCCGGCCACTTATTACAAGAGTGGACGGGACGTAAACGTGACGTAGACGTGACGTAAACATACCGCCCGCCTTGCATCTATATGCAACGTTATATACATTGAAGTGAGCCAAAGGGGCTTATTTGCAGGCTAAGTGATTACTCAAAAAATACAATAAATTTTACAGACTATTCAGTTATACAAAATTTAATGAGTTAAAGGAAAAAAAATGGAATGATGTTTATATTTGAATGCATGAGAAAAAAAAGAAAATAATGAAAATGATTTATCTTTAGGCATATAATTCAGGTGGCCTTAAAGTGTAAGTCAATGATTATGACGTAAATGTAAAAGTAAAATCGTTATATGACATAGTTTTAGGAATTCGATTATAGATGTAATTTTACATCGAGATCAGGTAAGTTTCAGGTAAAGTTGTTATTCTTAAATTTGTACATAGGAACAAAAAAAAAGGTATTTCAGGTACGGTCTTTTTCCGTAGGCCACGATGGTATCTCTTTAGACCACTTTTTTACTTATCTCCGCTATCTAGTGGGCAGGTTCGCGTCGGCTTTCACCAAAGAAGACTGGACCAAACACGGTAAGCTGGATTATGGTCTGCCCGGCTCGGCCAATAGTATTTCCCCGAAATACCTGATGGGCCACATCTGCCCCGAGGACTATGTGGTACAAATAGGGTAGGTGCCAATATTTATCAGCCAGCGTAGCGTTGCCTACCACGGGATGACGAAGCGTCCAGGCGGTGTCCAGTTGAGCAGGCGGAGTCTGCGGATAGCGAGTATCGACAACCACACATCGGACATTGACACGTTCACGGTCGAATAGTCGATGTTGGAGGGAGAAAGAGGTGTGCCCACGACTGATCTCACATTTGCATCTCTCAGCCCCCTCAAGCGTGATCGTCGAGTGTCGGTAGGAGGGGTCAATGACGATCCTGACTTCTTTGCTCCAATTACCTCGTGTGGGGAAAAGGCGCACCAGCGCAGTCATGCGCACCCAGACACATTGTGGGTCCAGTTGGTGCAGCAAGGCGTTGTGTGGACGGTCACATCTGGTGCACGTGGACCCGCTAGTGCAGTCTCGGCGTTGATGCGACTGCGCCAGGCATCTTCGGCACAGTTTTAACTCGTCGACTTTCTCGCGCCGTTTGTTGATATCAAGGACGAGAAAGCGAGTGCAGTCGCGGATCGCGTGAAAGCGGGTGCACACAGGACATGGATATCGTTCGTCAAAGTTGGCTGCCATATTCTCTTTTCTGCAAGTAGTAATAGTTAATTTCTTATTCACACAAACTAGAGGCTACGAGGATAAGGTGAAAAAAGTGGGTTGTTAGTTAGGGTTGGATTATCGTGGTAAGAGGACCATTTTATGCACGGGCCTCGTAATTAAACCATTTTGTGTTCTCAATTCAGCGACTCGGACACGACCATCAGAGCCACGAAAGACCTTCGTAACCCGACCAAGACGCCACTCCGTTGGACAAATTGGTTCATTTCTTAGGACGACGAGATCATCTGTTTGCACGTCTATTTGAGGCGTTTTCCATTTAACGCGCTTGTTCAGCTCTTTGAGATATTCCTCTTTCCACCGGCGACAAAGCTCGGAATTTAAAGCCTTAACCTTACGCCAACGGTTCAAAATACTACCAACAGAGGCCACTTCTTCAGGTTCCGCTGGAGTGAGAATGGGAGAGCCTATAAGGAAATGACCGGGAGTAAGAGCAGACAAGTCGTCAGCGTCGCCAGCAAGGGGCCCAAGAGGCCGAGAGTTTAGACACGCCTCAATGGTAGCTAGCAAGGTCGAAAACTCCTCGAAAGTAAATTTTAGTTGACCGCTGACTTTTTTAAGGTGCATTTTAAAACTTTTCACACCGGCCTCCCACAGGCCTCCCATATGAGGAGCGGCTGCTGGAATAAAATGCCATGAGACTTTCTGATGACCATACTTGGAAATTACGTCATCTTTGAACACCTTAACGTGAGTAGCGAAGTTGGCATCGATTTGTCTGGCAGCCCCTACAAAGTTGCGTCCATTATCAGAGAAGACGTTACTTGGACAACCACGGCGGGACACGAATCGGGCAAAGGCGGCCAGAAAGGCGGCGGAGGAAAGATCGCTAACGGCCTCTAGATGAATTGCTTTAGTTGCAAAACAGACGAAAAGACACGTGTACCCTTTGGTAATGCGGCAGTATCTTCCCGTGAAACTTCTTATGTCGAACGGGCCTGCAAAGTCAACTCCGGTGTTCGTAAAAGGACGACTAAAGGTAGTTCTCTCCTCTGGCAGCGCTGCCATAAATTGACCCTGGCACTTTTTCTTGTACAATACGCACTCTTTACAGTTTCTTATGTGCAGCTTGACAAGATTACTGGCCTTTAGTATCCAACACTCAAGACGAATCGTGTTGAGAACAAGCCTGGGGCCTCCATGGAGAACAAGCTTGTGTACGAAGTCAACATATAGACGAGCAAGTCTGCTTCCATATGCTAGAATAATCGGGTGTCTCTCGTTGTACGATAGACCTTTCGTAGACCCTAAACGACCATTGGCACGAATAATGCGATCCTTATCCAAAAAAGGAGAAAGTGTTAGAAGCGGACTAGTAGGACCGACAATTTTCTTTTGCGACAACAGTCTATGTTCTGTGGGAAAATGGCGAAGTTGAGATAAAAGAAATAAACGATTGCGAGCAAACGACAATTCTCCAGCAGAAAGACGTAGGGTATGATACGAAGTTTTGTCACCTTTTCTCAGCACCTTACGACATAGTCTAAAGACATACGCTATGACGTGAATCGCTCTAGACAGAGAAGAGAAACGATCCAATATATCTTCTTCGTTATCAGATCTAGCAACATGTACCTGAACGCCTTTCGCTTCCTCGTTCGTATTAAAAGTACCTGACGTCGTTGGCCATGATGACTTGTCATGAGTAAGCCACTCTGGTCCATGCCACCATAAACTGTTATCTTTCAGTTCCGAAGGGATCAGCCCCCGGGTTGCTAGATCAGCGGGATTATACTGTGAAGCCACATGATTCCAGTCGACATTTCCAACCTTCTCCAAAATAGTGGCAACTCTATTAGCCACAAACGTCTTCCAGTTACAGGGTGGCTTTCTAAGCCACGCCAGAACTATGGTCGAATCAGACCATAAGTAAAGTGAATAATTTTTGGTGTCGAACTGAGACAACATACTATCGGATAACTCAGCCAAAAGTACTGCTCCACACAACTCTAGACGAGGAAGAGACGGTTTCTTTATCGGGGCCACTTTTGTTTTCGCCACGAGCAAATTCGAGCATATATGACCCTCTATATCAACACGTACATACAAAGCCGCAGCGTAAGCCAACTCCGAAGAATCGCAGAATCCATGATATTCAACTCTGCATTTAGGAGAAAATTTTACCCAACGAGGAATCGTTATAGAGTCGATATCTTTATACTTCGAAATAAAATTCTGCCATTTCTGCAAAGCAACGGTTTTTATTTCGTCGTCCCAGCCAATCTTATCAAGCCACATGTCTTGCATAATAATTTTGGCTGTAACAATGACAGGCGCCAGCCAGCCGGCTGGATCAAATAGACGAGCTATCAGTGAAAGCACTTCCCTCTTTGTATAGGTCGCCTTCTGTAAAATCTTCTCAGTCACGAAGTAGAAATAATCTCCTGAAGCGTTCCAGCGAACACCAAGTGTTTTCGCAGTGCTCTTGTCATCTAGGCACACAAAATTCTCGTTCAACAAAAAGTCTGTAGGCAACCCTTCTAAAATGGATCTAGAATTTGACGTCCATTTTCTAAGTTCGAACCCCGCCGTTTTCAAAATGCCAATGAGTTGCTCCCGCGCTTCCAGTGCATCTGGAATACTATGAGCTCCAACCAAAGCGTCATCCACATACATAAAGCCACGTAGCAGATTAGCTCCAATTGGAAAACTACTTTGTTCATCATCAGACAGACGAAGCAGAGTCCTAAGCGCTAAATAAGGGGCACAATTCACGCCGAAAGTCACAGTATTTAGCTGAAAGTCACAGATCTCATCGTTCTCAGACTTTCGGAAAACAATTTTCTGGAAACGGGCGTGGTCAGGGTTAATCAGGATTTGCCTATACATTTTTGTGATGTCGGCATTAAACACGTACTTAAAGAAACGCCACTTCAATACCAAGGCCACCAAATCAGCTTGAAGAACAGGACCCACGTATAAAACGTCATTAAGGCTTACTCCAGTCGACGATGGACTTGACGCATTAAATACAACTCTTAACTTCGTTGTTGTACTCTCAGGTTTAAAAACACCATGATGAGGAAGGTAATAGTCGGAATCCCCACTTGGATCCTCAACCTTAGACATATGGCCCAATGTCTCATATTCTTCCACAACCTCATCATATATACACTTATAGCCCGGTTTACTAAGCAAAGACTTCTCATTTCTTAGGAATTGACGTACAGCGCTATAGCGATTTGGACCGATCTCAGAAATATCGGACTTAAACGGCAAATCTACTACATATCTTCCATCCGAACGCCTTTTAGTAGAGGAACCATAAATCTCCTCACATTTTTTGTCATCCTCTGATAACATTGGGGTTCGAGCTACCTCTTCTAGCTCCCAGAACTTTGCCAGCTGGTCGTCGATGGAGACTTTTGTGAAATGAGAAACTCTAGTAGAATGTTTTGAACTTTTTGAGGAAGTGGGACCAGTCACTATCCAACCAAAAATTGTCTCTTGAGCCACGAGCGAATCAAAGATTCCATGCCGAACTCCTCCTCTTAGTATGGTAGGATATAGGTCACCTCCCAACAATATATCAATCTGACTACTTCGATAAAAATCTGGATCTGCATAGTCCAAGTCCGGCAAGTTCTCTCCTACTGAAGGACAAAGAGAATGCGTAGGAATAGCGCCAGTTACATGCGCTACTACTAATGCT
Organism: Hydrotaea diabolus; assembly: GCA_963513945.1. Lineage (NCBI taxonomy): Eukaryota > Metazoa > Arthropoda > Insecta > Diptera > Muscidae > Hydrotaea > Hydrotaea diabolus. Next base: position 75,143,480 of record OY740720.1, read on the forward strand.
TCAACTTTGAGTGAGAAATTCGTATTTAAACTCGAACTTATTGTGAAATTAGCCATTTTGTCAGATCTGCTGACAATTTCACCTCCCAATCCTGTAACTTCAGCCGATACGGGAACTGTAGGCAACTTAAGTAATCTCTGAACCCTTTCAGAAATAAAACTCTCATCAGAACACGGATCTATTAATGCTCGAACCTTATATGTCGACCCAAAATTTACAATATTGACCCATGCAGTCGCTAACATCACTTTCTTAGCCACCGATGTATGATGACTCTGAAACTTTTCATACGAATTTGGATTTTCAGTGGACTGTATCTCATTTTTAGACTTATCTATCTGACTCGTACTTTGAGTCCCGGAATTTGAATTTTGATGATTCGAATTTCCAGTAAAATCTCTATGCAAAAGAGTATGGTGCTTCCTATTACACGTCGAACAGCCATTTGGACTTGTACAATTTACATACATATGTCCAATCTTTAGGCAATTAAAGCAATATTTAAATTTTCTTAGTGTCGAAGCCCGATTTTTCTGATCCATATTCAGAAACTTATGACAAGAACTTATTGCATGAGAATTTTTGCACAATTTACATTGTGCTACATCAACTTTCGTGTGGTGGACTTTGGATGCCTTAACCTTTGAACGTGTCTGATGACTCTTTTTCGACATAGTCTGGAAGCCACTTTCTCCATGACTATTGGACAAAATTATATCAGATACGCTTTCCAGCGTGTGAAATCTGTCAGTCAAAAATTCATTCATTTCCTCCCATTTCGGAACCTCAGTCTTATTTTTCACAGACTGTTCCCAAAGGCACAATGACTGCTCAGACAACTTCGCAGAACATAAAAATACGAAAATTGGATCCCAAGAATCAACATCAATTTTGAACAATTTTAGCACCGAAACGCAGCTACTTATGTCTCTCTGTAGACGTTTTACTTCCTGCGGGGAATCCTGTCTGCACGGAGCGAGGTTAAATAAAATCTTCAGCTGACTATTTATTAGGACACGCTTGTTCTCATACTGGTCCTTTAAATTATTCCACGCTAACTCGAAATTTTCTTCTGTTAAGGCAATGTTCCTATTTATCTCTCTAGCCTCTCCCTCGGTCTTCTGAAACAAGTAGAATAATTTTTCTACTGGACTCAAGCCGGAATTATTTATAAATATTGCCGTGAACAAGTCTCTAAATGTAGGCCACGAAACATAATCGCCGCTAAATACTCCTGTGTCACATGGAGGTACGCGAACTGAATGTTCCCTTCTTGGAGCTGCGGATCTTTGTTCCTCTTCACAGCACGCCTTTTTTGCTCTGGCAATAATATTGACACATCTTATATAGGACTTATGGATCTGGTTATATTTCGCATAAAACTTCTTCTTTTCCTTGTCCTCCACAGACAGTCTTTCTTGCACGGACTTAAACTTCGCCCACAGCATTTCCAACTCAGTCCTTTCACAATCCATCGCGTCTATGGTATAGGTAGAAAAGTCCTCATCTTTTAACCGACACTCAAATCTTGCAACCTCTTCTATAACTTTCTCATAATCTTCCGAACTCATAATGCAGTAACAAATTACAAAAAAGGATGGGTGCCTTAACAAAAATACTATCCAATAAGTCGTGTACCCAATCAGAGCCTTAATAGGACAATCATCCACCAACGCACGCCAAAAAGGGAATTTTTCAAAAATAAATTCTTGTATAGAACAGAAAAACACACAAAACTAAGAACACGAAATTCACCAAGCCTTTAGTTGTATAAAGGACAGTTGAGAAAAGGGACAGCCAAATCTCCATAAACTTCGCCAAATGAATCCAGGAAAAAGTCAAAAATTGAAGAACAGCTCCAAATATAAACCCAGACCAAAGTTACGAAACTTTCAATATACAACAACGGAGACCACTGTGTAAGCAAAAAACGACAGTATTGTAGAATGTAAATCGCTGAACAATTCTTCAAAATAAATTGCGATGCACGATCCAAGATGTTCTCAGCTTATGTCGCCACAGTGCAGAATAAATATAAAAAGCCAGGCCAGAAAACGAATTGCCAAAAATTTTCAAAAAATTAAAATAAAAAAAATTTTGTTTATGATTTGTCGGCAAGTGTACCACTGTGCAAGGTAAAATTCCAAAAATTGCAATGGCGACCGAAGTTTCAATAATATGATCGTTTCAAATATAAATTTCAAATGTTACGATTATACTTAATTTTCCAACTTTTGCACCACACAGCCCACTGTGAGGTGACGTAGCATGTGTTCGTCTTAATTTTAATTGCAGCCAATAAAATTTATTTCCGATTTCCGCGACAGCAATTAACAAAATTTTTTCCTAAAATTTTGTACTATCAAGGCCACTGTGCAGAGAATGGACAGACAATTATGTCAGCAGACGTCGGGCTTAATATCCAAAAACGGAAAAAATCGGACAATTTTTTGTTTAAAATCACAAAAAATATTTTTCCCTTATACACCAATTTAAGCCACTGTGCAGTAAATTTCCAGATTTCTTCCAATGTACATAACAAAAGAAATGCCGATACGAAAAGGAATTGGCAAATTTTGCAATTGCCAATTGTTGTTATGTACAAAAACACGAAAATTAAAGATGGCTGTTATGTACAAGGAACGCGCGTTTTCTTCTTATGTGTATACATATGTGTGTAGGCGTCTTAGCACCTAACCTCAAAACATGATGTCCAAAAATTTCCAAAAAATTTCTTTTAACCCAGATATGCCGACGGGCATATTAGTGCAACAATCTTTGTAGTTTTCCATAATAGCATTATTCTGACAGATTATATTACAAAACTGAAGAAAGAATAAAAAAATATATTTTTTAACTTGGATTTTGGGTCCGTACTACATGTAGTACGCTCGGCATATATGGAAGCAAAAGACAGTATTTTCTTGGGATTTAATTCAAGTCGTTTATTGAAATAAATTATCGAAATACAATCGGTGAGCAATGCTGGGTTGGCTTTGTGATAATATGTCGCAATATGTTAAGACTACGCTTGGACCAAGTCCCATTTCCTTGTAGGTATTACTTGGGAAAGTCCCTGCACCCTGGTATGGCTCGAACCAAATAATGTAGCCTTTATAAGTTGCCCCAACCCAGAATTTATAGCCATATCTTATAGGCTTTCCATGGATATATTGCTTACATCCGTGACTACCATAGTATGGAACCATCTGCTCGTCAACTGAATGCTGTATGGTTTTCGGAGCATTACTTTGGAAACTCTTGTTCAACATTTGTAAAAGTGGTCTAACATTTGCAAACTTGTCTGTTTTATCCAGACCGTTGTTATCCACAAAGTGCAAATTTCTTATTATGTACTCAAATCGATCCCTTCTCATTGCGTTAGACACAAAAGAATGATGAGTATCCCTATCACTTTGCCAATACATACGGCGTCTCGAAACAGTAATGTAGCCACTCAGTACCAAAATTCCAATAAAGCACATGATTTCGTCTGGAGTTATATTTGCAGTTGCATTGTGTTTGGACGCATAGTCATTAGAGTATTGAGTAATAACTTGCAGCAAGGCACCATCAAAAAATTTATTGAACAACTCAAGAGGTGTAGGTAAAATTTCCTGTTCACATGCTGTAACAACAGGCTCCGTTTCTTCCAGATCGTGCTTTACCCATTTTACTGACGACTTAATACATTTACGTTTCTTGGCCTGTTGCAATAACGCAAGTGGAATGTCGTCTTCACTATCCGAATCAAAAGAATATAAATTTCGAAAAAGCTCAGCCTCAGCATTTAATAATAGGGGTGGTAGGTTTTCAAAATTCACTTCATCTTCTTCTCCAGAATCTTCATCTGTGACGTAGATGTTCGCACCTTGAGTGGGCACAATTGAGATGTCGTACGAATTTTGCAAAAACTCTTCATCACTTTCCTCTAATGCATTTATTATCTCATTAAATGTTAAAAATCTGGAAAAAAAAACAAGTTCTTGTTTTCACCATTTTTGCACACTAATGCCGAACGTACTACATGTAGTACGTCAGCAAATACATCAACTAAAATCACATATAATTTTTTTTTCACATATACTTTTGCTACGTATTGGTTTTTACAACTATTATAATTAAAAAAACATAGAAACCCAACAACAATAAAATATGCATATAGAACTTTTTCTCACCGATTACGTGACATCTTCACACTTTTGCCAATTTCACAAAACTGAAATCTCTGATCCAAAAAAATACACATAAGCAGTTACCCTAGACAAAACTTATCAACGCATGGTTTGTTGACCGTTATATTCTGTAGCACACCAACAAGTAGATTAGAAAATGTAAAGCACTGTAAACGCAGAAACCTGAACATAACAGGTGTACTACATGTAGTACGGTCGGCATATCTGGGTTAAGCCACTTTCACTTTTGGGGTCACTACGTATATACCACTTAAATTAACTTTGTACGCACCTTGCTTTAATCCCTGGTTGTTACGGGCTAAGGACCAAATGTTGCGCTCGTAGGCTGTTGTTGACTGGTTCTCCCAGGTGCTGGCAAGGTTCCTCCTCAGTTGACGGGGGTATATTCGGCGCGCCCCAGATCCTCGTTGCTACGGCTCCTCAATGTGAGCCTTCCTCACACGGCGATTCTTACAGGCCACTTGTTGTCTAGTTGATTCCCACTGCCCTTTTGGAAGACGGGAATCCGGCCCTGTGTCGCACGGGACGTTGTCGTGACACACACAAAAATACACTTTATTTTATTACCACTGACGGTGGTCTTTTTATTTATTCTTTTTATGTCTTCAGTGCGGAGACAAGTTTGGATTTACAAAATTCACAATAACTTATTCCCTCCGGCTTCACTGGTGCACTTGTGTGTTGCTTGGTTGACGTTTTGATAAGAATGCCAAATTGCCGGCTTGCAGAAACTCGTATAGAACGATCGTCCACTCTCAGGCCACGCAAGGCGACGGCGTTGAAATAAACACTTTCGTTCAATACCATTGCGAAAGGGTACGTACTACGAAATGATACCCTTTCATACAGTGTTTACACAGCGAAGTGCACCAATGAAGCCGGCCACTTATTACAAGAGTGGACGGGACGTAAACGTGACGTAGACGTGACGTAAACAATATATATATATATATATATATATATATATATATATATATATATATATATATATATATATATATATATATATATATATATATATATATATATATATATATATATATATATATATATATATATATATATATATATATATATATATATATATATATATATATATATATATATATATATATATATATATATATATATATGAAAAAATCAATTTGACAAAAAAATAAAATAAATTCGTGAACATTTTCGTGCGATCATTTTTCACAACTTTCGATGTGGATTATCACGACAAAAGTGCCTCGATGAACTCATCTTTGTATGGCGAAGAAGCACCATCCTATAGTACTGTGAAACTCTGGGTTAATGAATTCAATCGTGACCGACACTCGCTCAAAGACGAAGGTCGTGAAGGTCGTCCAAAAACGGCAGTTGTGCCAGAGAACATTGATGCCGTGCCTGAAGTGATAATACAAGATCGTCATGTGACATACCGTGAGGTAAAGGCATCCTTGGGCATTTCTTCCACCAGCATACATTCGATATTGCATGAACACCTGGCCGTAAAAAAAGGTTTGTTCTCGTTGGATCCCGCACAATTTGACAATCGCTCAAAAAAAGGCTCGTGTCGCTTGGTGCAAAGAAATTTTGAAAAAATACGATTGCGGTGCTTCAAAAGATGTTTGTAATATTGTCACAGATGACGAATCATGGATCTATTCGTATGAGCCTGAAACAAAACAGCAATCGACCGTGTGGGTCTTCGAAAACGTGTCAAATGTGTCAAAATGTGGAAGATGCACTTCGAAGCAAATGGTCGCCTGTTTCTTCGGCAAAACTGGTCATGTGGTGACTGTTCCGCTTGAGCAACGTAGGACAGTCAATTCTGAGTGTTGCACCACAATTTGTTTGCCTGAAGTCTTCGGAAAAATTCGAAAAACGAACAAGAGAAGACGTATCTTTGTGCACCATGACAATGCGGGTTTTTACACATCGGCTCAAACTAGCGACTTTTTGACCGGCCAAAACGTCGAATTGAAGGTTCATCCGCCGTATAGCCCTGACTTGGCATCCAATGACTCATTTTTATTATCGCACATCAAGAAAAAAAATGCGTGGTCAACAATTTTTTTTTTTTTTGGAGGTGTCTCAATCGGAGTGGGAAAAGTGCTTCGACAATTGGTTTGAGCGCATGCAAAAGTGTATAAATCATGCTGGAGAATACTTTGAAAAACAATAAAACCAGTTTTGATGATAAATATTTGCATTTTCAGTATTAGGCCAGAAATGTATATAGCAACCCTAGTAAAAACCAAAATTGTCGCATTTGGAGAAATTATTGAAGGAAAGATCCTGCGATTTAACACCAATGGACTATTTTTTGTGGGGTTATGTGAAGTCGTTAGTCTACGCGTAACACGATTGACGTCTTAAATTAGCATATTCGGCTGATATACGGCCCCAAATGCTGCAAAAAGTGGTCGAAAATTGGCCCCTTAGCTGGAGCTTATTCGAACCACACCTAAAGTAATTTTTAAAACACAATGGCAAACCCTTATCTTTATAACAAAGCTAAGTTCTTGGGCATAACATTAAATTATATGCGTTTTATTTCTTCTTAAAAACCACAAGTCCGAAGAAAACCTTTTACATATTCGATGTACACCCGCCTTTTCTAGCGGGATACATACTTTAAATTACTCGTAGATATTTCACGTTCATTCCGAAAGTAGGCCTGCCGGCAAGGCATTTGCTGTGACTTCAAAAGAATTCGATGGACACCCAACCAATGGGTTTGTGTCGAAATTTTATCGTATTAATTTTTTACGAGAAAGTTCAGCTTATAAGTCATTTAAAAGCCTTTTCAAACACTTTCCTATTGAAGCTGATTAATTGGCGCAACAGCACAACATGACCGACGAGGTTCTCCGCTTTGGAACCCCAAACATCTACTTTAAGATAAAACATCGATTAAAGATAACGGGTGTTTTTACGAAAGGTATAAAACTTTAAGATGGAATAAAACGACGATAAAATTTTTTAAATTGACATGAAATTTACTTTATTCGAAAGATAATCGTCTGGCATTAAAATTTAAATATGAATTCTGGCATATGATCGCCAGGGCTGCCTCAGACGTAGTCTAATCAGGAGGTTCAATTTTGATGACTTTTTCCAACATTTGTGACTGTATATCGGCAATAACGCTACGAATGATGTGCTACAAGTTGTCAATTCAATTTCGGGCTTATCGGCAGAGACTAGCGACTTCACATATCCCCACAAAAAATAGTCTATCGACGTTAGATCGCCCGATCTTAGAGGGAAATTCACGGTTCCGAAACGTAAAACTAAGCGGTTACCAAACGTTTCCTGCAATAAATCATTTTTTTTAAATAATCAACACTCAGGGGATGCCCCCTATACATGCGGTGCATTACGTTGGCGAGTGGAAAGTAAAGGATCGGAGGGGGAAAGGAGGGAGAAATGTTTTATGACACTTGCTTTGAACTTCTGGATGTCGCAATTAGTGGGATATACATTTGCTGGAAGTCGATTTCACATACAGACTGTACGAGCGACAAAACGAATTTGATCTGTTGGGTAAAGTGCGGTCAACTGGCCAATCGATAACAAACTGATGTGAATTCCTAGAAAGTCGCATAAACCTGCCGAACATCTTCACGTCGGTAATAAGGCGACGAATGTCTGATGAATACACACCATGAAAGTAACGATAGAACAGCGTCACACAACCCACATTCGGACGATGCTCAAGGGAAAAAAATAGAGTTAGAGTTGTCACCAATCAGCACCATCGCTCTCCTTTGAACACAGTCAAGTAGCTCCGAGGATGATTTTGGAGCACCTGCCCATATATGGGAGTTGTATTCCATCTTCGGTATGATGTAAGTTGTATAGATATTGTGGCACGAGCTGTGTGACATTTTGCACAGTATTGTGGTAACCACAGCTCCTGTACATCATGATTGTTCAAATGATGAACGAAAAAGTCTGTCTTCATGGCTCTATAGCGGATGGACTCATATCCAATTCCTGTTCACGATGGCGGAGAGACTGATGTAGGTCTTCCTCTTCGCTACGCTCAACAGCAGCAATGACTTTTTCTGTACGCACTGTACGACGTCACTGTGGATAAGTCCTTTCACTTAGAGTAAACGTGGTGCGAAAACGTCCCATAGTTAAACGAATTATTTGATTCGATGGACGATTATATTGACCTAAAATAGATGTAGTTTGCGACCTAAAGTACTACGCCAATAAGAAAACCACCCGTTATTTTAGCTTAACCACTGTGAAATTTTATTCACACTAAGCTAGCCAGTTAGAAATAAGAAACTTTTTTCAAAAAAATTCGCACTTTCCCCACTGTGCCTTAGTAAAAAAGTTAGCCTGTTGGTGAGATCCATTTAAATCCCTTGTTTATTTCGCTTTCAATATTTCCACCAAAATTTAAGTGTCAAATCGATTAAACATTTTTAGTTTTTGCCTGCTAAGTTTCATTAAAATTTCTGTCAGTTTCATACAAAATTCCACAAAAGTTCTCTTTAAAAAAAGAAAATAAAGAGTTCAGAGTTTGCAAAACTTGTAAATTTTTGCTAGTGCTGTTTTTCGAAGCTTTTTTCCGCTCCTGTAGTTTAACCTAAATTTACACAAAGCAACAGAAATGGGAGAACAGAAACAGACACATACGAGTACAAACGTACGAGTAAAAATCGAAAACGTAAACTGAAAATGAATAGTGTTTGTTGGCTGTAAATTGTATTTAATGTTTTTTATTTGTAGATCATAATGCAGGCCGGATATGCCATGGCTGAATGGTTGCACTGTTTTCTTCTTTTTTCTCTGAATAAAAAGTTTAAAAAAGGCTATAATGGATGTATGTAAAGGGTTATTTGATAAAGGCTACGGACAAACACAGGCAGGCTAAATACTTTTGGCTATTGGGTCCAATTCATTGTAAAATTATAGACAAGGCTGTAATCTATTATCATTGATTTATTTTGCTTTTAACTACCTCGAGAGAAAGTATACCACATAGTTATGCGTTTCTTTTTACCCCATACAAATGGCCTAACAGATTTTAGGGCCAGACGCTTTAGAAGTTACATATCATATTTGACCTTGCACTAATTTAATACATTGAGTTATAAGATGCTTATAACTTGGTATAATTATACCATTTAGGTTCCACGCAAAAGTCCGTGTTGATTTGAGTTTCATCTGCTCTAACAGTTTCAGAATTATTTATTTTGTGCTCAAGTTTCGCTTGTTATTAATTTTGGTGAAAAAAAAACATCTTCTAATATCATTAATTCAAGAGTCGTGCTTTCTATGGACTACATTAGAAAACTGTCTCAACTGAATCCAAGCGAATTATGTGTAGCCTCTTTTGTTGTTGTTGTAACGACAATATATTTTGTTTTGAAGTCCTGTTTATCTATAGGAGATATTCTTCGATATCCAGGTGTAGGAAACGCGCCATTTGAACTGGATGTTCCCCTATCACTACATTCAAGCAATAGCTGGATACTGCTGCTGTGACTTCATCAGCGTAAATTTCGTTTAGACCTGCTTAAAAGTTTCGATGATCTAAAGGCTCCTTTGTACCACTATATCCCTATCTAGATCATGAAGATCGTAATTGATCTGCCTGGGCGGAGGCATCCCGTTCAAGTTATGGAGGTTAGGATGACTACTGCGAAAACACCCTAGCAGATATTGCTTAGACCACAAGAAATTGTGTCACGGTAAGTATCTTCGTCTACTCATATTTATGGTACATAAGGAGATACCCTATTGATGTCCTGTGGGCGGCATTCCGACAAGTCTAAATTTTCTTCCACTGAGTTGTACTCACGTTCGCCAACCACACTGGCGCTGCGTATTTCGTTACAGGTCGACCTATCGCTTAATATAAGTAAGAGGTCAACAAGGTTTCTTTGTCCGCTCCCCAAGTACTGCCGGCTAGTGACTTGAGGAACTTTTTCTTACTATTAAACCTATCGCAGAAAGCTGTAGCATTTGCGAGGATCAAAAAAGGCTTTCCAATGTGAACCAAAATATTTGGGTAGTCGGGATATTGACGTCATCCACATTCACATGGAGTGACATCGGCACTTCTGCGGTCATGCAGTGAACAGTTTAGCAAATGATTTGTTGGCGGATGTTTTCATAGCGTATATTTTCGCTAGGAGGAAGCTTACTTAGTTAGTAAGGTAACAGTTGATTTTCTCGCCTATGTCATTCACTTTAGAAATGTGCAATCATCAGCGTATGCGACAATTTCCACTCCTTCTGATGGTGCAGCCATTGAAGAGAGGTTAAACAGTATCGGATATAACACCCCACCCTGGGGAACTACCTATGTATATCTACGGGGCTTAGACTTCCTATCTCTAAATTCTACATATGACTGGCGCCCAAACATATAGTTTTGGTTAAGACCTAACCTTATACGTGTGGTGGTGGCTTGTAAAGCAGTTGTAGTGCTGTGCTGCTGACGGAAACCATGCTGATGACCAGCAAATGGAAGGCGTTTAATCTGCTTTAAGCGTTTGTGCTACTGGCGTAAGCAAGAAGATCGGCCTTTACGATTCTCTTTTGCGAAGCTTTAGTAGCGGTACAATGTCCATTTTCCAGGTGTCAGGAACTAAGTGAGTGGCTAACGACAAATTGAGCACGTTGGTCGTGTACTCTATCCAAGTGCTTCAATATTAGCATTGGTATTCCGTGCGAACACAGCGCATTTGATGATTTTATGGCTGTCGTGACATACTCGTAGGCAATTTCCCCAACTGTAACTTTTGGTGGAGCCTCTTTGACTCGGAGAGCGTAGGAACGACGCAATACTCTGAATGCCTTATCGCTCTCTGGGTGCTCAATAAAAAGCAGGCCAGGTAAAAGCTAAAGGGTGTGAATTCCTAGACAGTGACATACACCTTCCAAACATCTCCACGTCAGGAATAAGACGACAAATGTCTGGTGAACGCACCTTGCAAGTTAAGATTGAACACATTCCGAAGATCCTCTAGGGTTGGATGCACTACAGTCACCTATCAGCACCATCGCTCTCCTTCGAACACGGTAAAGTAGCTTTAACATGATTTTGGAACACCTGCCCAAATATGGGAATTGCATTCCATCTTAGGCGTGATGTTAGTTGTACTTATACGAGTATATTGAAAAAATCTGAAGAAGACAACTATTTCTAGCATTGCTTTAGAAAGCCTATACACTTGAGTGCTTCTTTCGATATTTCGAATACATGTCCCGCCCAACGATCGTCACATTGCTCAGAACACCAAGATCATCTGACTGTTCTATATCCATACCATTGACTACACCGTTGAGTCAGTATATAGGATTTCAAGTCGAACCCAAAAGATCGTCATTGAAAATATGAAAAAGAGAGGGAAAAAGAACAAAACCCAGTGCTGCACCTGCAGTCAACCTATGTTCGATAAATGGAAACCCATCTTAAAACAAGTAAACTAATCGTGGCCAACTATATTATACCCTGCACTTTTTGATGTTTAGAAAATCCAACTAAAAAAATTTAAAAACTAATACCTTATTTGAAATTAAAAGAAAATTTCACTATTTTTGGTAAATTCGGTTGAACATACTTATATATGTACTTATATGTGGAAGCTATATATAAATCTGAAGAGTTTTTTTCCAATTCCAAGATTGTCCGTCCATGGCACAAGAAACTTTTTTTATTGCAAGCTATACCTAAACCTATTTTATTTAAATTAAAATCCGTTCTTCCATTGTCCAAAACACTAACTCCTGCTTAGTTTCATAAGAATTGGATGTAAGACGTGGCTTCTAGAGTTAAAACTAAAAAATTCGGATGAACATATTCTTGGGAGATATGTATAGGGTGATCCATCCAGAGGTATTTTTTCAGAACAAAAAAAGATAAACAAATTCAAATCAAGTGTGGAATCTTTATTGGTAATTTGAAAGGAAATTTTATGGGATTTATGTTTTGAAAATAATTACCATCAAATGTTGGCATCTGTATTATTGAAACGAGCGCTCGGTGAGAAACGGGAAAATCCGCTGTTTGCGACCAAAATTTTGTCCATTTCTGGCTCAACGGCAAAGTCAATAAAACAAAATTGCCGCATTTGGGCTGAAGAGCAATAAGAAGAGGTTCAAGAGGTGTCATTATACCCAGAGAAAACCACGGTTTGGTGCGGTTTATAAGCTGGTGGAATCATTGGTGCATATTTTTTCAAAAATGATGATAATCGGAATGTAACCGTGAATGGAGCTCGCTGTTGCACCTTGATATCGGACTTTTTGCTTCCTGAAATTGAAGCCCTTAAACATGACAAGACTTCGTTTCAACAGGATAGTGCCACTTGCCAAACAGCTTCTCAAACAATGGATCTATTGAGATTTCATTTTGAAAAGCAGCAAATTTTAACGTTTTGGACAGTTGAGTTGGCCGCCTAGATCGAGTCATATCACATTTTTAGATCTTTTCCTCTGGGGTTATGTAAAGTCCAAAGTCTATGCTGACAAACCAGCTACTATTCAGGTTTCGGATGCAAACATTACGCTTGTCATTAAAGCCATACCGGTCGAAATGCTCGAACGAGTAATTCAAAATTGGACCCTCAGAATGGAAGCCCTGAGGCGTAGTTGCGGCCAATATTTGAAGGAAATTATATTCAAAAAATAAATGCCATAAAATGTCCTTTCGAATAAAAATTAAAGATTGCACACTTGATTTAATTTTTTGTATTTTTTTCATTTTGGAAAAATATTTCTAGATGGATTACCCGAAATATCTGAATCGATTTTCTTTAATTAAAATAACGTCCTTTTTGGTCAGACGAACTTGTGCCAAATTTCATTAAAATTGGAAATAATATGTGGCTTCTAGAGCTAAAATTATATCAGAAGAACATATACGAGTAGGTACGGAATATATATCTAAATCTGAACAGATTTTTAAATTTTATTACCCAAGTTTCTTGGCTCAAAAATTTAAACATGCTAAGTTTCATCAATATTGGATGTAGGATGTGGCTTCTACAGTTAAATACATTCAAATCGGATGAACATATAAGTGGGAGCTATATCTAAATCTTGACGGATTTTGTCAATTTGCTCTGGGTTCAAAAAACTTCTGTCAAATTTCATAAAACTCGGACAACAATTACAGTCGGCCAGAAAGACATCGTTAAATGAAATCTTAACGGATTTGGTCGATTTGTCCTGGGTTCAAAAAACTTCTGTCATATTTCATGAAACTCGGACAACAATTACAGTCGGCCAGAAAGACATCGTTAAATGAAATTAGCAGGATATCATACGTCGATCGGTGTACTTAAAGGTGGATATAGCTCAAATTTTATTCGTAACTTACAATACCCTCTTCCACAGGGTGGCGAGGGGTATAATAAAGAGGTTTTACACAGATAAGAGATTAATTACTTCCTAGTAACGTCGCCGACATTTATGGGGTGGACCCCCGATGCTGAACAGTTTAGTTGTTATAATTGGAATTTGAAACTGGGTTTATTTGCTGATGATCGATCATTTTTACCATCACACCACGGCCCACAAAATAAGCCATCGTGGTGCAAAATTTCAGCATCCTAGCCTTAATCTTGGCATAGCTATATTGTTTTAGAATTTGATGACAATAAATGGGCTGTGTGGGCAATATTTCGGTGTGCAAATGAAATAACAAATTTAGTAGGCACTCTATCGTACCATGCAGGGTTTAAAATATATTTTTTATACAAGTTCTGGAGCGCAGGTCTACAACATACTTCAATTTATTGACTAAAATGATTTAATTTCGATATGGTTGAATACAATTCCACTTAAATAAAGTTTTGTAAGCCTGGTCAAGAGCAGACGTTATATCTGTCTTTCAAAACCGATGGGGTTTTAAATAAGAGCTATATCAACACATGATCTATTTTGATATAGCAAATTTCAATGGGCTATTACTTCAAATATTTTTCTTTCAAAATTTTTGAAATTAAGTCCCAGTCTTATAACCCTATACATTTATGTGTGTGTATATAACCCCACAACGAATGTATGCGATTGTTCAATGTAAAGTAAATTATATTTTTTAGTGTTTTTTTTTCTTTGGCATCTGAACTTTGTTGTTGTTTCATTCTGATGTTGATGTTGGTTTTTACGGTGCGGAAAATCGGCCAACATACCGATAACTAGACATGAAGGAACCAGGTACTACCATATGATATATGCATGCCCACATTCACATATTTTTTCAGGTTTGTTCATTTTCCAAAAAAGTCATACTCTCAAAAAAAAAAAATGAAAGCCATGCATAAGTAATGCAATGGATAAACACCAGCACCCAGGGATGACGTGGTGTTAATAAAAGCAAACCGCATACAACACATTCCGTCAGATGCACACAAATAATGCTTTCACATAGGCAAAAAAAAGCAAGAGTTGATGTCGTGGTTTCTACCACTCCCAAAGTAGTCACGTTCACTTACAAAGAAAAAAACCCAGTCTTGTAAGGATAATTCTACAGAAAATCGGCGTAAGCAGTGTTTGAAAATAGGAGTGCCGACAGTAGTATTTTACTAAAGGCTTCGGATATTCTGTAATAGTTTAGGTTAACACTCACAGTAGCTTGATATGCCGAGGTCATCGAGAATCAGGATCTGTTATATTGGAAACCTGTACTGTAGAACCAATACAAACTTTGTTAGACTTAAGTCGGTGTGTGTAGGTGGTTAACAATTTAGTTCAAAATTTATATATCCTCTTTATTTAGTTTCTTTCGAACAAACCAGTTCCGTTTAAATATTTTTTTGATTATATCCATTATTTTTTCTGAATATTAGCGAGTTCCAAAAATGATCAATAGCAATATGACCATTATTTGGCGAACAAAATTCGGTGCAATATAAAATTCAGTAATTTAAACAATATGTGACGCGCAAAATAGAAAGTGACCTAAGGATAAAAACCAGTTTTGTTCAGGAGATCCATTTTAAAGATTTAAATACGTGTATCTTTGGTGTAACATCACTTTCATAAAACGAGCATATCTCTGGGAGGGAACACTTTTGGGCCATAGGATCGGTCTCATTCGATGCTCAGGTGTTGTCCACATCAAAAAAAAATGAAAATTGTTTTTTTACCCTTAGGTCCCCTCCTCTATGCGCTGTCACATTTGTTAAATTAAACTTTTTTAGTCCGTGAAAATTGATATGACAATATTTCAATACCAGTTGAAATTTTGGTAAACAGCTTAATTAGAAAATTAAATATTTTAAATTTCTTAAATATTTTCTATCATACGAGATTTCTTGTACCATTTTTAGCTGGCCTAAAAGAAAAAAAGCGCAAAAATCTAGGCTTGACATTTCCATATTGTACCTGACGTCTAAACTGTCTCTTAGCGTTCCAATACTTCACTGGGGTTTTCCTTTCATCGTATTTTGCTGGATAAAGAAAAATGTCTCTCAACTGTGGCTGAAGTTCCCGTTAAACAGAGCGTTCCAATACTTAACTGGGGCTTTTCTTTTCATCGTATTATCTTGGATAAACAAAAATGTCTCTGAACTCTGGCTGAAGTTCCCGGTAAACAGAGAATGTAACCGACGATTTTCAAAAAATGTTTGTAAGGGATTTTCTTTTTTGCGAAGTATTTAAAGTAATCCATCCATAGTTAATCAGTTTCTATGATTTTTTTTCGCAGTAACTCATTTTGACAGAAATTTGAACTGGTCGAACAATTCAGTATCGCAAGTTTTGATGTCGAAAAGAAGCAAGACCAAGATGCGATCAGAATAAACAATCCAATTTTGTGCGCATTCAACACACTCCGCTTATAAACCAGTTATATACAAATCACAGTTATGTAACTATCTAAAGGGTGGTCCAACCATAACGTTTAATGTGAATCGCACCTTAACGTGAAGTTTTTTGCCCTACATAATTTGGCATTTCTTTGTTTCAGGCTTTGTTAAAGTCAACCATGGTGTTATACACAATTGAGCAGCGCGTTAAGAAATTAAAGGGTGGTCCAACTAAAACTTACTCTGTTAATAGTAAATAAAACAAAACCTTTTTAGAGAATTATACTAATATTTTTTTATTCTGATAGAAGGATCAGCCAAATGCTTCAGTGGCATACCTCTATCCGGTGGTCCATATTTTCAATGACTCTGAGACATAATGAAGGTTCTAGGTCGCAAATGTGCAAAATATCTCATATTTTAGCTATTGAATGGTTTTTGGCTTAATGACGGTAACTTTTTCTTTTAAATATCCCCAATAAACATTATATTTAAACACATATCAACGCATGATCGTGGCTGCCAATCAACATCGCCGAGATGTGAGATAATACTGCCATTGAATTTCTCGCGCAAAAGATCTACTCAATAGTAGAACCGAACAAACCCCGTTAATGTCATATGGGTTTTGAAAGCTAACCTCAATTGCGTTAGTGTGTAACGGGATTTTAAAATTGTTTCAACTTTCATCATGGAGTGGTCAGATAATGAGAACCGTATCGCTGCAATAGCGCTTTTCAAGTGTGAAATGAAAAAAGCGATATTTTCTAAACGCTCCGGTCACTAGGGATTAGCCGCATGTTCGTCTACCGATGCATTAAACTGTTTGAGGAGACTGGAAATGTAAAAGACCGCCACCGGTCGGGCCGCCCCCGCTCTGTTCGAACACCGCATGTGATCAAAGCCGTTAAATCAAGAATTCGCGGAAATCCGCTCCGAAAACAGAAAATCATGGCCCGTGAGATGAATTTAACGCAAAAGTCCATAAGTCGAATCATTAAAAAACCTTGGGACTTGGGGCTTTCAAGCGACGTACCGGGCATTTATTGACTGCAGCTTTAAAAGAAAATAGGGTTAAAAACTGCAAACGTCTTTTGGTGAAGCACGCTGATAACTTGCACAAAAAATTTTGTTCACCGATGAAAAATTTTTTACCGTTCAGAAAAACTTTAACAAGCAAAATGATAGAGTGTATGCGCGGTCATCTAAGGAAGCATCTGAACTGATCCCAAGGGGGAAAAGGGTCATCACCCAAACTTCGGTCATGGTTTGGTGGGGTGTCTCCTACGATGGGGTCACTGACCTGCATTTCTGCGAACAAGGAGTCAAAGCATCGGCCAAAGCTTACCAAGAAACCATTTTGGAAGCTGTTGTGAAGCCGCTTAACAATTCCCTGTTCCAAAAATAGCCATGGACTTTCCAGCAGGATTCTGAGCCGGCACATAAGGCTAAAACGTCCCAGGTCTGGCTTCGAAACAATTTGCTAGCGTTCATTTTCTTTAAAGAATGGCCCTCAGGCCGTCCAGATTTGAACCCATTGGATTCCAAATTGTGGACGGTTTTAGAGGACAAGGTTTGTCACAATAGATACCCTAACATTGGATCTCATAAGACTGCTTTGGTTCGAGCCAATTTTTCAATGGACGTGGTTCGTGCAGCTTTTGACGATTAACCAGTGCGATTTAAGGCGTGTGTTAAGGCAAAAAGCGGACATTTTAAATAAGTAGATTCTTTTTGGATACAATATACATCAATAAATATATTAAAAAAAATTTTAGTCCTAAAACATTCAGTACTTTTTTATTTGACAGCATAAAACGTGAGTAACAGTATTTATGTCCCTGCTAAGTAAATAAGTCACGGTTTTCGACACCTTGCCTTTTCAGCTGATACTGTCAGTTCACACTACTGAACATTTCCGTGTGCACAATCATTCGGTTTTTGCAATGGAATACATGGATAGTACGTGAAACCACTAACACGCGGTTGACAAAAAAATTCTGTTGTGGCAACAAATCTTTGCTCTGAGTGTACTTTTGATAGTTTACCAATGATGACGACAGTGCAAAAATATAAAAATAACCACAAAGCGTTAACAATCCAAATTTTGTTGTTGTTGTTCTTTACGGTGTTTATCATTAAGCAATTTTAGTGGTCCTTTAACATAACTTCTTGGAATGATTTCGGTTCATGTAACAGTACCCAAAATTTTCTTGGGTACACTAGCACACATCAAATTTCGGTAAAGCACCTGGCATTCCGGTACACGTGGTTACATTAAGCACGAGCCCTAATCTAAAACCTCCAAAGACAAAGGGCCAGGAACGTTAGAATAGGTAGTGGTGGCAATCGGATAAAACCAGCTCACAAAAAGTTCAAGCAGCAATCTAAAGCCTCTTGACTACACAAGAGACCTTGACTACACAAGAGACCTTTGCTGAAAAGTTCTTGGAATCATTCATATGCAAAGGAAACCCTTTGCCTACTCAACGTATGAGACCACCAGCTGGGCGTTGTGCAGATATTCGTTTATGTTAAAATTACACAAATGAAATTAGTTATTCAGTACAATTGAGAAGAAAACAACCCAGAAAATTGTGTAAAATTAAAATAGACAAAAGCTCAGTTGCCAGGAGCAGAAAATTAAAATATTAAATATCTACGTACTGGGAGAAGACACATGCTTATGAACATGAAACTTGTGGTAAAATTTAAATAATAAACTTTGGTCAGAGCAGTGAAATTTTTATTTTGCCAAAAGAAACATGCAGAGAATGGCAAATATTAGTTTGATAAAACTATTGTTGAAAAGAATATGTTATACAGAGATACACAAGTATGGATTTTAAAGATATTCAATAAGAAACCATCCACAGAATACAGACAAAACAACGCACGTACGTAGGTTTTGTATAGTTAACAACATACGAGGGCAGATCAATAACTCCGTGACTTTTCCAACTTCTCTCGTAGCTATATGAAATGCAACGCTGCTCACTTCAAGTACCAGCTGTTAATAGACTACTGTCATTTTCATTTTGAGAGAGTTCCGTCATGTAGTTTCTGTTTAACTGCTGTTCAAAACATTTAACCCCGTGGATTTTGTTAAAAATGGAAAAAGTGAATTTCGAGTTCTCATTATACATTTATTACTGAGGATAACAACAGTCAATCAAACCAAAGAAAAGCTTTTTAAATACTAAGGGACTAAAGGGACCTAAGGGTAATAACCAGTTTTGTTCAGGAGAACTATGTTAAAGATTTAAATACGTGTATCTTTGGTGTACCATCACTTTCATAAAACGCGCATATCTCTGGGAGGGAACACTTTTGGGACATGGGATCGGTCTCATTCGATGCTTAGGTGTTGTCCACAACAACAAAAAATGAAGTGAAAATTGATTTTTTTTGTTACCCTTAGGTTCCTTTCTCTATGCGCTGTCACATAGGGACTCTGCACCATCGATACCAAGGGTGAACAAGTTGTTTAATGGCTTGCGTTGTGGTCGCACAAGTACAAATGACGCTGAACGTTCTGAAGGCAAATTTACGATACTCGTATGATGTTGGTCGATCAAAGAGTAAAATTGCGTGAGATCGTTGATGCCATATGCATTTCACATGACAGTGAGGATTCGATTTTACATGATCAGTTGGGTTTAAAAAAGTTGTCTGCCAGATTCTCCGAATTTAGCCCCCAGTGACTATTTCCTTTTTTCAAACCTAAAGAAATATCTCGGTGGAAAGAGATTCTGCTCAAGCGATAATATTATTGACCAAACAAATGCCTATATGTGACGCGCAAAATAGAAAGGGATCTAAGGCTAAAAACCAGTTTTGTTCAGGGGAGCCATTTTGAAGATAAGGTCCCTTTCTATTTTCATAAAACGCGCATATCTCTGGGAGGGAACACTTTTGGGGCATGGGATCGGTCTCATTCGAGGCTCAGATGTTGTCCACATCAAAAAAAAAAAAGATTAGGTCGCTTGCTACTTGCGCTTAGAATCGTCGACTTCACTTTCAGAAAACGCGCATATCTCTGGGAGGGAACACTTTTGGGGCATGGGATCGGTCTCATTCGATGATCAGATGTTGTCCACATCAAAAAAAAAAAATGAAAAGTTGATGAAAAGTTTTGTTCAGGAGAGCCACTTTAAAGATTAGGTCCCTTTCTACTTGCGCTTAGAATCGTCGACTTCACTTTCATAAAACGCGCATATCTCTGGGAGGGAACACTTTTGGGGCATGGGATCGGATCGTTCTCATTCGATGCTCAGATCCACATCAAAAAAAGGAAAAAAATGAAAATTGATTTTTTTACCTTTAGGTCCCTTTCTCTATGCGCTGTCACATATTATGGATCTTGAAAAATCCGTTTTTTTTTGGATAGGATACAAAAATTTAAGAAACGTTATACTAAGTTTATTAAGGGAGATTATGTTAAAAAAATATTTTTATTTTTGCAAAAAAACTGTGTTTTATTCGAAAAGTCACAGAATTATCGATCTACCCTCGTATTAAGCAACAAACGGGGATCTTACCTCTAGGCTCTTACAAATGCGCAATATGACTAGCCGAAACCTATTATTAAAACTATTCAGGTTCGAATGTGTCCTTTTTTCGTTCCTTGGTCCAGACTTTTTGGGGGAAAAAAATCTACAGCAAAAGTTTTAATGCAGTTTGAAAGCACTATAGTAGCGAAATCGGGAAAACCCACAATTTAAAAAAACTCGCCGGTGGAACTTTTTTACAATGGCCTACAATGCTTCGTAGGTCAAGTCAGCAACTATGTGGAAAACGTAATGAGCGATCTGCATTAAAACTTTTGCTGTAAAACAACAAAACAATCCCCAAAAAGTAATTTTTAAATAGGTGTGTCACCAAAATCAATAAAAGAAAAACTTTAACTTTGATATCTCAGGTTATATAATGTGCATACGAGGTATGCACAGTAGAAAAGGTAAAAGGTAATTTTTTTAAAACTTTAATTTTTCCCAAAAAATATTTATTTTTTTTATTCATTTCTATTTTGTCTCTTCAAAGTATTCCCCCCAGAAATTCAACACCTGTGCCAGCGTTTTTTTTTTCCAACCGAAGCAGTCCTGCTATGCACTTTTTGGTTTGGCCTTGATAATTCGGTGTTTACCGTTTATCTCTAATTCCAATAACTTACTTCTTTGGTCCATCAAATTTGCTCATACTAAGTTTCATAGAATTCGGATGTGGCTGCTAGTGCTTAAAACATATGTGGGGCTCTATCTTAATCTAGAAATTTAATTTCATAGAATTTGGAGCCACATAGGCTGCTAGAGCTAAAAACATAAAAATTGGATGATCACAAAGGTGGGAGCTATACCTAAATCTGCATCCATTTTCTACGATTGCATAGCGTCTGTTCTTGATCCAAAGAGCTTAGGAATTTCATACCACAATATAAAGAGCTATCAAAAGAAATTTCTAATTAAGAAGGACTTTTTTCTAGAAGTCGAGACCAAAAATTGTATACTTTCGATAGAAAGTATACCTTAAAACTAATTGTACATATTTATAGATTTAAGCTTAGATAGTTGCAAATAACCTTAACCTTACTATCGCATTGCTATTAAACCTTAAACTTTCTCTCTAGATATCCAGATTTCCTGTGCTTTTGTCGCTTTAATTGTGGGTAACACTAAACGCTATGCACATTTTGAATACCTGCCTTCACGACATTATCCATCACCTTGCAGTTTTATTTTTTCACAGCATTGACCTTTCTGCAAAACGTGTTTCCGGTTTCTTTTTAATATCCGCTTCCTGCGGTGTAGACGATGTAGCCATTCACAAACACTTCGAGTTCAGGGTACGCTTTTTATGCGATATTTTATCTTAATGAAGACAACACTAAAATACTAGTACACCTTGGTTACGTGAATGTAGTCTCTGGCTTGTCGGAGGAGAAGTAGTACATGAAATACAGGGTGATGTAAACATAAGTTTGTTTTTAAATATTTAAAAAAAAGTTAAGCTCGTTTTTTCATTGTTCTTTAACACAGAAATAAATCGTTTCGAGACCTCTTGGATCTACATTCTAATAGAAGACAAGTTTTTTTGCAAAATGGCAAAGTGACTTTAGTTTTCGTGGCTCACACTGCTTTTAATGCGATTTGAGAACCTTCCTCAGAAAGCTTCGCTGCAATTGTTAAACGGAATACTGAACTCATTAAGACCAGTTTCTCACCAAACGTATGAGGAGAACTACAGTTGTACAGCTTGCTTTTGAAGTTTTCTTCAAAAAATTGCCCTCGACAACACAATTCAACTTTACCACCTCTGTAGTTACTCCACATGCAGCGACATCTATAGATTTTCTTTAACAACGTGTGTTGAGAAAAGAGTTAAGTTGGCAGTGCCAACCGTTTTGCCGTACGGCGCATTAACATATGTTTATCTCGTTTGTTATTTCGGCCTTTAGGTTTACCACATTGAACAGGGATTATCCGGCTTAAAACGTACCCTAAACTTCACTTTGAAATTTTTTTAAAAAAAAGAAAAAATTATTAAAATTTTGATGCAAGAAGTTTTAAACCGGTTAACCCCTGTTCAATTAAAAAAATTAAGTCAAAAAAAAATTCTTTCGCGATATTGTTGGTTCATTTAAAAGAACAAAAATTCAAATTATTAAGCAAAAACAATTTGACTCATATACCCAGCTGGACCGGTTTTGCAGTTGCGCATCCCGTAAGCCCAAATTTCCAAGACCTTAGTCAGAGTTTGTGGCATATCTCATGAGTTGCTTGCCAGATATTCGTCTAAAAGACCGAAATCGTTAACGCATTGTTTGCATTATATCGGTCCTTTACCGTACCCCACATAACAAAGGCTAAGTATGTCAAATCGAAGCTACGATGTGGTTAATTTGCAACGGCAATTGGCCCTGCTAACACGATTTTGAGCTTGGCGGGCAAAAGATCAATTGTGAGCTGGGTTTCGTGGCATGGCTGAGACCAAAGATCGTTTGGGTTCTCGTCTTGAAGCGGAGCTCACAAACTAATGGTTAATCATGTCTCCATAGTGCTCACCATAAAACGAAATGGCGTTTCCAGCCGAAAATTCACACCAGACTGCAACTCTGGGTTTACATTGGATTCTTGACTATCACGTGCGGTTTTCGATTCCCAGTTATGGCAGCTTTGCTTCTTGACATATCCGCCGAGATAAAAATGACCTCTGTATTGAGGAGATTTAAGGCCCAAACATAGAAGCGACCACGTACCGGCTGGTTATGTGCCTTTAACTGCTGAGTTATTGGATCTTATATGCGATAAAATGCGAGGACTTTGTCCAGAATTTGCAACAGGATGATTCGATATTGAGTTGTTGGGATTAATGTTGCCGTTGTTGTAACAAAAATATATTTTTATATAACAATAAGTATACGTATACGAATCTTGAGTATAATTCAATAATGAATCCTAGTATGGATTTCTTGTAATGTGGATCTCTGCTAATTGGCAGGAATTTTAATTAATTTGGTCAAAATAGTATATAACTGGTATGGATCACATGTCTGAGAATTTTAAACCTGGTTTGGCTTAAACCTCGTGATAAAGGTCCAGAGGACCCTTACAGTCATTTACAGAGTGTTCGCGATATTATGTAGAGTGAAGAACTCTAGTTATGTATGTATAACGGATAACTCTAGAATAGCAGAGTGGACGACGTAATTTGGGTTTTGTAGGTTTTTTGCGTTGACTGTTTTAAGGATCACGTATGAGAGCATTTAAGCCACGTGACGTAGAATAAAGGATTCTATACAGTCTTTTTTGAGTGTTCGTCCGCGATTGATATTGACTGTTTTAAAGATCACGTATGAGAGCGTTTAAGCCACGTGACGTAGAATATTTTGTTTTGAAGTCCTGTTCCTCTATAGGGAATCTGCTTCAATGTCCAGGTTGAGAAAACGTGGCATTTGAACTGGATGCGTCCAAAGAGACCTTGTCAGCTGAGTATGGTTGGCCGACAATTGAAGAGGTGCAGCACGTTACATGATTCCTAATGGCAGGTGGGACAGACGTCCGGAACGTTAGCATCAATTCGTGGCCAATAAGAATTAATCCAAATCTCAGCTGGACCAGAACCACGCGCGTCTGTCGAGGTAGTACCTTCTCATTAGTTGAAATCTGCAGATGTTATTCCTCTAGCACTTCATTTTTGCTAAAGCTGGATAATGCTGTTGAAACTTCATCAGTGTAAGTGTCGTTCAGATCTGCTTGATAGTTTCGATGATCTAGAGACTCTCTGTTGTACCACTGGACAACTTTCTATCTACATCATGAAGATTGTACCTAATCTGCCTGCGTGGAGACATCCGATCCATGTGATGGTTATTGGGATGATTTCTGCGAACCCACCCAAGCAGAGACTGCTTAGGCGACCAGAAATTGTGTCTGCTCTCGGTAAGGACCTTTGTCTCTTCATGTTAATGTTATGAGGGCGGCATACTGACTGAATTGTATTTGTATCGTACCCCCACTCGCCGACCACATCGTCGTTGCGTAATACACTGCAGACCGACCTATCGCTTTGTAAGAGGTCAACAAAGTTTTTTTGTCAGTTCCCCAAGAACTGCCGGCAAGTGACTTAAGGACCAAGTTCCTACTTTTAAGCATATCGCAGATAGCTGTAGCATGTACAAAAATTCGAATAAGACTGTCCAATGTGACCCCAAGGACTTCGCGGTAGTTGGTAGTCGGGATGCTGACGTCATCGACATTCACATTGAGTGACAACCGCACCTCTGAAGTCCATGCAATAAACAGTGTGGCTGATGAAATGGAGGCGAATATTTACATATTCCTCGCAGTGACGAAGCGGGCTAAGCCAGTAAGGTAACAGTTGATTTTTTGGCATATGTCATCCACATTAGTTCCTGAAGCCACTTTACGGGGATTCGACTTCCTATCTCTAAATTCAGCATATGACTGACGCCTATGACGCTATAGTTTACGTCCGAACGATTCAAAATAGGCGGAAGTAACGTATCTGCAATGTTATTAAACAGAGTGGCATGATTAATCGTGTCGAAGGCCTTGGTATGGCCAAGACCCACGAGAACCGTCCTGGCGTTGGCTCGTTCTGGTTAAAACCCGACTTATACAGGGTGGAGCGCGATAAATTGTTTTTTTGCACTGCAGGCTGTGGCGGCACTGTTGGTCGAAGAGAGTGGAGAGTGTTCGTGGCCTATAGTGCCTGACGGGAGAGGTCATTTTGTGTTGAAGCGTATTTTTCAAATGCACACTCGATCATTGCAGGGCAGCGTGCTTTTCGTTTACGATTCGCTGTTCCCTCTCCCACGCGGACGTGTTCCTGGACGCCTATCAATTGAAAATTGCGTAACTTCACAAAGAACAGCAGGGAATGTTTCATGTGTACGAATGGGATCTGTGAGGAGGATTACAACACAAAACATCGAGAGACTTAGAGCAGCAGTACTGCAATCTCTGAAACGCTCTGCTCGAAAGCAAGCACTTGCCCTTGGAATTTCCTAAATTTTTTTTTACCGGCTCTTGAGGCAATGCAATTAGAGGATTCATGGTTCCAACAGGATGGTGCCAATGCACACATAGCCAGGGAATTGTTGTGGGCAAATGTTTCCTAGACGGCTTCTCTCTTTGAGGGGTGACGTGAACTGGACGGCATGCTCACCAGACTTAGCCCCATGCGATTTTTTCCTTGGGGTTACCTAAAGTCGAAGGTGTATATCAACCGTTCCATCACCTTGGAAGACCTAATTAACAATATTGAGGCTGAAATTGGCAGAATACGATTACTTGTTAGAGATCATGAAAACTTCAGAAAACGTATGCAGTAGTGTGTGGATAGCGAAGGTCGACATTTGCCTGATACACTATTTAAGACGATGTAATTTTAAAATTCCTTTACTGTTCAATATAATTAAAATACAGAATAAATTTTTGTAAAGTTCATAACTTTTTTATTTCACTCCCAAATAAGCAAATGTTCGCGCTCCACCCTGTATGTGTGGTGATGGCCTGTAAATCAGTTGTTGAGCTATGCTGCTCGCGAAAACCATGCTGATGATCAGCACATGGAAGGTGTTTGATCAGGCTCGGGAGGAGCAGAGCTTTAAGTTGATATTGATAGGTCGATGGTCGATGCACTGAATCGTAAATACTCAGCCACATTCTCGACAGTGCGTAACGCATGAAAGGATTATCTTGAATGGTGTCCTCTTGCAACCTTGGCTTATAAAGTTTTGCACAAACTAGCGTACAGTAAACGCGGAAGGTGCCTGTGAATCGGTCAAAACTTGATTTCAATATAACACTATTCAGGCTTGAGAGCATTGTCTTGGAAACAATTTTGAATATTTTTCAAAAAGGGGGTCTTAAGCCTTAAATTTCATTTCACAAATATATGCTATTGACTTTCTGTCTTAATCTCCAGCGGGAAATAGCTGTGACTTTTCAAATTATATTTGACTCAAAAAAAAAAAACACTAAACGAGCCACCCTTTATATGCGTTAACATTTTCTTCTACTCCACTTGTGATTCTCTTTTGTTCTTTTTATGCATTTCTAGTGTCGTATCTCTGGTGTACTTTTGTTTCAATATTTTTTGTTCTTTTCCTTTTTTTGCTGAGCAAAAGTTTAAGAATGCTTCGCCAAGGAAGACAACACTGTGACAGAACTTTTCAAGTCTTTGTGGTTGTTGTCTCGATTTTTTCCAGTGGGCAGCAGCAATAATGGTACCAGCAGTCTTAAAAGACGATCGTCGGTTTATGTTACTGCATCGTCAAGGCGAAGTAAGTACAAGAAACTTGCAATCTTTCAATTTCCATGCTAAAGGGGATTTTTTAAGCGGCAACAGATGAGCAACATTACCGTGTTACTAAGGAGCTCAACACGAAATTATTTTTCTTCATCAGATTTTCTATCTCTACAGTATTAGAGCCAATTTGTAGTGCTTAATGTTCAATATTGAAATAAGGCGTTAAAGCACGTCAAGGCTTCAACACTTTTTCATGATTTTTTAACATAATTCATTTTCACCATATCTGCTACTTTGTAGGAGTACATGATTTGTATCATCTTGCGCTCACTGCAACCTAATTCGCAAAATCGAAATTGAAAGAAACATAATTTCGTTTTTAAATCTAAAGAACAGTGGTTCCAAACCGAAAAAAATTAAATTAAAATTTTTTTTCGTATGAAACTTAAAAAATTATTCGAATAAGATATTTGAGTTATTGAAAATGTTGGGAATGATAAGCTTCTATTTTGGGGAGAGATTTATTATATTTCTGTCGGCAATTCACTTGTCAAAATAGAAAGGGAACTAAGGTTAAAAACCAGTTTTGTTCAGGAGAGCCATTTTAAAGATTAGGTCCCTTTCTGTTTGCGCTTAGAATCGTCAACTTCACTTTCATAAAACGCGCATATCTGTGGGAGGGAACACTTTTGGGGCATGGGATCGGTCTCATTCGATGATCAGATGTTGTCCACATCAAAAAAAAAGTGAAAAGTTGATGAAAAGTTTTGTTCAGGAGAGCCATTTTAAAGATAAGGCCCCTTTCTATTTGCGCTTAGAATCGTCAACTTCACTTTCATAAAACGCGCATATCTCTGGAAGGGAACACTTTTGAGGCATGGAATCGGTCACATTCGATGCTCAGATGTTGTCCACATCGAAAAAAATGAAAATTGATTTTTTTTACCCTTAGGTCCCTTTCTCAATGCGCTGATTAATAAATCCGTGTGATAACCTACGAGTATACCCACGAAACTGCAGTAGTATTGTATTTCACTAAAGAGGCCTCATTGAATAAATAAAGACATTGAAATATTTTTTAAAAAAGTAAAGTATTTAGAATCACTTGCAGGCGAAGCTGAAAAGGCTTAGATATATAAAGGGTCATCCATCTATAAGAATTCAAATCAAGTGTGGAATATTTATTGGTAATTTAAAAGGACATTTTATGGCATTTATGTTTTGAAAATAATTACCTTCAAATGTTGGCCGCAACCACGCCTCTGGGTTCCCATTCAAAGGGTCTAATTTTGGATGACTCATTCGAGCATTTCGACCGGAATGGCTTTAATGACATGCGTAATGTTGGCTTCCAAAACCTGAATCGTAGCTGGTTTGTCAGCATAGAATTTGGACTAAAGTCCAAACCCCAAAGAAAAATGTCTAAAGGTGTGATATCACTTGATCTAGGCGGCCAACTCACCTGTCCAAAACGTGAAATTAGATGCTTCTCGAAATGACCTCTCAATAGATCCATTGTTTGAGCAGCTGTATAGCAAGTGGTACCGTTCTGTTGAAACCCAGTGTCGTCAAGATTATGGGCTTCAATTACAGGTAACATAAAGATCGATATCATGTCGCGATAGCGAGCACTATTCACGTTTAAGTTCCAGCCATCATCATTTTTAAAAAAAAATTTACAACGATGATTCCACCAGCTTATAAACCGCAGCAAACCGTGGTTTTCTCTGGGTATATAAGTAATGACACTTCTTGAACCTCACCATCACGCTAAATTTCCAGATACTACAACTTTCAAGGATACTAAAAATAAATAAGCATTATTTTATAAAATTTTCAATGATCTTTTCTTGTTAGACAGTGTCCCGAAACCACCAACATCAAATAAACTAAAAAAAAACCCTTGAAAGTTTTGTTATGGATAATGTCAACTTTCGTTTGCAATTGGTTTCATCCCAATCGCATTTTGGTTGTTGCACTGTGTAACCGGTAGCCAGTCCTCAGGCGAAGCATTATGGAGTGATTTTTTGTTTTTTTTTCAATCAGGCAGAATTCTTCGTCACATGAAAATTTAGGAAACCCACTGATCACTTCACATTATAATGTAGTGCATAAAGCAAGATGCGATTTCCTGTGAGCCTCTTGAAGCTTTGCTTATGTTCCAAACGTACATAAAGAGTTGGTCTGTCGAAAGGTTGTGGAAGCCAAGACAATAAGTCCACAATTAACGCTTGAAACAACATATTCCGGTTGTTATTGTTGTAACATTTATATATTTTGTTTGAAGTTCTGTTCGTCTATGAAGGATCTGCTTTGATATCCAGGTGGAGAAAACGCGACATTTTATTTTCAAAAAATAAATGCCAAATGTCCTTTCCAATTTCCAATAAAGCTTCGACACTTGATTTGAATTTTTAAATGTATTTTTTTGTTCTGAAAAAATACCTCTAGATGGATGACCGTATATATTGATCTCCCATATATGATACCGCGTTTTAAGGTCTCACTGCTCTAGAACCCACATGTTACATAATATCATGTATACACTAACCGTTACAGTCGACCAAAGTTGAAATACATCTCCAGTACAAATTTGGTACTGTATATCACTGTGATCAGCAACCATTGATGAAAAAGTCAGACCTTATAGGTCCATCTTTTAATATAGCGCACAAACGACCAAAGGACATAAAACCCAGCCACATATTAAGATATTATATAAGAACAAATTATCCTCAAGTAGCCAAAAATTAAATTGTTTTTACTATTTCCAAAAAGTTGTGGACCGAGTCCGACCTTAAAGCAAAAGCCCGGCCTATTTGAACATCGAAAAATGGAACGCTAAATAAAAGCCTCTTAATGCTGTAAAAATGCAAATATTCTATAAAACTTATTTACAACCTTCCCCATTTAAGTTTCTACCCACTGTGCAACCAACGGCTGACAAACGAAAAAAACGCATTTTGCAATAGTACGTTTCCTTCACGGCTTCTTTAGACCACTTGATTCCTTTTGGAGTGAAGTAAAATAAATACTAGTATGTAATTTTCCTTTGAGAACTGTGTAAAAAAAACTAAAAAACAGTTCTTATGGATATTTAAGTTTACGTTAGTTTGGCAATTTGCCTTGTGTCATGAACATGGCGCCTGAAAAAAGAGGTTAATTAAAATACATACAAGCGAGATTTGTCATCAAAAAGCTCGCAAAAAAGAAAGTATACAGGAAAGAGTTGACAAAAGAAAATTGAATAATTTTAATATATTAACGGCAAAGAAGAGGATTTTGGTTTTTTACTAAAGACGGAAAAGGAAACACAAATTTATTATAAATACTTATAGAAACAAAATTTAAGAGGCTAACATATTTCGTAAAAAAATGTGCCAAATACGAGGGTTGTTATTTATATTTCGGGTCTGGACAATACTAGTGTTTCCAGATGCAAACTGGAACTTCCATTGGAAACTTTGACACTTTTTAGCATAACTTCACTCAGAACGTTTTGTCATTTGAGGGCGAATTGTTTTGTTTACTGTGTGTGGAAAAATTCACCTCAGTCAAAAATGGAATTATCGCGTGAACATTTTCGTGTGATGATTTTTTACGATTTTCGGTGTGGGTTATCAAGTCAAGAGTGTTTATGTTTAAATCAACTTGTTTCGACTTTTGGAGATGAAGCACCATCAAAAACCACTGTTAATCGCTGGTACCAAGAATTCAGTCTCGGACGCCGTTCGCTGCAGGATGAATTTTGTGAAGGACGTCCAACTTCGGTCACTTTGCCAGAAACCATCGAAGCTGTGCGTGAGCTGACTAAGCAAACCGACATGTGAAATATCGTGAGATTGAGGCATATTAGGGCATTAGTATGACAATCATCAGTAAGATATTGCATGTAAAGAAAATCTGTTCTCGTTGGATCCCACATTATTTGACGAATGCTCAAAAAGGGCTCGTATGGATTGGTGCAAAGAGATGTTGAAAAAGTATAACTGCGGTAGCTCAAAGGCAATGTATAGCATTGCCACAGGTGACGAATCATGGAGCTATGCATATAAACCCGAAACAAAACAGCAATCGACCGTGTGGTTCTTTCAAGACGAGCCAAATACAACAAAAGTTGTTCGTGAAGAAGTACATCGATGCAAATGATTGCGTGTTGTTTTTTTTTTGAATAACCGGTCATGTCACCACAGTGCCTTTAGTGGAACGTAGGAGGTCAATTCTGAGTGGTATACAACCATCTGTTTGCCAACAGTGTTCGAAGAAAAGAGGAAACATAATAAGAGAAGACGGATCATTTTGCATCACGACAATGCGAGCTCTCACACATCAGCTGAAACAATGAGCTATTTGACCACTCAAGATGTCGAATTGATGGGCCATCCACTGTACATCCCCAACTTGACAGCCAATGACGTCTTCTTATTTCCTAGCATCAAAAAAACGTTTTTTTTATTGCCGAACCCGAAGTATAAATAGCAACCCTCTGTAGAATAGACAGGCAGATAGCGAAATTAATGCATCGTACTTAATAGTCTCGTGAAGAATTCGATACAAGCATGTTTAGTTATGTATATAGTTTCGTATAACTATAGCATGCAAAGGTCCTTTCAAATTTAGGACATACAGCTGCTAAACCACATATGACACCCGATTTGCTCAAAATTACGCATAATGTGTTACAAGTGTTCAACACATGTCTCTAGTAAAACGGAATCATCGTTTCATAATAGGTCCCATACAAAAGGGCCCTCCGATTTGAGTTGCTGCAACTCTAGATGTCACAAATTACACCTTATCACGGCCAAATTGTGCATTATGTGCTAACATTAATTAAGTGTAGAAAACAAGACTATATTAGTCCATTTTTTCGTAAAGCCCCCGCACAATGGTCGTTACCGTTTTTAGAATCTACAGCTTTAGAAGCCACTGTTTACAACCGAGTCCTACACCATTTCGCATAGACCGTTACGAGTGATAAATACCCATGTCCTAACCCACCCAGTTTGATGTCCCACAGCTCTAAAAGACACAAACTATACCCCATCACTCTCAATTTAGTACGAGCGACAAATAATTAACTCTAGCATATTGAGTCTGACCATTCCCAAGATCCAGAAAAGGCTTTTTCACTTGCTTTAGCTTTTTTAATTGCTTTTAGAAAAACAATGTAAATTCATCACATACAAAATACGGCATAGCATTAAAAAATCTATAAAATTAAGAACCCGGTCCATTTGTTCCAAGGGCCTCCAAACCTTTTATCCATAGACTTGCATATTGACGCGCAAAATAGAAAGGAACCTAAGGGTAAAAACCAGTTTTGTTCAGGAGAGCCATTTTAAAGATTAAAATACGTGTATCTTTGAAGTACCATCACTTTCATAAAACGCGCATATATCTGGGAGGGAAGACTTTTGGGGCATGGGATCGGTCTCGTTCGATGCTCAGATGTTGTCCACATCAAAAAAAATTGAAAATTGATTTTTTTACACTTATGTCCCTTTCTCTATGCGCTGTCACATATATGGGTTAAAAAAAATTATTAAGGATTTTTCACAGATCCAAACCCCGGTCCATGGGCTGTAGGGTTCCAAAAACGACTATTCACTTAGTAGGGACATAAATACTGTTACACACGTTTTATGCTGTAAAATAAAAAGTACTGAATGTTGTTGGACAAAATATTTTTTAATATATTTATTTATGTATATTGTATCCAAGAAGAATCTACTTATTCGAGATGTCCGCCTTTTGCCCTTACACACGCCTTAAGTCACACTGGCCAATCGTCAATAGCTGCACGAACCTCGTCCATTGGAAAATTGACCACAGCTGGAACCAAAGTAGTCTTAAGAGATTCAATGTTGGGGTATCTTTTGTGACAAACCTTGTCCTCTAAAACCGACCATAGTTTGTAATCCAATGGGTTCAAATCAGGACTGCCTCAGGGCCATTCTTCAGAGGAAATGAACGCTGGCAAATTGTTTCGAAGCCAGGCCTGGGACGTTTTAGCCTTATGGGCCGGCGCAGAATCCTGCTGGAAAGTCCATGGCTGGTTTTGGAACAGGGAAGTTTTAAGAGGCTTCACAACAGCTTTCTTGGTAAACTTTGGCCGATGTTTTGACTCCTTGTTCGCAGAAATGCAGGTCAGTGACCCCATCGTAAGAGACACCCCACCAAACCATGACTGAAGCTGGGTGGTGACCCTTTTCCACCCTTGGGATCAGTTTAGATGCTTCCTTAGATGACCGCGCATACACTCTTTCATTTTGCTTGTTAAAGTTTTCCTGAAAGGTAAAAATGTTTTCATTGGTGAACAAAATTTTTCTGTGCCAGTTATCAGCGTGCTTCACCAAAAGACGTTTGCATTTTCAATCCTATTTTTTTAAAGCTGCAGTCAATAAATGTCCGGTACGTCGTTTGAAAGCCCCAAGTCCAAAGTATTTTTCAATGTTTCGACTCATGGACTTTTGCGTAATATTCATCCCACGGGCCATGATTTTCTGTTTTCGGAGCGAATTTCTGTGAATTCTTGATTTAACGGCTTTGGTGACATGCGCTGTTCCAACAGAGCGTGGGCGGCCCGACCGGTGGCGGTCTTTTACATCTCTAGTCTCCTCAAACAGTTTTCTTCATCGGTAGACGAACATGCTGCTAGTCCCTAGTGGCCGGAGTGTTTTGAAAATATCGCTTTTTTCATTTCACTTGAAAAGCGCTATTACAGCGATACGGTTTTATTATCTGACCACTCCATGATTAAAGTTGATACAATTTTAAAATCCCGTTACAGACTAACGCTATTGAGGTTAGCTTTCAAAACCCATATGACATTAACGGGGTATGTGCAGTTCTACTTTTGGGTGAAATGGGTGTGTTCAATGTTGTAACAGTTTTTATGTCCCTACTAAGTATATACCTGTACATAAGAGTAAAAACAAGTAAAAAATATTAAGTTTGGCTGTGCCGAACTTTAGATACCCTCCACCAGATTCCCAAATAAATGTTAATCTTTATGTGGAAAATTTCATATCGATTGGTCAAGTTTGTGGTGAGTTATTGTCATATTATTTCTCAAGGCCCATAAGACCGTTTCTATGGGAGGTGCCAGAAGGGACTACCTAATCTCCACTCAAACGGTGCGGAAGTGTGTTCTATATAGAAATATTTATGCGCAAAATTTCATTTCGATAGGTCAAGCTGGTGGTGAGTTATCGTCATATTACTTCTCAAAGCCCATGAGACCGTTTGTGTGGGAGGTACCAGTAGGACTTTCCGATCTGAACAGAAATCTGTGGAAAATTTCATCTCGATAGGTCATGTTTGTAGTGAGTTATTGCCATATTATGTTTCAATGCCCATGAGACCGTTTGTGTGGGAGGTACCAGTAGGGCCTTTCTGATATTAGCCAAATTTAGCACAAAGGTCTGTTCTATATATTAATCCTTATGCCGAAAATTTCGTCTCGATAGGTCAAGTGTGTGGTGAGTTATTGTCATATTATTGTTCAAGGCCCATGAGACCGTTAGTGTGGGAGGTGCCAGTAGGACTTTTCCGATCTCAACCGAATTCAGCGTAGAAGTGTGTTGTAGAAATCTTGATGTGTACAATTTCATTTCGATAGGTCAAGTTTGTGGTGAGTTATAGTCATATTATTTCTCAAGGCCCATAAGGCCGTTTGTATGGGAGGTTCAAGAAATGGTGGCCCAATCTAAACCATATTTTACATAGATGATTGCGCATATATAGATATTATTATTTGCAAAATTTCAGTTAATTTAGCTCAAGAAATTGGACGGATATTTCCAAATAAAAAACTAATTTTTATGAGGTAGTGGGTCTCCAACACCAACTTTCCGTAGAGATATATAGACCATTTTCAATACCAACCATGCTAAGTTAACTATACATGTTTGTGCCAAATTTCAGCTCCCTAGCTGTTTTTATGCAAGCTCTATCTTGTTTTCAACAGACGGACAGACGGACAACATCGCTAGATCGTCTTAGAATTTCACGAGGATCAAGAATATATATATACTTTGTTGGGTCTCCGATTATTATTTCAAGGTGTTGCAGACAGAATGACAAAACTTATATACCCTCCATTGTATGATGGAGGGTACAAAAAGCAATAAACATTTCTCACGTATGCATATTCGTTTAATACGACACGCAATTTCTTCAGGAATCAAATCCTCTTATTTTTCATATGATACAGCTTAATATTATGCTAAGGGCAAGGACCTGCAATAAGGTCGATTACAGACACCTTCAAAAAAAGATCAGATTTCTCAGTAGGTTTATCTGTAAAGAAAAGAAAATGACAATAACTTCATGATAAATGCACATAGGCCTCTTTCTAAATCCTAAACCAATAAAGATATCGAAAAAGGATTTAGTGGGTAGATGTACGACCAATAGGACTACTAAAAGCAACAATAAAATATTTAAACATAGGCCTTCTGCTGGGAATTGCGATGATATGTTTACGAAAACAATAATATGTTCTCTGCGTTAAAAGTATGTTTGCCGCATTCATAGCATTGTTTTTTTGAATTTATTTTTGACAATAGTATGATTGCGGCAAGATTAGCCTTGTTGAAATGTTTCAATAGTGTTATTGCCAAATTAGAAAATTAAAAAATGGTTCTATCAACAATTTAAATATGTATGTTGCGACAAGTATCGTTTTTTTTTGATTTTATGTTAACAATACGAGTAATATGATTATGGCATCATACCGCATAATTGTTACACATATATCTTTCGCAATAATAGTACTTTTTATTTGTTAACCAAATTATTTAAAATAAACTGCTTTGGATTTGCACAACTGAAATAATTTGTATAAATAAATCACTTACGCTTTTTAAACGGATTTTTTCTGTTGTTAAATAAATCGCTTCTATTATTTTGACTTTAATGTTTTTTTCCTGAACAACTTATTTAATAAAAATTTATATTCTTGAATAGCAACATAACTTAATCGTAATAAATAATTTTGGGTTCATAGTTCGGTTGAGTAGAATCATAGGGACCATAGAATGGTTGCGTGCGAATTATACCATGACTGTGGGAATCATTCTGTGGCTGTACGTGAAATATGCTATGGCATAATATGGTTGTGGGAATCGTAGTATGGTTTTATGTGGATCACAATTTTGTTGAGAGAATCGAAGCAAGATTAAGTGTTAATCATAATATTGTTCTGTAGATCATAGTATAATTGTCTGTGAATCATACTATTGTTGTGTGGAGCATAATAACAACCACATAACTATAATAACAACTTTATAAACTCAACCATACTTTTTTTCTTCGTGTACCATTGAGAGTCTTTGCTCGGTATTGAATTAATGCATTGACATTGTCAAATTAAAACTTTAAATGCGAAGGAAACAAAAAAAAACAGAACTATTGAATCGAATATCGGACAGATGCAATTTCCTTTCCATTTACTTTTTACTCATCCCTGTTGCCGTTACACACCTAAAGGAGTTTTTCTCTTTGATAAACTTTACACTAGACTGGGTTCAATACGAGTACAACCTTTTTCAAGTCCCGGCCATGACGATGGTATTTGGCTGAGTCGTACTCGTACAATTTGCTGAGTTTTTTTTCTTTCACCTTGTGGTAGTAAGCAAAGGATTACAATACATGAGGCAGCAAAAAAGGCAGACACGAATATTTGCAAAGGGGTATATCTTCCAATAAACTCATTTCTGCAGCTTTTAATTCTGTTTCGTGGACTGAAGTTTCCTCAATCCGCTGTTGAAACAAAGCAGTTGAGTGGAAAAAAAGACAAACAGTGGAATTCACTATATGAATCCTACATCAATTGCTGTTTCTTATTATGCTGAATTAAAGCTATCCTTGAAGAAAACGCACTTATTTATGTGTCACTTTTTTCAAGTAACAACCCAATACTAACGACCAACTAGGAATTAGTGAATTGAATTAAAAGTGTTGGGTCAGTGCAGCTGTATAAAAAGCAGCACCAACAGAAAAATGATGGCAAGGAGTGACTTAATTTCGATTTATTTTTGCATTTGTGGTTTTCAACAAAGATCAATGCGAAACGGAATTGGTGGAAATGATATTGCGCGTTGAAGATTGCTCTACGCACAGTTCAAAGACTATACGCAAAGGGTAATTCTCATTAATTAAAATGAGTCTCCCGTATAAGTCATTTGATTTGTTGCCGAAGTAATCATTGCCAAAGACTGCTGATGGCGTGTTTAGAAACAGCTGTACAGTCTGCCTGGCAACCCCAGCCAATACATTTCACCAATTTATTACGTTGATTCTGAAAAAAAACAACAAAAAGATCTCGAAGCAGAATAACAACTTTTTAAATCATTTAAGGGATACTCGTATTGATCTAAAGGGTGGTCAAATTAAAACTCACGAAGTTAATGTTAATAAAGCAATAAGTTTTCATTAATTTATCTTAATATTTTTTAGGATCTATAACAATTTTGTGTGGAATCAAATATCGGCCAAATGCTCGTCACAGCTACCGCTCTATCCGATGGTCTACATTTTCAATGACTCTGATACATAATGGATGTTGAATGTAGTTAATGTGCCGAATTATCTCAACCTTGAGCTCTTG
The DNA here is from genome assembly GCA_963513945.1 of Hydrotaea diabolus. Lineage (NCBI taxonomy): Eukaryota > Metazoa > Arthropoda > Insecta > Diptera > Muscidae > Hydrotaea > Hydrotaea diabolus. The sequence goes on from OY740720.1 coordinate 75,180,835, forward strand.
AATTGTTCTTTGTTTATGGACGTACATTTTTTCTTTAAAATATCCCCAAAAAAGAAGTCCAACATGGTCAAATTACATAATCGTGGCGGCCAACTAACATCGATACGACGTGAGAAAACACGGCCATTGAATTTCTCGCGCTAAAGAGCCATCGTTTCGTTGGCTGTTTAAAAAGTGTCACCTTCCTGTCTGAACCACATATCGTGGAGGTGCATATCCTTCATTTCTAGACACAAGAAGTCTATTACCATCTCGCGATAGTGAACATTATTCATGGTAACTGCTTGGCCAACATTATTTTCGAAGATGTACGGCCCAATGATGCTGTCAGCCCACACTGAGCCCGATGAATCTGTTAGACCACACTGAGAGGAAAAATAACCTTAAATTTAACCTTAAATAAACATGAATTGGAGTCTACGTTATATAGGGTGATCCATCTAGAGGTGTTTTTTCGGGAGAAAAAATATATTAAAATTGAAATCAAGTGTGGAATCTTTATTGGTAATTTGAAAGGACATTTTGTGACATTTATTTTTCAAAAATAATTGCCTTATAATTTTGGCAACTGTATTATGGAAATGAGCGTTCGGTGAGAAACGGGAAGATCCGCTGTTTTCGACCAAAATTTTAGTCATTGATGAGGCATATTTCTGGCTCAAAGGCAAAGTCATTGCCGCATTTGGGCTAAAGAGCAACAAGAAGAGGTTCAGGAGGTGCCATTATGCCCAGAGAAAACGGTTTGTGCGGTTTATTAGCTGGTGGAATCATCGGTGCATATTTTTCTCAAAAATGATGACGGCCGGAACGTAACCGTCAATGGTGCTCGCTATCGCGCCATAATATTGATCTTTATGCTACCTGGAATTGAAGCCCGTAATTTTAACGAGACTTGGTTTCAACAGGACAGTGCCACTTGCTGTACAGCTGCTCAAACAATGGATCTATTGATAGGTCATTTCGAAAAGCAGCTAATTTTATATTTTGGGCAGGTGAGTTGGCTGCCTAGATCGAGTGATATCACGCCTTTAGACATTTTTCTTTGGGGTTGCGCAAAGTCCAAAGTCCATGCTGCAAACCAGCTACGATTCAGGTTTTGGAAGCCAACATTACGCGTGTCACTAAAGCCATACCGGTCGAAATGCTTGAACGAGTCATCTAAAATTGGACCCTCAGAATGGAAACTGTGAGGCGTAGTTGCGGCCATCAAAAAATAAATGCCATAAAATGTCCTTTCAAATTACCAATAATGATTCCACACTTGATTTGAATTTTTATATTTTTTTTTGTTCTGGAAAAAAAGAAATAGAAGAAATAGATGAATCACCCTATAAATAGTTAATTTAAACATTTTGTTGTTAACTGGTATTTAATAAAAATAGCTATTTTAGCTATTCTAAGGTTGAATTTTTTAATCATGAAATTTGTTAATTTTAAAATAACAACTGTTGTTTTAACAATGTATTGTTGAGTTTTTTGACCATTAAAATTGTTATTCTTAAAAAATTATTGTTGTTTTAACAATGCATTGTTTTCAACCATTAAAATTGTTAATATTAAAATTTCATTGTTAATTTATTGAAACAATACATGTTCAATTTTACAATGAAGTTGTTAATATTATTAATTATGAAGACTGTTATAGAAATTTTTTTTATTGTTAAGTTAACTAATTATTGGGTACCTCTTTTAACCAGTAATATAGCTAATGTAACAATTTTTAATATTGAATTGACCTACTAATTATGTTATTGTTTTGTTAATCTTGTACAGCTAGAAATTGTTGGTGTTTTTTTAAAAGAGCGAGATAAATTGCCTTATGATCTTTCTCACAATTACGCACATGTTCAGAGCAGAGTATGAAAGGAAAAAGTGGGGAAGAAGGCAGTCGCAATCGTTGCAACTTCGTGTAACTTAATTCCGAACTTCATATAACACAGGGCAGATCAAAAACTTTGATACAACAGAGCTGAATAATCTTGAAATTTTTGTTTATGTCGCACATTTTTCTGCCTCTCACTTGAAATAACCAACCTTATATTTATATACATATACTTAATAGTACAGTGGAGTCTTAAGAGCACTGTGGAGATATCTCGCTTTACTAAACTACATGTTCTGTATTAAAATTTCATAAATACGTTTCAAATACAAGATATACGAATATGAAGCTTGTTTAGTAGAAAAGGTTGAATTGAATTTTTACAATAATATTTATACATTCATTTATTTCTATTCTATCCCCTTCAAAGTATTGTTCCTCAGATATAATGTGCTTGTATAAGGGTTTTTTTCCAATCCTCGAATCAGTCCTGATATGCAGATTTTGGTATGACCTTTAGAGCCAGCGATAGGGGTTTTATCTCCCCGATCATCGCAAAACACCGTCCTTTCATCGGTCTCTTCAATTTTGGGAACAGGAAAATGTCACATGATTACGATATGCAAATATTTATCATCAAAAATGGTTTTATTGTTTTTCAAAGTATTCTCCAGCATGATTTATACACTTTTGCATGCGCACAAACAAATTGTCGAAGCACTTTTCCCACACCGATTGAGACACCTCCAAAACATGATTTTTGAACGCTTCAACAGCATCTTCTGGCGACGAAAATCGTTGACCACGCATTTTTTCTTTATGTGCCGGAAGTCATTGGGTGCCAAGTCAGGGCTGGGCTTCTTCCACGAACAACTTTCGTTGGATTTGGCTCGTCTTCCAAGGACACACACTGTCAATTGCTGTTTTGTTTCGGGCTAATACGCATGGTCCATGATTCGTCACCTGTAACGATTTTATAAACGTCTTTTGAAGCACCGCGATCGTATTTTTTCAAAATTTCTTTGCACCAATTGACACGATCCTTCTTATGTGCGATTATCAACTTGTGGGATATCCAACGAGAACAAACATTTTTTACGGCCAGGTGTTCATGCAATATCGAATGTATGCTGGTGTCCAAGGATGCCTCTATCTCACGGTATGTCTCATGACGGTTCTTGCATTATAAGTTCACGCACGACATCAATGTTCTCTGGCACAACGGCCGACCTTCACAACCTTCGTCCTTGAGCGAGCGTCGGCCACGATTGAATTCATTAAACCAGTGTTTTACAGTGCTATAGGATGGTGCTTCATCGCCATACAAAGATTAAAGTTTGTATAGCGAAAATGATCCCACGAAAATGTTCACGAGGTAATTCCATTTTTTTACCAAATTAATTTTTTCATGTCACTGTAAACAACACAAATGATGGTCGTACGTCAAAACGCTCTGATTAAAAAATCTCAAACTTTCCAATGGAAATGTCAGATGGAGCCAGGCAACACTTAGTGTTGCCTAGGTCAGAAATATATATAGCAATCCTTACACGGTAGTCTTTTTGGGCAAAAAATTACGAACAAACAATGACAAGTGAGCAGATTTTTTAAACCGAACTTTGCTGCCACAAGCTTCATGCCCAAACCGATATGCCGACATCTTCTGCTACTACTCCAAAAGTGATGCGATAATTCTCTTTAAAAGTTTTCATTACTTTCTCAACATTTTCATCGATTTTTGATGTGATGATTCTTCTCAGAGAACAATCATCATATACCGGTCTCAACATTTCAAATGCTTTTAAGCACTTAATTTTATTTTTTACACTAAATTGAATGCAAATTCTTTCTTCCTTCCAGCAGCAAATCGGCTACCAAGTAAAACACGTCTAACTGTTATGCCATTCACAAACAAGCTTAAGCTAAAAAAAAATCCTAAACGAATGCACGTAGCACGATAAATTTAAAAATTCAACTTTTCTATTGAACAGACCTCGTAAATCATCGTTTAACATCAAAGCTTCATCTCACTCCTCTCCCATAAGTTATTGTGCGTTTTATTTATTTTCAACGCATGATTGCGTGCGTTTATTGGGTAAATATTCCAAGAACCAAAATCACATTCACTTGTCTACGACATAAAAACCGACAGATAGACAGGCAGATATCCACAGTCGCCTATTACCATTTCGACGTGTTTATTTTCATTGTACTCGTATTTCCGTTGCTCCTCATTCTCATACTCCACCCGTTGCTCCTTGGCATTTTTGCATTGCTGGCAAAAATGAAATTAGCATAAATGGAAATACCAATCAAAAATGGCAAAATAATATACTGATTTAAATAACCCAAAATGAGAACAACAACTGCAAAAATCAGAAAAGGTACGTACTTGTAAAAATTGTATAAAGAATGAATCATATACATTTTTATTATACCCTCAACTGAAGGGTGGATGGTATATTAAATGTGTCATTCTGTTTGCAACACCAGGAAATATTGTTCAGGGACCCAATATAGTATAAGTACACATATACTCTTGATCGTCGTAAAATTCTAAGACGAACAGGCCATGTCTGTCCGTATGTCTGTTGAAAGCCCGATACCGGATAAACACATTAACCTAGGAACCCGAAATTCTGCATGAATATAGCTTATGGCCGGTCATACATAGATGTGAATACTTTCAAAGAGCCGAAGACGAAATTATGTCTACAATGGTAGAATCAATGATCGATTTAGATTGTGAAATGGCGTTAATGCTAACTTAGAATGAAGCAAAATTCGCATTGTATGGATTTCAGTTCATAGAGTAAGAGGAAACTAGAGAAAAAATGCAAAGCATTTTAGGGCGCAGAATGCCCTTTATGGGCTTAGAATGCCCACGCCACACTATGAATTAGTGAAACTGTTGGGAAAAAACACAGGTCCAATGGGATGATTCAGACAGGCCTAGAACATTGCGGAAATGGAGATAAGTAAGATTCTGGATGTCCTTACAGGACTCTTAGGCTAGCAGGATAGAAAATGTACATAACAGCAAGATAGTAAATGTCAATTCTTAGAGGACAACTCTTTCCCAGCTTAGGGGCACAGAATCGAAGACACTTATGAGCTATGTCAAACGAACATAGACCTTTCAAGGCTGATGCATAAAATAACCAGAGCGCTCAACAGGTTAACTATTGATGTAAGTCTATGGACTTGCGACCAAACAAATCTGCCGCCTATTCTTCAGGCAAATAAACTAACTTACCAGCAATATTTTCTGTTACCTCTTCCGTGTCACAAATTCCTTCACCTAAGCCAGTACCTCGGCCTGTTGCACGCTCTTTTTAAAGATATGCCGGGAAGTGGTAATAGATTAATCTAGATGGTCGATTTAATTTTCGAAAGTCCTCTTATGCGTGAGTCATACTAGCTCTGACATACAGCTACAAAAATACGAGGGTGACCGCAAAACTAACTAGCCTGGCACATTTTCTGTTTTACTAGCAACTTTTTTTTTGCCATCTGTCAAAATTTCCGAAATATTTAATGATTATTTTCTTTGTTACAGGTGATTGAAGTAAACAAGTTTTACAATTTTTAAAATTGGAAAATAAAGAGTTTCGTGCGGTAATTAAACACTTTTATATGAAAGGTTATACGCCACAATTCATCAAAGATGAATTGGATTCTGTTCATGGTGATAATGCACCATCATACTCCACCGTGAAATCCTGGGTTCAACAATTTAAAATGGGTCATTCAAGTACGGAAGATGAACAACGCTCTGGAAGGCCGAAACTCTGCTACTACTATTGAAAACATTAGAAAAATATTTGATGAAGTGACTAAAGATAGACGAATAAAGCTCAGAGAACTTGCTGATATTGTTAAAATACACGAAAAACAAGTTTGGAGTATTTTACATGATGAACTGCACATGATAAAGCTATCCGCAAGATATGTGTCGCGTTTGTTGATTTTGCCCCAAAAATCGTCCGTTGGACTAATTCCGAGGAGCTTTTAGCGATTTATCGGCATAATCGATTCATAACTGTTGATGAAACATGGATCCATCACTACATCCCAGTATGCAAAGAACATTCAAAACAATTGATAGAACCTGGTAAAAGTGGTCCCAAGAAGGCGAAAACTGTTAAGTCAACAGGAAAAGTAATGGCCATAGTATTTTGGGATGCAAGGGGTATAATATTTATTTATTATCTTGAGAAAGGAAAAACTATAAATAGTGAATATTATTGTGCATTATTGGATCGGTAGAGTGAAGAAATCTAGATAAAACGACCGCATTTAGAAAAAAAAGTTCTTTTTCATCAAGATAATGCTCCTTCACACACTGCATTTTCAACTCAACAAAAACTGGCCGAATTACGATTTGAAATTGCTCCGCATGCACCATATAGTCCAGATTTAGCTCCTTCTGATTATTTCTTGTTTTCAAATTTAAAAAAAATTTCTCGGTGGCAAAAAATTTTCGTACAATAGCGAGGTTATTGCTGAAACTGAGCCATATTTTGAAGGTCTTGAAAAATCGTATTTTTCTGATGGAATTAAAAAACTTGAAAATCGTTTGATGAAGTGTATTGAGTTGGAGGGAGATTATGTTAAAAAATAAATAATAATAATTCCAAAAAAACGGTTCTTTTTATGTTAGGCCAGTTACTTTTGCGGTCGCCTTTATATAAACCATTAATAGGTAATATCGTGAAATTCTGATATGATATGACAATTCTCCTCTCACGAAGCATCGCACAGAGGGGTCAAATGTACCAAAAGTGAGGATTAATGCAAAAGCTGAAGTTTATGTTACACCGTCATATTTGGTATTGGGTAAAAGTGAATAAAATTCTACATCACTAATTGCTAAAATTACTGCTCTGAGTAATTTATTTTATTTGCAGTGAGCGGTCAAAGTTAAACAATTTTTACAAATTTAGCGTGAATTGGCAAAAATAGAAAATTGAGATATTTCGACTTCTTATAATTGTTACTAAGTCTTCTAAAAATAAAAATTTTACAATGGAACCATCAACTTCAGGTATTTGGGTATATAATTAAATAAATTTTGTTTAGATAAATGTTTTGCAAATATTTTTAATGTTTTTTTTAAAAGTGCTCCATATATGTGGTATTTTCGATATATACATTGAGTTTTAACAAGTTTCTGGGCGAGACCAAGCAAATTTTATTAAATGCTCTTATAATATGATATATCAGCTTATATATCCAAAAAAAAAATCTTGCGGATTTACTGCGTTTTTTTTACTTATTTAAGTTATTGTGAAAGAACTCCAGTTGCTTAAAACATATGCTGAAAACAAACAAAAATTCAACTTGTTTGTTTCTTACTCTCTTTTGTGTTTATTTTCGGTATTAAAGTTGTTGTTGTTAATAAGTTTGGTTTCCATTAGAGATGGGTGCGTGAGTTAGTTTTGACTCACGCTCACTTACGAAACAAAGTTCTGTTTTAATTACAAGGAATAAAAATTTTCATATGTCCATGCTATAATGGCGTTAGTAGTTTAAAGTTCACGGAATTATCACCGAAAACTAGAATTCAAAAAGATTTCAGAGAAAGAACTGGATTGATCATTGACCAACCAAAATCAGGCTTTGGCAACACAAATGATGGCAATACCGCGAGAAGGTTTTTTCAGAATGCAGAAGTTTCCTCCGAAATAACACAACTGGATCTAGAGCTAATTAACAGAATGCACATAATACTTATTGTCGTGTCGTGTGACCACGAGGTAAATAGTGAAAAGTTTAGAGACTTTGCTCACAAGACTGCCAGGCATTTTGTTGAAAAATATCCATGGTATAAAATGTCTACTACCGTTCATAAATTTTTTATTCATGGACCGGAAATAATATCTAATGCCCTTTTGCCGATTGGTCAGCTTTCAGAGGAAGCACAAGAGGCTAGAAACAAAGATTTTAAAAAGTATAGGGAATACTTTGCTCGTAAATCCAGCCGAGAAAAAACTAATAAAGATATATTTAATAGATTTCTGCTTACTTCAGATCCATTCATTACCAGCATGAGTAAAACTAGTAGAAAAACAAAACCACACAAAATACCACAGTTGGCATTGGAATTATTAATTCTACCCGAAGAAGGCGACAATGATGATGATGATGATGAAGAAGAAGAAGATGATGATGGTGATGATGATGATAATGACGATGTTGACTTTTATCACAGTAATACCTAAAATAGGTTTAAATGCATATTTTTACATATTATTTTTCTTCTATTTTTTAAATAAAAAAATTATTGTCTATCAATTTTTTATCAAAAACCATTTTTTTTACTAAATAATGTATAGTTATTCCAAATAAATATAAATATCAATAATAATGGGCTTCCCTGAATTAATCCCCACTTTACCTATATCTGACCCCACTGTGCATCGGGTATTTCCTAGTCGCTCATGTGTATGCTTTTGAAATAATACCCCTTTTTTAGGTTTACTGTCTGTTACACAAATGCCCCCATGGATTTAAACACTACAATTAGTAGCTTTCGGCGATATTTAATTTCTACGCCTATACCTAAACAAAAACCTAGTTTCGAACAACATTTACAAAATTTGTTAAAATATTCTAAGAACAATAACATGCACAGATTGCAAATTCAAGCCACGCAATCTAAACTAGACAATTGTGCCGCCCTTATGTAAATTGTCAGCATTTACAGACAGTAGAATAATCTATTTTATTTTTTGATTTCTGTTTTTGCACTTCTTTAGTTTAATTTAAAGTCAAAAAGATATAGAAACAAGGAGCACTTAACATTTTGTTTGATTATTCCAAAGGATCCCTTTCTGAACATTTTCAACTGAAAAATACTTCACATTTTTTTATTGTGACTTGAGCTTTTGCTGGATTCGCCTTTCGTCTTTGATGTTGTCTTACTTGAAAGTGGGAAGATTTAGAAACAACGAATTCATTTTTCCAAGGACTACTTTTCGCTATTCCTAAAGATTTTTTTTGCTGCTACATGAGACATTTTAATTTTATTTATTTAAAAGAGTTGGGGTTATGGCAATAAAATTCAGCCTAAGTCAATATTAGAGAAAGGCAAGATTTGTGGAGAATATCCTTTAGGCATGCTAGAAAAGGGACAATAAAATGTTGCTGTAAACTTTTTTTGTGGGGTGTTAAAGACAATGGAGTTTTTGCGATAGGTTTGAGTGTGCAAAATATACAAATAAAATTTAATAAAAATAAATTATTTAAGTTACAACAGCTACCAAATCGGCAGATATATTCCACTCAATGAATAGCCCTAGTAAAAGTTCTCATTATACAGGGTGAAGCGAGAAAATTTGCTTATTTGGGACTGAAATAAAAAAATTATGAACCTAAGAAAAAATTATTTTATATTTTACTTATATTGAAAAGTAAGGGAATTTTTTAATTTCATGGTTTTAAATAGTTTATCAGTAAAATTACGACCTTCGCTACTCGTATCCCCATTCTGCTACATACGTTTTCTGAAGTTTTCATGAACTCTAACAAGCATATCGACTGGTATTCTGCTAATATCAGCCTCAATATTGTTAATTAGGTCTTTCAAGGGGGTTTTTTTCCAAAGGAAAAAATCGCATGGGGCTAAAGCTGGTGAGCGTGCCGGCTAGTTCACATCACCCCTCAAAGAGATAAGTCGTCCAGGAAACATTTGCCTCAAACAATTCATGGTAACCCCTGGCTGTGTGTGCAGTGGCACCATATATCCTCCAACTGCATTGCCTCAAAAGTCGGCTGAAAAATAATCTGGAAACGCCAAGAGCAAGTGATTGCTTCCGAGCAGAGCATTTCGGAAATTGTAGTACTGCTGCTCTAACTCTATCTATGTTTTGTGGTGTTGTTATCCTTCTCTCAGGTCCCTTTACAATTGATTGCCGTCCAGGAACACGTCCGCGTGTGGGAACAGTGAATCGGAAACACAAAGCACGCTGCACTGCAATGATCGAGTGCGCATTTGAAAAATACTCTTTCTTGTGTTCTTGGGTGTGCATTGTAGTTGGTTAGACGCAACTGTAGGATCCTGATGGATACTGACAAAAGCTGTATCATCAGCAAAAATCGTAGTGGGGAAGTGGACCTATCAGCAGTAAATATACTTAGTAGGGACATAAATTCTGCTCTCACACGTTTTATGCTGTACAATAGTAAGTACTAAACGTTTTTGGACCAAATATTTTTAATATAATTATTGATGTATATTGTATCAAAAAAAACTACTTATTCGAAATGTCCGCCTTTTGCCTTCACACACGCCTTAAGTCGCAAGTCGTTAGCTGCACTAACCTCGTCCATTGGAAAATTGGCCACAGCTCGAACCAAAGCAGTTTTAAGAGATCCAATGTTGGGGTATCTTTTGTGACAAACCTTGTCCTCTAAAACCGTCCACAATTTGTAATCCAATGGGTTCAAATCTGGACTGCCTGAGGGCCAATCTTCAGAGCAAATGAACGCTGGCAAATTGTTTCGAAGCCAGGCCTGGGACGTTTTAGCCTTATGGGCCGGCGCAGAATCCTGCTGGAAAGTCCATGGCTAGTTTTGGAACGAAAATTGTTAAGAGGCTTCACAACAGCTTCCAAATTTGTTGGTTATGTCGACCGAAAAAATTAATCAATGTGCAAAATGCACTTGTTGCTGAACGATTATTTTTATAAAAAGTGTTTATTATTAAAAACGACTGCCGTCCCATAACAAAGTTTGTCAAAGAATGTAGTAGCAAAAGCATGAAATAAGGTTAAAACAAACAATAGTGACATGTTATTGATATAAAAATTGCAGTACAAATTGGCATTTTAGTTGAACCCAAAATTTATATTATGCCCAAATCTTCACAGCTAGTTCCGGAAAATCCTTGACTAGCTGATAACTGAATTAGGTAAAAGTTCATCTCTCCGTAAGTTCTTTGCAGTCAGACTGCAGTATTTAGGCCTTCTCTAGCTTCAAAGTCTCTTCCTGAATCTGACACTCACTGATGGAATTAAGTGTGCTAAGTCTATAAGTTGAAGTCTAATTCCTACTTGAGCACTTTACTGCCAGAGAACGCGCCAATACCAGGGACGTTAATATAATCAAGAATTGCACTCAAATTGCAAAGTTGAGGTGTGCTCCGGCTTCAAAGTATCTTTTTGAATCCGACTCTTAATTATGTGTGCTAAGTCTATAAGTTGAAGGCCTTTTCTACTTCAGCATTTTACAGCCAGAGCACCGGGGGCTTAAAGAATAAATTAACTAACCACTGTCTGCTGTCTTCAACATTCTATTTAGGGTCCTCCTATATGAGGCAAGAACCCAGTTTCCACTCACATGTCCTTTTCATTTCAGTCACATGCCCTCTTCATCTCACTTGGTCCCTTAGCCTTTAACCAGTGACGTGTAGTCTCACAGACGTCGCGTGTTTGGTAAATTCTTAGAATTGATGATTTCCCCCCGCTTGCCGCGACCCAGCAACTCAGTAGCTTTTGTGTTAGTGCCAAAACGACCATAGAAGGGAGCAGACGTGCCGCCGGTTAAGTAACAGGTTCGTAATTTTAATTTGAAATTCGATTGTAGCCTGTGAGGCTACATGTCCCTAGTTGTCATACAAATATTTTTTCGAACAATTTTTTTTGTTTTTAGTGCAAAATGGCAGAAAACGCTAGGAAACGTCAACTTCAGATGTCGACTTCATAAAAAAAAAGTATTTCGAGTGGATAGTCCATCATTTGAAGAGGAAATCAATGCCCTCTTGCTAGCTTCAGACCAATCAGACAGTGAAGGTGATATTGAAGAGTTCTTGGTTCCCGTCCGCGAACTTTTGCAGTCACGTGAAAGTGACCAAGATGAAGATCTAGAGGAGAACATTCCAGAAGTGGATAGCAGCAATGTGGGGAGCCAGATCAATGATAATATAATTACGCATGCTTGTGGGTCGAAATTGACAGGTGAAGATGCGAAAGACCCTTTGAGCATTTGTCATAAATTGTTTGACGAAGAAATGCTGCAACAAGTTTTGACTTGGACTAACAAAAAAATTGCCAGTTACAGGATGAAGTTCGCTCGGCAGAATAAACCTGAACTGAAAGACATTGATATGACTGAGCTGAAGGCTTTTGTGGGGCTTTTACTATATTCAGCTGTTTTGAAATCTAACCACGAACGTACAAGTTACTTATTTGCAAGAGATGGTACAGGCTGTGAAATATTTAGATGCGTCATGTCAGAAAATAGATTTGTTATATTGTTACTGTCTTTGCGATTCGATAATCCAGATGATCGCGCAGAAAGGAAAAAAGATGATAAGTTGGCAGCGATATCTTTTATTTTCAACAAGTTTGTCAACAATTCTCAACAACTATACGAATTGAGTGAATGCGTAACCATAGATGAGATGTTGGTGAAGTTTCGAGGAAGATGTCACATGATTTCATATATGCCGAATAAACCAGGTAAATACGGACTAGTCATACAATCCTTATGTGATGCAAAAAATTCATATTTCTACAACGGATATGTTTATACTGGAAAAGGCTCTCACGGTGTCGGTTTGACCACACAAGATCAAAAACATCTCGTGACCACTCAGTGTGTCCTACGGTTGATACAACCAATTGAAGAAAATAATCGAAGTGTGACTGCTGACAACTGGTACTCCTCTATTGAACTAATTGATGAGTTAGCAAAACGTAAGCCAACTTTTGTGGGTACAATGAAAAAAAACAAACGTGAAATACCAAGCCAATTTCAGCCGCAAAAAGATCGAGAAGTCCAGTCAACTTTGTTTGGTTTTACAAAACAAAATACTATGTGCTCATATGTCCCTAAAAAGAATAGATCGGTGATACTTGTGTCCTCAATGCATCACGATGTTGTAGTTGACGAAGATACTAAAAAGCCTGAAATTATACTATTTTACAACATGACAAAAGGAGGCGTAGATGAAGCAGATAAAAAATGCTCCATTTATTCCAGCAGCCGCCGAACGAGAAGGTGGCCAATGGTGGTATTCTACCGCATAGTGGACTTGAGCGGCATGAATGCTTATATATTATATAATATGCATCAGCCCAAAAATACAGATAGAGGAGATTTTCTAAAGTTATTAGCCCGTTCACTAGTGCTACCCCACGTGCAAAGAAGTGTTGTGTGCAGGCAATTACCAAGGGAGTTACGCCTAGTGATAAAACGAGTTCTGGCTGACGATATGGTTGAAGAAGATGTCCAAAGTCCTGAAACTAGTCAAGGCAAACGAAGGGCATGCAGTATTTGTCCACCTAAACTTCACAGAATGACTGTGTACACATGTGTCGGGTGTTGCAATCCCGTATGTTTGCAATGTTCTCGACCCTTGTGTAAAAATTGCCAATGATTTATGCCAAACAGAGTATGTGTCAAAATTTTTGTTTTGTTTTCAGAAGTAGCTTTTATGTTTTTTTTATCTTTGTATTGTTTAAGTTTTCATAAAAAGAGTTACATTTGTCATATCATTTATGTAAGGTCTATTAAAATGTTAAAATAAGGATTTCATGTCAATTAAGGCTGAAAAGTACAAGTCAGTGTTAATTATCATGTGTGTTTAAAGTAATAATAAAAACTGATTGAATTAATTTATATTTGTTTTATTACACTCCAACAAATAAATATCAACGCATTTTAAATCATTATAATGCAATTTTATGAAAAAATTTAAATTTAAAAGTAGTAGCCTGTGAGACTACATGTCCCTTATAGTGTTCTCAATTTGTCACGTCCCTAGTTAAAGGTTAGAGATCTTTCGAAATATACTGGAGGTATTAAGTGTGCTTAGTCCCAAAGTCAATATCCTCGAGAATGTTACAGCCAAAGCATTAACCATAGACTTTCTGATTTGGGTTCTCCTATATAAGACCAGGACCTCTATGGGGAAGAATTTATGCAAGTAAGCTTAACCGACAGCAAATGTTTTACCACGGTGCGTTGGGCGCCATAAATCCCAGTACCAGAAAGTTTTATTTTCAACATATGTTCCCAAATAATTTTGTGTGATTCTTTTTTTAATAATAACAAGCTTTCATTTAATACCGTGTCCTCCCTCTTTATTGTGCGCAGCGTTTTATTGAAATAGAGCATGACTTTTTAGCTTCTAACAAAAGGGGTATAAATTCAATAACAAGAAAAATAAAAAACAAATAGAAATTTAATCCTGAATAAAAATTATTTTTTATGCGTTTGCCTTTTTCATTTCCGCGAATGGTTGACATTTTCTTGAATACAGGCGGGACTAAAGCAACCCAACACTGACTTACGAATTTCACTTAATTAGGTTGGCCTTTTCCACATCTCCCCTTCGTCTCTATCAGCGGCCATGTCGTTCCTTTTAATTGTAGTTGTTGGCTTTTTGCCTTTATATTTTAACGTTTCAAAATGCTAAGTAAAAATAGAAAGCAAAGCAGAAAACTAGAAATACGGTCTAACAAAGAGTGGGGTGGCCTAGGGCACTAGCTTGCTTGCCGGTAGCAATTGTTAAACACGAAAATTATGCTTCTGCTCTCAATGCTACTTTGAAACATTAAAATCCCTCATCTTGCTAAAATGTCAACGGACCATGACTTCCTGCCTACGTTTTCTTTTAAAATAATGAATAATTTTGAACAACAACGACAACCAAACCACGACGATTGCACAGCCCGGTTGCTTCTTTCAAATTCATCACAATAAATATTTTCATGCTCTAGTAAATTGTTGCACTGTATAAACGAAATTGTATAAACTGAAATAAATTTAAAAATATTTTTTTGTATATTTTAAATTTTATTGGCCATATTTTCAAAACGAATAAATTTTCAATATAAGTTTTTAGGAATGGGTGGGGAGTTAACCTAGAAGAATACTTTAGGTCGTTTAATATGCGGTCTTGATTAATGCATCTATATGAAGGCGATGGAGGTTTTGTTTCACTTGATCATTATGGGGCATCTAGTATACATGTATGTTTAGCTCAAGTTCGCAAGAAACCATTTCCGTCCAAACCTAACTGACTGAAGAGCTGGAAATTTAATCAGATTTCAACGAAATTTGGTTTGTGGGAATATTTTGTCTGCAGAATAAATTTCGCTGATCTCGTTTAAAATCTGATATAGCACCAAACAAAAGGATCTCCCGATTTTGGGTCTTACAGATCTAACAGCGAAAATTTGTTTTAGCTTCACTACAATTCAATTCGTAGCCTTGGATGGCAGACAGAAAAATCATGCAAATCATGGTGAGGGTGTCATGTATTCAGTATCACCTTACTTTCGAATTTTCTTATAGATAGTTCATATTACGGGCTGCTATATGTATTTCTGGCTTAAAAATGAAAATGCGAATATTTATCATCAAAAATAATTTAATTGTTTTTTAGTATTCTCCAGCATGATTTTTATACATTTGCATGCGCTCAAACCAATTGTCGAAGCACTTTTTCCACTCCGACGAAAATGTTCACTAGTTAATTCCATTTTTTTGCCAAATTGATTTTTCAAGTCACTGTAAAAAACTCAAATGATAGTCGTACGTCAAAACGTTCTGAGTACGTTTAAGCTAAAAAATGTCAAACTTTCCAATGCAAATGTCAGATGGTTCCATTCAACACTTAATGTTTCCTAGCTCAGAAATATATATAGCAACTCTCTTAATAAATGTCGCTATTAGGATTTATAAACTTTCAGAAACACGTCCATAGCACAGTAGAACCAGAGAATCGTATTACGAGAAGCATACGAGAACAAACAATACTGCCCAGCTCTACTAATAGATATCTCCCAAGCCCATGACAAAGTTTGGCATTAAAGACTTTTGTTTAAAATATGTAGATTGCTACCAGACAACAAGCATAAACTGTTCGAGAGCTACTTATGAATTCGGTCATTCAACCTAAAATCAAAGGGTACATTTTCTTATCCCAAAAGAATTACTGCTGGTCTCCCTCAAGGAAGCAAATTGGGACCTATTCTATACATAAATATTAACTGCTGATATGCTGACTTTCCCTTTAACACATACGTCTACTTTTGCCGACGATACAGCTTTTGTCAGTAACCATCAGGACCCTACAGCTGCATTCATACAACTACAAATGCACATTAGCGAACTTGAGAAATCGTTGCAAAAATGAAAAATAGCTGTAGACGTTAACCTACAGAAAGAATTCGTTTTCTCCCATAACAAATTTCACGGCCATTTTCAGTAGTTGGAACTGACAGCATCCGTTGCAAAGACAAAGTATCGGTAACCCTAACTAATTAAGACGATTGTTGGAACTGAATATGTACATTTATTGATACTTGTTTGTTGTTATTATAAAGGGTGTTTTTTAGACGTGTGGTTTTCAAGAAAAATTAAACGCATATAATATAATATTATGGCCAAGAATTTAGCTTTAGTATAAAGATAAGGGTTTGCCATTGCGTTTTAAGAATGATTTCACTCAAGTGGCCTCCGCGGTTGGCTCGAATAAATTCTAGCCGAGAGTCCCAATTTTCTACCATTTTTAGCAGCATTTAGGGTCGTCAGCAATAACGAGCCGAATATTCTCTTCGAATACGTAAATCGTGTCGGTCTTATCTGCGTAGACAAGCGACCTCACATAACAATACAAAAAATAGCCCTACGGTGCTAAGTCCTACGATTTGGAGGCCAAGCCACAGACCCCGAGATAATGCGAGATAATATGCTCACCAAAAGTTTCCTTCACTAAATGGATTATTTCGTTGGCTATATGACATGTAGCGCCGTCTAGTTGGAACCAAAGGTCGTCCACACCAAAATCCTCCAATTCAGGCACGAAAAAGATATTAATCATGGCTCTATAGCGTTCCCTATTGACTGTAACATTATGAGGGGCTTAATTTTTTTAGAAATGATTCGCTCTGCCCATAGAGCACACTAAAAGGTGACTTTTGGAGGATGTAACTACGTTTTAACAATGACTTGTGGATTTTCATTACTCCTAATGCTACAATTTTGGTTATTAAAGTACCCATTCAACCAAAAGTGAGCTTCATCGCAGAAAAATTTCTTGTACAAATCAGGATCGGTGGCCATCTCGTTTTGGGCATATCCGGAGTAAGTCTAATCATTATAAAATGGCAAACCATACTAGGCATAAATGAGGTGACAGCTGTCAAAAAGTGTGGCTAGATTGAAAACCACAGGTCTAAAAAAACACCCTTTAGATAATTGGTACGATAAAGATAGCGGGTCAGAATATATTATTTACAAGAATTTAAGTGGAGATTAATTTGACACACCACATCTCAAATAAATATTTTAAGTCTTGGCTGCAGATGTGATAAAAAAGGTAAATTTTCATATCGGTCTTACTTTGAAGTTTGTTTTTTAAAAAAAGGTCAAAAAAAAAATTATTTCAATTTTCCCCTCTGTGTCGATTTTGGGTTTCATCAACCTGACTCATTAAATTTTATTTAAAAAATTTTTAACAGGGATTAATTGGCTCAAGACCTCTTGTTGTTTTTTAACAAAATGGAAAGTGACATTGATTTTCGTGGCTGCACACTGCTTTTACCGCGATTTCAGGTCCATGGCAACCCTCTTCAGAAAGCGTTGCAGCAATTGTTGAAAAAAACCCAAACTATTTAAGACCAGGCTCTCCCCAAACGAATAAGAACTACTGTTGTAAATCTCCCTATCCAAGTTTTCTTCACACAACTGCCCACGAAAATACAACTCACTCTGACCACCTCTACAGAGACTTCACATTGAGAGCCATCAAAGAATTCTTTTACAATATGTGTGTGTGTATTTTTTTATTTTAAAGGACAAAAAGAGTCATTTGGACATAAAAAAAATTCTTATTTTATTTAAAACAATCTAATATGATTATACTATACTAAAATGATTATAGTAGAAATAAACATTATAAACCAACAACGACAATTTTTTAAAATCATTTATACATTTTCATTAAAAAAGGACACGCCCCAACTAGGACAACATTTTTGTATAACATCAAAATACTCAAACTCCGTTAAATAATCACGTTTTGACATTTCTTCACTTTTTCCAAAAAAAGGACGAAAAGTACACTGCAATCTTAGAGATAGGATGTTCAAATGAAAATTCCCTAAAACAAGGATTATTTAATATTTTTATACATATTTCATGCAGCGTTGTAGAATAAATATTTTCTTAGCTAATAAAAAATAATTAGGACGTAATTGGGCCGTTCATTTGCGAATTTACTATAATCACCTAAGGCTTTCATTGCTAGAAGAAAACATTCACCAGCCGAGAAAGTCGAAACAACTTTTTTAGTGTAATGAGTTACACACGTAGACAAAAAGTATGGTTAGGATAAGAATATTCGAAGAGCATCATACTATTGTTGGGTGTATGCTTGAGCTACAACAATATAGTGATCCTCCCAACTTTAGTATGATTTAAATACAACCATACTACGAACCTCACAACTATGCTATGATCATCACAACAAAAACATGATTTACACATAACCATACTATGATTCCCACAGCCATATTATGATTCTCACAGCCATAGTATGATTCACACGCAACGACGTTGTGAACCCTACAACCATAGTATGATCACACACAATTATACTATGATCCCCAAAATTATTTATTAGAATTGGGTTAAGTTGTAAACAATAGATTTGAATTATTAAAATTATTTAAAAAAAATTAAATTCAAAATAATAGGAGTGATTTAATTAACAGTTGACAAATTCATTTTAAAAAACGTAAGCCATTTTATTAAAAACATTTCAGTTAAACAAAGCCAAAATGGTTTGTTTGAAAAATTCCATATAAAAAGTACTATTATTGCCAAATCCGTAATGGGCTGATGTTTTTTACTGCATCAAACTGTGGTTTTCTCTGGGTATAATGGCACCTCTTGAACTTCTTCTGGTTGCTCTTCAGCCCAAATGTGGCAATTTTGTTTATTGACGTTGCCGTTGAGTCAAAAAGGAGCCTCATCACTGAACAACATTTTAGTCGAAAACATCGGATCTACTTCCAGCTTTAGAAGCGCACTAAATCGGCAACGGTGTAAGTCTTTCCATGATAAAATGCTGAACAATACTGAAAAGAAAAACACATAAAGTTTAACACAACTCACGTGTAATCTGTGTAAAAAAACCCTATTGAAAAAAATACCTTAATATGGATCACCCGTTATAATATTCTTAATTAAAATAAAATTTAAAGCTTTTTAAATACTTAATGCACATATTTTTATGACAACAACCCTAATTCGGTCTTTTAAATTACTTTTGGAAATGTGGCAGATTTCTTTACGCTGGTAAAACACTTTTAAAATAAATTAGGTTTAAGATTTTAATACTTGTTGTTACTTTCATTCCCTAAAAGACTCAATACATAAAATGTTAAAAAAAACTTTTTTATGTAAAATGTTCGTTTTATTTTAAACGGAATAATATTACCGTTTAGAAAAAAATAGTATCCACTTATAGGGCCTTAAAAAAATTGTTTGAAATTTGGTTTTACACCAATTGCCAATTTTGCCTCCTTAGATTTTCAGGTTTTGATTCAAAATTTAATAGAATTGTTATTTAGTTTTTCAGTTTTATTGACGACAAAATTTTTCGGTAGCAATTTCATCGAGTCGGTGGGCAGGAGATCCCATAAGGAGGCATCTTGATGGTACACTGAAACAATGGTATCGGTGTTTTATCGTGTAATGTGCAGCAGGCCGTATTGTATTTATATTATATCAAATTATATCAAATTATCCATTCGTCAATCTTGTTCTGATTTTTTATGAATATCAACGGTTTTTTTCTTTTTTTAGTCTTCTGAGGAAAACGAACTCTTGGCGTAGAACTGGAGCAAATACCTACCTAAACAACGAGTTTTCTAGGTCTGTGGTCAACCCTATGGTACCATACCGCGCACTTGCGTTCTTTTAGAAAGGTATGCAATTGTTTGTGAAATCCCAAACTTTTCTTTTGTACCAAAAAATATTATTTATACCTTTATTTCTCATTCAAGCTGTCTTTCTCTTACTGACGAAATTGTTGGCTGATATACCATGATTGATGCTGTTTTATTCTCAACTCCCACGGTGGATTGGTCTTTGGTTGGTGGCGTGTATCACGTTCAATTTTAAAACTTTATTTAGATTTAATATTTTCTTTGGTTAAATACTTTTCTGAAAATTTTAGAATTATAAAATCGTACATGTATTTTTTTTAAATGATGTAAATAAAGCGTCATCAATTTTCATCGACTCTTTAATTCCATCTCTGCGTTTTTGTTTCATACATCCAACCAGACTCGAAACAAAAAGAAAGGAAAGAAGGAATTTTCCAATATTCTAAAAATCAAACTTGTCCTTTTCTTTTTCCTAACAGCAGTAGTCGTACAACAGCCATTTTAAGTGCCGACATTTTACCTAGTTTTTTGGCGTAGAACTGGAGCAAATACCTACCTAAACAACGAGTTTTCTAGGTCTGTGGTCAACCCTATGGTACCATACCGCGCACTTGCGTTCTTTTAGAAAGGTATGCAATTGTTTGTGAAATCCCAAACTTTTCTTTTGTACCAAAAAATATTATTTATACCTTTATTTCTCATTCAAGCTGTCTTTCTCTTACTGACGAAATTGTTGGCTGATATACCATGATTGATGCTGTTTTATTCTCAACTCCCACGGTGGATTGGTCTTTGGTTGGTGGCGTGTATCACGTTCAATT
Organism: Hydrotaea diabolus; assembly: GCA_963513945.1. Lineage (NCBI taxonomy): Eukaryota > Metazoa > Arthropoda > Insecta > Diptera > Muscidae > Hydrotaea > Hydrotaea diabolus. Next base: position 75,201,387 of record OY740720.1, read on the forward strand.
TTAAAACTTTATTTAGATTTAATATTTTCTTTGGTTAAATACTTTTCTGAAAATTTTAGAATTATAAAATCGTACATGTATTTTTTTTAAATGATGTAAATAAAGCGTCATCAATTTTCATCGACTCTTTAATTCCATCTCTGCGTTTTTGTTTCATACATCCAACCAGACTCGAAACAAAAAGAAAGGAAAGAAGGAATTTTCCAATATTCTAAAAATCAAACTTGTCCTTTTCTTTTTCCTAACAGCAGTAGTCGTACAACAGCCATTTTAAGTGCCGACATTTTACCTAGTTTTTTGCGTTCATGTTCGAATTCCAAGTGCGAAATGGGCCATTTATAACCTATCTCAGCTTGACCAATTCCCTCTCTATACCAGCAAAGGGAACAGGTACAGTTGCCCGCCATATTTTCTTACGATATCTATGTCATCAGCATACGAGAGGAGCATTCTCTGAAATAGTATTGCTGTGCTCCCTGTGTTCAACTCCGTGCTACTGGAAAACGTTGCAATTCCCCGTTCCGGTCCTAGCGCCTGCAGCTGACTTCAAAAGCTTAATCGAAGCTTTTCTTTAGATAAAAGTCGATAAAAGACTCAAATACCAATGTTATTCTACTGGGGTCTCAAATAAAAAATAGTGTTATATATGTATACTGCTATCATAAAACCGATATTCACATATGGATCGATTGTAGTAAGGGCTGTGCGGAGGGGCTACCTCTTATAGACTCAAGACACAGATATCTGCCTGCATCGGAGTAACGGGGTCAATACGTACCTGCCCTAGTGTCGCCTTTAATACGGTGCTAGTCCTACTCGCGATAGGGCTGTCGTATTTGACTCCACGGGATTATGGATAAAGAGTCTAATGGTATTGCATGTATCGTAGACAAGCTCCCGATTGACATCAGGTCATCGAAGGCATTTTCTTTTTTATCAGCCAAGGATACAATGGGTCGCATAGGCATATGTATTAACAGTTTTGCAGCTCGATTGATTCTTAAATCCTGTACGACCACATCATCACTAGTACTAGAAGCAAAAAAGAACTCTCCGAGTTCGGCATTACGTCCGATATGACTCTCATATCGGATATGACTCTCATATGGATTCCAAGAGATGGCAATAGCTAGATCAGCCTCAGACAAGGAGAATTTACACCACAAACGGCAATAAAAGGTGAAATTCGTAGGCATTATCTCAAAACTGCAGTGGAAGGTGGATTGCTTTGGAATCGTGCTGGATATCATTGCAAATCTGGCCGGAAACTAAAGTATAAGAACCAAATCGCCCACAGCAGAAAGGACATTTTAAGAACGATATCCGTTCTAATTCTTTTATTTGGATTCTTGGCTTGTTGTGCGCTCATGTTCACCGGCTTTTAAAGTTCTTTTGTTGAAGACGTTCTGTGTCGTCTACGAAATTTTGCTGCTCCTTTATTTGTCTGGCCGCAGATATTATGGGCTCTATATCGGGAAAGCTGGTCCTCCTCGTAAGCCTCGAGTATGTGTGATCCCATTCTTCCAAACCTGAAAAGATATATTATTAGTTGTAAGTGTCCGGTAACAACGCCCATCATCTTGCTTAATTAAGGTTTCTTCTGATTTAATGGCTTTATTATTCTTTTATTATTCGGGTCTACACAAAGCGCCCGAGATTTAATTTAATTTTTTTGCTTCAAAAAACAGTGCGTTGTCAAAGCAAACTGCCTCGCTTGCTGACCAATTCCTTGCAAGTTCGTAAGCTTTTTTGTTGATGTCACTGTTAGAAGGTTATAGGACACATTTGATTTTTATACGAGGGTTGTTATTTACATTTCGGGTCCTGACAATACTAGTGTTCCCAGATGCAAACTTGGAAATTTTTTAGCATAACTTCACTCAGAACGTTTTGTCATTTGAGGTCGAATTGTTTTGTTTACAGTGTGTTGAAAAATGCATCTCAGTCAAAAAATGGAATTATCCCGTAAACATTTTCTTGCAATGATTTTTTACGATTTTCGGCGTGGGTTTGTTTCGACTATCGGCGATGAAGCACCTATAAAAAACCTTTTAAATCGCTGGTACCAAGAGTTCAGTCTCGTACGCCGTTCTCTCCAGGATGAATTTCGTGAAGGACGTCCAACTTCGCTCACTTTGCCAGAAACCGTGAACTAATTAAACAAAAATGACATGTGATATACCGTGAAATTGAGGCAGAATATTCATAGCAGAACGTAACTATGGAACGTAATCCATGACGGCCAAACCTTATTGCACACTGGGTTCACTTTAATTTCAACAAAAAAGCACTTGCACTAGTGACCCTCGTAAATATTTAATCGTATGAATATGTGAAAGAATTTAAAATTCCTTTCGTAAATACTAGTCCGTATACATTTTCATGAAGTCATGCATATACGAGTATCACACATACACTCATATATTATTGTCCTCTTTTTCCGAATTGAAACTTGGTGATGGCGACGTTGACAACTTTAATAATGTCGCTAACGCTGGAGACAGGAATGGCGATGGTGTTGATGACGGCGGTAATAATGGTTTTGTTTAGAGGGTGATTACTACAATGACTACTCATAGGATATAAAGGGTGTTTTTTGAGACGTGTGGTTTTCAACAAGCACTAAAACGAATATAGTTTAATGTTATGGTCAAGAATTTAGCTTTATTAAAAAAGTAATGGTTTGACATTATGTTTTAAAAATGATTTTGGGAATATATAACTTCCAGCCGAGTGGCACAATTTCGACGACTGTTTCCAGCATTTGGGGCCATATGTCAGCACTAACGCGCCGAATATTCTCTTCCAAGACGTCAATCGTGTCGGGCTTATCTGAGACTTCGAATAACCCTACAAAATAAAGTCCAGCAGTGTTAAATCGAACGATCTTGGAGGCCAAGCCACGTTCCCACGACGTAGATAATGCGCTCACCAAAAGATTCCTTTAATAAAATAATTATTTTGTTGGCTGTATGGCATGTAGCGCCGTCTTATTGGAACCAAAAACGTCGTCCTCATTTTAATCCTCATCTAATTCATTAATAAAAATCATTAATCATGTATCTGTAGCGTCCCCCATTGTCTGTAACATTATGGCCGTCTTCATTTTTGAAGAAATATGGACCAATGATTTCTGCTGACCATAGAGCACAGCAAACCATGGTTTTTTCTGGGTATAATAGCACCTCTTGAACCTCTTCTGGTTGCTTTTCAGCCTAAATGCGGCAATTTTGTTTATTGACGTTGCCGTTTAGCCAGAAAAAGGCGTTATCACTGAACAAAATTTTTTCGAAAAACGTTCTTTACCGAACGCTCTATTCCGTAATACAGTTGCATAATTTGGAGACGTTATTGCGGTGTAAGTCTTTTACGATGAAATGGCAAACAATACGGAAAAGAATGAAAAATAAAGTTTAACACAACATACGCGTAAAACAAACCTTATTAAAAAATATATCTCTAGAATGATCACCCGTTATAAATAGAAAAACTAGTTAACAAATCTTAAGTCGGACTTGGCCGATATACTGGATTTTCAGAAAAGCTAACTGAAAATTGGATTTAGAACCAATTTATACAGACTTTTAAACTAATTTCATATATAAATTTGTAAAAAAATTGATTTTTTTGTGGAAAAATCGGTTGAGCATAATGTGGGAGCTATATCTTAAACTAAACCGATCAGGCATAAGAAACATAATTGACCCAAACTTCATTAAGAATTGTAGCAATATTTGGATTCTAGAGGTAAAAAAAAATCGGATGAACATATGCGTAGGAGCATTATGGAAACAACGAGCTTTATTTAGTTTTTTTCTTTTTCAGTACTTGTAAGGCTTGAGGTCATGAGCAAAAAACAGATGTTAATGTTTTTATAATTTATTTATTTTTAAATATCCCAATATATTTCGAACTGACTGACCGATAAACCTTTTATTACTCATCTTAATTATATCCCTTCCTTAAAGCACTGAATAAAAACTGTCTTGTAAAGTTAACAAAAAATATCAACCGATATAGTTCAGTTCGCTAGGGACATATTAGTTCACACGTAATACCCCCTGCGAAATTTAAGAAATATCTGGTCAAATTTGTGAAATTTCTAGTGGCAGAACCATAAATATATTTCGCACAAAATATTTGTGCATATCTTTAAGCTGAAGTCGACGCTATTTATTTCGCAGCGTTCTAATACTTACTGAAAGTCAAAACTTTGGCCCTTAAAAGCGTTAAGGTTTGAAATAGCAGACTTTAAAAATAAATACAGGGTGGAACGCGATAATTTTCTTCTTTGCACTGTAGGCTGTGGCGGTACTGTTGGTCGAAAAGAGTGGAGCGTGTACGTGGCTTATAGTGGTGACGGGATATTTGTACTCGTCTACCTTTCAGTTGCCATCTTACATTGGACACGTGAGGTAAGGTCATTGTGGGTTGAAGCGTATTTTTCAAATGTGCACTCAATTATTTCAGTGCAGCGTGCTTTTCGTTGTGGGTGTGTAAACAAACAAAATATGCGGTACTGGAGTAAAAAAAATCCCAAAGAACTTCACCAGAGACCTCTGCATTTGGACCGCGTCACTGTGCGCCATATCACGAGTAGGCACACGCAGAGAAATGATATGGTTACACTATGGTCACCGCAACAATAATATGTTCTCTCCAATAAAAGCATGTTCGTCGCAACCATAGTATTGTTTTTTGAATTTCATTTTGACAATAGTATGATTGCGACAATATTGCTATTGTAGAAATGTAACAATAGTATTATTGCCAAATTTATAAATGAAAATATGGTTGTAGCAACCATATAAACATGGTTGGTGCAACAAAAGTATTGTTGTTTAAAATTTACGTTAACAAAAATATGATTACGGCAATCATACAGTATGGTTGTGACTATGAACATAACAAAACAGGTTTTGTAGAGGACACATGTATGTGTGTGCGTATGTTTTTTTTGATATACAAAAAAAACACATACACACGATACAGTGAATTGTTGCTGTCCATTAAAAAAGACATCAACAATCGGAAGGTAGTTCGAGGGATTTTTATTGTGTTTAGTTTGTTCGGTGAAATACTCTAATAACGACTGGTTCTCTTTTATTTAAAATCTGCCTGCACTTAAGTATATAGCCATTGATCATGGTTTAATCACATTCGTTACTTGGTGTCTACGAATGGTGAAGTAGCATTCACCCCTGCTGGCAACTAAAAGTATTTTTGACCGTTGGAATATATATTTTTGTTTCTTGAATGAAATGTTTAATAAAAACATGGCTTCAATTCTGGCTATGAACTAATAGTAATGCAATTTAATTTAATAAAAACAATTTAAAAAAAACCTCTATTTTTGAATAACAACAATAACCAATCCTAATAAATAATTTTGGGATCATGGTATGGTTGAATGTGAATCATACTATGGTTGTGGGGATCATAGTATGGTTGCGTGTGAATCATACTATGGTTGTGAGGATCATACTATGGTTGTATGAGAAACATACTATGCTTGTGAGGATCATACTATGGTTGTGAGGATCATAGTATGGTTATGTGTGAATCATACTATGGTTGTGGGGATCATAGTATGGTTATGTGTGAATTATACCATTGTTTTGAGGATCATAATATTGTTGTGTCACAATCATATACCCAACAATAGTATGATCCTCTTCGAATATTGTCACCCCAACCATATTTTTTTTCTGCGTGCATCATTCGTCCTTACTTTTTCCAGGATAACAGTCCTGCCGTATCTGTGCTTGACTATGATACAGGATTTTTTTCAGCCGGCTCTTAAGGTAATGCAATAAGAGGACACATGGTTCCAACAGGATGGTGCCACTGCACACACAGCTAGGGTTACCAGGAATGGTTTGAGGCAAATGTTTCCTAGACGGCTTATATATTTGAGGGGTGATTGGAACTGGCCGGTACGCTCACTAGACTTAGCACCATACGATTTTTTCCTTTGGGGTTACCTGAAGTCGAAGGTGTATATCAACCCTCCCAACACCTTGGAAGACCTAATTAACAATATTGAGGCTAAAATTGGCAGAAGACGAGTAGCAGTCGACTTGCTTGTTAGAGTTGTTTATAAAACGTAAGCAGCAGTTTCTGGATAGCGAAGGTAGACATTTTCCGGATACACTATTTGAAACCATGTAATTTAAAAATTCCCTTACTGTTTAATAAAATAACGAGAAATATAAAATAAATTATTCTAAGGTTCATAATTTGTTTATTTCATTCCCAAATTAGCAAGTCCCGCGCTCCGCCCTGTATATTTTTATACAGATTAGTCCATAACTAAAATGACACAAAAAACTAGGGGAAAAAACGTTGTTTTTTTTAATTTAAGACTTTCTTAGGCCTTTTATGAAGAATTTCTGTAACATGTGCCATACGCAAAACGGTGTTAAGTACAGCCCATACATAGGTGATCCCATCGAGCGATGACTACTTATCCGCCCGTCTCTCTTTAAAAGATTGCAAAATAAATACACGTCGCATGTATAAGCCCTTTTTAGCGAAACTTTGCCCATTGTTCAGGTTTGGGACAAGAAAGAAACAAATGTCTGTCCCGTTTGCAGAACCTGTAGCTTAAGTAATAACACAGTCAATAAGGCAGTTATATCTAGCTTTGAAAAAATGGTCCTTCTTGTTGCTTTTGTAAAGTAACTCCCACACTACGATCCATGCCTCTTTAACCATCTGCCTCAAATTAAATGCAATATTATGTTTGTGCTAACAATCTTTTTGTTTGGTGAAAATACATACATGCCTTTCTATCAAAATACATTAACTGATTGCAGTTCCCCGTAATGCAATACCATACGAATATACCGGTTTCAGAATTATATAATGTCTGACTTTGTTTTCTAAACTCAGTTAAGACCTTGGACCAAATTAACCAATATATTTTTTATATATTTGATGTGTTATTTCTATGTTAGGCGGCGATCCATTCAAAGACCAAGATACTTTGATTTGGGAGTTGCAACTCCATTAAAGTAGAGATGGGCATTCTTCGGTTCTAAGCTTAAAGGTTACATTTATTGATTTTTCAGGATCCACTTATATGTTCCATTTGTTATACCATAGCTGTAGCTGGTTAAGTTTCCTTTGAACTGTTCTCGAGGCTTCCGCAGGTTTGGGACTTACAGCTAATATAGCAGTGTCATCGATATAGGTAGCTATGGTAACATCAATGTTAACCGGTGTATCAGCGGTATATATTGTATATAGTGCAAGACCCATCCCTGGGGTACGCCAGATTTAATAGTTCCAATATCCGAATAATAACCGCTTACAGATACGTTAAAACTCCGTTCATTAAAATAAGACTTAAACATAAAATAGTATCTATCAAACGCCTGCTTGGCATCTAGAAATGTAGAATAACAAAACATCTTCTTCTCCAGAGAGTGCCTGCACGCAGCGAAAAGACATGGTTACTATATGGTCACGGCAATAATAATATGTTCTCCGCAATAAAAGTATGTTTGTCGCAACCATAGCATTGACTACTGATTTTAATTTTGACAATAGTATGATTGCCGCAGTATTAATATTGTTGAAATGTAACAATAATATTATTGCCAAACTCAAAAATATTGTTTTTTGGGTTTTGTGTTAACAATAATATGATAACGGCAATCATACTGTATGATTGAAATTCTTCATCTTTTGAGTATGCTTTTTAGAACAATGTTATTGTTACGGATCTAATGCAATGATAATCCTTTTTATATGGAAGTTAAAGTGTTTTAAACAAACTGTTTTGGCTTTGTTTAACTGAAATATTTTCAATAAAAACGCTTACGTTTTTTTAAACTTATTTTTTCTACTGTGAAATAAATCACTCAAATTATTTTGAATTTAATGTATTTTTGAATAATTTTCATAACTCAAATCTATTGTTGACAACTTAATCCAATTCTTATAAATTATATTGGGGATAATAGTATAATAGTGTGTGATTATACTATGGTTGTAGGGACTATAACATTGTTGCGTGTGAATCATACTATGATTGTGATGATCATACTATGGTTGTATGTGAAACATACTATGGTTTCGAGGATCACAATATGGTTGTGGAGATCATAGTATGGTTGAGTGTGAATCATACTATGGTTGTATGGATCATAGTATAGTTATGTGTGAATCATACTATTGTTGTGAGGATCATAGTATGGTTGTATTTGAATCATACTATTATTGTGAGGATCATAATATTGTTGTACCACAACCATATACACAACAATAATATTATCCTCTTCGAATATTGTCACCACAACCATACTTTTTTTCTGCGTATGATTATTTCCATATACCGTGCCTATGTATGAAGCCAAACTGATGATCTGGTATAACGTTTAGATTATCCAGAATTAGAAACATAAGCTTTTGAAAAAGGCGTTCAAACACCTTCGAGAACACAGGCAGCAAACCTATCGGTCGATATGAGCTAAGTGACTTTTCGGGCTTATTAAGCTTTATGGCCATGATAATTCAAGCTTGTTTCCACTGAGATGGGAAATATGACAAGGTAGTAAGATTAATTATTTCCTTTTTCGGCAAAGACTTTACTACTTTGGTATTTATTTTGGCGATTTCTTACCGCTAAACTTCTTTATTTCTGCTATAACTTCTTGGAATATAAACGGTTGATTTGGAAAAGACATTTGACATGGAATATTAAGAAAGTCACAAATAGTTTGACAATCACTGGTGTTACAAAAAGAGAACGGTGTAAATGTCTCTTCTAGATATTCTTTATGGGCTAAAAATACGTCATTGTCGGATCTGCTCCAAAATCCGTTATCTTCTTTAATAGGAGTAATTTTTTTTCGAGGTCGCTTTAAATATTTAGTACCTTTATAGAAGTTGTACTCGTTATTTCTTAAAAGACTCAATTCGGTAAGATAACGACCGATATCTTCATTCATTCATTCTTTATTTCTTTTTATCGTTTATTTAGGTATTGAACTGCACGGTTTTAATTCCTTTTATCTTTCGGAAGCCGTGTTCTTTGCCATCTTTTTCTCAGTCACCTTTTTGACTTGATTAGATTTCGCATTTCCAGCAAGATCTGTAAGTTTGGAATATTACTTGTAGCTTTCTGAAGATTGGACTGATATGCAGCTTCATGGATTAATTTAACAAAGGTCTCAACAGCATGATCTAAAGGATATGATAAGACTAATGCGTGTTTCAATCCAATCCTAAAAATATTTTAAATCGGCTTCTGACGAAAGAAGAAGTTTGTTTATGGGCAAGCTGCAAGCATTAACTTTGTGATTTAATAAAATCAGTATATGATCCGAGCTTAAATCGTCGTAGGCATGAACATCAAAATATTGTTGTGGTGTTCCAGAGAAGACCAAAGAAAACAAAAGATCTTGAATTTTTGCGGATACTGAATCTGTATTTAGGGCCAGTATGTTGGTCTACCAGTGAAAAGTGTTTTGTAATTTTTTTTAACCATGCACTCGTACAATTGTTTCCCCTCAGGGTTGCTTAGGCGTGATCCCCACCTGATGTGTTTGGCGTTAAAATCCCCACCCCCACCGATTTTTCCGATATTTCGGAAAAATCGGTTACATAAGTACGTTTTACAGTTTATGTTATAACTGGGCGGAAAGTAAACCGAGTTTATGCATGTGTTAGTGTTGTTTCCTTATTATATTTTTACACCTGCCGCCTGAAAAATGACTTTATCTAAATCCTGAACCAATTGTCTACTGCACTTACACACTGACATTTGTTTTCCTTTTCTGGTTGGCGTAATGGTTAAGAGATTTAAAACTTATTTCACCAACATACGTGGACTGCGTGCGAATTTTATCGCAGTGTTTTCCCACATTCATTTCCATAGGCCTGATGTCTTTGCTCTATGTGAGGGCCAGGTGCGCGAGGATTCTGATCCACGGGATTTTCCCGTTCCTGGGTACCACACCCTATCCCTATTTATTTTTCACAGAGGTCTTGCGGTATATGTACTTAATGACATAGTGTTTCGGAGCCAGCCACACTTGAACTCACAAGATCCAGAATTTAACTCTCTTTGGGTTAAATTCAGGAATGGAACACACGAACTTCATTTTGGGTTTATTTATAGAAGCCCAAATTCAGAAAGGTGGGCTTCCCTCAATGGCTTCGATGCCCTTTCTGATTCAAAAACGAAAGTTTTGGAGAGGTATCCGGACAGTGAAATTGTCGATGCTGGGGATTTTAATGTTCATAATTCTACCTGTCTTTCCCATTCGAGCCAAACAACTCCGGAGGTCCAATACGCCGATCTCTTCGCCGCGCAAAACGACTTAACGCAATTAGTGAATGAACCGACACATATTCCGTGTGTAGAAGGGCACCAACATAACATTATTGACCTTTACTTAACTTCGCACCCTGAAAAGTACGAAGTTAATGTACTTTCACCTCTTGGTAACTCCGATCACTGCATTGTTTCAGCATCCTTTCCATATTCTGCTCTTCGTGTCGCTTCGATACCAGCCCCAAAGCGGACAGTATTTTTCTACGAAAAGGCACGTTGGGATGAGCTCAACCACTTTTTCCAGCATTTCAATTGGAAACTTTGCTTTCGATAACGACGTAAATGCTGCGGCTGAAATGGTCCAAAACATAATTTTATCTGGTATAAAGACTTTTGTTCCAAATAAAATTATGCCGGCTAAACCAGCCAAAAACAGTTGGTTTAACCAGGCATGCAGGGATGCTGTCAGATCAAAGGAGGAAGCGTTCAGAAATTGGCGTTTAAACAAAAACCCCATTACTGAACTGCTGCGAAAACAGGCAAGAGCTTCGTGTGCCAGAGTGCTTAGACGTGAAAAATTTCTGCACGAACAACGTCTACGTGCAAAAGTTCTTACTTCTCCTAGGGGAAGTAAGAGCTTTTGGTCGTTTGTAAGAAGAGTAAAGGATAGTTCTTCATCTATCCCAACTCTTGTTAAAGACGACCAGGCATTCACTGACCCGGTTGATAAAGCTAAACTTTTGGCTGAAATATTTGCAGGAAATTCTTCCTTGTCGGAAAGCAATCAACCACTCCCCGCGGTCGAAAACGTATCAAGTTCCATGCCTTAGATATTTTTTCGAACGCGTGCAATTAAAAGGGTTCTTGCGAACCTCGACGTAAATAAATCCCCGGGCCCGAATGGTATCTCTGCACTTGTCCTATGTAAGTGCTCGTCGACGCTAGCCCGTCCATTACGCAACCTTTTCAACCTTGCTTACCGTGCGGGAGTTTTCCCAGCGTGTTGGAAGGTTGCGAACGTCCTGCCGATCCCTAAAAAGGGTGAAGCCAATAATCCTGCGAATTATCGGCCAATTGCGATTTGCTCTGCGCTCTCCAATGTAATGGAGAGCATGGTAAACCACCATCTTGTGGTGAAGTATTTAGAGACCAACGACTTGCTAAGTGATCGACAGTATGGCTTCCGTAGAAATCGCTCTACGGGAGACCTGTTGGCGTTCTTGTCGGAGCGTTGGAGTCGGTCTATCCACCAGTTTGGTGAGAGTAAGGTCGTGGCTCTAAATATCTCCAAGGCCTTTGATAGAGTCTGGCATGGTGCACTCATATCAAAGCTGATCGCTTTTGGAGTCGGTAATACATATGCTCGGTTTATATCGAGCTTTCTTAGAGATCGCACTATTAGAGTTGTTGTAGATGGGTTCTCATCCAACACACATAGGCTGACCGCAGGTGTACCACAGGGCTCTGTCCTTTCTCCCCCTTTATTCCTTATTTTCATTGACGATCTATTGGGTCAGACCGTGAATCCAATCTACTCTTTCATTCGTATTCATTCGACCGTAGACCGAGCCTTCAAGATATTGAAGACAAAAGGCGAAGTATGGATGAGACACTTGGCCGGGATCTACTGGCCATTTCCGAATGGGGTCGAGTGAATAGAGTAGATTTTAATGCACGTAAGACACAGTGCTGCTTGTTGTCTCACAAGCGATTCGCTGACCCAACAATATCGTCAATTTCTCTCGATGGTACGGATATTGAACAATCAGAAGCTCTCGATGTTCTGGGCATGAAAATACAATGTGACGCTCGTTGGGCGAGACATGTATTCGAAGTGTCGAAAGAAGCACTCAAGTGCATAGGCTTTTTAAAGCGGTGCAAGAAATATTTCACTCCTTCTGATCTTTTCAATATCTATACAACTTACATCAGGCCAAAGATGGAATACAACTCCCATATATGGGCAGGTGCTCCAAAATCATCCTTGGAGCTACTTGACCGTGTTCAACGGAGAGCGATGGTGCTGATAGGTGACAGTAGGGTATCCAACTCTATTGTTTTCCTTGAGCATCGTCGGAATGTGGGTTGCGTGACGCTGTTCTATCGTTACTTTCATGGTGTGTGTTCATTAGACATCCGTCGCCTTATTCCTGACGTGAGGATGTTCGGCAGGGATACGCGACTTTCTAGGAATTCACACCCGTTTGTTATCGATTGGCCAGTTGACCGCACTATACACTACAGATCAAATTCGTTTTTCGCTCGTACAGTCCGTATGTGGAATCGACTTCCGGCAAATGTATTTCCCACTAATTGCGACATCCAGAAGTTCAAGGCAAGCGTCAACAAACATTACTCCCTCTTTCCCCCATCCGATCCATTAATTTCCACTCGCCAACGCAATGCACCGCATGTATAGGGGGCATCCCCCGAGTGTTGGTTTTTAAAAAAAAAAAAAAAAAAATCAATAAATATATTAACTTCGTCGTTTGTAAGAAGAGTAAAGGATAGTTCTTCATCCATCCCAACTCTTGTTAAAGACGACCGGGCATTCACTGACCCGGTTGATAAAGCCAACCTTTTGGCTGAAATGTTTGCAGGAAATTCTTCCTTGCCGAAAAGCAATCAACCACTCCCCGAGATCGAAAACGTATCTGCTCGTAGTTCCATGCCTAAGATATTTTTCGAACTCGTGGAGTTAAAAGGGTTCATTTTTATTTTTTCAATATTGAGCTCAGTGACTACATCTGACCCTTTGTCATATGTCAAGCTTCTTTGTTGAATTCGATTGGCAACTGGCTTATAACCTTCCTCGTCCCTTCCTTTAAGGTACAGGGTTTTCTATTAAGGACATAACAATTTTATATACTCTAAATACTGATGTTATTACACATTATGAATAGGGAATATTGAGTTTTATAATTAAATCAAAATCTGGAATCCGATTGCCGACATTTTATTGTGCAAGTTTAGAACTTGGATGATCAATGACAAAGTTTAGTTTTTTGAAATAGGCAAAAAATAAAAGTTGTCTAAAGAGTTTTGGCCCCGTATGTGTAGAATGCTTATATAAGATACTAAATTTTCGGCCTGAAAGTGGCTCTCTATAACTGAATTTTTTTTACTGCCTTAGAAGAGACCGTATTGCGAAAATACCGTATTTACTTCTGCAAAAAAACCAAGAAAATGTTTCAAATAAAGCTTATTTTGTCGTTCATATCATTGGCAAGATAACCATGATTGAGGTGACATTATAGTAAAAATATCGTCAACTATTTGTTAGGAATGTTCTAACGGTATGTTCAACTGGATATACACTAAACAAAAGACACTTCCACATATGCAATAACACAAACATATTTCTACTACTAGCAAAAAACCGAAACGACTTGCTATTTAGCTGCATGTAATTCTTGCTGAATTAATTATCAGCATACTCGTATATGGTACTGCACATGTGTGGGTTCAAAAGTTGGCAAAATGCTTTTTCCAACTTCCGTTCAGTACGAATATCCATTTGCTTACAATTTGCAATACTGTTGCAAGCGGTCATCATGCGATCGAAAAAAGGGGTGAATACGGAACACAACTGTTGATGAGTTTTTCTACGACCTTTTCTTACACTTTTTTTGTATTTGATATGTAAATTGGTGTATGCATTGGTGTTGCTGATAATGGCTATGAAAAAGTCGTTGAGCTTTTTTTCATGCCTTCGTTATGCTAGTATATCGTGAACCTACATATGTGGGATATGAGTAGAAAGGTTCTTTAGCTTAAATTTTTAAACCTTATTGCCTAACTGTTGTTTCATCGCACAAGGGAAAAGGCTATAATTGATTAGGGACAATACTTGAAAATATATTCATGTGCCGTTACTGTGCGATACAGCAATCGAGACAAGGTGGCGTATGGTTTCTGGATACAATAGTACCTGACATTCATCATACGCACCAGTTCTTCAAAACTAAAAAATTGACAAATACCAGGTAAAATGGGTAAATTGGGCAAAAATGGGTAAATACCCAGGTATTTATCTAAAAGGTGGGTATAAACTATTTTGTAGAAAATTTGGCTAACAAACACATTGTGCAACAAAATTTAGTACATTTTATAATAAATTTTATAAATAAAAGTAAAAATGCTAACAGAGCAGTAGAAAAATAACATCTTAATATAATAGCTATATTATATAGAAATATTTATTTTTGCAATATTATATTATATTTATCGAAATCACTGTCATTGTAAGTTTCACTCCGAAAATAATTAAAAGAAGAGTGAGGTGTGGAATGTGAGATACCAGTTGATGTTCTTGCAGAGATTCCAATTATGTGATATAAAACATACTATTCCGACATTATCTACAGTTAATCTGTTTCGATGTTTTCAGTGTATGACACTGTGAGTGCTGAATGAGCGTTCAGTGGCTGCTGACGTTCATGGAGCAGTCAATATACAAACCGCTATCCTGTTCAATTCGTTGGACACGCAAATACATGTTCACCATGTACTTATGGAAGAAGATATTTCTAGTATGCAGATCCACACAAAACCGTTAGACCACAAATCCTCTATAGCTTTATAGTTTGCTAGGCCCACCATTACATTTATATTAACTTTGGTACTCATGGCATATATAAACTAATCGCAATTAGAAAATCGGATAAAGTAAAGTCGTGACATTGACTATTGAGGTCAGAGGTGGCAGCCAAATGTATTGATTTAACAGACATTTCCATCCTTTTATCAAAGGAAGACAATAACTTTTTTTGTTTTTATGAAATCATAGCGGCCAATGCTTCCATATAGCTTCCATTGAAAAGGTCACATTAGATATGGGGCCTTTCGTTTA
Organism: Hydrotaea diabolus; assembly: GCA_963513945.1. Classification (NCBI taxonomy): domain Eukaryota; kingdom Metazoa; phylum Arthropoda; class Insecta; order Diptera; family Muscidae; genus Hydrotaea; species Hydrotaea diabolus. The sequence continues at coordinate 75,216,524 of OY740720.1, forward strand.
AAAGTCACATTTTAAATCAGATCATGTATAAATATAATACAGAAGCGATGACCACCGAAGAAACGAACGAATTTGTGCAAAAAATCGATTGTGTACTTGTAAATTAAATTTTTTTATTATTAAAAATTAAAAAAATTATTTTTTATCGGCTCTTTGCTGTTTATAGAACTTTATTTATTTGATGATTATTGAAAAACAAAATACTTTACCAATATTGAAATCTTAATCTACCCTTCATTCTTAGGATGTGGCGTGGCTAATGGTGTGGCAACATGATCCATTACTCTTGTTTGGTGAATGTAAACATAATGTTGTGGCGCGATCATTATTTGTTATGGTTTCGAGAAATGATGTGACCGATCATCAAATTACTGATGTGACGTGACATTCCAAGCTCGGGTAAAAGTGTGAGTTAACTTGTAATTAGGAATAAAATCGATGCTTTTTGGTTTTGTGGTTGTTTGTTCTAATTGCAAGTCAAATCATAACTTGTTAAAAGTTTTCAATTATGTGAAAACCAAAAGCTCTACAACATACATGCATACGCACCCAAGAGACTGCAACATTCTCCACTCTATATTACGAGGGCTGCTACGTATATTTCTGGCCTAATAATGAAAATGCGAATATTTATCATCAAAAATGGTGTTATTGTTTTTCAAAAATATACACTTTTGCAAACCAATTGCCAAAGCACTTCTTCCACTCCGATTGAGACACCTCCAAAACATGGTTTTTATATGCCTCAACAGCATCTTCTGGCTTCGAAAATCGTTGACCACGCATTTTTTCTTGATGTGCGGGAATGAAAAGAAGTCATTGGGTGCCAAATCAGGGCTGTACAGCGGATGACCCACGTTACGGTCGGTCAAAAAAGCGCTGTTTTGAGCTGATGTGTGAGAGCTCTCATTTTCATTGTGCACAATGATTTGTCTTCTCTTGTTCATTTTTCGTATTCTCTTTTTCGTTTTTCAGGCAAACAAATTAAGGTGCACCACTCAGAATTGACCTTCTACGTTGCTCAAGCGAAACAGTCGCCACATGACCAGTTTTGCCAAAGAAACGGGCAACCATTTGCTTTGAAATGCTTCTTCCACGAACAACTTGCCTTGGATTTGACTCGTCTGCGAAGACCCACACGGCCGATTGCTGTTTTGTTTCGGGCTCATACACATAGATTCAGGATTCGTCACCTGTGACGATCTTATAAACGTCTTTTGAAGCACCGCGGTCGTATTTTTTCAAAAGTTCTTGCACCAATCGACACGAGACTTTTTTTGATCGATTGTTAAATTATGCGGGATCCAACGAGAACAAACCTTTTTTTACGGTCAGCTGTTCATGCAATATTGAATGTATGCTGGTGCAAGAAGTGCTCAAGGATGCCTCTATCTTACGGTATGTCACACGATCACGTATTATCAGTTCACGCCGATCACGACGATCTTGTATCATCAGTTCACGCACGGCCTCATTGTTCTCCGGCACAACGACCGTTTTTGAACGACCTCCACGACCTTTGTCTTTGGTACTAAAGCAGTTTTTCACAGTGCTATATGATGGTGCTTTATCGCCATACAAAGATTTAAGTTCATCGATGCACTCTTGTCGTGATAATCTACGTCGAAAGTTGTGAAAAATGATCGCACGAAAATGTTCACGAGTTAATTCCATTTTGTTAGCCAAATTGATTGTCACTGTAAACAATACAAATGATGGTCGTACGTCAAATCGTTCTGTCGTTCTAATAAAAATGTCAGATAGCACTTAGTGAAGACCTACAACATAGTATCTATAATACCGTGAAATCGAATATAAATGACTCTTCCAACCTGAAGTTATCCGTTATATAAAACTAGAATTCTTCACTCTACAAATCTAGAGCCCATCACTTAACATATAAAAATATCGATCACACTTCGGTAATTAGTTGTGATGGTCGACTGGCCCTTCAATACGCTTAACAATATAATTATCTATAAAGTGCCTCTATATATCGTCGCAGCATGGGTACTCGCGAAACGATGACAGGCTCAAGTGATTGCTTTTGAGAGAAAGATCCTTTTAAGTATTCAACGAGTTAAACGACGACTGAAATGCAAGCTTTCATTTAACATTAGTATCGGTAGAATGGATAGGAGTTATCTATGCTGAAAGGTGGTAGATACGTTACTGCCTCGGAAAGAAGAACATCAATGATTGAAGACCGACACTTTTCTATGCTAAAAAATGTTAGAAAATTTTTAACGTGCATCATTAAACGTTCCGCTTGAGCAACGTAGGAGGTCAATTCTGAGTGGTACACCACAATTTGTTGGCCTGAAGACTTCGGAGAAATTCGAAAAACGAACAAGAGAAGACGAATCATTGTGCACCATGACAATGTGAGCTCTCACACATCGGCTCAAACCAGCGCCTTTTTGACCAGCCAAAACGTCGAGTTGAAGGGTAATCTGACTTGGCACACAATGACTTCTTTTTATTCCCGCACATCAAGAAAAAACACGTGCTTCGCCACTTGGTTTGAGAGCATGCATAAGTGTATACTTATAAATCATGCTGGAGAATACTTTTAAAAACAATGAAACCATTCTTGATGATAAATATTCGCATTACCAATATTGGGCCAGAAATATATATAGCAGCTCTCGTAGCTACCCATACAGAAGAAGTAAAAAACGGCAATTACTTTGGTCCGCCCAAGCTCATGAACCCAAGGCTACTTTAACTAGACTTAATCGTCGTTGTCTGCGTAATGACAAATATTTAAACTAATGGAGATTTTTAGCAGTTTCAGTAACATAGAATTACCGGTAATTTGTTTAATTTTTGATATCACAATTTCACATGAATTTTCATGTTTCTCAAAGTATTGCATGTTATAAATTATATTTGGTTTAAATATTTACCAAATATTTTAATAAAGCCATATTAAAGTTGTACTGTCATATTTATGGCTGATCAATTTATTTATTTTCGCTACTTTGAGTGCACTTTATATTGTATTTAATTAAAAACCATAATAAAATTACCAAGCTCTTTATGAATGTAAACAGACAGTAGCCACCATATGAATTTATTAATTACTTGAGTTATTGCCAGAAATAACTTAAGGGGATTTTAATATGTAATTAAAACAAGTTAAACGGCAGTTAAGTTCGGGCAGGTCGAACCATAAATTGGCTATACTGTCCCTAAGCTACTAAAGTGCAAATAAAGAGAAAAAATTATCTGTTTTTAGTTACCTCAACCAAAACTTCAAAAGTAGCCTTTATTTGCATTGTTAGCATATTATGGGCGGTCGTGGTCTGATAAATGTATGCATTACTAACATACCAGTTAACCCTGGTTCGACCCCTGTTAAGAACGTCTAATAATTTTTCAGCGGCAGGATTCCTCCTCTTAAATTCCGGCGACTTTACGGGTAAGCGATTTATCTTTAAGCCACACGTAGAAAAAAAGTATGGTTGGGATAACAATATTCGAAGAGAATCATACTATTGTTGGGTATATGGTTGTGCTTAAAACAATATTATTATCCTCGCAACAATATTACTATTCGAATACAACCATACTATGATCTTCACAACCATATTATGATCCCTACAACCATAGTATGATCACACACAATTATACTATGATCCCCAAAATTATTTTTTAGTATTGGGTTAAGTTCTCAACAATAGACTTGATTTATGAAATTATTTAAAAATACATTAAATTTAAAATAATAGGAGTGATTAATTTGAAAATATTTCAGGTAAACAAAGCAAAAGCAGTTTGCTACAAAATTTTAATTTCAATGTAAAAAGTACTATTTATGCACTAGATCCGTTACAATAACATTGTTGTAAAAAGCATATTCAAACGAAGAAAAATTGCAATCATTATGATTGCCGTAATCATATTATTGTTAAAATAAAACCCAAAAACAATACTTTTGTCTACAACCTTGTTTTCATTTTGAAATTTGTCAATACTACTATTCTTACATTTCAACAATATTAATATTACGGCAATCATACTATTGTCAAAATAAAATACAACAAACAATACTGTGGTTGCGACGAACATACTTTTATTGCGGATAATATATTATTATAGCCGTGACCATATAGTAACCATATTTTTTCTTTACATGCATGTAAAAATGGCTCTATAAAATTCATTTGCATTTCGGAGCCAGCGTTAGACAGTAGGTGCCGGCCAGTTGTATAAAAATTAAATAGTGCACAGCTCACTGATTTCGGAGAAGTTTCCCCTTGTTCCTTCATAGGACTTAAGCAACTATGTTCATGTTGACTATTAATCGACTATTTTAACCTTGCGGGACGTTTTTTATACCACATATGCCGTTGCTGAGGTCGTTAGTTCGGCCGAACTAACAGAACCCATTTTAACTACTGCCCGTCCACAATAAATTATGATTTCTTAAGAAATACTCAAAAAAAAGTGTATTTATTACCGAGGAACTGTTAGTCTCTTAAAGGGAAACTTTTTTCCCCAAGGCTCATTTACAATACCAATCAGCTTACGAGCCATCTTCATGCACAATTCCAGGATCCTAGCTAATTCGTTTGATCGCCACCGTGTTTCAACAGACATATAAATGGATGGATAGTCATGGCTAGATTGCCTTTCAATTTTATAGTGATATTATTATATATATTCTTTATAAGGTCTCCGTTCGAAATATTTGGTGGTGTTGCAAGCGCAATGAAAAATTTAATGTACCATCCACTCTTCGATAGAGAGTATAACAATATAACTCATACTTTAATGAAATTGTGAGTGGAATTGCAGACATGTTACGCAAGTATTTATTAATTCAATACAATGATTGATTTTACTAGGACATACATTGTAATTAAAAGAACTGCCTTCTGCACTGAAATTCTTTAACAGCAAGCAAGGTTGGATGCAAAGTGAATACGACATAGCCCTGTTGCGATCAATATCGAAGAAATTTCGATTTAGTGGCGACCAGCTAAGTTGCCAGAAAGTTAGTTAGAAGCACTTTCCAATTGAATATAGGTAACATAAAAGATCATGCTGACTTACTTAAGGCTCTCATCATCGCTTCGGAAAATAAGGGGAAGCTTCCTTATAATCAGTGTGCTGTGCACGATACAAATCATTTACATGCTACTGTTTAATGCTGGATCGATAGGCTATTGCATTTTTAGTCCTAAAATGACCGGCACTTACGAGGTGGAAATCTGCAGCAGACATTTTTTTATTTGGGTTTCTTCTTCGGAGTTAAACAACGACGTATATATTGGAATAAGTCAACAGAAATTGGATTTATCGTCATCGTCTGACTTCTCAAGGGTAAGACCATAAAACAACCCTGCCACTTTAAAATAAATCTCAGATGATCCTAGCCATCGTCTCTGCCTATACGGCGGCACAGAGAACATTTCTAGTGTTAGCATTGTGACACCAGTGTGGTTTTCATACCAGATGCAGTAGTGCTATTTGTGGTCTGACCGGATTCTGCAACCTACACGCAGAGAAAAAACATGGTTACTATAAGGTCACGGCATTAATAACATGTTCTCCGCAATAAAAGTATGTTCGTCGCAAGTATTGTTTATTGAATTTAATTTTGACGATAGTATGATTGCCGCAATATTAATATTGTTGAAATTTAATAATAGTATTATTGGCAAATTTAATAATGAAAATATGGTTGTAGCAACAATATTGGTGCGACAAAAGTATTGTTTTTTGGGTTTTATGTTAACAATAATATGAATACAGCAATCATACTGTATGATAGTAATTTTTCCCCATTTAAAAATTCTGTTTAGAACGATGTTGTTGTAACGGATCTAATGCAATAAAAGTACTTTTTATATGAAAATTTGCAAACAAACTGCTTTTGCTTTGTTAATCTGAAATATTTTTAATAAAAACGCTTACGTTTTTTAACTGATTTTTCTACTGTTAAATAAATCACTTCTATTATTTTGAATTCAATGTATTTTTTAATAATTTTTTTTCATCCAATTTTAATAAATAATATTGGGGATCATAGTATATTTGTGTGTGATCATACTATGGTTGTTGGGATCATAAAATGGTTACGTGTGAATCAAACTAAGGTTGTGAGGATCATACTATGGTTTATGTGAAACATACTATGTTTGTGAGGATCATAATATGGTTGTGGAAAGTTAGTATGGTTGGGTGTGAATCATACTATGGTTCTGGGGATCACAGTATGGTTATGTGTGAATCATACTATTGTTGTGAGGATCAGAGTATGCTGTGAGGTTCATAGTATGGTTGTATTTGAATCATACTATTATTGTAAGGATCATAAGATTGTTGTTCCACAACTATACACCCAACAATAGTATTATCCTCTTCGAATATTATCACCACAAACATACTTTTTTTCTGCGTGTAGTATTTCAGGTGAACTACCTAAATATGGTAAACTATCTTCTGGGAGTTAATCATTGGCTGCTGTTTATTACCAAAATTTGATTTCAAAGTTAAGCTATAGCGTGAAACAGGATAGCAGATGTGTAAGAAGGCCCTAAACTCTACACCAAGAGAGAGGATATACCCAATCAACTAACCTCACATCGAACCAACAGGATGACCTGGATCAGCATTGTCTCATTATAGCGGGTCTAACAGGACATAACCGCCCTAAACTCTACACCAAGAGAGAGGATATACCCAATCAGCTGACCTCACATTGAACCAACAGGAAGACTTGGATCAGCATTGTCTCATTATAGCGGGTCTAACGGGACATAGCCCTTGTTTTTAATCGATTATTTTCGGTACAAACCCCATGTCGTATCAGTAATATTTTAGTGTGATTGTAATGGTTGTTCTACATGAGCCTTTCCGTCGAAGCAACGTGTTGCAACAAGGTGCTGTATTTTTGATTATAACACACGTGGCAACACAGCTACACACGAAGCAACGATTGCTTCAACGTGGCTGTATTGCTGCAACAGTAAACTCTTGATAGGGGAAAGATACCAAGTTATGTATACCGAATGGTTCAGAATAATACGGAATCACAGCAAATATTAATCGATTTCGACGAAACTGGGTACATTTAAAATGTTATGTACGAGTAATTCTGCTAAAGTTAGTCTACATCGGTTCATGAATTTATACTTAGCAGGGACGTAATGACTGTTACAACATTGAACACACCCATTTCAATAGTAGAACTGAACATACCCCGTTAATGTCATATTTGGGGTTTGAAAGCTAACCTCAATAGAGTTAGTCTGTAACGGGAATTTAAAAATTCTGTCAACTTTCCTCATGGAGTGGTCAGATAATGAGAACCGTAAGGCTGTAGTAGCGCTTTTCAAGTGCGAAATGAAAAAAAGCGATATTTTCAAAACGCTCCGGCCACTAGAGATTAGCCGCATGTTCGTCTACCGATGCATAAAACTGTTTGAGGAGACTGTACATGTAAAATACCGCCACCGGTCGGCCCGACGCTCTGTTCGAACACCGCATGTCATAAAAGCCGTTAAAACAAGAATTCACAGAAATTCGCTCCGAAAACAGAAAATCATGGCCCGTAAGATAAATATCACGCAAAAGAACATGAGTCAAATCATTAAAAAAGACTTAGGACTTGGGGCTTTCAAACGACGTACCGGACATTTATGACATTTATTGACTGCAGCTTTAAAAGAAAATAGATTTGAAAAATGCAAACGTCTTTTGGTGAGCACGCTGATAACTTGCACAGAAAAAGTTTGTTCACCGATGAAAAAAATTTTACCGTTCAGAAAAAATTTAAGCAAAATGTTAGAGTGTATGCTCGGCTATCTAAGGAAGCATCTGAACTGATCCCAAGGGTGGAAAAGGTTCATACCCAGCTTCAGGCATGGTTTGGTGGGGTGTCTCTTACGATGGGGTCACTGACCTGCATTTCTGCGAACAAGGAGTCAAAACATCTGCCAAAGTTTACCAAGAAACCGTTTTGGAAGCCTCTTAAAAATTCCCTGTTCCAACCAGCCTGGCTTCGAAACAATTTTATGGCGTTCTTTTCCTCTGAAGAGTGACCCTCAGGCAGTCCATATTTCAACCTATTGGATTAAAAATTGTGGACGGTTTTAGAAGACAAGGTTTGTCACAAAAGATACCCTTAACATTGGATCTCTTAAGACTGCTTTGGTTCGAGCTGTGCCCAATTTTTAAATGGACGAGGTTCGTGCAGCTATTGACGATTGGCCAGTGCAACTTAAAGCGTGTGTAAATGCAAAAGGCTGACATTTCGAATAAAAAGATTATTTTTGGACACAAAACACATCAATAAATATATTAAAAAATATTTGGTCCAAAAACATTCAGTACTTTTTATTTTACAGCATAAAACGTGTGTAACAGTATTTATGTCCCTACTAAGATAAAAAACAAAGGCCTCTCCCGATTGCAGAACCGGAAACTCTTAAAGCCACATATTTCATCCAATTCGTATAATGCATTACGAGCGAACAAGATTAATTATTTGATGAAACTAAACCTTGTGGGTCTGTGCTTTCAAATAGCCCCCTCACAATGGAGCTACCGAACAAACTCCAGCTGTTAAAGTAGCTACAAATTAAATAGGATCGTGCTCTTAATTCACATGGTACATTAAAAAACTAGTAAATAAATATAGTCCGGCGTGCCCGGATGACACTTTTACTTGCTCAGAAAAGCCAACTGAAAATGGATTTTGAACCCTCGACGGACCTGCTTTAAATTTACCCAGATTTTAAAACTATTGCCATATCTTAATATATGAGGAAATTTCATTGTTATTGGTAAAATCGGATGAACATATCGAGCCATAAGCGCTAACCTATCGTAAGTCAAATTTTTGGAAAAAAAATTTTATTGCTGAAAAATAATCGTTAGGACAAGCCTCATCGTTTTGTATTTTTAAAATGACAAAATTGTTAGTAAAACATCAAAAAAAAAGCTTTTGCATTTTATCGTAAATGATTGTTTAAATTTTATTGTGTAGCAATTTTATCGTAAGTCACACATCAAATTGCTGCAGCAATCGCAAATGTGTTCAGATTTTTTTTTTTGTTTTTTGATACAGTTATATTAGTAGGTAGAAATCTTAAATTTTTGCATTAAAACATTTGCATTTTTAATAAAGTTGTTTGAAATAAATAATAAAAACCGTCTCCTGTAAAATTTGCATTTTTTCACTTACGATAGGTTAGCGCTTATGGCTCGATATATATGTGATCTATATCTTAATCGATACCGATGTCCTTCAGTTTCTACAGCGTCCCACCTTGGCACAGCAAACTTATTTGTGCCAAATTTCATCAAGATTGGATGTAATAGGTGAATTTTAGAGCTAGTGACATAAAATCGGATGAACCGATATCTCTCCTTTGCCCAAAAAAAAACTTGTAAGATGTATCTTCCAAAGATAAAAACAGAAAAATCTGATTTACAAATATGTGTGAGCGAAATCTGAACCGATTTTTTCGATTTTAGTAGCGCTCTTCCTTGGTCTGAAAACATACACGTGCCAAATTTTATCCAAATTGGATGGTATATGAGGCTTCTAGAGCTAAAGACATAAAATCGGATAAACCTATAACTGGAAGCTATGTCTAAAGCTGAACCGATTTTCTTCAATTTCAATAGAATTCCACAGAGCAGTACTGGGTATAAAAAACGAAACAACTCAAGTGAATCAAGCCCTTGTGCAACCAAGATGTTGAATAATTCCTACACAAGGGTCTATTCCGATCTGAGCCCCTGTCTCCCTAGCAGTTGTTTATATACTCGATCGAGTTCAAATTTCGAATGGTACATTATGGGTGGCCAGTACTTATCTCTCGTAAAACTGAACCATATCGGGGTTTTTTTTAATAACCCCCAAAACTTTAGTTTCTGTCACTGTACGAGGGCGACCGCAAAACTAACTGGCCTGGCACATTTTCTGTTTTACTAGCAACTTTTTTTGTTTTTTTAAAGCAATCTTTTATAAGCCATCTGTCAAAATTTCCGAAATATTTAATGATTATTTTCTTTGTTACAGGTGATTGAAGAAAACAAGTTTTATAATTTTTGAAAAATGGAAAATAAAGAGTTTCGTGCGGTAATTAAACACTTTTATATGAAAGGTTATACGCCACAATTAATCAAAGATGAATTGGATTCTGTTCATGGTGATAATGCACCATCATACTCCACCGTAAAATCCTGGGTTCAACAATTTAAAATGGGTCTTTCAAGTACGGAAGATGAACAACGCTCTGGAAGACCGAAAACTGCTACTACTATTGAAAACATTAGAAAAATATTTAATGAAGTGACTAAAGATAGACGAATAAAGCTCAGAGAACTTGCTGATATTGTTAAAATACACGAAAAACAAGTTTGGAGTATTTTACATGATGAACTCCACATGAAAAAACTAACCCCAAGTTGGGTGCCGCGTTTGTTGACTTTGCCCCAAAAAATCAATTCCGAGGAGCTTTTATCGATTTATCAGCGTAATCCAATAGAGTTCTTGCGCCGATTCATAACTGTTGATGAAACATGGATCCATCACTACAACCCAGAATGCAAAGAACAGTCAAAACAATGGGTAGAAGCTGGTAAAGTGGTCCCAAGAAGGCGAAAACTGTTAAGTCAGCAGGAAAAGTAATGGCCACAGTATTTTGGGATGCAAGGGGTATAATATTTATTGATTACCTTGAGAAAGGAAAAACTATAAATAGTGAATATTATTTTGCATTATTGGATCGGTTGAGTAAAGAAATCAGGATAAATCGACCGCATTTAAAAAAAAAGTTCTTTTTCATCAAGATAATGCTCCTTCACACAATGCATTTTTAACTCAACAAAAACTGGCCGAATTACGATTTGAAATTGCTCCGCATCCACCATATAGTCCAGATTTAGCTCCTTCTGATTATTTCTTGTTTCCAAATTTAAAAAAAAATTCTCGGTGGCAAAAAATGTTCGTCCAATAGCGAGGTTATTGCTGAAACTGAGGCATATTTTGAAGGTCTTGAAAAATCTTTTTTTCGGATGGAATTAAAAAACTTGAAAAACGTTTGATGAAGTTTATTGAGTTGGAAGGAGATTATGTTGAAAAATAAATAATAATAATTCCAAAAAAAACTGTTCTTTTTATGTTAGACCAGTTACTTTTGCGGTCGCCCTCGTATATGACTCAAATTGCATCCGATTGTACTCAAATTTCACATGGGATTTTTTAAAAGACCAATTACTAAGTCTGTGAAAACTTATTCATATCAGTTCATATTTTCAAATTGCCCGCTGCAGAGGTATTTCCCGAATTGAGATCCTTTTATGCTCTAGAATAACCATATTATATTTGATCTTGTTTAAATTTAGTATAGTGAGAGGCACCACAAGACCTAAAATAACTCTAATCGAAAACTTTCGATTCATGCTTTCGAGACACAAAGGTTTGTCTTGAGTTGTAGTTCCGCCTCTCTCAGAAGAAAAAATTTAATCTGATTGTGCTCAAAATTCGACCATATTGGTCCATCATTAATATATCCCCTATACAACTGACATTTCCGATAGAAGTCAAATTCTAGCTCAAACTCCAGATTAAGGCACGGAACCTCTAGAATAAAAATGTGGTGTAGGGTAACTCATACTCGACCCAATTAGAATTAATCTTTTTTATTTTCAAGTTGTCCGAACAACCCAACAAACTCCTAAATAAATTCTAAGAAATTATACAAATACATTTCTATCAACTTGTATTTGGGCAAATGAATTTCGTCTCGGCTAGACGAGATTTAATTTCTCTTCTTAGAATTCCAAGAAAACTTTTTATTGAATTCCAGAAACAGATTATTTAGTATATCGTGATAATGAACATGACTCGTACATAAATTCCCTATGTCATTAACGACATCTGTTTGTTTCAATTTTGCCATGTTCTTAAATAAACACTTAATTATAGAACTTTTCATTCCTTTTGGAAGAATACCCTTGATAGCGACTGTGCTGGCGTTGCTATGCCAAAAATATATACAAATTATTATTAATCAATTACTTTGTAACTTTTTGCTTAGCAAGATTTTCCTCACCATGGAAAATTGTGCAAATATTGGTTTATTTAGGATGATGGTGAGGGGTGGAAGTTGAGTGGTTAAATAACTTGTTCTCGTAATTTTCGAAACACTGTTTTGAATCTTAAAACCTAGACCAGATATTAGGCCAGATACATGAAAAATTCATATTATTTGCGTAGCAATAAACGACATCTTGGGTGAATATGCATATTAATCGACGTATCCTAACTATCATCGTAGAAGTTTTTTCGTCTTGAAATAAAAAGTTTAATAACGGTCTTTGAATTTTGGTTTAGTTAAAAGAACAATGCTTATATGTGGTGATTCATCTAGAGGTATGTTTCAGAACAAAAAAAATAAAAATTCCGATCAAGTGTGGAATCTTAATTCGTAATTTGAAAGGACATTTTATGGCATTTATTTCTTGAAAATAATTACCTTCAAATGTTGGCATTTGTATTATGAAAATGAGCGTTCGTTGAGAAACGGGAAGATCCGCTGTTTTCGACCATAATTTTGTTCAGTGATGAGGCCCATTTCTGGCTCAACGGCAAACTCAATAAACAAAATTGCCACATTTGGGCTAAAGAGCAACAAGAAGAGGTTCAAAAGGTACCATTATACCCAGAGAAAAGCATGATTTGAAGCGGCCTAAGGGCTGGTGGAATCATCAGTCCATATTTTTTAAAAAAAACATGATGGCCGGCACGTAACTGTGCATCGTGGTCGCAATCGGGCCATGGTATCGGACTGATTGCTACCTGAAGTTGAAGCCTGACGACACTTAGTTTCAACAGGACGATGCCATCTGCCATACAGCTGTTAAAAAACTGGATCTATTGACAGGTCATTTCGAAAAGCAGTTAATTTTACGTATTGGATAGGTGAGTTGTCCGCCTAGATCGAGTGATATCACCTTTAGACATTTTTCTTTGGTGGTTACGTAAAGTCCAAAGTCTATGCTGACAAACCAGCTACGATTCAGGTTTTGAAAGTCATTTCTCCCTCTTTATTTCTTATTTTCATTGACGATCTTTTGGGTCAGACCGTGACCATAATTCGCCTTTTGTCTTCAGTATCTTAAAGACTCGGCCTACGGTCGAATGAATATGAATGACAGAGGTTACTATCATCTGAGAAAGAATAGATTGGATCTCTTTCGCAGATGATAGTAACCTCTGTCATTAATATTCATTCGACCGTAGACCGAGTCTTCAAGATATTGAAGACAAACGGCGAATTATGGATGAGACACTTGGTCGGGATCAACTGGCCATTTCCGAATGGGGTCGAGTGAATAGAGTAGATTTTAATGCACGTAAGACACGTTGCTGCTTGTTGTCTCACAAGCGATTCGCTGACCCAACCATATCGTCAATTTCTATCGATGGTACGGATATTAAACCATCAGAAGCTCTCGATGTTCTGGGCATGAAAATACAATGCGACGCTTGTTGGGCGAGACATGTATTCGAAGTGTTGAAAGAAGCACTCAAGTGCATAGGCTTTTTAAAGCGGTGCAAGAAATATTTCACTCCTTCTGATCTTTTCAATATTTATGCAACTTACATCAGGCCAAAGATGGAATACAACTCCCATATATGGGCAGGTGCTTCAAAATCATCCTTGGAGCTACTTGACCGGTCAAAGGAAAGCGATGGTGCTGATAGGTGACAGTAGGGTATCCAACTCTATTGTTTTCCTTCAGCATCGTCGGAATGTGGGTTGCGTGACGCTGTTCTATCGTTACTTTCATGGTGTGTGTTCATCAGACATCCGTCGCCTTATTTCTTACGTGAGGATGTTCGGCAGGGATACGCGATTTTCTTGGAATTCACATACGTTTGTTATCGATTGGCCAGTTGACCGCACTATACACTACAGATCAAATTCGTTTTTTGTTCGTACAGTCCGTATGCTAAATTGACTTCCGTCAAATGTGTTTCCCACTAATTGCAACATCCAGAAACTCAAGACAAGTGTCAATAAACATTACTCCCTTTCCCCCCCTCCAATCCTTTACTTTCCACTCACCAACGCAATGCACCGCATGTATAAGAGGTTTCCCCTGAGTGTTGGTCATTTAAAAAAAAATTGGACCCTCGGAGTGGAAACCCTGAGGCGTAGTTGCGGCCAGCATTTGAAGGAAATTATATTCAAAAAATAAATGCCATAAAATGTCCTTTCAAATTACCAACAAAGATTCCACACTGGATTTGAATTTTAATATTGTTTTTGCTCTGAAAAAATACCTTTATATGATTCACTCTACACAATTAAACATTTGACCGTGTAGAGTGGAGGTGATGGTATTGCTTTTCTAGTAAACAATTGTGTGTTTTTTTCCTAGCACACCTTTTGCCTGAATGTGACTCTATCCATACATGCACAGAATGTAAGGTTTATTACAGGATGGCTGATAAATATTGCTACATTAAGAAACTCAAATAACTTTCATTTTTAATTTTTCTTTTATTCAGGTTAAGCTCATTCAATGTTATAAAATATTGCTTAACTAGTTTAAAAAATGATGGAATTTATATGCCCTGCTGATCGTTGATGCATGTGCGGCTTCTTACCAAAAAGTTGTTCATTACTGCTTGGAGAGTTGAGACAGGAATAGCAGCAATTGTTTCTTAAATGGATTGCTTTAGTTCATTCAAATTTGTTGGTTTTGCTTTGCAGACCTCCTGTTTGGAATAACACCACAAGAAAAAATCAGGTGCAGTAAGGTCAGGCGAGCTGGGGGCCAACGGAATGTGGAGTTTTTGGATATCAGCTTATTGGGAAATTTTTGTCGCGATTCGGTCATAACAGGCCGGGCTATGTGAGGAGTTGCACCATCCTGCTGAAACCACACCGAGTTAAAATAAAATCTCATTCGGCGTAATTCTGGATGGAAAAACTCTCAACATGCTCAACTAACGGTTTCCAGTAACCATAACGGTGTGACCGTTTTCTTCAAAGAAGTAGGGTCCAACAATGCAGCGTGATAAAACGGCACACCACACACACTGTAACAC
This sequence comes from Hydrotaea diabolus, assembly GCA_963513945.1. Taxonomy (NCBI): domain Eukaryota; kingdom Metazoa; phylum Arthropoda; class Insecta; order Diptera; family Muscidae; genus Hydrotaea; species Hydrotaea diabolus. Next base: position 75,231,612 of record OY740720.1, read on the forward strand.
GAAGTGGATGCAGTTCCGTCTCTTGGAATATCTGGGGGTTGGAAGCACTCCATAATTAGTATTTTAATAGTAGAACTGAATATACCCCGTTAATGTCAAATGGGTTTTGAAAGATAACCTCAATAGCGTTAGTTTGTAACGGGATTTTAATATTGTCTTAATTTTCATCATGGAGTGGTCAGATAATGAGAACCATATCGCTGTAATAGCGCTTTTCAAGTGTGAATTGAAAAAGCGATATTTTCAAAACGCTCCGGTCACTAGGGATTAGCCGCATATTCGTCTACCGATGCCTAAAACTGTTTGAGGAACCCTGCATGTCATCAAAGCCGTTAAATCAAGAATTCACAGAAATCAGCTCCGATTACAGAAAATCATGGCCCGCAAAAGTCCATGAGTCGAATCATTAAAAAAGACTTGATACTTGGGGCTTTCAAACGACGAACCGGACATTTATTGACTGCAGCTTTAAAAAAATAGGATTGTAAAATGCAAACGTCTTTTGGTGAAGCACGCTGATAACTTGCACAGAAAAATTTTGTTCACCGATTAAAAAAGTTTTACGTTCAGGAAAAATTTTACAAGCAAAATGATAGAGTGTATGCGCGGTCATCTAAGGAAGCATCTGAACTGATCCCAAGGTTGGAAAAGGGTAATCACCCAGCTTCAGTCATGGTTTGGTGGGGTGTCTCTTACGATGGGGTCACTGACCTGCATTTCTGCGAACAAGGAGTCAAAACATCGGCCAAACTTCACCAAGAAACCGTTTTGGAAGCTGTTGTGAAGCCTCTTAACAATTTTCAGTTCCAAAACCAGCCATGGACTTTCCAGCAGGATTCTGCGCCGGCCCATAAGGCTAAAACGTCCCAGGCCTGGCTTCGAAACAATTTGCCAGCGTTCATTTTCTCTGAAGAATTGCAGTCCAGATTTGAACCCAATTGATTACAAATTGTGGACGGTTTTAGAGGACAAGGTTTGTCACAAAAGATACCCCAACATTGCATCTCTTAAGACTGCTTTGGTTCGAGCTGTGGCCAGTTTTTCAATGGACGAGGTTCGTGCAGCTATTGACGATTGGCCAGTACGACTTAAGGCGTGTGAAAAGGCGGACATTTCGAATAAGTGGATTCTTTTTTGATACAATATACATCAATAAATATATGTGACGCGCAAAATAGAAAGGGACCTAAGGTTAAAAACCAGTTTTGTTCAGGAGAGCCATTTTAAAGATAAGGGGTCTTCTATTTGCGCTTATAATCGTTGACCTCACTTTTATAAAACGCGCATATCTCTGAGAGGGAACACTTTTGGGGCATGGAATCGGTCTCATTCGATGCTCAGATGTTGTCCACATCAAAAAAAGAAGAAAAAATGAAAATTGTTTTTTTTACCCTTAGGTCCATTTCTCTATGCGCTGTCACATATTCAAAAAAAAATGGTCTATAAACATTTAGTAATTTTTATTTTACAGTATAAAACGTGTGTAATAGTTTTTAAGTCCATACTAAGTATTCCACAATTTTGTTTTTTTAATATTGTCGTTTTAATAAAAAATGAGCCTAGTCGGACATGAAAAGACAGTTCAACATGTTCCGTCCTCTTTCACCATTTGAAGCATCTTCTGGCAAAATAACAAGCAAATCGGGAGGCTTCCTGCTTTTTGTTCGTTGGCCATTTGAGTTGTATATGGGAATAAGTCCAAATCTTTTTGCATAATTGACTTCAATGACTGTCTGCTTACACCTATTTGAACAGATAAGCATCTTGTCGAAACTCTTCGTAGATGATAAAAGACCGAATTAATAAAAACAAAAAACTATTAAAAAGGATTGGTACGCCCTAATGTGCAACGCATGTATGAGTTCATAAGTATGTATGCACAAAAAACAGGCACACTTTGTTTGTGCTTTTTGCATTTGTGGTTTTCAACGAAGACCCATGCGAAACGGAATTGATGGAAATGATATTGCGCGTTGAAGATTGCCTAGACATAGTTCGAAGACTATACGCAAAAGGTAATTCTAATTAAAAAAAATGGTCCCGTATAAGTCATTTGATTTGTGACGTAGTAATCGTTGCCAAACCTTGGCGTTTTAAGAAACAGTTGTATAGTCTGCCTGGCAACCGAAGCAAATTTATTTCACCAATTTCTTCTTACGTTGATTCTGAGAAGAAACAACCAAAATGTCTGGAATCAGAATAAAAACTGTTCAAGTCATAATAATGATAAAATAGCGAATAAATAAAAACAAAAAACTACTGCCTTTAAAGAATATAAAGTATATGACATTTAAACTAAACTACCTGCAGGTCAGTATTCGACAAGTGTCCTCAACTTGTTCTCTGCAACTTTGTTAGTTGCAAAATTCTAGAAAATGGGCTAAGTAGTTCCGGTACTAAAACTCATAAGGATGAGTGTAAGGAAAAATCGTACTTAGCGTCGGACCATCTAAATTCTTGTTTCAGTGTCCCAGTTATTCAATTTTGTTAAATCTTAAAATTAATCTGCAAAATAAAAAAAGATAATCAGATTTATTAAATAGAAAAACGTTATTAATTTTTTGGTAGCGACTTTCATTAGCCGCCCTGTAGTTAAGTCTATTAATGCCGAGATTGAGCTATACAACGTCTAGCTCATTTTATTCCTGAAGTCAAATCTGTGTTTAGAGGCAATAACTGTATCGTCCTAGAGGACTTCAATGTTCAAAGCCATTACAGTATCTCAAAAATACTTCTATAAATGGAAAATCAATATAAACTCTGCGAACACGAAGGCGATAATTTTCCCTTTTAATAACTCTGCGAAAAAACTCCAAGTTTAACCTTGTCTGTTCAAGGAGAAAATAACCCTCTTGAAGATTCAGTCAAATATATGGGTGTAATATTTGATAAAAAAAATTACACTTATATCTCAAATCGCTCATATTTGCGAAAAAAAAACTGTCAAAAGTGGAAGTGCTTTATATCCACTGATAAATAGAAAGTCAAAATTAAGCTACAAAAATAAAATAATGATCTATAAAATGTGTATCAGACCAATTCCAACCTAAGGATGTCACGTCTGGTCAATAAAGGCTGTGACATTATCTACCAAGACGATATCCAACGAATCGATTACATAGAAAATTTAGACATAAATTGTTAAAACAAATTTTTGATGAAATTAGACCAAGATTATCAGCTAAATGTAGATCTTCAGAAATAGACTTAACAAGACATTTGTACGTAATGGGTGATCCAAGTAGAGATACTTTTGCCAATAGCTTTTTTCTAAGAGATTACGTGTAATTCGTGTAATGCTGTCATCTTATTTTTGTTTAGTATTGTTTGGCATTGACTCATGGAAAGACTTACGCCTGAACAACGTGTACAAATCGCTCAACTTTATTACGAAAATTCACGTTCTGTAATCGAATGTAATCGGCCTACTGAGCGTACTATTGGCAACACCATCACCCATCTTGAGATTCAGCATTCATTATTGGATAATATTCAACCGAATAGACCACGTCCAGCACGCAGTGAAGAAAATGTAGCGGCCGTAGCTGAGAGAGTACACCAAGACCGAGGAGAGTTGATTCGGCGCCGTTTGCAGCAACTCGGACTGACGTCATTTCATAGGCATGGCGCATTCCATAGACTTGGCGCATTTAACGTCGAGATCTTAAATTGAAAGCGTACAAAATACAGCTTGTGAAAGAACTGAAGCCGCCCGACGTTCCTAAGCGACATCGCTTCGCCCTATGGGCTCTTGAAAAGTTCCAAGAAGATCCGTCGTTTTCGAGCCAAATTTTGTTCAGCCATGAGGCCCATATCTGGCTCAATGGGTATGTAAACAAGCAAAATTGCCGCTATTGGGAAGAAGAGAAAACCACGGTTTGGTGTGCTTTGTGGGCCGGTGGAATCATCGGTCCATATTTCTTCAAAAACGATGCCGGTGAGAACGTAACCGTCAATGGCGACCGTTATCATGCCATGATAACCAACTATTTGATGTCTGAAATTGAAGTTCGTGATCTCGGCGACATTTGGTTTCAACCAGACGGCGCCACTTTTCACACATCGCATCCATCAATGGATTTATTGAGAGAACACTTCGGTGATCAGTTAATTTCACGTTCTGGGCCGGTCGATTGGCCACCAAGATCGTCTGATATCACACCGTTAGGAATTTTTCCTGTGAGGATATGTAAAGTCTAAAGTCAAAGTGCGGACAAACCTGCTTCGATTCAGCCCTTGGAGCAAAACATCACACGTGTCATTCGCCAGTTACCAGTCGAAATGCTCGCACGAGGCATCGACAATTGGACTCAAAGGATGGACCATCTGAGACGTAGCCGTGATAGACACAATCCTTAAAAAACTAAATGCCTAAGAATGTTCTTTTTTTTCAAATTATAATAAACATTCCCCATTCAATTTGAATTTTTCGTGTTTTTTTTCTTTAAAAGAAAGGAAACGCGAAATGTATCACGCCTTATAACCATTTTGTCATCTTCTGGCAAGAAGATTATATAAAATTGTATACTCAACAACATTTCATTCAACATTTCTTTCAAATGATAATTAAAATTTCCCATTCAATTTGAATTTTCTGTGTTTTTTTTTCTTTGAAAAAAGTAGGGAACTTTGATATGGATCACGCCTTATAACTATTTTGTCATCTTCTGGCAAGAAGATTAAATAAAATAGAGTACTCAAAATTTCTTAAACATATTAAAAGTTTTCCCTAGCTTTTCCCTTGTTCATACAACGATAATTTTTTATATATTATAATCCTTGTTTGCTGCAATACTACATGTACTGCTTGCAACTATGATAGTTTAAATAAAAAAAGACACTTGTGGCTTTTTTCTCCCGAACCTATCTGAATTATTGTCAATTTCCATCACCAACATGAATCTCGCAAACTACACATCACAAGAGCTGCTTTGCAATCTTTAACCATGAACATCCAGAAGTGCAGGGTATAATATAGTCGGCCACGACCGACATCTGCTTTTTTTACTGACTATGGTCATACCAAGGCAAATATCCCTTGGCTTGTACCAGGTCGTCAAATGTTTTAAAGTTTTTTCTACGCATTGCAGTAAAACGTAATAAAATATCCATGTTTCTGTTTACAGTTTTTCCACACTATGCCTATAAATAAAATTCGCATTCCCTCTTGTTCATACAAGGATGTCAACCATGCACAATCAATTTTGTGGTTGTGCCAACAATGCTAGCCAGTTTTGCGAAAATCTGAAGCAAAACCAAAATAAAAACCATTTTTCAAATTAAAAACACAAACCCCTCCAACCGACCCGACACAAACCAACGTGCATCCCAACAGAAGCCACGTGTCGCTGCATGTAATAGGACCTCTACCGGACAGGACAATTACAACATGTGGCAAAGTAATGTTGTTCTCACTCTTATTGTTGTTGCAAGTTCAGTTTGCAGGTCATATCCACAGTAATCACGGGCAATAAATCTGATTTGGCTAAAACACGTGAATAAGAGTCTAACCGGGGCTTTAAATTACAAATTGTGTGCACTCGGTTTTTTGAAATTTAGATTTTTCTCTGTGTTTGTTTGGTTTTGGTTTTATGCATATTAAATAAGTTTGACCAAATGACCTTTGACTGCATTTCAGTGTAAAAAACGCCGAAAAAGACGACTTTTAAAAACTCGTAAATTTTGTAAGATAAAGAGAAAGCCATATGTACATTTCCAAATATTTAGCGTGAAAATCCTTAGAATTCGATAAGTAGTACAAAATATAAGTGCTTAAAGTGTTTGTGCAATAATCTATTAACACAAAAATATGTTGGCAAAGATTGACATTCCAGCTTGATCAAAAAAAGAAAAAAAAAAAAAAGTGTTTTCTTTATAAAAGAAGGGCTTATTGCAAAAACACGATAAGCCACACGATTTCAAAAAGTGTTTTTTTCAGCTCATTCAATTACTTTACACCATTGCAACATTCACTGAAAATATTTTAGCAATTGTCCGTTTAATTTCTGACCTATAGCAAATGTTAATTTTTGCATTTCGATTTTATTCATAAATATTTTTTGTCAAAAACTCGATAAGCCACAACAATTAAGAAGACCGTAATACAAAACGATGGATGAAGATATTAGTGAAAGTGACTATTTTATTGATGATACTGATGACAGCGTGGTAGACAAAGGCTTTTTGCCGACTGGGTATGAAGTAATTTCAGAAACCAGCGAGGTATGATTTATTTTATCTGGTGTGGCTTATCCTGTTATTGCAAAAAAAATCTAATGAAATTACATATGATTTCAAAAAGTGTTTTTTTTTCAGTTCATTCAATTACTTTACACCATTGCAACGTCTCCTAAATTTTTTTAGCTATTTTCCGTTTAATTTATGGCCTAGCCGCAAGTGTCACTTTTTGCATTTCGATTTTATTCATAAATATTTTTTGTCAAAAACTCGATAAGCCACAGCAATTAAGAAGACCGTAGTACAAAACTATGGATTCTGATGAAGATATCAGTGGAAGTGATTATTTTTTTGAAGATACTGATGACAGCGTGAAAGACAAAGACTTTTTGCCGACAGATGATGAAGTAATTTCAGAAACCAGCGAGGTATGATTTATTTTAACTGCTGTGGTATTTGAATTTTTGTGGCTTATATTGTGTTTGTTATTCAGGAAAATTGTGTGTTGCAAATCGAAGACTAATCGCGTGAAAATAATACCGCATTTCGATGGAGAGCTCGAAATGAAGATAAGTATGATCGGAATAAGAACAAAAGAAAGCGCAACTCTGGTCATGAGTATATTTGTCCAAAAACTATGAAATCTGTTGAAGCACGCAAACTAGGACCACCTTGTAGTTGCGAACAAAATTGTAGACAGAAGCTTAATAACACCGAAGAACTCATATTTAACCAGTTTTGGAAACTAGGATCTTATGATCTACAAAACAGCTACCTCTTTGGTTGCATTCATGTAGGAAAGAAGAAGAGTTCGTATAAAAAGAAAATTAAAAGACAACAGTCTAGAAGGAAATTCTCAGCTCGTTATTTCGTTGAAATTGATGGCGCCCATGTTAAAATTTGCAAAAGAGAGTTCATGAACTTACATGGTCTTCAGGATTCAAGAGGAAGACTTGAGAATATTATCAAAATTAAAAAAGACGGTGCTGCAATTTCTAAAACAGATGGTAGAGGTAAGCATACAAGTAGACCTAATAGACTGAGTCATGAACAAACTGATTCTGTAAGAAATCATATAAATATGATACCAAAATACCAGAGTCATTACAGCAGAGCCAATAACATCCATAGAACTTATTTGAACCACGATATGACCATTGCCAGTTTGTATAGAGAAAGCTATGTTCCTTGGTGTGAAGAAAATGGAATTATTCCTGTAAGAGAAAACACTCCATTTGTCGTTACAGTTATGGAACAAGCTGATTTTTTAAATTTCGGCCCTATTGTGGACGACATTAATAAAAATGCAATTACTACCGATAGGTGCAAAACGGATTTCTCTGGTGTATACTCATTTCACTTTAAAGTTCAAAATACGAGATCAATTTTCGTAAAGCATTCAATTCAAGGAGATTATAAGGAAGTAAGTATTATAAAAAAGGGAAGACCTGCAAATACAACCTTAAATGGATTGAAAAACAAATACACAGAATTCCTAAAACTAGCGGCAAAAAAGTACACAGCGTAAAATCCTTACTGCCATATATTCCACCAATTTATCATTCCTTCTACAACGGTTTGGAGCCGTTTTCCGCTGAAACGGAATTAGAACTAATAGAAATTATTTAATGTAATTAACATTTAAATATTTATTTCATTTACTTTTTTAAAAAATAAAAATAAAAAATTTTGTACTGTAAAAACACGATAAGCCACTTTATTTCAACCAAAATAACAAAACTTTTGATATTCAAAATAAAAAAAAATTAAATAAAATGTATGCAATAACTCGATAGGCCACACTTTTTTTTGAAAATAGCGGTTTCCGAAGTTTTCTAGGTATTCATGGACTGGTATGTGATAGTAGTCTTCCTTAAACACTAATTACAAGTATTTAAATCATGATATCACCAAACCCCTATTTTCTGCATTTATTTCAAACTTCAAAGGCGATTTTCTCAGTATTTTCATTTTGTGGCTTATCGTGTTTTTGCAATAAGCCCTTCAAATAAAGGTTTCTATTGAAATAGGCATACTTCTAAGGTAAAAATTGCTTAACTCGTGAGTGACGATTTACATTATCCAAAATGATTTACATTTTTAAAAACGATTTTTTGTATAAATACTCGTAATGGCGATTTTTTATGGATTTTGGTTGCCAGTCCCGGTTTTATGTCCCCATGACTTTTATTAAATATTTTTTATTTAATAATTTATACATAAGTTTATATTGATATACCCGGGCTAAATGATATGATGTTAAAGAGAACAATGTCCTGTGGGAATAAAAGGTGTTATGAAATGTAAGATTGATTTATAGCAATGGCCCTGGACTGGTTTCAGTACATGACTTTTAATTTAAGAAATATTTTTGCTGTAAAAAATTTGGCAAATTCTTTGCTAAAAATAAATATCAGAAAACTTTGCCACCAGATACAAATTGCATAATACAATTTCAGCAAGACTGTGACCACAATATAATAACCTGCTCCACTGTGATACACAAAGGATTAATCGCATTTATAAACTTATACACATACATAAGTCCCACAACATCTCTTAAAGGGACAAGGTGGAGCTGAGCACGAAGTTGTTATACCCACTTACCAGGACCTACTGTTAACGCCGAGATTAGAGATTATAATCAAACCACAGATCGCAGATGTTGTCCGATTTTCATGAATTTTACAGAAGTAAGTTTATTGGAACAAGCTGCACGCTTTTAAAATTAAAGAAAATCGGTTCAGATTTGGACCGACTGCTACCAAAATAAAATTTAATAACTTTTGTTCTATTTAATGAAACTATTTTTTATAGATTGATTTTTAGTTTTAACAAAAATGGATTACTGAGACACGTCGTTTCGTTCGGTTCAAAGGCGCACGTTTGGCGGCAATCCTCCGAGCAGATGGACCATAATGAGACTTGTTAACAATTTTGCCGAGCATGGGACTGCCAACAAAGAACTTACCATCAAAACCCTTCAGTTTGGATGGAGGAAACAACCGCTGCTGTAGCCGCTTCCATACAAAACAATCTAAAAGTTTCGACAAGAAGCTCAAATGAGTATAAGCAGACAGTCATTGCAGTCAATTATGCATTAATATTTGCAATTAACAAACTGAACGCATCAGACATCCCGGTGGAGTTTTACCAAAAGATGCTTTAAATGGAGGAAGAAGGAAACATGTTGAACTGTCTTTTCATGTTTGACGAGGCCTATTTTGATTTAAACGGACACATAAACAAACAAAGTTGTGGAATATGGAGTGCTTCCAACCCACATATATTCCATGAGACAGAATTGCATCCACTTCGTGTCACAGATCCTACTTCTTCAAAGAAAACGGCCACACTCTTAAGGTTAATGAAGACCGTAACTAAAGCATGTTAAGAGATTTTTTTCTATTCAGAATTACGCCAAATGAGAATTTCTTTCAACTCTGTTTGGTTTCAGCAGAATGGAATAAAGTAATTGTGGCTATTCCTGTCTCAACTCCCCGAACAGTAATGAACAACTTTTTTCTAAGATGTCGCTCTTCAGCATCAACGAGCAGGGGGACATTCAAATTCCATTATTTTTAAAACTAATATAGCTATACTTATATTTAGTATAATTAAATAAGGTTTACATTAATAAAAGAAAAATGAATTCCATACACTGGAAAAAACAAATATTTGAGTTTCTTTATGTAGCATTATTTATTAGCCACCCTGTATATTGTTTTATTGTCTTTCAAAGTATTCTCCAGCATGATTGATACACTTTTGCATGCGCTAAAATCAATTGTCAAAGCACTTTTTCCACTCCGATTGAGACACCTCCAAAACATGGTTTTTGAACACTTCAACAGCATCTTCTGGCGACGGAATTCGTTGACCACGCTTTCTTATCTTGATATGCGGGAATAAACAGAAGTCATTGGGTGCCAAGTCAGGGCTGTACGGCGGATGACCCATCAATTCGACGTTTTGGCAGGTCAAAAACGCGCTGGTTTGAGCCGTTGTGTGAGAGCTCGCATTGTCATGGTGCACAATGATTTGTCTTCTCTTGTTCGTTTTTCCAATTTCACCGAAGACTTTAGGCAAACCAATTGTGGCGTAGCACTCAGTATTGACCGTCCTACGTTGCTCAAGCGGAACAGCCGCCACATGACCAGTTTTGCCGAAGAAATAGGAATAGGCCGTTGTGCCAGAGAACATTGATTCTTGCGTGGACTGATAATGCAAGATCGTCATGTGACATACCGTGAGATAGGCATCCTTGGGCATTTCTTTCGCCAGCACAATTTGACAATCGCTCAAAAAATTCTGGTGCCGATTAGTACAAAGAAATTTTGAAAAAATTCGATCACGGTGCTTCAAAAGGCTTTTATAAGATTGTCACAGGTGATGAATAATGTATCTAAGCATATGTGTTCGAAACAAAACAGCAATCGACCGTGTGGGCCTTCGAAGACGAGCCAAATAGATATTGCATGAACACCTGACCGTAAAAAAGGTTTGTTGTCGTTGGATCCCGCAAAATTTGACAGTCGCTCAAAAAATTCTGGTGCCGATTAGTACAAAGAAATTTTGAAAAAATTCGATCACGGTGCTTCAAAAGGCGTTTATAAGATTGTCACAGGTGATGAATAATGAATCTACGCATATGTGTTCGAAACAAAACAGTAATCGACCGTGTGGGCCTTCGAAGACGAGCGGAATCCAACGAAAGTTGTTCGAGGAAGAAGCACTTTGAAGCAATTGGTCGTTTGTTTCTTCGGAAAAACTGGTCATGTGGCTACTGTTCCGTTTGAGCAACGTAGGACGTTCAATTATGAGTGGTACACCACAATTTGTTTGCCTTAAGTCTTCGGAGATATTTATAAAACGAACAAGAAAAGACGAATCATTGTGCACCATACGAGTTTCCACACTTCGGCTCAAACCAGCGCCTTTTTGACCGGCCAAAACGTCGAATTGATGGGTCATCTGCCATACAGTCCCGATTTGGCACCCAGTGACTTTTTTTATTCCCGCACATCATGAAAAAAATGCGTGGTCAACTATTTTCGTGGCCAGAAGATGCTGTTGAAGCGTTCAAAAACCATGTTTTGGAGGTTTCTCAATGGGATGGGAAAAAGTGCGTTGACAATTGGTTTGAGCGCATGCAAAAGTGTATAAATCTTGCTGGAGAATACTTTGAAAAACAATAAAACCATTTTTGTTGATAAATATTCGAATTTTCATTATTAGGCCAGAAATATATATATAGCAGCCCGCGTAGTTCTTCCAAATCGATCGGCGGATTAAACTGCATTGCTCTGAGTCAGAAGCTCACCACTACCTAACCGCCCGGGCAATATTTGAAAATTGTTGACTTCCCTTAGCTAATTAGTTTGAGACACGGCCATCTAACAACCACGACCATCTCTACTGCCAATGTAAGTAGTTAAGGCGTATTTCCATAAAACAAATTTTCTGCCACTGTGCTATCGCGTAAAATATGCCGTCCAAATGTCTATGTATGCATTTAAAGCTGTTCAGTATTTATGCGAAATTTCCGAAAATTAATTTACATAATATTTCCACCAGCACACGTGGACACGGTGATGCCACACCAAAAGCCAGTCTAATGAATTGTTATGGGGAAATCGAAAATTCGTAAAATTTTTGCATAATTTCATTGGAATTTCCTCTACACTTTTACAATGTCCATATAACCACTGAATTAGTGCAAATTACGACTAATATATGTCACTGGCACTATCAAATTTTACAAGCAATATTGCTCGAAAATTTAAAAAACAATAAACATAATATAATCAAATACATTTACTGTATTTTCATGTAAATTCCAATAAATTGACATGATATTTAAGCGAATGTGCAGCACAAAACTGGGCAGAAGTTTAGTGCACAGCACAAGTTGTAAATGAAAAACCATAACAACCTACTGAGCATTGAAACAAATGCATTTAACCAAATAAGCTACAAATAAGATCAGAAAAAAGTGAAATCCCTTAATATGCTTTTAATAGCCACACATGAAATCGAGTAAAATTATTGCTTTTACCAAATGCAATAAATGGAAATATTTTTTTCTATGCCCGCTTATCTGGTGTTTAAAGGAGCAGAACTCACCACAATGTCACGTTAACCTATGCATTTCATTTCAAAGGACATTGTGTTGTAATGGGTGATCCAAGTAGAGAAACTTTTTTCAATAGTCTTTTTTTGGCAGATCACGCGTGAGTCGTGTCATGCTGTCATGTTATTTTTGTTAAGTACTGTTTGGCATTTTATTATGTTTACAAATCGTTCAACTTTATTACGAAAATTCACGTTCTGTGAGGAAAGTGTTTCGTGCACTTCGTTCAACTTATGGTCAACAAAATCGGCCTACTAAGCGTACTATTCGCAACACCATCACCCATCTTGAGACCTAGCATGGATAATATTCGACCAAATAGACCACGTCCAGCACGCAGTAAAGAAAATGTAGCTGCCGTAGCTAAAAGTGTACACCAAGACCGTGGAGAGTAGATTCGATTCCGTTCGCAGCAACAGGGATTGACGTATGGAACGACTTGTTGCATTTTACGTCGAGATCTTAAATTGAAAGCGTACAAACTACAGCTTGTGCAAGAACTAAAGCTGCCCGACGTTCCAAACGACATCGCTTCGCTCTATGGGCTCTTGAAAAGTTCCAAGAAGATCCGACGTTTTCGAGCCAAATTTTGTTCAGCGATGAGGCCCATTTCTGGCTCAATCGGTATGTAAACAAGCAAAATTGCCTCATTTGGGACAAAGAGCAACCAGAGGAGGTTCAAGAGCTGCCACTTTATCGAGAAAAAACATCGTTTTTGTGTGGTTTGTGGGCTTCTGGAATCATCGGTCCACATTTCTTTAAAAATGATGCCGGTGAGAACGTAACGTCAATGGTGAACTTTATCGTGCCATGATAACCGACTTTTTGATGCCTGAAATTGAAGCTCTTGATCTCGGCGACATTTGGTTTTAACAAGACGGTGCCACTTCTTACACATCGCATCAATCAATGGATTTATTGAGAGAACACTTCGGTGAGCAGATAATATCACGTTTAGGCCGGTCGATTGGCCACCAATATCGTGTGATATCACACCGTTAAACCTTTTCCTGTGGGGATATGTTAAGTCTAAAGTTTATGCGGACAAATCCGCTTCTATTCAGACTTTGGAGTAAAACATCACGCGTGTCATTCGCCAGTTACCAGTCGAAATGCTCGAACGAGTCATCGAAAATTGGACTCAACGGATGAACCATCTGAGACGTAGCCGCGACCATCATTTGATAGACACAATCTTCTAAAAATAATTGCCAAAGAATGTTCTTTCAAATGATAATAAACATTCCCCATTCAATTTGAATTTTCTGTGTGTTTTTCATTAAAAAATTAGCGAACCTCGAAATGGATCACGCGTTAATTTGTTTTGAAAAAATATAGTTTACATACGTATCGTATAAAAACTACTATTATTGCTTAAGATTCGTAACAAAAACATTGTAAAATTAAAAAAAGCACGATTTTGCGTATATAGTTGCCGTAATCATATTATTTTTAGCACAAAACCCCAAAAAAAACAATACTTTTGTAGTACCAATCACATCTATACTGTTAATACAACTATATTTTCATTTTTAAATTTGGCAACAATACTATTGTTACAGTTCAACAATATTAATATTGCCGCAATCATTCTATTGTCAAAATAAAATTCATAAAACAATGCTATGGCTGCGGCGACCATACTTTTATTGCAGAGAACATACTTTTGTTGCTGTGACCATATAGTAACCATATCTTGATAGACTAAGGAAAGGGCATCATTTAGTAACGTCAGTTAGTGATTCTGAATAGTTTATAATAATGGTGTTCTAGCTGGTTAAGACATCAACATTAAGTCATAATATCTTGTAGCACAGTGTCAGGGTCACTTTAAGGGGTTGTAGATGTAGGGCACTGGTTAGAGATGTGATTTGTTACGTTTAAAATAATTATTTCTTAGCTCAAGTTTTCGGCAATTCTGTAAGGCCCGTATAAAAACCTTTAAGTGGCTAACAAAAGTTGCCAAAAAGGTAAGTTTATGTCAGAGGTACCAGAAGGACTGTAAGAATATAACCTTATCGGAATGTCCAGCCGGGCAGATGGACTACTGAACAGGTGTCAAATGTCATGAGACTAATCTTTTTTAATCATTCATAGGGTCTCATAGTGATCTTACTAAGGGTACTTCCCTGTTCCGCTGTATCAGTAGGGTATAAAAACACTTGGTAAGTGCAATCCAAAGTATCCTTGTCAAACTGATTGATTATAAACTAAAGCGCACGATGTTATTTGTTAGTAACATAAAAGCTTTTCAGATATTTATTTTAATATTCCTTTATGGTAGAAGGATATATGACAATTATGCGTGATACAAAATATCGGCCAAATGATCGCCACTGTTGCTTACTTTCAATGAATCTGAGACCTAATGGAGGTTCAATGGCGATAACGTTCCTAATTTTCTTATCATTTCACAATTGAATTGATCTTGCCTTATTGACATACCATAGTGTCCACAAGAAGTAATTTATCATCTTGCGAAAGCGAACACCATTCACGGTCACTGCTTGGCCGACCTTATATTTAAAAAGTACGTCCCAATGACGCCACCAGCCCATAAACCGCACTAAACAGTCACTCTTTGTCGATGCATCGGATGCAAATGCGAAAACTCTACTTGCTAACGAATCCGCTAAGGTAATTGTGCTGCGATTATGCTGACCAGAAAATGGCAAAGTGCACGAAATAAATTTAGATTTGGACGCCAATTTTTGTAAAAGTCTTCAACAATCTTAACGCGCTGCTCAATTGTGAACCTCTAGTGAATTTTCCAAACACTGAAAAAAATTAAATTAAGTTTGGCAAGAAACTTTTCGTAAAGGTGTGACTCACAATTAACTTCGCGCATTATGGTTTAACTTCCCTTTAGTTTCAACCTACACCAACCTAATTGTTTCCATGTGCGGAATAGTGATTTATGTCACAGTCTAAACATGTTTATTGCTGTTACAAAGAAAAAAGATCCCTAAACATTTTGTAATCTGTTAAACATTTTGTGGTTTCCGGTTGAACAAAGTTTTGCTCATAAGTAAACCATAACTCATTAAATACTCAATTAGCACTTATGTCGTTAGATGACACCTTCACACCTTCAGCACACACCCAAATTCAAGAAAACCACAACACCCATTCACCCGCCAAGATTTCCTCAAAGAAATTCTTACAAAATGTATGTAACCAACCCACTAGCATGAACACCTTGAGTATGGAGAGATTATAAAAGTTTTGATGTCAGCATTAAAGTGGCACACTTTAACAATATGTGGCAACATTGTGGACGTGACCTATACAACAATCGACGAGACACATACACACAAATAACGAGTTACAATAACTCTTCACTACACACAACACGCTAAGCTCACAAACACTACTAACAAAGTTAAAGATAACGAACAGGATGTCGCTATCAAAGTTTGTTATAGTTTCCTTCCACTTTCAGACACCTCCCACACACACACTCAAACGCTCGCACACGCACACACATGAATCGTAAAGTCATGCCAAAATATTCGTATGTTTTTGTGTATCTGAGTGTACATATTTTCACATGTAATTCAGAAAAGATCAATTGAATTTCAGATATTACAATTGAGTTTCAACACAGCATTGAATTTTAGAAGTTGCAATTGAAATATGAACACATCAGAAATTACAATTGAAATTCAGAACACATCACTTAGAATTTAAAAAAAATAATTGAAATTAAGAAAAGTTAGAACCATGGATATTTGTTTACGAATAGTTCTGCTGTTTTCAAACAATATATGCGAAAAGCGTCTGTATTAACTTTACATCCGCAAGCCATAGTTCGTAATATAACGCTAAATCTGGTGACTAGTTCCTCATTAACACCTGTTAGATCTGCAGATAATTGCGGTTGCTGGAAAAATCTTCTAGCTGTATTTCCGTAATTAGTATTTCCAGAACCTGTCGTAGGAATATCAACTAATATGTCCATTTCTTTCCTTAACTTTTCTTGAATATTTAATTTAGTTTTGGTCTACAAAAGTTTTATTCGTGCTACGAATTTGCCATTTTTTTATAGGCAGTCTATAACCAATATGTAAAATGCATTCAAAGCACCTTATCCAGGCGTGTAATGTTGTCAATCCATATTCATACATATTTGTATTAAGGGGTAGATTTTTAATGACATCCAAATCGTTCATCACTTTTGTGGTGGCTCCGCAGATGCCACACGTTTGTGACGACGATGCTACAACTACACTAAAAAAAAATCTGTCGAACATTGTCATGTGAAACTGATGATGGATTTGAAAAAAATCAAACACTGTTTGAATAATTTTCGTTATCTGAATTCTCACGTTTTCAATTTCAGCACTTATTGAGTCAGATGATTCTTTTTTACAAACCAATTTAATTGGTCAGCAAAACCACTTCGAAGAATTCGAATTCTGCCATAAAATAAGAGATCCAATCTGCACTTGCAATGGTACAAGGCACACAGAAAATAAGTGCTCTTCGATTTTGTTTGATGCATGATCGTTGAAGCTTTGGCGGTAAGTAAAATATTAACTACTGCCATCGCATCCCCATTTGTATAATAATAAGTATAGTATCGGCATTGGGGTTTACAAAAACATCTTTATGAGCTTCAACGATTCTTGTTGCAGTATGATCCACTTAGCTTTCCAAAGAGACCTCAGCAGATGAATCGGTTATTTGCACACCGAGTGGATAGCACTTTATTTTCCACTGTGTGTTTGGAGCTTGCGCTAAGTCTGGCTTAATATGTATTTTTTTTTGACCAACACTCTGGCTATTAGTGAGTGGAAATTAAGGGATCATAGGGAGTTATAATTATTGACATTAGTCCTGAATTTCTGGATGTCTGATAATTCAAGAGCAGTAGGACATTTTTCGAGGGTATATCGAGTAGGGACATAAATACTGTAACTACATTGAACACACCCATTTCAATAGTAGAATTAAACATTCCCCGTTAATGACATATGTTTTGAAAGCTAACCTCAATAGCGTTAGTCTGTAACGGGATTTCAAATGTGTTCAACTTTCATCATGGAGTGGTCAGATAATGAGAACCTTTTCGCTGTAACAACGCTTTTCAAATGTGAAATGAAAAAAGCGATATTTTCAAAACGCTCCGACCACTAGGGATTAGCCGCATGTACGACTACCGATGCATACAACTGTTCGAGGAGACTGGAGATGTAAAAGACCGCCAATGGTCGGGCCGCCTACGCTCCGTTCGAACACCGCATGTCATCAAAGCCGTTATATCAAGAATTCACAGAAATCCGCTCCGAAAACAGAAAATCAAAGCCCATGAGATGAATATCACGCAAAAGTACATAAGTCGAATCATTAAAAAAGACTTGGGACTTGGGGCTTTCTGGACATTTATTGACTGCACCTTTAAAAAAATAGCATTGAAAAATGCAAACGTCTTTTGGTGAAGCACGCTGATAACTTGCACAGTAAAATTTTGTTCACCGATAAAAAAAAAGTTAACCGTTCAGGAAATTTTTAACAAGCAAAATGATAGAGTGTATGCGAGGTCACCTAAGGAAGCATCTGAATTGATCACAAGATTGCAAAAGGGTCATCATGCAGCTTCAGTCATGGTTTGGTGAGGTGTCTCTTACGATGGGGTCACTGACCTGCATTTGTGCGAACAAGGAGTCAAAACATCGGCCAATAAACCGTTTTGGAAGCTGCTGTGAAGCCTCTTAACAATTCCCTGGTCCAAACCAGCCATGGACTTTCCAGCTGGATTCTGCGCCAGCCCATAAGGCTAAAACGTCCCAGGCCTGGCTCCGAAACAATTTGCCAGAGTTCATTTTCTCTGAAGAATGACCCTCAGGCAGTCCAGATTCGAATCCATTGGATTACAAATTGTGGACGGTTTTAGAGGACAAGGTTTGTCACAAAAGATACCCCAACGTTGGATCTGTAAAGACTGCTTTGGTTCGAGCTGTGGCCAATTTTCCAATGGCGAGTTCGTGTAGCTATTGACGATTGGCCAGTGCGACTTAAGGCGTGTGTAAAGGCAAAAGGCGGACATTTCAAATAAGTAGATTATTTTTGGATACAATATACATCAATAAATATATTAAAAAATATTTGGTCCAAAAACATTCAGTACTTTTTATTTGACAGCATAAAACGTTTGTAACAGTATTTATGTCCCGGACTAGTCCAATTTAAAAATTAGGCATATCAGAAGGACTTCTTTGCTCATGAAAAATAATCCCGCACAAGTTCTTATGTCGCTTCATCAAGATGACCTGAAAGAAAGCCTTGTAATTAATTCCACACTCATTCGTTGGTCAGCAGGAAGACCTTCATATTTCCATAATAGATATCGAGTAAATATTCCGGGTTCGCTTTTTGTGGAAGGCATGAGTGAAGCCAGCATGAAAAATGTTCGCCACAGCATAATAACTTTAAAACCAAGTTGGTTTGTTATGAAATTACTTAATATAGTGGAGAAACACTTAGAAGGTCGAATATAAATATTGTGTAATTTAATATTAATTTTTAAGCTAGAATTTTTTAAATTTTTATAGGCAAAAGGGTGTTGTCAGCACTCCTTACCGAAGTCCCTCCAATAGGAGACCTTGCTTTACAATCCAACCCTGTATAAATTTGAAATGAAAGCAGAATGTAGCAAGCAAGCCAACGAACACCCTTAAGCGGCTTCCTAGAACGTCTTGATGGGCTCTTCCTTTTCCGCTGGGATGTGACACACTCTCGTACATCCTTTTCAATTTGGTTGTAAATGCGAGTGCATATCCCTTGTTTCTGCCACAGTAGTTCCACATATATTCTCCAAATGGTTTTTATTTGGTCTCCAATTTTCCTGCCACTTTTATATCCCGCAGTGTAAGATGGTTGGTATACTAAGTCTGGTTGGTATGCCATAGTAAAAAATATATTTTTAACCTTACCACTCTTTACTACAGGGTTGCTTTGGATTTGAGCTGATATTCGTACATCCAAGAAAAAAGTGTGATAACTTCATTTAAAATAATACCGATCTACTTAAAATCGATTGGGGCATATCCGTCTGTTTGTCAGTACACATCTCCTTGTAATCAAATGCAGGTCGCAAATATGAACCGATCTCGATGAAACTGTGCACATTATTTTGTTTTCTGCTAATGAAGATCGCTACTAAAGTTGGGCGAAATTTGTACATGTTCTGGCATAGCTTCTATATAAATGTACATCCCGGTTTGATCTGTACCTAACAGTTGCAAGTTTCATCAGACTAACGAAATTTTATCAGATTTAATGTTTTGAATTAGACCGCACATACTATTTCGAAACGCTAGAACTTGACCAGACCTGACAATGAGCGATAGACCCATTGCTCCAACTAAAACGCACGATGTTAATTGTAATTAAAGCAAAAAGTATCAGAGAACTATCTTAATATTTTAATTTTGATAGAAAGGTCTATGCAAATTATGTGTGACAGAAAATATTGCCCAAATGCACGCCATGGCTTCGGTGGCATACCTCTATCCGACGGCACTGAAACATAACAGAGGCTCAATGTCGTTTATGTGCCAAATTAGCTCATCCATGTTTTCTCTTAAATATCCTCAAAGAAAGAAGCTCAACGGTTTCAAATCACATGATCGTTCATGTGATTAAAAGATCATTTTCGAAAAAGATCGTCGCTAGCCCCTAAAGCGTTTTTCAACCATCATTCGTGGATTCTCATTTGCCAAAATGCGGCAATTCTACGCACAATTCGCCCAATTGTGGGCACTTTTGGTCGATTATGCTGATCAAAAAATCACGAAATGCAGTTTGATTTAAATTTTCGTAAAAGGATTCAACAATCGTAACACGCTGCTCAACTGTGTACTTGTCCATGTTGAATTTGTCAAACACTGAAACAAAGAAATGCCTAATTCCAAAAAAACTTGACGTTAATGTGTGACTCACAATTAACATCATGCATTACGGTTGGACCACCCTTTAAGTATTTCATCTTTGTAAGCGCCTAAGAATAAAGTGTATGCCACGCCCCGCACTTTTCACTCCATCGTGATGTCCATAAAATCGGTACTCTCCAGGCAATGAAAGAGGGAAGGTAGGAACATTTAGATTCCATATATGTGACGCGCAAAATAGAAAGGGACCTAAGGTTAAAAACCAGTTTTGTTCAATAGAGCTATTTTAAAAATTAGGTCCCTTTCTATTTGCGCTTAGAATCGTCGACTTCACTTTCATAAAACGCGCATATCTCTGGAAGGGAACACTTTTGGGACATGGGATCAGTCTCATTCGATGCTTAGATGTTGTCCAAATAAAAAAAACGAAAAGTTGATGAAAAGTTTTGTTCAGGAGAGCCATTTTAATGATTAGGTCCCTTTTTATTTGCGCTAAGAATCGCCAACTTCACTTTCCTAAAACGCTCATATCTCTGGGAGGGAACACTTTTGGGGCATGGGATCGGTCTCATTCGATGCTCAGATGTTGTCCACATCAAAAAAAGAAAAAAAAAATTGATTTTTTTACCCTTAGTTCCCTTTCTCTATGCGCTGTCACATATGCGTATTTAATATGTGTATTTAAAATGTATATGTGAGTCGGATCCACTAATTGAAACTGTTTTGCCTGCTTGACATATCACCCGTTATTCCTTTCCGACTTAGGGCTTTGCTGCTTTATAAGTTAATTAATTTGATCGAATACACAAAAAGTGTTCATTAGATACACATCAAAAACTTCAAAATCAAATGCACTGCCTTAAAATATAACTATAAGTGTAGTTTTCGATTAACTCTTGAACCACTAGCTTAGGTGGAGCACGACTTTCTGTAAGACCCTTAATAAGACTCCATTTTGAGTTTTAGTGTGCGACTCATCTTGAGATGACCTTACACTGAAATGTATTTAGCATTCGACTCTACTAAGGATCGATTTCCATCGGCCAAAATTCTGTAACTTTTGATCAAGTAAATTTTTTTGAGTTCAGCAAGAAAGACATTTGTAGCTAAGGACTCAAGGATTATTATGAACTATTAACATTTAATAGCTTTTGGATATATTTTAGAAATTAGCCTAAAGTTGACTACTTTTTATATTTTTCTATAACTCTAGGATAACTCTAGAATAGCAGAGTGGGCGACGTAGTTTAGGTTTTGTAGGTTTTTCGTGTTAACTGTTTTAAGGATCACGTATGAGAGCATTTAAGCCACCTGACGTAGAATAAAGGATTCTACACAGTCTTTTTTGAGTGTTCGTCCGCGATTGATATTGACTGTTTTAAAGATCACGTATAAGAGCATTTATTTAAGCCACGTGACGTAGAAAAAATAGTTCTACACAGTCTTTCGGGCGCGTGTGTTCGCGATTACTGTTACGGATGAAGCACAATTAGAAAACGGCGTTCGTTTCTCCGAAGTCTTAAAGAGCTTGGACTGCACAATAATTGTCTAGCAAGTATGTTATCATGACGTTCGAGCTTCTTTTTGTGCTTTATATCGATTTTTTGAATTGTCTCTTTAACAAAAGGTATTTTTAAGTCTCGGTGGATGTTTTCATTCCTCATATACCAAGGGACACCGGTAATGAGCCGCAATGTCTTCGATTGGACTATTTGGATTATGTCGAGATTGCTCGAGCTTGCTTTGCCCCATAGCTGGGCACCGTATAACCAGATAGGTTTGATTGCACTGCTGTATAGCAGGACCTTATATTCAAGGCTTAGTTTTGAGCTCACGTTTAGGAGCCAGTGAAGTTAATGGACCTTAAGTTTCAGTTGAGTTTTCTTGGTTTCGATATGACTTCTCCAGGTGAGTCGGCGATCCAGATGGATTCCAAGGTATGTAACATGATCAGAATGAGAAAAAGGGATATTGTTTAGTTTTAATGTCGGACAAGTGTTAAAATTCAGTGTGAAAGTTACCTATGTGCATTTAGCCTCATTGATTTTTATTCTCCAGTCAGAGAGCCAAGATTCTACTCGTCTGAGATGTACACCTAGATTCATAGATGCAACATCCTGCTTTTTATGTGCGGCCATTATAGCGGTACTATTTTACTAGATTAAAAGTTATAGAATTTTGGCCGATGATAATCGATCCTGGACCACTGTGCGCCGTCCCCATAATTTCCGTTTAGTGCAGTTTCATTCTGCTGAGTGCAGAGGGATGTTTATGTTTTATGCGATAATTGCTGGGTTGTGTTAAATAATAGGCCAAGTGTTTATCGTCACACTCGATAATAACAATGGCGACAACGATAGTTACAAGTGATGTTGGCACCGTGGGTGGCGGTGGCATGTTGGCTGTTGGTTGGCTGATGTGAGGAAAGCAATCAAGCAAAACTGCTTCTGAAGTAAAACGAAACTAGAACAAGTCAATAAAGATAAAGTGTGGCTTGGCCGACTTTATAGATTCCTGCTCTTATGGATGCTCCGAAAGTGAACTAAAAATAGGTCAACTTGGAGGCGCTCTATATTTTCCCAGATTTTAAAACGAATGTCACATTTAAATTTGTGAGAAAAATTCGTCTATTTTAGTAAAATCGGTTAAACATAAATGTGGGAGCTATAACTTAATCTGAACCGATTTTCTCCAATTTCAACAGTGTCCATTCTAGGCACAAGAAACTTACTTGTGCCAGATTTAATCAAGATTGGCTGTAATATGTGAATTTTAGAGCTAATTACATAAAGCTATATCTATATCAGAACCGATTTTCTCTAATTTAAACAATATCGGTTCTTTGCCGAAAAAACCTTTATGGTGCCAAATTTGATAAAAATAATTTTCAATAACGTTGTTTCTTGGATCCAAAAACTTATTCGTGCTAAGTTTCATTAAAATTGCCTGCTAGAGAAAAAAAAAAAACATAGAAGTCTGATGAAGATAATTATATTGATATCTTACATTGGCCAAAATAATTAACGTGTGCTAAATTTTATCTAGATTGGATTTAAGGGGTGGCTTCGAGAGCTAAAAAGGAAAAATTTAATGGGAGCTATATCTAAATCTGAACCAATTTTCCTTAAGTTAAAAGGTCAAACAACATACTTACTTCCGCCAAATGAACATCGAACGGCTATTGCGACCTTAAGTTTTATTACAGTCGTTAGATTTGCGTACGGACAGACATCATTAAATGAAATTTGCAGGAGATTTTACGTCGTTCGATATACTTCAAAGCGGGTCTAGTATTTTTGATAATTTCAATAACGTCATTCCTAGAGCAAAAAACAATAAAATCGGATGAACATATCTGTGGGGGCTATATCTTAATCTGAACCGATTTTCTTAAAGTATGTTAGCATCCGTCCTTGGTCAAAAAAACTTACCTCTGCCAAATTTAATGAAAATCGGACAACTAAGATGTAGTTTCTAGATCTAACACCAGCATAATCGGAAGAACATATACTTATATGCGGAAACTATATTTAAATCTAAACCTATTTGCTTCAATTTTTATAACGTCTATCCTTGCTCAAAAAAGCAACGTATGTCAAATTTCATCAAGATTGGAAGTAATATGTGACTTCTAGAGCTAAAAATATAAAAATAGAATGTGGGAGATATATCTATTTCTTAACCGATTTCCTTTAAGTTTGATAGCATCCGTCCTTTATCAAAAAACTTACTTCTGCAAAATTTCTTGAAAATCGGACAACTATTGCGATCCGTAGTTTGATTAAAAGCTTTAGATGGGTGGACGGACAGACATCTTTAAATGAAATCAGCCGGCGATTATACGTCGATCAACATACTTCAAGGTGGGTCTAGTTAAAATTCTAGTATGTGTGCTTGTTACAAACATTTGCCACGAAACGAACTTATAATACCCCCTTCATCAGTGTAACTGGTGATGACCACCGTAAACGAATAAAAGGTCACGATTTAGGGATATGCATCTGGAATCTGTGAACACTGCTTTGACCAGGTGTCTCTATCCACCTGACGGATGTTCTCCAAAAATACAAAGCTAACACCACCGCCATCCAGGAAGTAAGATAACAGAATTGTGGAATAAATTTATAGTAACTGCGATGTAAATTACAGCTGGTATGACGTCAACTAGCGAATACGTCATTGGGTTACCCTTTCCTTCTTAATATGTGAACTAACGGCTGATCACAATTTACATTAGAGCCAAATGTTTCTACATAAACCTAATTGGTGCACATGCGTAAAAGGAAGATAAAAACGAAGAAACTAAAGAAACTGTTTATGAGCGCATAGATGAAACCTATAACGACGATTACATTAAAATCGTTCTAGGGGATTTTTATGCAAAAGTTGGCAGGGAAGGTATTATTGCTCCGACAGTCATCATCAACATCGAGATATCTATAAGGCTGCATTGCTCTCACCTGACGGAGAGGTGTGAGAACAAATCTATTATGTTGTGATCGACAGTCGGCATGTATCCAGCATGATAGACGCACGGACGTTCCGAACTAAAAGCATCTGTTAGATAAGTGATATATCTCCATAGTTTTTGGGTAGGGGATGGTTGATTGCGCCCAATGATAGGACGTTTGGGTCTAATGCATCGAACTCCAAGCAAACCTTATATTTAAAGTTGTTCTTTAAGTTATATTAGGGAAGACACAAAAAGGAGGAAATTAATCCTTAGTTGTTTAAGTTCATCAGTAGCTCGTTTCTGTAACTCGTACCGATCGCAGTTACCGACTGAAATTACCGATTTGACGTCATTCTCACCTTCACTGTTTCTGTAAAAAAAATTGCCGATTCTTATTCCATTCGCTCGTTCCAAATCGGTAATATGACATTGTTCCGATTCTACTTCAATAGAAATCGCTTAAAAAAGAAAATCGACTCAACTTGAAATCGGTAATTTTCTCACTGACTTTACACCAAGTGAGAGCACTGCCGATTGTTATGGTGTTGTTGCAATTATGAGAAAGCATGTAGCCAAATGTAACTGTTTACACCAAATACAATTTAATTAATGTTATTTAAGACAAATAAATATTTTATAAAAGAAATATGTTTTAATTGTGTTACCGCGGTTTAATTGTGTTTGAAAAAAGGTAGCAAAATATAAACGTTTAAGATGGCAGTGTGTTGATATTTACGACAATTTATGAACCGGTTTGAAAGAAATCGGTATGGTAATGCAAAATAACCGAGTAAAAATGTTTGTTTACTTGGTGTGTACATCACCAACTGCCAGCTTATTTAATTCCTCTTGTTTTATTTGTTTGCATATTTTTAACAAAATAAGTGAGAAGGTAAGTTATAGTTATGTCGTTTAAATATATAAGTTTTATTAAAATAGCAGTGTTTTAATGCAAAATATTTGTACATGGAAACAAATGCAAATAAAAAGCTGCTTGTCATCTGTTTCAATTCCTACCGTTTCTTTCCGTTTTGTGTTTCTTTCCATCGCAGATCAAATTTTTACCGATTTCAACGTACAGAAACAGCAGTTATCACGAAATCGGTAACTTTCAATCTAGTCGGTGTGACGTCACATAAATCTGTAACTTACCGATTTATTTACAGAAACGAGCTACAGAGGGGATTTTTTCTTTTTGCCGCCCGATTTGGTCTAATAGTCAGTACCAAATGATCGTAAATTATAAAACAGATATCTGGTAAGTTAGCTATTTTGGTTTAGAAGAAATCGTGCCGCCAATATATCGACATGGCTAGATCGCCTTAAATTTTACGGCGATAAATAATATATATACTTTATGAAGTAGCAGCTGCGTATTTCGAGACGTTACTTGCGAAATGACAAACTTATATAAGTACTCCTTTCTATGATAGATGGTGAATACAATAGAATTGCCGTAATCATGTCATTGTTAACATTAATCCAAAAACAAACTACAAAATTTTCATTTTCAAATATTCATTTGTTAAATTTAAACATCTTTGCCTTCTTCCTTACCACAACCACAATTAAGGAGCGCACCAGGATTGGTGTGGGTACACGTAAAGGGTGTTTTTTATTGGGGTATAGAACTTTAAGTTGACATCACTTTCTAACTGGCGGACATTTTGTCAGCTGTCAAGTGATTAATATTTAGTTTGGTTTGCCATTTCATCATGAACAGGTTGACAAAAGAACAACGCTTGCAAAATGGGCCGAAAATGAGATTCATCTCGATGCTGATTTTCATCACAAAATTTTGTTCAGTGATGAGGCTCATTTTTGGTTGAATGGCTACGTCAACAAGCAAAATTGCCGCATTTGGAGTGAAGAGAATCCACATGAGACCCTTGAGACGCCATTACATCCACAAAAACTGACTGTTTGGTGTGCTCTATGGGCTGGTGGAGTCATTGGGCCATACTTCTTCCGAAATAATGCTGGAGAGTCAGTTACCGTTAATGGAGACCGGTATAGAGCCATGATAACCGACTATTTTGTTCCCGAATTGGATGGCATGAATGTGGATGAGTTGTGGTTCCAAGAAGACGGCGCTACATGCCACACAGCGCACGTCACAATCGAATTATTGATGGAAACATTCGATGAGCGCATAATTTCGCGGAATGGACCTGTCAATTGGCCACCAAGATCGTGTGATTTGACACCATTGGATTATTTTCTTTGGGGATATGCGCTCGTCTACGCCAACAAACCAGAAACGTTAGGGGACTTGGAAGCCAACATTCGTGGCGTTATTGCCAACATACGGCCCCATATGCTCGAAAAAGTGGTTGAAAATTGGACCTGTAGAATTGGCTTTATTCGAGCCAGCCGCGGCGGCCACATGCCCGAAATCATATTTAAACATTAATGGCATAAAATTATCCTTCCAATAAAGCCAAATTGATGGACATTAAAACGATTTTCTTGTTTTTTATTTCAATTCGAAGTTCTATACCTCAATAAAAAACACCTTTTATTTGAAGAAACATTAAGTCCCATTACATCAACTCATAACATCATAGTTCATTGACCTATCTCGTTCTCTAAAGATTCCGGATTTATGTGAATATATATATAAACACAATGTATCCTTCCACCAGCATTTTGCCATAATATTCATGTATCCTTGCCGGCAGGGTGAGTGCCTTTTGTTACGGTGTATTTGCGTGGGAGAAAGAACGTCTGCCGGGAATTATGTGTGATATTTATTTGCGTCGTGTTTACCGTAAATATCCTTATGAATATTATTGAAATTATGACATAAATTTATAAGCAAACACCTACACTCTCACATATACCAACAAAATATACAACGCCACACATAGTATGTGTTTTTGTATATAAACATTTGTGTGCATATTATCTGTATTTATAGATTATGGCTTTTATGAGATTAATATTGTTTATCAGCAAATAAAAAATACAACAAATATAGAAGGAACAAGTTAGAATCTATTGCAGAAATATCGAGTGTACTACGACAAACAAAAATCCGCTTTTAGCGTCTAAGAGCACCTCTGAAATAAGTACAGTTTTTAAGTACACAAAATCCTCCGTTGGACGAAACCAACTGATCATTATATAAAATAATTTTTTGAATCCGAATTGAATGTCTAGCCCATAATTTTTTTTTTTAATTTGTATAATTTTCGATGTATCTGAACATGAAATTTTTCTGACTTTTTTCATTAATGTGCCTAAAACTTCAGCAATTCTTATCTGTTTCACTTCAAAGTTAGTCATATTAATTGGTTATAATTTATAAAAATTGTTACAGCCTAAAGAAATCAAAATGTTGTTTTTATGTTGAATTTTGTTTTCCTCTGTAAATTGTATGCAAATTCTGTAGCCTACTAGTTTTTGCATAAAATTATAAAGAAATTGCTTATACTACGAAATTGCCAGCTGTTTTTGTAAAATTTCGAATCCGGACATTCAATTCGGATTTAGGAGAGCATTTTACATAAGGATCAGTTGTTTTGGTGTAAAGGTAGGTGCAAAAGTTAATTCTTGCAGAACAGTGTTATTTTTTTATTTTTCAATATTTGGGGATGAACAGAAAGAAGGACATAGAAAAATCGAGTCAGACAGTAATTTTGAGTAAGTCGATATGATAAACATCGGGGTATCAAAAATCATCAGCACTATATTAAGCTTTAAATTATAACCGTAAAAACTATTGTGGACCATAACATTATTTCACGTTCTCCTTTATATATTCGAAGGTCGGTTCTCATATATATTTCACTATTCATTATAGACTATAGAGTGTTTTCACTTTGTCAATCAGTTTGTAACACCTCCAAATATTACGCTTTGAGGTATATGTTCTTAATAGTCAGACAAATGTAACGATCTGGCTATATCCGTCAGTCGGCCAGTGCAAAGCAAACTACAGGTGATGTTCTAAAACATATGGTATTGAAAAGAATTTTAGAATTTATTTTTCAACCACCCGTGTACTGAGTCAGCCTCCAGAAAAATCACGCAATTAGACAGGAAATATTTATAGTGTTCATTACGCCATACTTATTGGGGCGTCAGCTGCCATTCAACTCTGAACACTGAAATACCATGTCACATGAGCTAATACCGGTATGATGATAGTACGAGTATTTGATATACTTAGAAGGACATAAATACTGTTAGAACATTAAACACACCCATTTCAATAGTAGAACCGAACATACCCCGTTAATGTCATATGGGTTTGGAAAGCTAACCTCAATAGCGCTAGTCTGTAACGGGATTTTAAAATTGTTTCAATTTTCATCATGGAGTGGTCAAATAATGAGAACCGTATCGCTGTTATAGCGCTTTTCAAGTGTGAAATGAAAAAAAACGATATTTTCAAAACGCTCCGGCCACTAGGGTTTGGCCGCATGATCGTCTACCGATGCATACAACTGTTTGAGGAGACTGGAGATGTAAAAGACCGCCACCGGTCGGGCCGCCCACTCTCTGTTCGAACACCGCATGTTATCAAAGCCGTTAAATCAAGAATTCACAGAAATCCGCTCCGAAAACAGTAAACCATAACCCGTTGAATATCAAGCAAAAGTCCATTAGTCGAATCATCAAAAAAGACTTGGGACTTTCAAACGACTTACCAGACATTTATTGACTGCAGCTTTAAAAAAATAGGATTGAAAATGGCAAACGTCCACTGGTGAAGCACGCTGATAACTTGCACAGAAAAATTTTGTTCACCGATGAACAAATTTTTACCGTTCAAGGAAAATTTAACAAGCAAAATGATAGAGTGTCGTCTAAGGAAGCATCTGAACTGATCCCAAGGGTGGAAAAGGGTCATCACCCAGCTTTAGTCATGGTTTGGTGGGGTGTCTCTTACGATGGGGCCACTGACCTGCGTTTCTGCGAACAAGGAGTCAAAACATCTGCCAAAGTTTACCAAGAAACCGCTTTTGGAAGCTGTTCTTATGCCTCTTTACAATTCCCAGTTCCAAAACCAGCCATTGACTTTCCAGCAGGATTCTGCACCGGCCCATAAGGCTAAAACGTCCCAGGCCAGGCTTCGAAGCAATTTGCCAGCGTTCATTTCCTCTGAAGAATGTCCTCAGGCAATCCAGATTTGAAACCATTGGATTACAAGTTGTGGACGGTTTTAGAGGACAAGGCTTGTCACAAAAGATACCCCAACATTGGATTTCTTAAGACTGCTTTGGTTTGAGCTGTGGCCAATTTTTCAATGGACGAGGTTCGTGCAGCTATTGACGATTGGCCAGTGCGACTTAAGGCGTGTGTTAAGGTAAAAGGCGGACATTTCGAATAAGTAGATTCTTTTTGGATTCAATATACATCAATAATTATATTAAAAATGTTTGGTCCAAAAACATTCAGTACTTCTTATTTTACAGCATAAAACGTGTGTAACAGTATTTATGTCCCTACAAAGTATATGAAGCGCAGTAGTTGGAAAATGTATATTTTAGAATTTTACCCTACACCAGTGTGGCGTTTTGTTTTTCCTAGACCCTAGATAGCCAAGGATATTCAGTTTATAATAACGTATATTTTTAATGTAAAAAAAAGTAATTGATGAAACAACATCCTAGAAGATGGCCAAAATTTATTTTGGCTTTAAAAAATTCTTATTGTAGTTAAAAAATTCTTATTGTAGTTAAAGAAAGAAAACATTTGTCGCGGCCCAGCAAAGATTTTTTGGGATAAAAACAGCCATATCAGTATGTAAAAATAGCTTGAGTTTTCCAGTAATAATAGTCTTACGTAAAATAATTTAAAGTATTGAAAGAATTTTTTTTGACAAAAGTTTGAATTTTAAACCTGGCCCTTACGCCAGGCCCTTAATATTTACACCAGCTGATCGAATTGTGAAAAAATCCAAGGGATGTACTTACACATGCAATTTTTTCCAAAATGTAAATAGTTTCTAAGTCTGTCCTCGCAAGATTATTTTTGACAAGCAAAATACCACAACTACTTTTCTTTCCAAAAAAATTGAATAACATTAACTTTTTGAAATTTAAACGGTTGCATCTGTACCGAGATAAATACTTTACTCCAAATTTTAATCTGCTGTATAAATAATACCCCCAATAACACAAATGAGGGTACTTGGTTTCATTTTGGGTTTCATTGAGATTTTCTGAAGAAAAACTTAATTTCAATTTTTTTTGATCGTAAGACGTGTCGCCTCTCACCCCATAGCGGGTGCTTTGATAGATGTCAAAACACAACTGTCAAGAAGTGACCACGCTGAAGTCCGTGTAACGACTTGCATTACATTTTTAGCTCGTTTGTTTAATTTCGGTCTGTTTCTTTTACACATTGAACAGGGATAAACCGGCTTAAGACCTCTTGCTCCTATATTTAAATAGAAGACAAGTTATTAACAAAATGGCAAAGTGGTTTTATCATGATTTTGGGTCCGTGACAACCCTCTTCAAAAAGCTTTGCTGCAATTGTTGAAAGTAAAACCGAACTCTATAAGGATATGATCTCCCCAAACGAATGAGAACCACTGTTGTAAACCTTACTTTTCAAGTTTTCTTCACACAACCGCCCACGAAAATACAACTCACTCTTGCCACCTCTAAAAAAGGATCACTCTGAGTTTACAAGTTGAACCTTTAAGATAATTTGCCTTACAACAAACCCTCACAAATCCCAATATTGGCATATGCAAAATTTTAAAACAAAATGAAGACATACAAAATGACGGACGTTGTTCAAGTGACTAAAAAAATAATGAAATTTAATCAATACATATGTTGTGTCTTAAACGTTTTTTTCGAAGCGTTTAACTTTTTGCAAATGATATATGCCTTTCTGCCCATTAGGATGAACATATGTGACGCGCAAAATAGAAAGGGACCTAAGGTTAAAAACCAGTTTTGTTTAGGAAACCCATTTTAAAGATTAGGTCCCTTTCTATTCGCGCTTAGAATCGTCGACTTCACATTCATAAAACGCGCATATCTCTGGAAGGGAACACTTTTGGGGCATGGGATCGGTCTCATTCGATGCTCAGATGTTGTCCACATCAAACAAAAAAGAAGTGAAAAGTTGATTAAAAGTTTTGTTCAGGAGAGCCATTTTAAAGATTAGGTCCCTTTCTATTTGCGTTTAGAATCGTCGACATTACTTTCATAAAACGCGCATATCTCTGGGAGGGAACACTTTTGGGACATGGTATCGATTTCATTCGATGCTCAGATATTGTCCACATCAAAAAAAAAAATTAAAATTGATTTTTTTACCCTTAGGTCCCTTTCTCTATGCGCTGTCACATATACTTATACTTAGTTGTATCGCTATATATCGCTGTAATAGCGAAATGAAATAAAAAAAAAAGGATTTTCAAAACGCTGCGGCCACTAGGGACTAGCCGCATGTTCGTCTACCGATGCATAAACTGTTTGAGGAGACTGGAGATGTAAAAGACCGCCACCGGTCGGGCCGCCCACGCTCTGTTCGAACACCGCATGTCATCAAAGCCGTTAAATCAAGAAATCACAGAAATCCGCTCCGAAAACAGAAAATCATGGCCCATGAGATGAATATCACGCAAAAGTCCATGAGTCGAATCATTAAAAAAGACGTGGGACTTGGGGTTTTCAAACGACGTACCGGATATTTATTGACCGAGGCTTTAAAAAATAGGATTGAAAAATGGAAACGTCTTTTGGTGAAGCAAGCTGATAAATTGCACAGAAAAATTTTGTTCATCGATGAAAAATTTTTTATGAAAAATTTAACGAGCAAAATGATAGAGTGTATGCGCGGTCATCTAAGGAAGCATCTGAACTGATCCCAAGGGTGGAAGAGGGTCATCACCCAGCTTCTGTAATGGTTTGGTGGGGTGTCTCTTACGATGGGGTCACTGACCTGCATTTCTGCGAACAAGGAGTCAAAACATCGGCCAAAGTTTACTAAGAAACCGTTTTGGAGGCTGTTGTAAAGCCTCTTAACAGTTCCCTGTTGCAAAACCAGCCATGGACTTCCAGCAGGATTCTGCGCCGGCCCATAAGGCTAAAACGTCCCAGCCCTGGCTTCGAAACAATTTTCTAACGTTCATTTCCTCTGAAGAATGGCCCTCTGGCAGTCCGGATTTGAACCCATTGGATTACAAATTGTGGACGGTTTTAGAGGATAAGGTTTGTCACAAAAGATGCCCCAACATTGGATCGCTTAAGACTGCTTTGGTTCGAGCTGTGGCCAATTTTCCAATGGACGAGGTTCGTGCGGCTATTGACGATTGTCCAGTGAGACTTAAGACATGTGTAAAGACAAAAGGCGGACATTTCGAAAAAGTAGATTTTTTTGGAAACAATATACATCAATAAATATATTAAAAAATATTTGGTCCAAAAACATTCAGTACTTTTTGTTTAACTGCATAAAACGTGTGTAACAGTATTAACGAGGGCGGTTCGGAAAGTTCTTAGCCTATCAATGAAAGAGAATAGTTAGTGTTGCAAAAATATTTTTATTTTTCAATATAATCTCCTGAAACTTCAATACACTTAGTCCAACGCTTATCTAGCAATTCTATCCCTTGATTAAAATAGTTTTCCTCAAGGTCTTCAAAATAGTGGTTTACAACTGTAATTGCATCTTCATATGAGGTAAAACGCTTGCCAGCAAGAAATTTTTTTAGATTTGGGAACAGGTAAAAGTCGCTGGGAGCTAAATCAGGTGAATAAGGTGGGTGGTCAAGCAACTCGTACCTTAATTCGTTGATTTTAGCCATTGTTAAAACACTCTTGTGCGCTGGTGCGTTGTCTTGATGAAAAATTATTTTTTTGTGTTGTAAGCCAGGACGTTTTTCTCGAATTTGTACATTTAATTGATCTAAAAGGTTGCAATAGTATTCTGAATTAATTGTTTTACCCTTTTGCAGATAGTCAATCAATAAAATATCTTTGAAGTCCCAAAAAACCGTTGCCATAACCATACCAGCCGATTGGATTGTTTTTGCCTTCTTTGGGGCACTTCCTCCAGCTTCAGTCCATTGTTTGGATTGTTCTTTTGTCTCTGGAGTATAGTGGTGGATCCATGTCTCATCAACAGTTATGAAACGACGCTTAAAATCCATTTTATTTCGCTGAAAACGATCCAAACAAACAAATGTTCATTCTTATGCGTTTTTGGTCGACTGTTAACAAGTCCGGCACCCATCTTGCAAAAAGCTTTTTCATCTGTAGTTCTTCATGCAAAATTAAATGGACTCGATCATTTGAGATGCCCATGATATTAGCTATTTCACGCACTTTTATTCGTCGATCATTTAATACCATATCATGCACTTTGGCTACAATTTCTGTTGTTGTTGCTGTTTTTGGACGTCCACTACGTGGTTCATCTTCAATGCTTGTACGACCACGTTTAAATTCAGCAACCCAGTTTTTTACTGTTGCATATGAAGGAGCACTTTCACCTAACACATTCACCATATCATTATGAATTTTTTGTCCCGATAAACCTTTTTTATGTAAAAATTTAATGACACCACGCATTTCTATTTTTTCCATTGTAAAAAAATCGCGGATGCGTCTTTTGTGAACACCTCATTCTATATGAAGGAGTTGCCAGATCGAAAGAAAATTTAACATGTGTTCATAGCAGAGATAGAAGTTTCCAAAACACTTAACTTTTTTCGGTTTATACCGCGCTTTTTGTGCTAGGCTAAGATGTTTCCGAACTGCCCTCGTATGTCCCTACTAAGTATTAATCGAGGTATAATTGAAATAGTGAAACACATTTTAGTATAGATTCTGCTTTAATATACGAATATTGTCTATCTAACTGCTTGAATACATTAGGAAGAAGATCAAATGCGTATGTAAGACTACCTAAACTCATTAGCAAAAGATTAAGTCAACTGCAGAAAAACTCGGCTGCTGCCTAATAACTTGGGAGTCTCATTAAAAATGGATTTTAGATGGCACACACAAAGAAGATATCGAGGTCTAGACAAATAAATGTGTTAGTACGACATATGTATGTGCCAGTAACACACACACACTCTCACTAATTATATATTCACGTTGTGTAAATACATTATAAGTTTAGTTATTTAAGCAGTCACAGGCACATATACGGGCTTAGTCTTATTTAACGTCTATTTGAGTGTATATGTGTACATAAGAATTTCCCCACATTTTTTCGGCATGTGATCCCATAAATTAGAAAAGTTAAGAATAATTGTAATTCACATTTGGAGTGCTTTAATGTAGGCAACGACTCTTGACGCTATTAAAACCTTAAAGGCTTTTGCTAATTTTATGTTTATCTCTCGCAAATAATGACAATATTTCTTTTAATAAACGTAAGCATCTATAAATAGGCGTTTATGTAATTGAAATTGTGGAAATTATGGATATTCGATGCTGGTAGTTTTCATGACAAAATAAAATATTACAAGCAGGTTTGTCTTGTATTTAACATAATATTTGTTTATTGCCTCAAAAATACTTATATTCAATCACATTTGCACACGAATATTTTGTTGAGTTTATTTTTTTCAACAAAGCCACGTGTAGTAAATTTGAATTAATGTCGAAATAAATAGGATTTAATGCTTTAAGAAAAGCCAACAACCGCACACAGACAACAAATTTGTTGCCACAACCGAATTGTTTGCCAACCGAATGTTGGTGGTTGCACGACAACCGAATGTTGATTGGGTACACATCAATTTTCAGTAGATGGAAATGATACTTTCGGTTAAAGAAAACAAGTATCGGTTATCCTAACAGATTAAAATGATTATAGGAACTGAACTTGTTCATGTGTTGGTTGTTGGTATAGATTTTTGGTTACAATTAGTTTTTGATAAAAAAAATAATACTCGTATTTTACCGACTGCTTTGATAAGCGTTGAAGTGATGCTTCAATAGGAAAAGAATTAATAAAGATACATTACAATATACATTGTCAAGCTTTGGGTGGCCGTAACTACGGAAAAAATCCAAAAAATTGGTTGTTGTTTTGAATTATAAGGTGGTCTATCTATAGCAAAAATTCTGATAAAGTCTGAGTAATGTCGCTTAATAAAATTTAAGCCTGTTTCTGTATTCTGAAAAATATTTTTTTTATTTATATTTTTTTTTATATATGTGACGCGCAAAATAGAAAGGGGCCTAAGGTTAAAAACCAGTTTTGTTCAGGAGAGCCATTTTAAAGATTAGGTCCCTTTCTATTTGCGCTTAGAATCGTCGAATTCACTTTCATACAACGCGCATATCTCTTGGAGGGAACACTTTTGGGACATGGGATCGGTCTCATTCTATGCTCAGATGTTGTCCACATCAAAACAAAAAAAGTGAAAAGTTGATGAATAGTTTTGTTCAGGAAAGCCATTTTAAAGATTAGGTCCCTTTCTATTTGCGCTTAGAATCGTCGAATTGACTTTCATAAAACGTGCTTATCTCTGGGAGAGAACACTTTTGGGGCATGGAATCGGTCTCATTCGAAGCTCAGATGTTGTCCACATCAAAAAAAAAGAAAAAAAAATGAAAATTGATTTTTTTTACCCTTAGGTCCCTTTCTCTATGCGCTGTCACATATAGTTTTCTTTATATATGGCAGTATCGTTTGGAATCATTAACCGTCTAACCCAAAAAACTTAAACCGTCTGACCATCTTTTTTGTTTTTATACATTTTTGGGGGATTTCGTCGTACACAAAGTTTTTATTTTGACTAAAACCGATAAAATATTGAAGGTTTTTTATGTTGACGTTGGAATAACAAATATAATACTACAACCGCTACCAATTATTGGTACCAATGAAACAAGTGTATCACAATTGGTTGGTTACCATAACCGCCAGTTGTCGCAACCAATAGTTAAACTGAATTCGATTTGTGTACCTGTGTTATTGGCTGTACGAACCGTGATATGGTTGTTGTAACCACCATACCATAAATACTATGGAATGTTGGTTACTGCAACAGAAATTTGGCTAATCCAACCGAATTTTTGTAGTTCGGACCGATTCCCATCTGATTTTTTCTCTGTATGCGTGAAAGAAATCGTTTTTGTCAAAATTACCCTTTTTGGGATTTTAATCAGAAGTCAATGGTGATGTCCAATTTCCCAAACTTTTTTCATTACTGGCCACGACGGCGGTTATATTTTCTTAACCACGCAATAAGTCACACAAGAAAATCCAGATGCAGTTTAAATTGTTTTTAATCCCTAATAAAAATCCAGCAACGGAAAATCGCACTTACTTCATTGCGGCATCTTAGTGACATAACGCATTTTGCGATGGCAGATTTATGTATAGGGTAGTCCAACTAAAACGTAAGATGTTAATTGTAAATAAAACAAAAACGTTTTCAGAAAATTACGTTAACATTTTGTATTATGATCTATGGCATTTATTTGTGCAATAAAATATCGGCCTAATGCACGCCACGGCTTTGGAGGCATACATCTATCCGATGGTCGATACTCTCAATGACTCTGAGACATTAAAAACTCTGAGTCATGCTGGTTCAATATCATTAATGTGCCAAATTATCTCATCCTTTAGCTTTTGAATTATTCTTGGCCGATTGGTGTACATATTTTTTTAAATATCCTTCAAGAAAGAAGTCCAATGGTGTCAGAACACATTATCGTGGCGGCCAATTAACATTGCCATGACGTGAGATAGCACGGCCATTGAATTTCTCGAGCAAAAAAGCCATTTCCTCTTTGGCTGTGGGGCAAGGGGCACCATCCTGTTGGAATTTTATATCATTCAGGTCTATATCCTCAATTTGTGGCTACAAGAACTCCGTTATCATCTCTCGATAGCGAACACAATTCACGGTAACTGCTGGACCGACATAATTTTCGAAGAATTACGGCAGCCCATAACGCGAATCAGTCACTCTTTGTAGTTACATAGGCTTTTTAACTACCATTCCGGGATTCGAATTTGCTCAAATGCGGCAATTCGGCTTGTTAAGGAGTCCACTATGGTGAAAGTGTGCCTCTTCTTTGAAGATTCATTCTGTCTATTTATACAACCATTCGGCGTATTAACGACGCTTAAAATGGTTAGTAGGATTCAGCTCTTGAGTCATTTGAGCCTTGTAAGCGTATAAATTTAAATCTTTATTCAAAATTCGCATCAGTGATGTTTGTGAGATATTCAACTGTTGACCACGACTACGAGTCGATGTTGACGGCTTTTCTGCCACACTTTTGCAAACAACATCAATGTTTTACGCAACTAGAACTATGAGAGCATGTACGAGTGTTTTCAAATTTCTATCAGATCCTCTGTGATGTCCCTACATTTTATGGAAGTATACGTGTATACTAGGGTGGATCGATTTGTTTTTAGCATGAGGAAAAAAGTTCCAGTACAACATTAAAATAATCATTTTCGAGGCGCCCTAATCTAATTTTGACTTTTTCTCAACTTTTTTTTTTATTTATAGTAGTTAATAGATTTTTTTTAAATATTTTTTAAACATTACCTTTACAAGGTGACAAACAATACATACAAACAATATCTTCTTTATTACCTACTCAAGAAAACCTTCTAAGTAAAAGTTGAGAAAAAGACAATGTCAATGATATGTCGTTGTGGAACTTTTTTTCCTCATGCCAAAAGTAATCGAAAAATTGATGGCCGTGAACACGTTTTAGAGAAACGTATCAAAAATGTTACGACCATTCAAGTATCAATGTAGGCACTGGCGGTACGAACTAAGTCCCCAATGAACTAAGTCCCCAAAACGAAAATGAACTAACCCCCCAAAATTTTATACAGGAGGAAACAACAACGATTTTTGGGGACTTAGTTCATTATTTGGGGATTTATTTCAGTTTCAAATTTAGGGAGTTAGTTCATAATGAACCAACTCCCCAATTCTAAGGAACGAAATAAATCCCCAAAATTATTTTTGGGGAGTTAGTTCATTTTCACTAAATACCAAAATTATTAAAAATTCCATTATAAGAACCGTTACAATTTCTGTACGCATTCTCTTCTTTGATTGTGAACATAGTGTATTCATTGAAAAAAATAATTAGTTTGTGCTATTACGTCGTGGAGTGAACATTAAAAGTAAAAAAAACAAGACGAGTTTTGAAATTATCTCTGTAAATCGCAGAAATAGTGAGCTTTTGTACCATTTCGATCAAAAAATGATATATATGAAAAAGTCTACGTATAAAAATGTAATTAAATATGAATGCCGAAAAAAAACTTGCAAAGCTAGGATGAATCTACTTCCTGATGGAAATTTGGTTCCAGCAAAAAAATTTGTGGAGCATAACCACGAAAATGAGGAGGAAGCCTACAAAGAGTTAAAGGCTTTAACTACAATTAAGAAGGATTGTGTGGACATGTCAGGGATTCTAGGAGGCAGTAAGACAAATTTAAGTTCTATTAGAAGAGCATTTCGCTGGACTTGTGAAAGGTAAGTAAAAAAGTGATAAAATTTTAAATTTTTACTAACATTTTAATTCAGCAATCAGGATGAAACGAAAAACATTGATTTTGCAAAAATACAAAGGGGATTGCAAAAAATAATTAGCAAAAATTTGGTAACATCCCCAACAAATGCGCTCAAAGTGATAGAAGCCTTTAACCTGGAAAATGTTTGGTCAGATTTTGGATTAACAAAAGATGACTCAAACCCAAGGCACTTCTTTACTGCGTGCATTATAGAAGACAATTTTTCCTTCTGTTTGTTTTCATCATTGAAAACAATTGAATTGATAAAGGAAAATATTCCACCCGCAAGAAGAACTTACCTAGTGGACGCAACATTTAAAATTGTTCCGCACGGATGCTTTAAACAGCTTTTAGTTATTTATATAGAGTATTTTGAAAAGGTAATAAAATTGCTATTATATTATCCATAACTGTAGTATTCACACTTTTTATTTTTCAGATTTTTCCTGTCTTTTTTGTATTGATGGATAAAAAAACCAATGAAATTTATAATAAATTGCTTATATATATTAAAGAAAATATATTTGATTCAGATCCATCAACATTCATAACCGATTATGAACAAGGATTACGAAAAGCTGTTAACTTGGTTTTTCCTCGAGCAAAGATAGCTGGATGCTGGTACGTATGTATATATTAAAAATGTGAAATTATTTTAAGTTTTTTCCGAGAATTTAAATTGCCAATACTTTTAATACTTTGGTTTAACGAATTTAATTTATCATAACGTATTACACTCAAGCGGAATAGCTATTTATGCACCAGCATTTTATAGTTAATAAATTAATAGTTTTGGAGTCGAAAAAATTTTTTTTGGTGTAAATCGGTTGGAAATAAAAAATTCGCGCTAATTGTCCTTCTTCCTTGCAAACATCTAAAGACTTGCAATGACTGCATTCTCAAACTACAGGCAGATTCAATTTTAAAAGGTTTGCAAAATTATTGTTGCCCATATTGCCGCCAAATAGTGGAAGACACCATGCAAGTATATGTTTCAGTTTTTTTTTTCTCGTAATTAGATAGATATTAATATGAACTGTTTTTTTTTTAATTTGTTATTATCGAATATGTGTCTGTTGCTCAGTTATAATATATTAATAAAATATATCAAAAAAATGGGGACTTATTTCATTTTAAAAATGCGGAATAAATTCATTATGAACTAACTCCCCAGAAAATGGGGAGTTAGTTCATTTTTATTTTGGGGATTTATTTCATTTCATTGGGGGTTTATTTCATTTTCTAAATTGGGGATTTATTTCATTATGAAATAAATCCCCAATTTTGGGGGGTTAGTTCATTTTCGTTTTGGGGACTTAGTTCATTGGGGACTTAGTTCGTACCGCCGTAGGCACTATTTCTATCGGGGAGTCAGAACAGGTTTTAAGAGAACTTCGGTCCAGTGTCAAATATACCTTTGCTTCAGATGACGCCCGCAGCATCCTTTTAGAATACAATTCGTAAATATTTAAAGACTCAAACAAAACCCGATGACAAAGAAATTAAACTGAATTCCTAGGAGATTATAATTTAAATAACGAGAATAACAATTAAGTAATTGAATTTGAATAAGTTCACTAAACGTTACCAATTTGCTTATCCTCTTAGTATGGCCAGAGCCAGACCGGATAAAACATTTTTTTATCTGTAAAACAAATAAAACTTATTTTGTCGACTGCCAACATTTTAAAAAGGGCAGCTAGCAGAACAACGATGCTGATGACGAGTTTATGTAAAAGAAGCAGAGAGAAAGCAAAAATTCAACAAATATCATAATTTGTACACGCAGAGAACAGACTTGATGCCACAACCGAATGTCAAACGCACAAACAATCTATGTATTCCATCGTTACAACAGTACACAACAACTTTCAGTAAAAGGAACTGACACTTTCGGTTGAAGAAAACAAGTATCGATTATCCTAACAGACTAAAATGATTATTGGAACTAAATTTGTACATGTATTGGTATTTTGTTATAGATTGTTAGTTATAAGTAGATTTTAAAAATATTTAATATTTTACCGCCCTGCAATGAGTCAACTGATCAGTAATTAAATACGTCTTTGGATAAATGTTTTGATAAGCATTGCAGGGATGCCCCAGTCGGCAAAGAATTAATTACGATATAATATTACAATATTTATTGCCAAGCTTTGGGTCGCCGTAACTAGAGAAAAAACCAAAAAAAAATTATTGCTGTTTTGAATAATAAGGTGGGGAATATATGGCAAAAATTCTGATCAAGTCTGAGTAATGTCGCTAAATAAGAGTTAAGCCTCTTTCTACGAGTATATTCTGAAAAATAGTTTTTTTATTTACATTCTATTATTTTCGTTTTTTATATGGCAGTATCGTTTGGAAGTATTGACCGTCTAACCTAAGAAACTTGAACTGTCTGAGCATTTTTTTTGATTTTATACATTTTTTGGGGATTTCGAAATATGTTTTCTTCGTAAACTAAGTTCTTGTTGCGACTAAAGCCGATAAAATATTATAGGCTTTGTATGTTGATTTTGGAAAAACTAATATTATGTTACAACAATCAACTAAACAGGTTTTGGTCACTGTAAAGAACCAATTCGTTGTCACCATCAATTATTGGTACCAAGGAACATAAACATCACAATTGGTTTTTTGCCATAACAGTCAGTTGCCGC
The DNA here is from genome assembly GCA_963513945.1 of Hydrotaea diabolus. Lineage (NCBI taxonomy): Eukaryota > Metazoa > Arthropoda > Insecta > Diptera > Muscidae > Hydrotaea > Hydrotaea diabolus. The sequence goes on from OY740720.1 coordinate 75,273,420, forward strand.
AACCAATAGTTAAACTAAATTCGGGTTGTATAACTGTTATATTGACTATTAATACCTTGATATGGTTGTAGCAACCATCTTATGAAATCTCGAACCATGATACCATCAATACCATGGAATGTTGGTAATTGCAACAGAAATTCGGTTTATGCAGCCGAATTTTTGTAGAGTGGTCCGATTTCCAACATATTTTTTCTCTGTGTTAAAAATAGTAACAATTGTCAGTTAGAATTTGGCTCAATCTTGAAACACTTTCGATAGCAACGCTGAACTTTTTAATTTGTACTTGATACAATTCTGGTGGCAAACTAACTTGGAAAGTCGACATTTTTTATTATGAGTACTTAAAGTGTCATGTTCTTTAGCCAGGACAAATGTTTTGAATCAAAGAAATAAAAACTTCGTTGCTATATATATTTCTGGCCTAGACAATACTTAGTGTTGCCTGGCGCCATCTGACATTTCCATTGGAATGTTTGACATTTTTTAGCATAAACGTACTCAGAACGTTTTGTCGTACGACCATTATTTGTGTTGTTTACAGTGACTTAATAAAATGGAATTAACTCGTGAACATTTTCGTGCGATCATTTTTCACAACTTTTGTCGTGGTTTAACTCGACAAGAGTGCATCGATGAACTTAAATCTTTGTCTGGCGATGGAGCAATATCCTAAATCACTGTGAAAAACTGGTTTAATGAATTCAATCGTGGACGACGCTCGCTCAACGACGAAGGTCGTGAAGGTCATCCTAAATCGGCCGTTTTGCCAGAGAACATTGATGCCGTCATGAACTGAGAATGCAAGATCGTCATGTGGCATACCGTGTGATAGAGGCATCGTTGGGCATTTCTTGCACCATATAGATTCAAAATTGCATGAACAAATGGCCGTAAAGAAGGTTTCTTCTCGTTGGATCCCGCACAATATGACAATCGCTCAAAAAAGGCTCGTGTCGATTGGCGCAAAGAAATTTTGAAAAATACGATCGCGGTGCTTTAAAAGACGTTTATAAGATTGTTACAGGTGACGAATCATGAGTATATGCGTAAGAGCCCGAAGCAAAACAGCAATCGACCGTGTGGGTCTTCGAAGACGAGCCAAATCCAACGATAGTTGTTCGTGAAAGAAGCACTTCGAAGCAAATGGTCGCCTGTTTCTTCAACAAAACTGGTCATGTGGTAACTGTACCGCTTGAGCAACGTAGGAGGTCAATTCTGAGTGGTTCACCATAATTTTGTTGCCTGTAGTCTTCGGAGAAATTTTAAAAACGAATAAGAGAAGAAGAATTATTGTGCACCATGACAATGCGAGCTCTCACACATCGCCTCAAACCAGTACCTTTTTGACCGGCCAAAACGTTGAATTGATGGGTCACCCGCCGTACAGCCTTGACTTGGCACCCAATGACTTCTTTTTATTCCCGCACATCAAGAAAATAATGCGTGATCAACGATTTTTTCGCCAGAAGATGCTGTTGAAGCGTCCAAAAACCATGTTTTGGAGGTGTCTCCATCGGAGTGAAAAAAGCGCTTCGACAATTGGTTTTAGCGCATGCAAAAGTGTATAAATCATGCTGGAGAATACTTTGCAAAACAATAAAACCATTTTGATGATAATTGTTGGCATTTTCATTATTAGGCCAGAAATATATACAGCAGCTATCGTCTGAGTAAGTAAAGTGTCATGTTTTTAGCCAGGACAAATGTTATGAATCAAGGAAATAAAAACGTCGTTGCCTCATATTCCCTTTACCGAAGTACAACAAACAATAAAAGTGGCCCCATTACGTGCCCATTCTGTTCATGAGCTCTGCCACAATGTCAACTAAATCTTCTCAACGAATTTGTTTTTAGATTCGTAAGGCCATTTGCTACATACAGCGTTGGTCAATTCTGTTCAACATAAGAGTCATTTAGTCGGAATGATTCGGCCAATGAGTCCAAACCTTATCTCTGCCTTTACTAAGTACATTATAAATAATTAAAAACTTGCTTTAGTTTGAGTTCTAATTCATATTGACGAGTGATCGCGCGCTTTTTGAGTTTAAACACTCACCTGTTATGAACTTTTTTAAATGCTAAGTGAGTCCCATCTAACAGTGCCCAAGCGTTTGCCATAAGCCATCGTCATGCAAAATTAAAGAAACCATAGTTTTGGGTTCCTACGATACCATCCATACACAGAGAACAGATTTTTTGATACAACCGAATTTTTTGCCAACCGAATGTTGGTGGTTGTACGTACTATCTATGTATTCCACTGCTACCACCTAATGTATTCCACTGCTACCACCTAATGTTGAGTGGGTACATGGCAACTTTCAGTAGTGGAAACTAACAATATCGGTTGAAGAGACAAAGTGTCGGTAGCCCTTACTAATTGAGATAATTATTAGGACTGAATGAGATTTTTTAATTAATTTCTATATAGCTCGATTTAAGCATATTTATTCTGTTATATGAATTATAAGAAAGTAAAAACTAATAAAACTCGAATCTACAAAAATACACAAAATACTGCAAATCAATTCTTGAAGTCTTGGCTACATGTGATAAGAGATATATACTTTCATATCGGTCATATATTCTATGTTATTTAAATACAATGGGTAGAGCTTTTTAACATAACTGACTCGTTAAATTTAATAACAAAAAATTAATTTGTTTCTGAAAAAAGCCTGTTTATTTGTACATATTCAGATTTTTCTCAGACGAACTATGCTTAAATGTTATTGGTTAGTAATTAGTAGTAATAATAAGTAAAACATTAGTTATTTTGTAAAACATTTTAGCCTAAAAACAATCATTCACCCCCCGAGAAAGTCCAAAATTTTGTTGCATAGTATAATATGTAACAACAGCGAACTTAACGGAATTTAGTTTAATTTATCTATTGTCATCACCAATTATAAGTACCAATGTAAGATGTATTTTATAATTGGTTGGTTGTCATAACTACCAGTTGTGGCAAACAATAGTTGAACTGAAGTCGGTTAATAGAACCGACTTATTGCCTGCAATAATCGTAATATTATTGTAGCTACCAACTTACGGTAGAGCGAACCATGTCAACATCAATACCATGGAATGTTGGCGGTTGCAATAGAAAGAATGTTTATCCAACCGAATATATGTAGTTCGGACCGATTTCCAACTGATTTTTTTCTGAGAGTGGTTACATCCCCACTTTCTATCAAATCTGAGGAATAATTAAATTTTTTGGGCCCTTTAGGTCACCGTGCCCTACCCAAATTTCAGTTTAAATCTTCAACCAATTGGACTGCAAGTGAAATTGGAGTTAATTTTTATCCAGACATGTTGCCCTGTCTATAAAATGCATAAGACGTTCGTCTCCGGCTGTCAACAGATGGTCCCCCGCAGTGAGTACATAAATTATAACTTAATGCCGCGTTGTGAAAGTAAGTCTTTTTAAGGCCTGAAAGGATTATACAATATTGCTCAACCTATGTCCATTGTCACCATTGAATATTTACCGCGCTCCTTATGGAAAAAGATGCATATCCCATGGAAATATATGGGATCAGTTTATTGCTTTTCATAAGCCAACATGAGTATTTTACGGGGAGGATTTTGTAAATCCTTTCGTTGTCGTATTTGCCTTTCCCGTTGATAAGGTTTTTGTCCTTTTGTTTGGTTATGCCATCTTGCGGCTTATGAAACATAAATAGACGTATTTGCTCCACACACATTCTATGATATTTTTGGTAAAGAAAAAATCGGCAGTACACAGTCATTTGCCCGTGAACGAGTGAATTATACCTTTGCACCTTTACTGAAGCGACACACCTTCTTTGCCAACATTTCTACACCATTTCCAATCGAAATGGAAAAAATAAAAATGGATTTTTTTTCTTTTTTTTATTCATTTTATTTACTATAAGTATAAAATTAAATGTAATTGAAAATACATGAAAATATACTAATAAAATTAGTAAATATTTGTAAAGCCTCGGCGTCTTATATACTTTATACTCGTACACGCAAACGTGAATTGAAAACCATAAATTGATATTGAGAAGCGTAAATTGAAATTAGGATAAAACAAAGTGAAGTTGAGAAATTTATATGAAATTAAGAAAATACAAGTAAAAATTGAAAAAATACAAATTGAAATTGAGCGACGCAAATAGAAATTGAAAAAGTACAAATTGAAATTGAGAAAGTACAAATTGAAACTGAGAAACGCAAATTTAAATTAAGAATATACAAATCTAAAATGAGAAACTACAAATTAAAATTAAGGAAAGCAAATTTAAATTGAGAAAATAAAATTAAACTAAAAATTGGCAATTGAAAATCTACAAATAGGAATTGAAATTAAAAAAACTCAAATTAAAGTTGAGAAAATATAAATTAATATTAAGAAAATAGTAATTAAGTATAAACTAAACCATTGTTTTGAAGTTTATTTTCTTCATCAGTTTGCCTAGAGAACATTAATGTTGGGATCTGTTGCAGATAGTGCCGTATCTTTATTCTTCGGATGTCATGTTTGTATAAGTAAATATTAGGTGGTAATGTTAGATAAGATATAAGTTGATACTCTACAGCGCAAATTTTAAAGATCGGATAGGACAATTGGTATGTGGGAAAAGCTGGGAAATCGACAAAAGGAGAATTTATACCGTGTTTGCAAATACAATAGCTGCATATTTTTAGCTAGGGCCTGAATAAATTGAAAGATATATTTGGTAATAGTTCAAGCCTCATGCAAGATCTGCACTATATTAGACGAAATGTGTCTTTCTAAGAGTTTGAGAACAATGACTCAATATAGCATCAAACAAGTTTTTACCAAAGAGCGATCAAATTGGAGGATATGGAGGAAATTCAATATAATTTTTCTTTTTAAATTTTTTTTTTCATTTTTTCTCAATTTCAGTTGGTATTTTCTTAATTTTCATTTGCGTTTTCAATTTTAAAATGCATTTTCTCAATTTCAATTAACGTTTCTCAATTTTAATTAGAAATGGTGCAATTATCTCCTCTTGTTTGATATAATTTATTACCAGTACGAATGCTTGTACATTAGGGTTATGACTTCTTGAATTTTTTACTCAAAAATTATTTCATGTTGCACGAAGGAATGAACTTTTGCCTATTAATGACTATAAGTAATATCGTTTATTCCATTTAAATATTGAAAAAGGTCACGCGCAAACCACTTTGAAATGATATTTTTGTCAAAAATTTAAGTTTCTCTTTTGTTTTAAATCGTATAAATCCATAACGGAAAAAAGTGTCAAGTCTTATGACTTTTGCGAAAAGCCACATAGCCTATGAACAAAATGAGATATAGATCATAGAAATCGACTAACGTGTCCTGCTTTTATTTACAATTAAGTGAAGGTATCTCATTTTGAATCGAATATTTCTCTTTGAAACAAACGCCGACTTTTTTTACCCTCAGAATAAAAAAAATAGTAAGAAACACAAAGTTATTTCATTTATATGATTGCTCACAAATATGAATTTCTCCTGAATTGCTTTTCGTGACAACAAATTTCCCACAGTGCTGATAAATAAAAATTTTAAAATCATTTTGTGAGTGAGTTTTTTTTATCGAATCACCTCGTATATTAGATTTAATCTAATCTTAATAAAAACTCATCAAAATATGATACAGGGAAACGAGGTTGTCTAAAAGTCATTACCCTAATGTACATACCCCTTTGTACCTTTAGGCATAACCATGTATTTAAAGCTTTATGTACGAGAGCGGATAAAACAGTTTTTTATTTTAAAATTTTACAATTCTCACGTAACAGCTAGTAGGCAACTATCACGGTAATCACAAAACATAGTAGTCTGAGTGTATAAGGTAAAAAAAAGTTTTAGATATTGGGAACGGAAGAACATAAACAAAATCTTAGTGTTTGGAAAATGTTTCCTAAATAGGCCTGGACTGAAAAAGGTAGTTCATTCCACGAATGTAATTCAGACCATTCTGACAGTAATCCTTTTCAAATTTTCCTTTAGAAAAGCTGTTGCTTTTTTCACGTTCCTTTACACACGGCCACCGCTGAACAATGTGGAAGCATAAGGTACTTGTGTAATAGACGTGCACATGAACCTGCAGGCAAGAGCAGACCCAAGTATTTCTAGAATTAACAATTAAAAAGAATTTTTACAAGAATAAGAGTATTAATATCCTGAAGAGAGAGTGTTAAAATTGAAGAAATTATTGCTTTAAGATGTGACTGAAATAGGCCCCCAGAAACTCCAATTCATTTTAACGCTATCGCATGTAAAATATATACGGTCGAGTACATAGCTAGATCATCTAAGAATTTTGAAATGATCAATCTTGTTTTCTTATTTGCAAAGTTTTTGAGCCACAAGATTTATATAAAATAATATTGATTGGTTCTCCGATCTTTTTCGAAGTGTTACAATCGAAATTTGTTAATAAAGGTTAAAAAAACTAGGCATTAATCACGCAAGTACAAAATTATCTATACCAAGTGGACAACTCGTATGTTCGGTCGGGACGAAGCTTTTATACGCTTCACCATGCATTGCGTTGTAGTAAGGCATTGGAAAAGTTGGGGGAAAATGGTCGTTGGTGGTGGTCCATATATTGAGGTTCAGTTACGTAAATTTCATTGCTTTGAAGAACTCATATGTCCATTGTTAAGGGATCTCTAAGGAGCCCTTGAACACAAATCTTTAAAGTTGAAACCACCATCTTATGAGGTATCTAGTTCCAACTGCCAGCTTAGTGATCGACAGTATGGCTTCCGTATAAATCGCTCTAAGGGAGACCTGATGGCTTTCTTGACGGAGCGCTGGAGTCGGTCCATACACCAGTTTGGTGCGAGTAAGGTTGTGGCTCTGGATATCTCCAAGGCCTTTGATAGAGTCTGGCACGGTGCACTCTTATCAAAGCTGCTGGCTTTTGGTGTCGGTGATACTTTCGCTCGTTTTATATCGAGCTTTCTTAAAGATCGTACTATAAGATTTGTTGTAGATGGGTTCTCATCCAACAAACATAGGCTTACTGCAGGAGTAAAACATGGCTCTGTCCTTTCTCCCTCTTTATTTTTAATTTTTATTGATGATCTGTTGGGTCAGACTGTGAATACAATATACTTCTTTGCGAATGACAGTAACCTCTGTCATTCATTTTTATTCGACCATAAGCCGAGTCTTCAAGATATTTAAGACAAAAGGCGAATTATGGATGAGCCACTTGGCCGGGATTTACTGGTCATTTCCGAATGGGGTCGAGTGAATAGAATAGATTTTAATGCGCGTAAGACACAGTGCTGCTTGTTGTCTCACAAGCGATTCGCTGACCCAAACTTATCGTCAATTTCTATCGATGGTACGGATATTGAACAATCAGAAACTCTCGATGTTCTGGGCATGAAAATACAATGTGACGCTCGTTAGGCGAGACATGTATTCAAAGTGTCGAAAGAATCACTCAAGTGCATAAGCTTTTTAAAGCGGTGCACGAAATATTTCACTCCTTCTGATCTTTTCAATATCTATTCAAGTAATATCAGACCGAAGATGGAATACAACTCTCATATATGGGCAGGTGCTCCAAAATCATCCTTGAAGCTACTTGACCGGGTTCAAAGGAGAGCGATGGTGCTAATAGGTGACAGTAAGGTATCCAACTCTATTGTTTCCCTTGAGAATCGTCGGCATGTGGGTTGATGGTGTGTGTTCATCAGACATTCGTCGCCTTATTCCTGACGTGAGGATGTTCGCCAGGGATACGCGACTTTGTTATTGAATGGCCAGCGAACCGCACTATACACTACAGATCAAATTCGTTTTTTTTTTGTTTTTACAGTCCGTATGTGGAATCGACTTCCGGCAAATGTGTTTCCCACTAATTGCGACATCCAGAAGTTCAAGACAAGTGTCAATAAACATTACTTCATCTTCCCCCCTCCGATCCTTTACTTTTCACTCGCCAACGCAATGCACCGCATGTATAGGGGAATCCCCTGAGTGTTGGTTATATAAAAAAAGGAGACCTCATATTCGAAACTCTAGCGACCTTTCACTTAAGGGACAAGACCTCGTCAAATCATAGAAATAATGTAATTTTCGGATTCGTGACGACTCTTGTTGTTGTTTTTTAATACCGATTTGGCCATCGTTAAAGGACATCGATTTTTGAACCACTATGGGCAAGTTCCAGTGCCAAATCGGTCCAAATCATAATTCTGGTTACTTGTTTGGTAACCAGATTAATGTCTCATAGCATGCCGGAAAGGGTTTTGGGTCCCAGTGATCATAGACCGCACTAATGGACCAAACTCTCAATTACGCCAGATCGTAAATTAATCTTTTATTCGGATTTTAAAAAAAGAATACCGTGTTTGAGATGGTACTAAACTCTAATATAGGTACATGTTTTGATTTGTTTGAAAATGTGTCGCCGAACATTGGGAGACGATTTTATAGCTCCAGGGCCCATGCCCATTGGTCAAGGCCTCTAAGTCAAATGGTAAAGTATGTCATAAGCAGGGTTCAATAAAAACACCCATTTAAAGGAAAGTTAATGCATCTATGCCTACCATTTCCAAAAAGTCATAAAATCGGAACTTTTTCCCTTTTGGTTGATTTGGTTCAATCCAATACCATCGCCGACAAATATATATAAGAGACATATCTGGTTTAAGGACTTTAGCTTTTTTGTTTAAAATTAATCGTGCTTTCAACAGACCGACAGACTTACATAAATATATCGTCCTAGAATTTATGGCGATCAATAATAATATATATGCTTTATATGGTCGCAGATAAGTATTTCGAGATATAACAAACGAAATGACAAACTTAAATATACATAGCAGGGATACAAATACTGTTACAACATTGGACACACCCATTTCATTAATAGAACTGAACATACCCCGTTAATGTCATATGGGTTTTGAAAGCTGACCTCAATAGCGTTAGTCTGTAACGGGATTTTAAAATTGTTTCAACTTTCATCATGGAGTGGTCAGATAATGAGGACCGTATTACTGTAATACCGCTTTTCAAGTGTGAAATGAAAAAAACGATATTTCAATACGCTCCGGCCACCAGGGATTAGCCGCATGCTAGTCTACCGATGCATAAAACTGTTTGAGGAGACTGGAGATGTAAAAGACCGCCACCGCCAAAATAGGATTAAAAAATGCAAACGTCTTTTGGTGAAGCACGCTGATAACTTGCACAGAAAAATTTTATTCACCGATGAAAAAATTTTTAACGTTCAGGAAAATTTAACAAGCAAAGTGATAGTGTATGCGCGGTCATCTAAGGAAGCATCTGAACTGATCCCAAGCGTGGAAAATGGTCGTCACCCAGCTTCAGTCATGGTTTGGTGAGGTGTCTCTCACGATGGGGTCACTGACCTTCATTTCTGCGAACAATGAGTCAACACATCGGCCAAAGTTTACCAAGAAACCGTTTTGGAAGCTGTTGTGAAACCTCTTAACAATTCCCTGTTCCAAAATCAGCCATGGACTTTCCAGCAGGAATCTGCGACGGCCCATAAGGCTAAAACGTCCCAGGCCTGGCTTCGAAACAATTTGCCAGCATTCATTTTCTCTGAAGAATGGCCCTCAGGCAGTCCGGATTTGAACCCATTGGATTACAAATTGTGGACGGTTTTAGAGGACAAGGTTTGTCACATTGGATCTCTTTAGACAGCTTTGGTTCGAGCTGTGGCCAATTTTCCAATGGACGAGGTTCGTGCAGTTATTGACGAATAACCAGTGCGACTTAAGACGTGTGTAAAGGCAGACATTTCGAATAAGTACAATCTTTTTGGATACAATATACATCAATAAATATATTAAAAAATAATTAGTCCAAAAACATTCATTATTTTTTATTTTACAGCATAAAACGTGTGTAACAGTATTTACGAGTATGTCCCTACTAAGTACTACAGCCTATGGTGGAGAATTTTAAAACGAGGCCAATCACCGTTTGACAACAACGTTCGTTATTTCGTCTTCAATATTTTGAAACGCGGCACAAATTAATGACAGCTTTACGTCATTATCGCCATTATGGCGTGAGCCACGAAGCTCTATAGCAACGAGGTAAGCTATAATGCGACTACCAACGTTCTTCCGTATAAACTTGAGGAGACAAATTTAGAATCAGCTGTGCGGGCCTCACCCACCTCTTGGTGAAGGGTTAAGGTATATCTAAAACCTCAGCTACCACGTTAAGTATTCACTTTACCTTCGATTTATGTGGTAAACCACAGCCACCGTGAAACTCCCTAAAGGTCCATTCCTAAACATGTCAGCTAGAACAAGAATTCTAGGGGCTCTGACCTCGCGCGAAGCCAGACTTGAGGCTCTGGTCAAGCCTATGACTACTTCCAGTTTTCGCGCGGCACACTCTGGGTGGTAGCATCGATGTCCAAAAATTCGCTCCATGTGTACCTACAAACATAGAAGATAAATAGAATTCCATATGTATAATAATCATGCAGGGTAGCTCTTAGAATCACCTAAGGGAAATCAGGTGCCCCACCGGTCCCCTGCGGATGTTAAACACACAGTAAAAAGTTTTGGTTTAATTTTAATGCCGAGCCGGTGTTTATATATAACAAATCCAAAAAACTATTAAATCTATTCCATTATGGAATACTTTTAAGGAGATTGAAAGAGAGAGAGAGTTGTTTCTTATTTTTTTAGAGCATTAAAATAACACCAATATACATTACGGCTTAAACCTTTTTGGTGTTAAAATAAAACCAAAATATTTATATTTAATACCTAACTAGGAATTAATTTAATGCCCTGTGGAATAAGTTATACACCGAACTAAGTGTTATTTTTATTCTTAATAAGAATTTGATTAATACTATTCGGAATGTTTTATATTCTCAAATTGGTGTTATTTCAATACCCAACCAAATGAATTGTAAAAGGGTGTTGCTTTTAATATAGGCAGGTGTAAAACTAACACCATTTCTATAAAATTTAATAAATAAAACAAATTTAATGGTTAGTTTTTTAATATATATTTCATTTATTTCATAATAACATAAATTAAGTAATACAATTTCTTATTGTGGTAGAACATCGGGTGTTAATAAGTATTGCTTTGAGTTAATCATATAATATTCATATGGCCTTAAAAATTCTATCTCCTTAAAACTAAGTATTTTTGATATAATATGTGAATTTATCTCATATGAATTTGTGATTCTGTCTAATTCTTTACTTATATATATATCTAAAAGTAAATAAGGCTCTTCACGAACTACATATATTTGCCTTATTTTACCAAACATGAAAAATGAGCTTTCTTTTTTTAAATATAAAATGAATGAAGGTCTATAATAAATATATATAAATAGGAGCAAAAAAAAAATTGTATGAGAGGTACCATATTCCGTGACCCTAGGGGCCTGAGATGTTGAGAGTTAATTTTTATTTTCGCCAATAGTCTGCCTGCAAAATTTCAGCTCGATTGGATCACGGGAAAGATGTTAAAAATCAATCCAAAGTTTTGCCCGCCAGCCAGCCGGCCAGGCGCAGACAAGTCAAGTTAATATAAAGAATTTAAAAATTGAAAGCAACAGTCGAACTTTATAAATAAAGATAAATACTTACAATGCCACCACAATTGCTGTTTTCAACTTTATAAGCCGGGAACAGATGTATTATTGCTTCTGCTAATGCAATCTTGTCCTCGCGATTCGGATAATTGCCACTTCGTTGGCGCAAAAATCTGATGGATTCACGTACCACATTTGTTATTTGTTATACATATCACAAAAAAGGAAAGGAATCAAACAGATTTCTACTTACCTTCTTAAAATTTATGCTGCTGATTGTTGAAGTTGTTTCTTCAAAGCAAAACTCTACAAAATAACAACTACAGGAACTGTACTGCGATATTATTCCTGCCAGCTCCTCAAAATCAATGTCGGCACCGTCGCGATCTTTTAACACAAGTTTTCTGCCTTCTACATTAAGATTCAGCTTGTTTATAACTAACATTGAAAAACTTTAATTAACAAAGTATTTAATTGGTAAACGCTTGTAGGCAATACTCACTTGAAAGTAGTATTCCTTTCGGAGTGAAAACCTCACTTTCTGGATCAGAAATCTTAATTATGTAAAATTTTCCACCACTTTTAACTTTGACGAACATTATAATGCTTTTTTTCTTACTTTGTTTGTATGACTAATCTTTTTCTTGTTATATTTGTAAACCAAAACAAGTAAACCCATGAGAGAGACACAACTTAACAGCTGTTTTTAATACCTTACAAGGTGTTGTTTTTAAACTTTAAGGAATAAAATTTTTCTATGAGAGAAATTTAATTCTTTTTTGGTGTTAAAATTAAACTTAAAGTAATAAACTAAAGAGAAACAAATTTCTAATGCCTTTTTTGGTGTTATATTTAAACTTAAAGTAATAAACTAAAGAGAAACAAATTTCTAATGCCTTTTTTGGTGTTATATTTAAACCAAATGAAATTGTTTTTTCTTTTATAAAAATATTTAAATCAAATTTTGGTGTTATTTTTATACCCAGTAAGCATTAAAAAACTCTCAAATTTGTCATGGTGTTAAAACAATTCCCTGAAGTATTTAAATTTGTACCATATGGTTTAAAATATAAACTATTTTGAAATTAATTTTAAATTTAATTCCAAATAAAAATTAAACCAAAACTTTTTACTGTGCAAGAGACAGTCGAAGATCATATAAATGCAAATGAACCACACTTGAGATTAATCATTTTAAATTTGAACCGGCTGCACATTTTATTGAAAAGTTTAAACTTTCTTATTTAATAATAGAATAAAATATCATATATAAGACAACCACAACTAAATCGACAGTAACTTTTTGGTAGTTTCGGATCGAATCTCTTCAAAAGCACCCTCGATTTCATGCTTCATTGCTTCAATTGTCTCTGATTACTTTGCGTTACATGAGGGCTTAAATCACAGCTCCGAGAGGACCAATAGAAATTGTGATAATTTTATTAGATTATTCGATTTTCAAATATACGCGTCTCGTCCATGTCCTTCTCTTAAATTTTTATAAACAAAACTTCGTTGAGCATGGCGCGGTAAAGCTCACCGTTGCAGGTAACGGCGGCTCCTTGCTAATTTTCGAAGAAAAATGGCACAATGATGCCGCCAGCCAAAAAATCACACCAAACTTTGACTCGTTGAGGATGCATTGGCTTCTCAATAGTCACGTGTGGGTTTTCCGAAACCCATTTGCGGCAATTTTGCTTATTGAAATAACTACCGAGATAAAACTGAGCTTCATCTGAAAACACGATTTTTCGGTAAAATTCTTCATCTCCTGCCAAACAATGTTCAATCCATTGGGTAGTATTCTATTATTAAATGACAAAGTTCAACCTTTTCAATAAAACTATAAATTTAAAATAATTATTAGTACTTTTTACAGCCGATCGCTCATCCCATTTAACCGATAGGAGGAGAGATAGCGCGATAACTAATAAATATGGATAACAAAAATTCGATTCAAATCAAAATATGGGGAAAATATAAGGGATGAGTGTGAAATTGGGTTCGCACCGAGGGAGTCCTGTTTGCCAAAAGCGGCGAAATCTATCTAAGAGTTTATTTTCAAAATTTGGCTTAGATTATGGCTCAGAAGGGGCAAATGGAAAAATAAGCAAATAAGTAGTACTTATTGTAGCACAAGTACTTTTGTAAACCGAGAGTATGTGCTTTAAAAAAAAATCGTGCATCATTGTTTGGTTCAGCGATTAAATTGCGCAAACTTTGGACTAACACTTTCAAAGGACATAAACATCTCTTAACGGGCTTCAAAATGCAGCGTTTAATAACCAGGTCAGCATTTCAGTAGAATTATTTTTGAGCGCATTTTAAAGAATGATTTACTTTTATTTCGCATAAAGTTTATAGAGATCAGCCACTTGTAAAGTTATTCAATATTCACCTATTTTCCCGCCGCACGCGTTGCGTGACCTAGTAAAGTCTTGAACCACTCTTTCTCACGTTATGTACGCAAGTGGTGTTTTTTTGTTAAATCGCAAACAAAGCCGAGAACACATCCATGCACCACCTCACCTATACTCAACCGCAGACACAGCGACAATGACGACAGCAGCAAATCCTTAATCCCCTGCTCGAAATTGCCAACATCCTCTCGGTCTCTATGTTAATATAAACCAGGACTACAGCAAACAAATCCAACAACAACAGCCGCTACTACTACATCAAACGAGTGACGGTGTTGGGCATGGGGGAGCGAGACTGAAAAGGTTATGTTATTGAGTTAACAACCAAACGAGTGTATGATATTAGCACATTTTCTGCTCGAAACCTTTTTGTTGTTTAAAAAGATTTTATTACTTTAAATTTGAAATCAGTCTGGTGATAGATTAACCGGAATGAAGTATTAGAACGATTTAAATGAAGCAGGCCGAATTGGCTGGTTTAAAATAGAGGGGACCAAAGGAAAAACCCTTACCCTAAGTGTATACACCTAAGCCAGTACGCGGCTTGCTGTGCGCTCTTGTTCGATGGTTCGTTAATTTTTTCTGGTTAAAGGTGTTCTGCGTAGTCCACGAAACTTTTGATCCTCCTCCAGCGCATTACTTTGCTTTAGGTTTCTCATACTGGCCGATGTTGCAGTCTCGAACTCGCGAAAGCTTGTCATAGAAGGAGAAAGTTCTCCTCGCATGCCTCACACATGTTTGCTACCACTCTTCTAATGCGGAAGAAATGTGGTGAGTGTCCGGTAAGAATGCCTGCGGTTGCTATTTTTTCGGGTCCTGCAATAAAAACACAATAATTTATCATTGGAAATGGTTTTTTTGCTTTTCAAAATATTCTTCTTTAAGATCAATACACTTTTGCATGTGCACAAACCAATTTTTGAGGCACTTTTTCCACTCCGATTGAGACACCTCCAAAACAGGATTTTTGAACGCTTCAACAGCTGCTTCGGGCGATGAAAAACATTGACCACTAATTTTTTTTTTGATGCTAGAGAATAAGAAGAAGTCATTGGGTGCCAAATCAGCGCTGTACGGTCCATCCATGGCCCATCAATTCGACATCTTGAGTGGTTAAATAGCTCATCGTTTCAGCTGATGTGTGAGAGCTCGCATTGTCGTGATGCGAAATGATCCGTCTTCTCTTATTATATTTGCTCATTTATTCGAACATTGTTGGTATACCACTGGTGGTATACCGTTCAGTATTATCTCCTACGTTCCACTCAAGGCACTGTGGCAACATAGCCGGTTATACCGAAAACAGCACAATCATTTGATTCGATGTACTTCTTCCACGAACAACTTTTGTTGGATTTGGCTCGTCTTGAAAGACCCTTACGGTCGATTGTTGTTTTGTTTCGGGTTCATATGCATATTTCCATGATTCATTACCTATGGCAATGTTATACATTGCCTTTGAGCTACCGCAGTTATAATTTTTCCACATCTCTTTGCACCAATCCATACGAGCCTTTTTTTGAGCATTCGTCAAATTATATGGGATCTAACAAGAACAAATTTTTTTCACGACCAAATGAACATACAATATGTTATTGGTGCTTGTCATAATAAGGATAATAAGGATGCTCCTGTCGGTCTTGTTTAATCAGTTCACGCACAGCATTGACGGTTCCTGGCAAAGTGACCGAAGTTGGACGTCCTTCACAAAATTCATCTCTTGGTACCAGCGATTAACAGTGGTTTATGATGGTGCTTCATCGCCAAAAGTCGAAACAAGCTGATTTAAAAACTCTTGTCTCAACAAGCCTTGCTGAAAATCGTAAAAAAACGTCGCACGAAAATGTTCCCGGGATAATTCCATTTTTTGACTGAGATGAATTTTTGAACACACTGTAAACAATTCACCTTTAAATGACAAAAAGTTCTGAGTGCTAAAAAATGGAAGTTCCTGTTTGCATGGTAAAGTTTCCAATGGAAGTTCCTGTTTGCATTTAGGAACACTTGTATTTTCAGGATCCGAAATATAAATATCAACCATAGCGTGTTGTGAGTGACCTCGGCTTATTATTTGACTAAAACTTTTTTGCCTAAAAAAGGTATGGCATTGTCTATATGTGCATAGAGGAAGGGACCTAAGGGTAAAAAAATCAATTTTAATTTTTTTTTTATTTAAAGTGGAGAACATCTGAGCATAGAATGAGACCGATCCAATGCCCCAAAAGTGTTCCCTCCCAGAGATATGCGCGTTTTATGAAAGTGAAGTCGACGATTCTAAGCGCAAATAGAAAGGGGCCTAATCTTTAAAATGGCTCTCCTGAACAAAACTTTTCATACACTTTTCTTTTTTTATGTGGACAACATCTGAGCAACGAATGAGACGGATCCCATGCCCCAAAAGTGTTCCTTCCCAGAGATATGCGCGTTTTATGAAAGTGAAGTCGACGATTCTAAGCGCAAATAGAAAGGGACCTAATTTTTAAAATGGATCTCCTGAACAAAACTGGTTTTTAACCTTAGCTCCCTTTCTATTTTGCTAGTCACATATGTACTTCCAGTAGCTGAACCTTTCCTTACAAGTTCGTAAGCATTTTGTAGCAGTCAATATAAGAATGTCTAAGGAGCCTCTAAGGAGGCATTTCGTTCTGAATCCATTTAAAACTTTACATTTAAATCAGCTGTAAAAAAATTATTGATAGTTCGTTCAAATTTTTGGTTTACTCGATATTGGAAAGGTTGAACTTTTTCGATTGAATAATAGTATACAATACTCGTATCATTCATATCAGTTGGGGGCTCGGCAGTACTTCTGCCAATCAACCCAATTCTTAGTACATATTCGACTGTTTCGGGTCCAGTCTCTTCAATGGCAACTTCGATTTCATACTTCAATAATTTAATTGTCTCTGTATGCTTTGCGTAACTTTTATCCTTACCTTCAACGGTGATCACTGCTAGGCTGTCTGTGAAAATCTTTATATTGTCGTAAATGTTATTTGAGTTGAACCATCGTAAGCAATCCGTGGTGGCTTAGGAAACGAGTACTTTCCGAAATCCGTGCAGTAACTCGGTTGGGTGTTGTATGATCTCTCGTGTTCTATTCGCCTACTACCATCAATATTTTACTATGATGGCCTCCATGAATCTGATGTAAATAAAAAACGGACTTATGTTTAGTATTACTTCCATTTCCCTAGTAAAAGTTGTGCTGATTGCTTCGCAGACAGACAGTACCTTATCTAGTTTTATGTTGCTCTACTTAGTCATTAAAGTCCACCAAACTATTGCCACGTATGTAATAATTGGCCTTACTACGCTTGTATGGCGTCAGTGTTCCTTCTTTGTCCTAAGGCCCCATATATATCCCTTTGATCCTCTGCACATTATCCAGCATCTATGAGCTTGCATCTATTTGGTCATTCTATAATACGTAGTTTCTGATCAATAATTACCCCAAATTATTTATGTTTATGTGTCAGCTTGATGACTATTGCTTAAAATCGAAGTGCTTTAAACGTTGGAATCCTTGTCTTCCTCGTGAAAAGGAATATCTCGGTTTTCTAAAGGGTTTTTAACTCCATGATTTGCTAAGTTGAGCGACAGTTTCAGTGCATTAGAGGCCAACCTGCAAAAGGTCTTTGGGTGTCTGCCACTAATAAGTATTTAAATCCTTCTTCGGCTGAGACCCTTAGTAGTTTTAGAATGATGGACTTAGGGCATTATGGAAAATTCACAAAAGGACGACTCCAATAGGTCCGAGTTAGTTTTTATCGGCCAAGGAAATTTTCATTTTGCAACTCTATGACATGTTAAATAAGTTAAAAAGTAGTTAATATTCCTTCGTTTTACTAAATTTTCGTGATGAGATGTTTAAGTGAATTCACATAAAGTTTCTTTTCGTAAAATATTTCAACATCCTCTCTCAAAGATTGGAGTGTCCTTTTTGTCTCTCTTTCAAAATGTTTTAAAAGGTTGTCCAACTAACTTTAGTGGGGCACAAACTCATTCTATGTTTGTCCAATGCTAGTAGGAAACGAAGCACTGTGGGCGTGTTCCCTTTTATTGAAATTATATACATTTTTTTAAAATGGTCGCTTATGGCCTGGGTTCTACCTTGGATTTAAGTTTCCTACGGAACTTCCACAATTCTTATTGCTTAACTGCATTTTGTTAAAAGTTGTTCTCGAAAAGCTTAATTTTATGAAGCGGTGGTCAGAGAAGGAATACGTGTCTGATACATGCCATCCCTGAACGTTGTTAAAAGTTGTTCTCGAAAAGCTTAATTTTATGAAGCGGTGGTCAGAGAAGGAATACGTGTCTGATACATGCCATCCCTGAACGTCGTTTAGGGACAAACAAATATATAGATGACCTCTCCCCTTACTCTGTTTACAAAAAAGCCTTTCTACCAGTATTAAGCTATAGTAGATCGTTAGAATTCGGTAATTCTAAAAGGGTCTGACCTCGTTTGTTGCAATTACTGCTGTCCCAAGCTACAAACTGTAAATAATTTCTTACCTTATCAAGTGACGTGGCATCAAATGGTAAATAGAATAGATCAAAGCCTGGTAAATAAGTCCATCACCCTGCTACAAGACCGTTGTGTCAGCGTTTGACAACTCTGGAGAGAATATATAACATAAATTCTTGGCAAGAACCTGTGTTTTTGTAGAAAATATGCTAGTTTGGGTAGCTCAGACCCAAGACCCTGTCATTTGTTGTCCATTGTTCCAGAACCCAGAAGCAACATGTACTCGTACATTACCTGTATAAATTATCTCCATTAGTGCTTATGTTGCCGTTCTGCTTCGTTGGAGATTTATTTAAACGAAGTAGATCATTTATTGTTCAGCAGGCGACCTTCTTGGTAGTTAGTCAGTTCTAAAACCCACTCCTCGTTTTGCAAGGACTTTTCCACTTCCCGCTTATCTGTGTTTGCCTTGGCGCTGGTTTCCTCCGAGCTTACATGTACTTCTGCCGCCTTACCGATAGGTACTTTGCCGATTTTAATGTAGACGACGGTTGTGATGAAAAACATATTTTTTCTCTTTTGACAAGGCAGGCGATTGAATCTCGGCTGAATCCAACCACAAAAAGAGTTTCGTCTTGGCTCTCTGTGAAACCTACCAATAGCTTAATATCAGATGTTTATTTTTTGCCAAGCGTTTTCATCATTTACTCTACTGTGTTAGAGCTTCCGAACCCTTTATGAAGAACTTCACCAGGCTAACTAAGTTAAAAGTGATTTTGATTGATAGGCATTTAGCTTTGATTTTGATAATAAGGATGACACTGCGGAGGAGAACAAGAATATTCTGCACCTTTGTTCAAAGTTTGAGGTATATCGAACTAAATATGTGACTTCTAGAGCTGAAGGGAGATATTCCGTTGGGGGTATATATAAACCAGTTGCAGCTTCATAAGCGCTATGTAATATTTCAAACGTATCATGTGTAAGGACAGGACTTGGAATCGGAAAGATCATTTGTATGCGGACATCATGAAAAGTTAGACCAATATGAACGCTAAAACAATTATAATTCGCTTTTAGCGCTTTTATACAAGGTTGAGTACAATATTTTCTAATTTGACACTTCTAGGAGTGGATGAAGCTTAATAATGGAGGACCTTTATGTCAGGCTACATAAAAAATGGTCATGTAGAGCTGCAAAAACATGAACCGAAATATTTTAATTTCCTAAGGATTACCTTATGGTGTCGAGCAAAGTACTTTTCTAAATGTTCTAATCTGTGACTTCTGGGAGTAGCTGAAGCTCATTTCTGGAGGATCTTTGTGTCGGGCTATATGGTAAGCTTCGAAAACATGAACCAAAATATTTTAATTTCCTAAGGATAACCTCAAGGTGTCGAGCAAAGTACTTTTCTAAATACTAAAAGATATGGTCCAATTTCACCAGAGTTTGGTATTTGCTCATACCGCTCTACCAAAATTTGTCTATATAAAAAATGGGTCTATATAAAAACATGGAACGATGTGATCCATTAACATCTAAATTGATTACAGAACGATCGTTATAAACTGTGCAAAATTTTATCAAGACCGTATGAAAGACGTTAACTAAAGACCTAAAATACATATATAATCGGTTGGACATATACGTGGAAACAGTATCTAAATCTTAACCAACAGCATTTCAACTTGGCCTCAAACATGTACGTATGGCAAATGTAATTGAGGTCAGACAAGTTTGTTTAAAATCTTTAGTCAGCAAGCTAAGATCCATTGTAAAAACGAACCAACTTAAAATTCAGGTTCGATAGTTAGGTTGGCTCTAACTCGAATATTTTCCAAAAACTAACTTTTTGTAGCCTGTTCTCCAGAGTGCCACTCCGGCTTACTAGCCCACATACTATAAAACTAAAATGGTCCTGTAACCGTCAGTAACACATCTGTACTGAATATTTGGAAATTATATATAAAAATTATTTAAATTTCAACCATGTCAACATAAATTCCATGGTTCAAATAATGCAAACCTCCACAGCTAAACCATGTTAAGTAAGTACAACTCATTGTCATTTTCAATAACAGGTTAATAAGATTTCATAACAACTATGTAATTATCTTAAACTCCGTCTCTCTTATATATACTTAACAGAAACCACTTACCCTCAATTATATCAGCATATAAAATTTATTTGAAATGTGTGCACTTATGAGACTGGCTAACCGAGAAAGTGGCTCGGTAATGGGAGTTTTTGCAATGCAGACACTAATTTACGTATCTACCTATATGGTTTTGATATATGCTATTGCCTATATTTTGAATTCTTTAATAAGTGTATTGGCAATCATAGTAATTAAAACATATCTTGATTTTTTTGTCAGCCAGACAACATTGTGCTCGAAACCGTATCAACAATCACTACTAACAAAAACTTGTCTTTAAAATTAATTCGATATGTTCATTATGCCACTCAATCCCTTTTGTTATATATAACCAACATTCTGATGCTTAAAATAATCCAAGAAATTAATTGACGTTCTTATACTCATATTGCGTCATAAATAGAATTTGATGATGATAAAGCATTAGTGATGATAATAAAGCAAATAACATTATATTAATTAATTACTATTACTTCAGTTCATTAATGCACAGCCATTTCATTGAATGATTCCTAGGATATGTTTATTTTTATATCCCATTGCGACAGCATAAAACGTGTGGGACAGTATTTATGTCGCTACTAAGTACAGTGTTATAGTTTTATCATGCCGTTTGTATCACCACAAAGTAGTGAGGTATTGTATCGATAAAAAATTCTGAAAGTCTTTGGGCGACCATGTTGATGGGTCGATGGGAATAATAATACTGAATACAATACTCGTAATTAGGCCCATTTTTGATGACTGAAATATATTTCAAGTGTTGAATCTTTATTGGTAATTTGAAAGGACACTTTATGACATTTATTTTTTTTTTTTGAAAATAATTAAAATAAATTGTTGGCAACTGTATTATGGAAATGAGCGTTCGGTGAGAAACGGGGAGATACGCGATTTCGACCAAAATGTTGTTCCGTGATGAGGCCCATTTCTGGCTCAACGGCAAAGTCAATAAATAAAATTAAAATCATCGGTGCATATTTTTTCAACAATGATGATGGCCGGAACGTAACCGTGAATGGTGCTGGCTATCGCGCCATGATATCGATCTTTATGCTACCTGAAATTGAAGCCCGTAATCTTGACGACACATGGTTTAAACAGGACGGTGCCACTTGCCATAAACCTGCTCAAACATATTTTTTCAACAATGATGATGGCCGGAACGTAACCGTAAATGGTGCTCGCTAACGCGCCATGATATCGATCTTTATGCTACCTGAAACTGAAGCCCGTAATCTTGACGACACTAAAACCATACCGGTCGAAATTCTCGAACGAGTCGTCCAAAATTGGACCCTCAGAATGGAAACCCTGAGGCGTAGTTGCGGCCGACTTTTGAAGGAAATTATTTTCAAAAAATAATTGCCATAAAATGTCCTTTCAAATTACCAATAAAGATACCACACTTGATTTGAATTTTTATATTTTTTTGTTCTGAAAAAATACCTAGATGGATCACCCTATACATATATCATCTCTAATTGGAGTATGAAGCTGCATTCGAAACTTGCCATTCGTCCTATCACTTGCTTACTTATTTATTGCTGTGATGTTTATATACGAACAACTGGTGGCGTATGACGAATATCAATTTATTTTTTGCATAAGTCATACGCCGTAGTGTACTTACTGCCGTAAAGCTTGATACACACAAGACTGCCGCCAAAGCAACGTGTTTTATTTGCTCACTAAACACTTGGCAACACAGCTTAACACACAGCAACAGTCGCTTCAACTTGGCAACCGTCCTCTCGTGTATATCTAGCAGTACCACTGTGTAACGTTTAATCGATATAGAAACAACCAAGTTTAGAGTCCCATATAAATTACAGTTTATTTCCCTTGCACAATGAACAAAAAATAGACCATAAAAACACCACGGACAAAGTGTGCAACTCAATGGAAAAAGCATACAAGCCAGTTTAAGCTAGACAACCTACAGACACATTTACGGCATATGTACTTTAACAACATGTGCATATTTAAGGCGTCAAAAAAATACGCCGTCTGAAGGCACTTTTTTGTGCCTTTTCCAGAAACACGACGGCAAGCGTTACAAATAAAATGTATCCCACTTGTTTAACAAAAGTATATTAACTCTAATTTTTTAAAAGCTGCGTAAAGGGAAAACCCAGTCCTCTTTATCAGTTGGGTCATGCCTTTTCATTGACACAATAGAGAATTTGTAGTGGGTAATGATGGCAGCCAAGCATTGTTTTCGTACAAAAAAGTTGACTTAATATTTTGAAATTTTCACTTATAACCCTTTTGTGCGATACGTATAATAAAAATTCATACATAAGCACACATATATATTTTAAAAAAGTGCTATTGTTGTGCTTCTAGAAAATTAACACACGGCGAGGTGATAGCAACAGCATTGAAAATTGTTTGCAACAGCATAAAACACTTTAGTTGCAACTGAACTGATGTTGCCAAAGTATTTAAATCACTTTTGAACTGTTCGCAGGTATACTTGAATAGTCGCCCACGCAGACATGCAACTCAGTAAAAATGCAAGTAACACACGAACAAAAAAAAAGAAAAAGTAATACACGATAATGTCTCGTTTCTTTTTTTAACATTCACTTTAGAATTACACAAATTCTAAAATTATGTGTTTATTTTTACTTGCAAAAAATAAGTTTTTCTTTTAACATTGGAAATCGTCTGAAGTCTTCTCTTAATAGGTGGCACCAACACATTCAGTTATTCTATAACACGTATGCAAATTCATAGGCAAATCATTTTAACAACCATTTTTCACATAAGGTCATGACACAGTGGTGAGATTTGGAAAGAAAAGCAGCTCTGTATTGTTGGTAAAGAAATATAGGGTGATCCATTTAGAGGTATTATTTTCCATAGGCGTTTTTCAGAGTTTACGCGTCAGTTGCGTTAAACCACATTTTCTTATTTTCAGTATTGTTTGCGATTTTATCATAGAAAGACTTACACCGCAACAACGTCTTCAAATTGTGCAACAGAATTATGGAAATGAGAAACGAGAAGATACGCTGTTTTCCAACAACGGTTTATTCAGTGATGAGGCCCCTTTCTGGTTCAACGGCAACGTCCATAAATAAAATATCCGCATTTGGGCTGAAGAGCAACCAGAAGAGGTTCAAGAGCTGTCATTATAATCAGAGAAAACCACGGTTTGGTGCAGTTAATGAATGGGCTGGTGGAACCATCGGTGCATATTTTTTTCAAAAATGATGATGGCCGGTACGTAGTCGTGAAAAGTGCACGCTATCATGCCAGGATATCGATCTTTATGCTGAAGTTGAAGCCCGTAATCTTGACGGTATTTGATTTCAACAGAACGGTGCCCCTTGCCATACAGCTGCTCAAACAATGGATTTATTGAGAGGTTATTTCAAAGAGCAGCTAATTTCACGTATTTGACCGGTGAGTTGGCCGCCTATATCATGTGATATCACGAGTTTAGACTTTTTTCTCTGAGGCCACGTAAAGTCCAAAGTCTACGCTGACAAACCAGCGAAGATTCAGGTTTCGAAGCCAACATTACGCGTGTCATGAACGCCATACTGTCGAAATTATCGAACGAGTCATCCAAAATTGGATCTTCAGAATGGACACGCTGAGACTTAATTTAACATTTGAAGGAAATTATATTTAAAAAATTAATGGCATAAAATGTCCTTTTGAATGAAAAATAAAGATTCCACACATGATTTTAATTTTTGTTTTTTTTTTTTGTTTTAAAAAAAATACCTCTAGACTGATCACCTGATAAAACTTAACTACTCGTATCTGGTGTTTTCTAAAGGCCTGCGGATTCGGAGTATTAGAAAATTGGTCTTGTTGGAGCAACGAAGATATGGCGCGTTATGGTCAAATTTTACCAATATTTATTTTAGGCCATGATTAATTAGTTGCAATATGCTAAATTCAAGCGACAGGACCTAAAAACGGGAAGGAAACAGTAGATGTAGTTTACCATCCATTCTTCGTAGCTTATAAATCACTTGCTCTGACTATAAAGGCCCACCAAACTTACCATGAGTCTAATCCCTAATCTTAGTAAAATCACAGCGGTTATCGTGCTTGCAACGGACACACAGAAAGGGTAACTTGACTAGACGGTCTTAGAATTTTGTAGCGATCAAGAAGTCATTCGATATACCTTGTGGCAAATGGATGTATCAACGAGAATGATTAGATAAGATCGTAGATATTAGTTTTTTGCAGGGGACTAGTGGGATTACCTGATTTCCCTTTGCTGATTCCAAGAGCTCCCCTGAAAGATTAAAACGCATCTCGAAATATCCTATTCTTCTTCGATGTTTGATGTTATACATGACGTTGATGCGTAGACGTTGATGCTACCAGTCCGAGCGTACCGGGCTCAAACTGGAAGTAGGGATATGCTTCGGACCAGCGACTCAAATCTGGTGCTTTTGGAGGACAAGAGCTCTTAGAACTTTAGTTCTAGCTTGACCTATTTGAAAACGGCCCTTCTGGTAGTTTCGCGGTGACTGTGGTTAAAACCTAAATCACAGGAAAAGTGAAAGCATGGTTTGGAGTTGCATATCAACTAGGTGCAACGACCCAAAGAGTATCAGTGGTTTTTGATAGACCTCAACCCCTCACCAAAAGGTTGATGAAGTCCGCACAGTATATCCTAAAATTGGCTCCTCCAGTTCATCTGGATGAGTTTTGGTAGTCTCATTATGGGTATTGCTTACCCCAGTGCAAGGGACCACCCTGGTTCAGTCTAAAATAGTAATAGTCATCTAAATATGACATTTGTGTGTATAACTTAGTCGCATTTTGGCTTACCCCGGTTCTATAGATTAGCCTGCTTCTTATGAATAACCTCTTTATCTGAAATAAGTTGCAGAACATTTTTCACCTACAACAGAGATTGACAAAAATCTAGAAGGACCATTGGAGCTTTATAAAACTACAGACTGGAGAGATTTTCTTCTACGATAGTTATTTATCTGTCGCTTATAACAAAGCATGCGAAATTCGAGCACGGTTGAGGTAAATTTGTAGTTTCTAGAGCATTTTTAATATTGGTATTACCATTTAAAAGTGATATTGGAGGCTATGTGTGTCATAAAGATCGCAGAGTCGTCTGTAAGTTGCGCAAATCGCTGACTGATTTCGTAGTAAAAAAATTCTAGCGTTATCCAAGAGTAAATCTATTAATGATTATTTGCCAGGGTATACTGATCATAAATATCAGATAGTGAGAGCTGTATGATAGCTCGTTTGACGATAAACTATGTCTAAGCATAAACAACACATATTAATTTGTGGACTCTTAAGCTGCAGGTTCTGAAATAAAAAATACCTTTGTATGGCGACTATATGGAAATGGGGTTGTAAATCTGCTGTACCACAAATCGTGTGGAATTTTCGTATAGCAGCTTATCGAACATGGACGAATGTAGACTACTTATAATTTCCAAGAAGATCGCATTGGTCAATGTATGTAAATTTGGTAGGAATTTGATATTAAATGTAGTTTATACAGCTGCAGGTCCTGAAAGCGGAAGGGGCCTTTGTAATACATTAACACATGCACCGATTTAGTCGGATTTCAATAGGATTTGTCTTTGGCAGAAACCTGAACAATGTGCCATGTTGTATCAAAATCGGTTCACAAATTGCGACGTGTTATTTTATGCTAGTTGCAAATTACCACTGGTTTTTAACTTAGTAGAGTTATAGGAGTAATCACATGGGACTTCACGATAACCAAGATGTCTGATGGTATGACTGTAACGTGGAATGACTACAGTAGAAGGTTTATTGACGACCTCGAACAGGCTTCTAACTGCGACTATTTCCTTCCACGATTATTGTTTATTGGACTGGGAATTATTTTTAAGTCCTGCATGCATCTCATGCACCCTTCACCATAGAGTCACTTACGGGTGATAAATATAGAGGTATTTTTCAGTAACGTTTTTTCACAAATTGCGCGTAAGTTGTATTAAATTTAATTTTTTTCTTTGCAGTATTGTTTGCCATTTGATCATGGATAGACTTAAAACGCCAAAACCAAGGTTTGGTGCGGGTTCTGGGCTGGTGGAATCATCGGTCCATATTTGTTCAAAAAATTTCAAATGAAGTTGCCCGTAAGCCCCTAATCTTGACGACATTTAGTTTTAACAAGACGGTGCCACTTGCCATACAACCTATAACATCGTTCTTTGGGGATACGTTAAATCTAAAGTCTATGCTGATAAACCAGCTGCAATTCAGGTTACGAGTGTAATTTACGCCATACCGGTCAAAATGCTCGAAGTATTTGCGTACTTGCGGCCAAAATTTGAAGGAAATAATATTCAAAAAATAAATGGCATTAAATGTCCTTTCGAATAACCAATAAAGATTCTACACTTGATTTTAAAATTTGGATTTTTTTATTTTGAAAAAAATACCTCTAGATTGATCACCCGTTCTCTAAAGTGAAAAAAAAGGATTATCATATTTATGGATCCTATGACTACAACGGCCTCTTATTAGACATATTTACAATTGTTCGCTTGTTTCTACTATAAGAATATTTTTGCCCCAATAACTCAAGCGTCTGATACCAAATTATAAGCAGATTCTAAAAGCAGATGTAAATTTCGAATAATAACGAAAATGTATAATCTTTGAATTTTTATAAGTTCATGTTTTCTATTGAACGACTGCCCGTACCAAGTAGACATTTTTTGGCCAATACGTCTCATTATTTCACTAACCATTCCTATTATGGATGTTTTAATAGAGCATCAGCTAACGATCGCAAATAAGCCATGAGTCTTTCGAAAATGATGAAAATGTGTTTAGTAAATACTCAAAAAGTATATATGTTATAGAGGTTCTTTTATTTCCTTAAAAGCAAACTTTTTTCCCTCTGGCCTAAACCTAAGTAGTTTATGGCCATTATTTGGTTTAACTCATACGTTCTTTCAACAGACACACAGACGGAAATGTCTAGATTTTACGATAATGAATATAGGTATATGTACTTAGTAGGGACATAAATACTGTTACAACATTGAACATACCCATTTAAACACTAGAACTGACCATATCCCGTTAATGTCATATGAGTTTTGAAAGCTAACGGGATTTTAAAATTGTTTCAACTTTCATCATGGAGTGGTCAGAAAATGAGAACCGTATCGCTGTAATAGCGCTTTTCAATTGTGAACTGAAAAAAGCGATATTTTCAAAACGCTCCGGCCACTAGGGATTAGCCGCATGTTCGTCTGCCGATGCATAAAACTGTTTGAGGAGACTGAAGATGTAAAAGACCGATACCGGTAGGGCCGCCCACGCTCTGCTCAAACGCATATCATCAAAGCCGTTAAATCAAGAATTTACCGAAATCGGCTCCGCAACAGAAAATCATGGCCCGTGAGATGAATGTCACGCAAAAGTGCATGAGTCGAATCATTAAAAAAGACTTGGGACTTGGAGCTTTCAAACGACGTACCAGACATTTATTGACTGCAGCTTTTAAAAAAATAGGATTGAAAAATGCAAACGTCTTTTGGTGAAGTACGCTGATAACTTGCACAGAAAAATTTTATTCACCGATGAAAAAATTTTTACCGTTCAGGAAAAATTTAACAAGCAAAATGATGAGTAAATGCGCGTTCACCTAAGGAAGGATCTGAACTGATCCCAAGTGTGGAAAAGGGTCATCACCCAGCTTCAGTCATGGTTTGGTAGGGTGTCTCTTACGATGGGGTCACTGACCTGCATTTCTGCTAACAAGGAGTTAAAACATCGGCCAAAGTTTACCAAGAAACCGTTTTGGAAGCTGTTGTGAAGCCTCTTAACAATTCCCTGTTCCAAAACCAGCCATGGACTTTCCAGCAGGATTCTGCGCCGGCTATTAAGGCTAAAACATCCCAGGCCTGCCTTCGAAACAATTTTCCAGCATTAATTTCCTCTAAAGAATGGCCTGCAGGCAGTTTAGATTTGAACCCATCGGATAACAAATTGTAGACGGTTTTAGAGGACAAGGTTTGCCACAAAAGATACCCCAACATTGGATCTCTTAAAACTGCTTTGTTTCGAGCTATGGCCAATTTTCCAATTCCCTGCTAAGTACTTTCTGTGGAAAATATTTCAAGGAATTACAAACGGAATGGCAAAGTAAAATATATGCCATCCTGTAGTGAAAGGTATAAAACGTAGACGTTTTTCAAGTGTTTAAATTACAATTAAATTGTCACATGGGCGTATGAGTAACGTGTGATGCATATGAAATATTAATCATACGATCATTTGTTCGGAGAGTTACAGTGCCAGTGATTGTGATAATATCCATCTTTTCTTTTTCGCTCGTACCGTTTTAATACTTCCGTTCATTCATCATTTTAATCCATTTCATCAAGAGGGAGCAAGAGAGTTGACTGATGTTAATGATAAATGTGTACACCTCTAGACATCCAACTACATCACTCATTCTATATACCTTCCCATGATGGAGGTTATAAAAAGAAGGATATAAAAGGTGTTAGTGAAATTTTGGCTGTTGATGAGTTGAAAGCTACTGGGTACCTTCTCTAACATTATGTTGAGATAATATTTATATGAAATTTTACACGCAGGCTTTGCTAAAGCTAATCAAATTGTCTAACTAGTCCGGACATTAGAGGCAAATCGTTATTGGTGAAAAGGGACGCCACATCGTTACAGCTAAAAATTAGACAAAACTCATGCAAGATTTGAATAAAATATGTCAATATAAATGTACAGAACAGTCTATTGAGCAAATGACCACCAGGACCATTACTTGATGGGTTGCTATTGGCAACTCGTACGCATTTAAAGGCTAGCATGAACAACTCTTCCCTATCCTATTAATGGTAAACATTTTCGCTGTCATCCTAATAAGTTTAATCAAAAGGTACTCTATTAGTCCTTTACTGGACTCATTTATTCTAAGACATTATTCATTTGAAGTACTATTAAGAGCTTTCATCATTTGTATTCCTCAAACCTTACAGTTGGACAGCAATCTTCAACGATAATATCACAATGCAACACACTTTTTCAAGTATAGGTTTTGTTGATGGCGACTGAAAGTACATGGGTGAAAATAAACAATGTTGCACTCAACGGTCACAGCTATATAATTTTATACGTAAATAAAAATCTATAATATGATATTTTATTTTCTGTTTCATATAAATTATCAAGCATTTCCATACATTCGCAAACCCAACGGTGACCATTTTTGAAAGTAAATTGCTTTTAAACATGTAAAATGTAAACTCCGTCCGCTGTCACCTGCTATAGGCATGGTTTTTCACTAAGTTTTTCCATTAATATTACGTTATTTTCAAACAAACCAACGACCCTATCCCATAAAGTAACTCAAAATCTTCACATTCCCGGAAAATTGAAACAATTGAGAAACGTTTAACAACGATAAAAAGAAATTTACCATTGTCCCTTGATTTAGACTAAATATTGTGCTCCTAAAGTTTGCTTCAAGTTTGAAATAAAAAAGCTTCGTCGATCCTGTTCAACTATACTAGGTAAATGCTAAAATACCACATAATTATTCACAAACTTTAGAAAGTCAATTTTGAACACTCTCAAAGAACTGTGCTCGTTTAAATATGAAATATCAGTTGAGGTTAAAAAAAAGTAAACTCCGTCCGCGTTTTCCTAGCGACACAAATTGACGATACGAAATTGCTCTTTTTTTAAACAAATGTGTAATAGAATTCTCTAAAATTTCCCTATTTTTTTTATTATTTTTGGGCAAATCGTTTGGTAATTACATATAAAAATGTGACAGTTTGTAAACTCCGTCAGCGTAAACTCCGTCCCTATGATTCGGTATATTCAATATAAAAGGAAAACTCGGTTCTAGGGTTGCGTAAAATGATAACGAAACTTGTAGTTGCAATATTTATAATTTATACTTATTCTGGTCCCATCTCTCGATTCTGATCGAAAAATAACTTAAAAAACCATATTTGAAATTGCCGAGTTTGAGAATCAAAAAGTTCAACATTTTTTATTTTCACCCACATCCAAAACTTGGTTTCTGGCATGATACGTTTGGCTCAAGTTTTTAATTATTAGCATCACACATTTTTTGGTTCAAAGTGGATTTTAAGCTCTTTTTTATACTTTGAAACGGCTATTTCTCGATAAAATGAACGAAATATTGCTATGCAGTCTGTATTTGTAGATGTTGAATGGAAAAAATAAGAACAAAATAAACATACCAGAAAAAAATGCATCTGCTGTCTCAATACTTTGGCTAAACGATCGCAGATATGTTGTTTATTTATTTTTAGCTTTATTTCAAAGCAAACAAATGTTTTTTAATTCATTTTATAAATATCTGGCGTGTTGTTGTGACGAGGCAATAAAAATATAGAGTAAAAAACATTTTAGGAAGCTGAAAAGCATATTGTATTTTCAAAATTTCTCACTTGTAATTGGCGTAAATGCAAAAAGTCAGTTTATTCGGAACTGGTACGATATTTTTGACTCAAAAATCAATTATCCTTGGACACCTGGTATTTTTAATATTCGCATTTTAAACGATTTTCTGCTTTTAAAGAAGTTTTTCACTCTAAACAAATATACTCTTGTCACAAAAAATACGCTTAATACCTTTGAAATTAATAAAATTAATACGCTAAATACCTTTAAAATTAATCGAAAAACATTTGTTCGATTTGAAATAGAGCTAGAAAAAGAAAACAATAGTAAAAAAGCTAAAGTCGGGCTTGGCCAAATATAATACACCCTGCACTTCTGGATATTCCGAAAAGGCAACAGAAAACGTGGTTTTGGATCAACTTGAACTGTCTCTTAACAAATACAGATTTTAAAATTAATATCATATTTTGTATTTGTAAAAAAAATCCATTGTTTAAGGTAAAATCGATTAAACATATAAGTGGGAGCTATATCTCAATCTGGACCGATTTTCTGCAGCAGCGTCTGTCCTTGGCCCATTAAACAGTCTCGTGCCAAATTTCATAAAGATTGGATCTGAATCTGAACTGATTTTTTTCAATTTCTTTACTTTATCTATTGTGTTATTACAATAGCGTCCGCCTTTCGTCCAAAAAATTAACTCCTGCTAAATTTTATAAAAATCGGACAAAAATTGCGACCTGCAGTTTGATTACAAGTTTTAGCTGACTGAACAGACATACTTAATTCGAATCAGCTAGGGAGCGGTACACTAAAAGGTGGGTCTAGCTCAAATATTGTCGATAGTTACAAAATTTACCATGAAACTTACTTATAATACCCTGTTCCACAGAGTGGTGCTGTTTAGAAAAAAAACACATTTGCTGACGTTTAGCCAAGCTATTGACCAACAAACTGGCATGCCAAACACACGCAGAAAAAAAGTATGGTTGTGGTGACAATATTCGAAGAGGATAATTCTATTGTTGGGTATATGGTTGTGGTGCAACAATATTATTATCCTCACAACAATAGTATGATTCAAATACAACCATAATTTGATCCTCACAACAATAGTATGATTCACACATAACCATACTATGATCCCCACAATAATAGTATGATTCACACTCAACCATACTATGATCTGCACAACCATAGTATGATCATCACAACCATAGTATGTTTCACATACAACCATAGTATGATCCTCACAACCATAGTATGATTCACATATAACCATGTTATGATCCCCACAACCATAGTATTATTACATACAATGATACTATGATCCAAAATATTATTTATTAGAATTGGTCTAAGTTGTCAACAATAGATTTGAATTATGAAAATTATTTAAAAATATATTAAATTCAAAATAATAAAAGTGATTTATTTCTAATTAGAAAAAATAAATTTAAATAAACGTAAGCGTTTTTATTTAAAATATTTCAGTTGAACAAAGCCAAAGCAGCTTGTTCAAAAAATTTTAATTTCGATGAAAAAGTGCTATTATTCCATTAACATTTTTTCTTAAAAGCATATGAAGAAAAATTGCAATCATACAGTATGATTGCCGTAATCATATTATTGTTGACATAAAATGCAAAACACAATACTTTTGTCGCACCAACCATATTTATATTGTTGCTATAACCATATTTTCACTTTGGCAATAGTACTATTGTTATAATTCAACAATATTAATATTGCGGCAATCATACTATTGTCAAAATTAAATTCAGTAAACAATACTATGGTTGCGATGAACATACTTTAATTGCGGAGAACATATCATTATTGCCGTGACCATGTAGTAACCATGTTTTTTCTCTGCGTGCACCAAGTTTAAGGTTGTCCTTTTAGCTGCCATAAAAAAAATGTATACCCGCAGCGATGTCCCAAAAATAATGCAAGGTGTTTTGGAAAGCTACAAAAACTTCCTTACCATTCTCTATACCAACCCATTGAAGTGTGCATTATTGTAGTTTAAATAAACCAAGTTAAATTAAAAGGAAGAATCTTCTACTTGAAAATTATAATGGCAGTATATATTGGCATACTTATTTTGTAATGTGGGTCGCAAAGTGGAATAGTTCTTTTGGAACGGACAATTGTTTTAAAGTGGCCGGAGCGTTTAGAAAATATCACTTTTTTTTCATTTCACACTTGAAAAGCGCTAATTCAGCGATACGGTTCTCATTATCTGACCACTTCATGATGAAAGTTGAAACGATTTTAAAATCCCGTTACAGACTAACGCTATTGTGTTTAGCTTTCAAAACCCATATGACATTAACGGAGTATGTTCAGTTATACTATTGAAATGGGTGTGTTCAATGTTTTAACAGTATTTATGTCCCTACTAAGTATATTGCAGTTACTACTACCCTAATGGACCATCCTAATATCAGAAAATTAAAGGTAGCACAAAATCATTAAACTCTTGCTCTGGAAGTATGTCGATAATGCCATCAAATACACGATTCTGAATAAGACAAGGGTTCATCGGACCCCAACGTAGTTCCGCCATACATGGTCCAACGTTTAAATACCCAAATATTGTCAATGATGTACTCAACACAATTCATGGTGGATAGTATAAAAGCTTCGGCCTGAGCAAACTTACCCAGGTTTTTACTTGTTATTGAAAAATAAGCAGTAGACACCAGTCGCTCTTTTCTGTAGCTTCCCATTATGGTTTGAAAAGCACCAAATAGGAAAATTAGCAAGAGATAAACCGCATAGCCGCCCTATGCTCTGAACATCTGTCTGTTCCTATTCCCTCCTCTTTGGAAAAGTTCTAATGAAATATCTCCTGGTATAATTATATTGTTTTTGCCGCATGGATGTACTCAATTCAATGCCATAGTAATATAACCTTCAGCAGGTAGATACAAGAATATGACCTTCAACACAGCTGTTGTGCTTATCAACTTTGCCTTATTGTCTGTAGTAGCACTTTTAAGGGTCCTTATTGAGCATTTCCTGGAATTTCAAACAATTTCGTTTGGTGTTCAAGTGTTTATACTTAACGTGTATACGAGTATAAGCCGTAAAACTTCAGTGAAAACTCAAAAAACGCAAATCAAACGATGCTGAATTGCACGCTTCATAACAACAGAAAACTGCGTGTTGTTTTTGTTTTACGTAGTATTCACATTAAATAATAAAAGAATGATAATGACGAAAAAAGGAGCCCATTTTCTGGTAGCTGTCATGAAATTTGACCTTGCACTTCTATTGTTTAAATACCTTTCACGTCTGGTTGATATGAAAGTGAAAATCTATTAAATTCAACTGAAAAATTGTATTTAAAGTGTACACGCAGAAAAGAGTATGGTTGTGGTGACAATATTTGAAGAGGATAATACTATTGCTGGGTATATGGTTGTGATACAACAATATCCATACTATGATCCTTACAACAATAGTATGATTCACACATAACCTTACTATGATCCCCACAACCATAGTATGATTCACACTCAACCATACTACGATCCCCACAACCATATTATGACTCACACTCAACCATACTATGATCCTCACTACAATAGCATGATTCACACTTAACCATACTATGATCCCCACAACCAGAGTATGATTCACACTCAACCATACTATGATTTCTACAACCGTACTATGATCCCCACAACCATAGTATGTTTCACATACAACTATAGTATGATTCTCACAACCATAGTATGATTTACACGCAACCATGTTATGATCCCTACAACCATAGTATGATCACACACAATTATACTATGATCCAAAAATTATTTATTAGAATTATGTAAAGTTGTCACGAATAGATTTGAATTATGAAAATTATTTAAAAAATACATCAAATTCAGTATTATAGGACTGATTTATTTAACAATAGAAAAATAAGTTTAAAAAACGTAAGGGTTTTTATTAAAAAAAATCAGTTCACCAAAGCCAAAGCAGCTTGTTTAAAAAATGTTAATTTCCATACAAAAAGTACTATAAGTATAATTGAATTAGGTCCGTAACATTGTTCTTAAAAGCATATTCAAATGAAGAAAAATTACAATCATACTGTATGATTGTCATATAATCATATTATGGTTAACATAAAACGCAACAAACAACACTGTTGTCGTACCAACCATATTTATATTGTCGCTATAACCATATTTTCGTTTTTAAATTTGGCAATAATACTATTGTTACATTTCAACAATATTGTAATTGCGGTAATCATACTATTGTCAAATTAAATTCAGTAAACAATGCTATGTTTGCGACGAACATACTTATTTTGCGGAGAACATATTATTATTGCCGTGACCATATAGTAACCATGTTTTTTCGCTGCGTGTATATAAAAAAATGTTGAACGATGTGTTTTCATACTAAATTAGGTAATGGAAATCACCGCGGTGTTTTGCGATTCCCAACAACATTTAAAATGATTGAAAAATCATTTAACTTGCCCACTTTTTCCGTTGCCGGAAACAAGGAAGGTTTGTTCAACAAAGCTTGGGAGGCATAACTGACAGGTATTGAGACGATTTAATAAGTTCGTTCATCATAATTGTTAATTTAACACCTCACTGGAGGCAGTGAATAATTTCCGCCCTTCCTTAGTAATTGTTGTTAATAATTGATATCAGAAAACTTGGGGAATGATTAATTAGAATTTATTGTGTTTGAACCTAACAAGGATGGTAGAAGTATTAGATGTCCAAAAAGGTTTAGGGGCGAGTACATGCGATGCATTTTGTATTTTAATTCAAATATGAGAGCCGCCCTAGTGTACGAGTAATGGAGAGTGAGCACGAGGGGTACACAAAATTTTTTGAGGCGGGGGTTTCACCTCAAAAATGTGGGCGACTTTACGAGTAAAAGATCAATCTCTAAGCCAAAAAAAAAAACAAGTAAAAGAAATAAATAAGGTCAGAAATGGACCATTATGAGATAACCTACACACCTCTGTTACTCCGAGGATTCCCCGCAGCTGTCATTAACTTGAATAAGGTCAGTAAGAAATATGTTTTTGGGACCATTGACGGACTCTACTGAAGTTGAAGAAAATCGGTTAAGATTAAGATATGACCCACACACAAACATTTGTTCACCCCATGATATTAAAGTTTTTAAAGCCAAATTGTTTCGATCTGGACCAGTTTCAACAAACCTAGTCCGAGCCCTGAAATATGTAACAAGTTCCTTTAAAATCTTTAAATATGTGTCACTTGTACTTTGATTACAATTATAGACGGACCGACGGAGAATGAATGGAGTTAAATGTTTCGGTATAATAAACATGAAAGCTATCTCTTTCCATTATGGTTTTACAAACATAAGCACTCAGTCATAATAACGTAGAACACAGTGTGACATAGTTTAAGTTTCTCTATCACACATATTGAGCTTTTTGAAAAAGTATTGAACCCACTGGATTTCATTGTTTAAATGTTGCTCCTGGCTTTGGATGGCTGTCTGGTTCGAAGGGTACACATAACTGGCGGTGGTTTATTAAACATATTTCAAATTTAGTTATATTAATCATTAAATGGCATGAATACGTTGATGCACATAAAAATATGTTGGAACTCAATACACTTACACAAACTGTGCTTATGAAATTGGGGGTTTGGAAAGAAAAATGTAAACTACGAGGGTTGGTATTTATATTTCGAGTCCTGACAATACTAGCGTCCCCACATGCAAACTACAGCTTCCATTGGAAACTTTGACATTTTTTAGCATAACATCACTCAGAATGTGTTGTCATTTGAGGGCGAATTGTTTTTTTTTACAGTGTGTTGAAAAATTAATCTCAGTCAAAAAATGAAATTATCCCGTGAATATTTTCGTGAAACAAGAGTGTTTAAATCAACTTCTTTCTACTTTGGCGATGAAGCACCATGAAAAACCACTGTTAATCGCTGGAACCAAGAGTTGAGTCTTGGACGCCGTTCGCTCCAGGATGAATGGAGGACGTCCAACTTCGGTCACTTTGCCAGAAACCATTGATCAAAATGTGACATATCGTCGGATTGAGGCATCCTTGGGCATTCGTAAGACAAGCATCAATAAGATATTGCATGTTCATTTGACCGTGAAAAAATTTGTTCTCGTTGGATCCACCATAATTTGAAGAATGCTCAAAAAGAGGCTCATATGGATTGGGCCAAAAAGATGTTGAAAAAGTATAACTGTCAGTTTAGGCAATCAAAGGCAGTGTGTAACATTGCCACAGGTGACGAGTCATAGATCTATGAATATGAACCCGAAACAAAACAACAATCCACCGTATGGGTCTTTCAAGACGATCCAAATTCAACAAAAGTTGTTCATGGAAGAAGTACACCGAAGCAACTGATTGCTTTTTTTCGGTATAACCGGTTTTCTAAAGGGACTGTGGCAACATTCCCTTTAGAAAAACGTCGGACAGTCTATTTTGAGTGGTAAACAACCATCTGTTTGCCAACAATGTTCGAAGAAATGAGGAAAGTTAATAAGTGAAGACGGATCATTTTGCATCACGGCAATGCGAGCTCTCACACATCAGCTAAAACGATGAGCTATTTGACAACTCAAGATGTCGAATTGATGGGTCATCCACCGTACAGCCCTGATTTGGCTACCAATGACTTCTTCTTATTCCCAAGCATCAAGAAACAAATGCGTGGTCAACGTTTTTCAGCGCCCGAAGCAACTGTTGAAGCGTTCAAAATTATGTTTTGGATGTGTCTCAATCAGAGTGGAAAAAGTGCTTCGAAAATTGGTTTGTGCGCATGCAAAAGTGTATTGATCTCAAAGGAGAATATTTCGAAAAACAATAAAACCATAAACAATAATAAATTATTGTGTTTTTATTGCGGGACCCGAAATATAAATAGCAACCCTCTTATGTTTGTACAACAAATAAATTTTATTATACCCTGCACCACTCTGTGGAACAGTTTATTATAAGTTTTTTTCATGTCAGTTGTTTGTAACTACCAAAAATATTTGAGCTAGACCCAACTTTATCGACTCTGAGTCACCAGCTGATTCTATTTAACGATGTTTGTCGATGATTAAGGACGGGTTATTGAAATTAAAGAAAATCGATTCAGATTTAGAAATAGCTCCAACCTTTTTGTATATTCATCCTATTTTATGTCTTTAGCTCTAGAAGACACATATTACAGCAAATCTTGATGAAATTTGCAACGCCTTATTTTTTTCTGGACCAAGAAAGGGCTCTATCAAAATTAAAGAAAATTGATTTAGATATAGCTCCCACATTTATGTTTATCTGATTTTATATTTTTTGATCTGTAAGCCACATATTACAACTAATGTTGCTGAAGTTTGACGCAAGTAAGTTCCTCATGCCCAGAATGGACGCTGTTGAAATTGAAGAATAACGGTTTCGATTTAGATATATATTAGGGTGGGCCGATTTGTAAGGACAAAAATTTGTGCCATCGATTTTTCGATAGCTTTTGGTATAAGGAAAAAAAAGTTCCACTTCGACATACAACAAAAAACCATTCGAGGCTCCCAAATATAAATTTTTTGACTCTTTCTCAACTTTTTTTTTGAAATATTACCTTTCCTAGGTGACATACAAATATACATTGCCACATACATTACAATGCAACACATGAACGCATGAGAATAGAAATACGACTGATTCTTAACGATTCTCTCATTGGGTGAAATTGGAGAAATTCGGCTCAGATTAAGACATAGCTCTCAAATATATGTTCAGCTGATTTTACCAATAAACAATCAAATTTTCTTACAAATTCAAGAATAACCTTTGTCTTAAAATCTTGGTAAATTGATTCTGGACTGGCAGGTACGAGTTTGCTATCGTCGGCTTCACCTGACTTTAGCTACATTTACTGATTTTTTATGGATATTATTTTGTAACAATTATTAAAACATGATTTCTGGCATGTGTCAGCATTTTTGTATCAATAATAATACAACTTATTTCGATATTATTATACTTAAAAGTCGTTGTGTATGGTGATACTTTCGTCTGGGGAAATTATATGTGACGCGCAAAATAGAAAGCCGCTTTAAAGATTAGGTCCCTTTCTATTTGCGGTTAGAATCGTCGACTTCACTTTCATAAAACGCGCATATCTCTGGGAGAGAACACTTTTGGGGCATGGGATCGGTCTAATTCGATGCTAAGATGTTGTCCACATCAAAAAAAAATGTTAAGTTTGGCAGTGCCGAACTATGTATACTAGGGTGTCCCAAAAAGAAAAAAAATTTTTTTGCTCACGCGTTTTTTGATAGATTTTAGGGTAAGGAAATTTTGATTTTTGTTTAAAAATTTTTTGGAAGTGGTTTAGAGGTCGCACAAATTGGGTTTTTGTCAAAAAACGTGGTTCCCCGCCATATTTTAAAAATAATTTAAGATTTTGTCATTAAATTATTTTTTTTTAGATCTTAAGTTAACAGTTCATAAGAAAAACGTCCAATCTTTCATTTTATGTTCAAAAACCGCCAGGTTTGTCAGCGATTTTTTCGATATGGCAGATTAAACTAAAATTTTTTGGTTTTTTTTCAAAAACATTGACTTTAACAATTTATAACTTTTAAAATTTCTATTAAAGTTACAAAAACTAATGATGCAGTTTAAAAGATAAATAAATTCTAAACAATTTTCTTAAAAAAAATGTTTAATTAGTCGTTACTAACCCAGAGTTATCTACATTTGTCGAATTCAATCCATTGCATGAAAATATAATACTAACCTTTAGGCTCCCAACAAATCATAACCAAGAAAAACAGAAAACACAATACTTTAGTTGTTTAAAAGTTATTTATTGCGGCTCTTTCGATGTTGCTCTATGCCCAGCAATAAATTTTGAAAATCTGTTTCAGAAGTTGTCAAATTTGCGTAACTGCTTGCCAAGGCCACACCACGTTCGGCGACGTCGTTTACCACATACAATTGTTGAATTTTGTTTCTTCCATGGAGAAAGTGTTCGTTGGTTTCCCCTTTTTTCTGGATCTAGTTGTAAAAATGCTGTCGAAATATCGCAGGCTTTATAAAAGTTAAGGTTAGCTTCAGAAATAAATGCGTAAATTTCTGCATTTTTAAGCAATTCTTCTTTCAAATTGGACTTTACTGATTCCTTGTCTATAGTTGGACGAAGTAGATTTTTTACCATTAAACGTAATGTATTGCTGTCTATACGTTCGTCAAAAAATGCTAAGGCAGCCAATTTCTCCGATAAGTACCACTGATGCCGCAAAAACGTTTTTAATGCAGCGCTTGCAACACTGTCATTAAAGCGTTTGTAGTCATCCAATTGCTTTAAGAGATTAAGATCGTTGAGGGGAGCATACCTAGGGCACTGACAGAGATACCAATTTTTTATATAAACCCTTAAAATAAAAGAATTGAATTGTAGCAACGCATTAGTTTTTGAATCGTCTATAAATGACTGCAACTGGTCTTGAAAAATGCATATTTTTAAAGAGTAAATAAGCTGCATCATCCAGCGAGCTCGATTGATCGCTTCTGGAGCTTTTATTGTTGGCTGAGGCTCAGATTTATCACCTAAAAAAATAAGGCTTAATTGAAGCAATTCTTTGTAGTCTTCTCTGGGTTGTATATTTTTGAGTTGGTCTTTGATGAAAAGTATTAGGTCTTCGCGAACTACTTCCGGTATAATTTTTTTAAAAATTTGGTGGTCCATACAGGATGAAAAATTAACTTTGTCAATGTAGTCCCACCTTTGCTGAAGAGTGACGAATATTTTTGGTTGTGGTGATGTTACGTGTTCTTCAATATTAAGTGCCTTGAACGCTGCTCCAGCCACAAGTTCCAACATATGATGCCGACATGCTAAATATGTTAGTTGTTTTTTTTAATTTTTGGCAAAGTAAAACGCATGCCCCATTTCGGCAACCAGTTATGGAGCTTGTTGTATCTGCACACATAAATTGAATATTTTCCGTTAAATTCCATGATTTTAGCATTTCAAAAACAGCATTTGCCTGATCTTCTCCCCTCTCCGATAGAAGTTTTACAACTCCAAGAATCTTGCTTTCTGAATTTCCGCTGACATTTATTGATAGCCGATGAACTTTTTTCTTTTTGTTCTTTAAGTCGGGCATTACTTTTTCATCCCAATGCACTGTTATGAAATTTGAACCAACAAAAGAATTTTTATTTGAATTTTCTATAACCTGTCGCTGTTTCTTTCATTCCCTCCATATCGAAGACCTTGAGCACGCAACTTTTGTGCTACATTGTTCAGGGTC
Source organism: Hydrotaea diabolus (assembly GCA_963513945.1). Lineage (NCBI taxonomy): Eukaryota > Metazoa > Arthropoda > Insecta > Diptera > Muscidae > Hydrotaea > Hydrotaea diabolus. The sequence continues at coordinate 75,314,731 of OY740720.1, forward strand.
TAAGCAGGAATTTAATATACATAAGTGAAGCTTTACGGCAACTTATTCCGCTTCTGTCAAGACTTCCGCAAATCTGATGTAGTTTTTGAGAAATGGGAGGGTCAATTTGGACATTTTGTTCTTCTTCTTCAACTGAAACGGCACAAATTGTAGCTCGCATTGTGAATGAGGCTTAGGCTCGCATTGTGAATGAAACTCAAAAGAAATAATAAACAATGGATTGAATTCGACAAATGTAGATAACTCTGGGTTAGTAACGACTAATTAAACATTTTTTTTATGAAAATTGTTTAGAATTTATTTATCTTTTAAACTGCATCATTAGTTTTTGTAACTTTAATAGAAATTTTAAAAGTTATAAATCGTTAAAGTCAATGTTTTTGAAAAAAAACAAAAAAATTTTAGTTTAATCTGCCATATCGAAAAAATCGCTGACAAACCTGGCGGTTTTTGAACATAAAATGAAAGATTGGACGTTTTTCTTATGAACTGTTAACTTAAGATCTAAAAAAAAATAATTTAATGACAAAATCTTAAATTATTTTTAAAATATGGCAGGGAACCACGTTTTTTGACAAAAACCCAATTTGTGCGACCTCTAAACCACTTCCAAAAAATTTTTAAACAAAAATCAAAATTTCCTTACCCTAAAATCTATCAAAAAACGCGTGAGCACCAATGAAAATCGAAATTTTTGTTTTTTTTGGGACACCCTAATGTATACCCTCCACCAGATTCCCAAACAAAACCAAATTTGGTGCGGAAGTGTGTTCTATATAAAAAACTTTATGTGCAAAATTTCATTACGATAGGTCAAGCTTGGGGTGAGTTATCGTCATATTATTTCTCAAAGCCCATGAGACCGTTTGTGTGGGAGGTACCAGTAGGGCATTTCCGATCTTAGCCAAATTTAGCGCAAAAGTCTGTTCTATATATTAATCTTTATGCCGAAAATTTCGTTTTGATAGGTTAATTTTGTGGTGAGTTATTGTCATATTATTTTTCAAGGTCCATGGGACCGTTAGTGTGGGAGGTACCAGTAGGACTTTTCCGATCTTAACCGAATTCAACGTAGAAGTGTGTTGTATATAGAAATCTTGACGTGTAAAATTTTATTTCGATAGGTCAAGTTTGTGGTGAGTTATAGTCATATTATTTCTTAAGGCCCATAAGGCCGTTTGTATGGGAGGTACAAGAAATGGTGGCCCAATCTAAACCATTTTTACACAGATGATTGCGCCTATAAAGAGATTAGTATTTGCCAAAGTGATTTTTCTCAAGAAACTGGACGGATATTTCCAAAAAAAAAACTAATTTTTATGAGGTAGTGTCTGTTGAGGGTCTCCAACACCAACTTCCCGTAGAGCTATATAGCCCATTTTCAATACCATCCAAGCTGAGTTAACTACACATGTTTGTGCAAATTTCAGCTCCCTAGCTGTTTTCATGCAGGCTCTATCTTGTTTTCAACAGACGGACAGCCAGACAGCCGGACATGGCTAGATCGTCTTAGAATTTAACGAGGATCAAGAATATATATACTGTTGGGTCTCCGATGATTATTTCAAGGTGTTACAGACAGAATGACAAAACTAATATACCCTCCATTGTATGGTGGAGGGTATAAAAAAGTGAAAAGTTGATGAAAAGTTTTGTTCAGGAGAGCCATTTTAAAGATTAGGTCCCTTTCTATTTGCGCTTAGAATCGTCGACTTCACTTTCATAAACCGCGCATATCTCTGGGAGAGAACACTTTTGGGGCATGGGATCGGCCTCATTCGATGCTCAGATGTTGTCCACATCAAAAAAAAGAAAAAAAAATGAAAATTGATTTTGTTACCCTTAGTTCCCATTCTCTATGCGCTGTCACATATATGAGTACATATATTTTCTGCCATTTTACCGAATACGCGTTTCGTTAAAATGAGCAAACATTATTTTTTAATAAAGTCACAATTAAAATAACAAACCTCTTTATTAAAATCAACACACACACATGCTAACCACAGTAAATATATAAAATAGTTATTTGAATTATGGTCAGCCTTTAGGGCATTTTTATATGAAATTCAAAAATATATAACTATAAACACCTACTGTTAAAATAATATGTACATCAGTCAATAAAAAGTAGTACAAAATTAAAATCGGGCATACCGACCGCGCTATATACCCTGCTCTTCTGGATGTTCATAAAAGCCAACTAAAAATATGTTTTTGGTTTAAATTTAAACAGATTTTTAAACATACATATTTGTGGATGGTACATTTTAATCTGAACTGATTTTCTTAGATTTCAGCAGCTCCCATCTTTGGCACGAGGAAGTTACCAGTGCGAAACTTGATCACGATTAGTTGTAACATGTGGCCTTTAGTTTAGCCCTAGCATCAAATTGGGTGGACATATCTGTACTCCATAGCCCATACCACTTTATCATGCTAAGTTTCGCTAAGATTTAATGTAAGATGTGGCTGCTAGAGCTAAAAACATAAAAATCAGATGAGCATATATGTGAGAGCTATATCGTAACCTGAACCAATTTGTTTATATTTCAATAGCACCCCTCCTTTATCCAAAAGACTTACCGCTGGAAAATTTCATGAAAATCGGACAAAAATTGCGATATGTAGGTTGATGACAAATTTTAGATGGAATGATAAACGTTCGGATGAATAGACAGACAGACATAATTAAATAAAATCAGTAGTGTCGACCGGTAGGTCCAGCTCAAATATCTTTGGTAGGTACAAACATTTGTCATGAAACTAACTTATAATTCCAGGAAGTGGTGCAGGGAAATGGAAATTTATAAAAATATGTTATGTTACGAGTATGGAGCCGAAATATGCTTGAGTATCGAATCAAACATTAAACAAATAATTTTTTGGGAAGATTATTATTATTATGGTGAAGGGTATGGATACAAAGCCATTCGCCAGACAAAAGGTATATGACAATGTGGACTAAAAAGAAACATTATAAAGGTTTTTTTAGGCCGTCCACAAAAGCTTGGAACAGCAAAGAATGCAACACTACGATATATTGATCGGAGACCCTATAAAGTAAATAAATAATTAATCCTCTCCTTTGGAGGATATATGAGTTTCGGCGTGGCAGAACTTAAAGACATTTTAAATTATTCATAGTTGAATATGTTTGAATCGCTCGAAATCGAAATTTCACCAACGACTTTAGTTACAATACTCGTGCAATAACAAAAAACCTATGATATTATTCTGGCAGTAGGTCTGCGTGGTTTAAATTCTGAGTTGTCATTTAAAATAATGCTAATAATAATTCTAGGTGCTTGATTTACGTTCGATTTACAAAAATGTCTTGTAGAGCAAAAAAACTTCAACTCGGAAAGGAGCACGATCGGATTTGAAATGTGGTTTCTAGGAAGGAAGGGGCCTCAGCTCCGAATGGCCATATGTAGGGAGTAAAAGCAAATACCGACCGGTTATAAGTAATTTAAGCCATGTTAGTTATAGAAATTAGTTATTGTAGGTCACCGTGGTGTGATTATCGTGCACGATTATGGCGCCAGTTAGCCCAGGCTCAGGTCCGGTTAAGAATATCTAAAAAATTTTCAGCGTCATGTTTTTAACTCGTGAAATGCTGTCGAATTTACGAGTAAAAGATTTATCTCTTATCAATTTAGAAAATTCTCTATAGAGCCGGCGTTATACGGTAGATGCCGGTCAGTAAGTATAGTACGAGGGCGACCGCAAAAGTAACTGGCCTAACATAAAAAGAACCGTTTTTATTTTTTATTTTTTATTATTATTTATTTTTCAACATAATCTCCTTCCAACTCAATACACTTCATCAAACGTTTTTCAAGTTTTTTAATTCCATCCGAAAAATAAGATTTTTCAAGATCTTCAAAATATGCCTCAGTTTCTGCAATAACCTCGTTATTGGACCAAAATTTTTTGTCATCGAGAATTTTTTTTAAATTTGGAAACAAGAAATAATCAGAAGGAGCTAAATCTGGACTGTGTGGTGGATGCGGAGCAATTTCAAATCGTAATTCGGCCAGTTTATGTTGAGTTAAAAATGCAGTGTGTGAAGGAGCATTATCTTGATGAAAAAGAACTTTTTTTTTCTAAATGCGGTCACTTTATCTTGATTTCTTCACTCAACCGATCCAATAATGCACAATAATATTCACTATTAACAGTTTATCCTTTCTCAAGATAATCAATAAATAGTATACCCCTTGCATCCCAAAATACTGTGGCCATTACTTTTCCTGCTGACTTAACAGTTTTCGCCTTCTTGGGACCACTTTTACCAGCTTCTATCCATTGTTTTGACTGTTCTTTGCATTCTGGGATGTAGTGATGGATCCATGTTTCATCTACAGTAATGAATCGGCGCAAGAACTCAATTGGATTACGCTGAAAAATCGCTAAAAGCTTCTTGGAATTGGTCCAACGGACGATTTTTTGGGGCAAAGTCAACAAACGCGGCACACATATTGCGGATAGCTTTTTCATGTGGAGTTCATCATGTAAAATACTCCAAACATGTTTTCCGTGTATTTTAACAATATCAGCAAGTTCCCTGAGCTTTATTCGTCAATCTTTAGTCACTTCATTAAATATTTTTCTAATGTTTTCAATAGTAGTAGCAGTTTTCGGTCTTCCAGAGCGTTGTTCATCTTCCGTACTTGAACGACCCATTTTAAATTGTTGAACCCAGGATTTCACGGTGGAGTATGATGGTGCATTATCACCATGAACAGAATCCAATTCATCTTTGATTAATGGTGGCGTATAACCTTTCATATAAAAGTGTTTAATTACCGCACGAAACTCTTTATTTTCCATTTTTCAAAAATTATAAAACTTGTTTACTTCAATCAAAGAAAATAATCATTAAATATTTCGGAAATTTTGACGGATGGCTTATAAAAGATTGCTTTTAAAAAACAAAAAAAAAACAAAAGTTGCTAGTAAAACAGAAAATGTGCCAGGCCAGTTAGTTTTGCGGTCGCCCTCGTAATTGAATCGTACACTTCACACTGACGTGAGAGAAGTTTCCCCCTTGTTCCTTAATTGTATATTGTGAGACTCAAGTAAGTAAGTACAATCATTTGGCATTACACATACTTATTATACTATGTGCAGCAGTGCTGTGTAGGGTATAAATACCACAATTACCCGTAGGGGAGGGAAAACTTTTCGATCTACAAAATTCCACATAATTGATTAATAATGATTTGTAAATTTTATGCTTTATCACTTGACGAACAGTTGTCGCACACCAAAGACACCCGCAATCTGAGATAATCCCTTTTGGGATACATTTAATTAGTATGTGTTTATTTAACATCAAGGCGATACAAACAGTAATCGTAAATTACAATTGAAGTTACCATAACAACTACAAATAGTCATGACTGCTGAATATTTCATGAGATACTGAATAATCTGCTTGGAAATTCATTACTACAATTTCCATGATTTCTAAGAAATAAAATTAATCATCGTCTCGTGGAAACAATAATAACTTGTTCGCATACGTGTTTATACAAGTGAAAATGAAATTGAAATTTCTTGGAATTTGTTCAGAGGTTTTGCTTATTTGCAATTAAATTAGTATGGTTTACAGAGAAAATATGAGCTAAAATGTATCAATTTTGCATGTAATTAAATGTATTTTTTTTTTGTTTTATTGATTCAAATTAATATGTCTGAACAGATTCTTTCGAAGATGGTTCCTGTTGAACGTTATCTACATTAGGATTTTTATATAAAATTGTATATGAAATATTATTAATTATTTTCGTAAACTTTTAGAGCTGCTAATGCTGTCACGTACGGAGTACAAAAAACGACTGCTAGTTTTAAATCACCGCTTTCTATATTAAGTTAGTATGCGATCATAGGTTCTAAACAATAGGCGTGTTCTAGTTGTACTAGCTTATCAAACGAGTAAGTGATCGCTTAGGCGATAACTGCAAATCTTTATAGGAAATTTGTTTAAATTTCATTATTTTCAAGAACTGATGACATCATGTATCATAAACAGTTTGACTTGAAAATTTGTAGAAAAATGTCATTTTTTAAGCGAGTAAAAAGCAAGCTCGCTTAAACTCGAAAAATGTTTTTCTTGAATAACTTTTTTTTTTTTTAAATTTGTAATTAGTTAAAACAAATAGGTTTTAACGTAAATTGCCAAAAGTTTTCTGTAAACAAAATAATTGTGGTACAATGGTGTAAAATTGTCGCGAGCTCCTAAGCGAGCTATTAGTAGAACACGGCCAATGTTATTGCATTTCACGCTAAAAATGAAAGTTAGAGCTTATTTGAATTACCACTGTTTAACAAAAAGTGGACAATTTTAGTTCGGCTGTGCCGAAGCTTTTATACCCCCTATCATAGATTGCGGTCTAATTTAAAATAATTATCAAAGAGCGTGGCACCGGCCTGCTTTTTGTCAGGGTATGTTTCTTGCCATACCATCATCATATATATCATATTACTATCTTTTGTAACAGATATGTCAGTATTAGTTCACGAGATATAGCCTTACAAAGTTAAGGGATATATTTTACCACAATATTATCTATATTTATATAATAATAATGGACTTTATTATGTTTAAATTTCAAAACGATCGGTTTTTTGAAAGGGGCGTTTCATCACCCTCTTTTTCCCCAGGATGTGTTTAGATCCATGCCTACATAATACGTTCCAAATAGCATAGTCATGTCTGTATTATTTCATGGAATATTGTCTTTTTGAGTTGTATGGGCGATACCACACCCATTATTAAATTTTTATTATTCAATTTAACTGGTCATTGGTTTTATCGTGCTACAATTTTATAACGATTGGGCCATTGCTTTAAATTTATATACGATTTTGTAAAGGGGTACTGGAAACGTCAAATTTTTCTTCGGGATGTGTTTTGATTTATGATAATATCATATCTCTTTAATATCAGCCTCATATCTTAGTTTATGAGATATTTCGATTTATACTCTCTACCATTAAACGGGAGTATTATATACAAGTTTGTCATTCCGTTTGTTTTATCTCGAAATACTTATCTTCGACCCTTTTAAGTGTATATATATATATATATATATATACATATATACAGGGTAATCCATCTAGAGGTATTTTTTCAGAACAAAAAAAAATACAAAAATTCAAATCAAGTGTGGAATCTTATTGATAAATTGAAAGGACATTTTATGGCATGTATTTTTTGAACATAATTTCCTTCAAATGTTGGCCGCAACTACGCCTCAGGGTTCCATTCTGAGGGTCGAGCATTTTGAGCGGTATGGCTTTAATAACACGCGTAATATTGGCTTCAAAAACCTGAATCGTAGCTGGTTTGTCAGTATAGACTTTGGACTTTACGTAGCCCCAAATAAAATTTCTGAAGGTGTGCGGCCAACTCACCAGTTGAAAGCGTGAAATTAGCTGCTCTTCGGAAGCGATTGTTAAAAAAAGAAACAAGACATTATCGTGTATTACTTTCTCTTTTTTTTGTTCGTGTGTAACTTGCATTTTTACTGAGTTGCATGTCTGCGTGGGCGTGTATTCAAGTATGCATACGAACAGTTCAAAACTGATTTAAATACTTTTACCAACATCTATCATGTCGCTGCGTTTGTTGAAGCGCAGGAATATCACTGTTGAAAAATGTTTATGTGTACATATATATGACGTTTTATTATACGCATCACACTTGCTTAACAAGAGGTTAATAAGTCATCCTTAACCACCACAAACATACCATTGTTGTCTTTACTATGTCAAAGAAAACGTATAACCGCACTGACAAAGAAAGCTGTTTTTCCCCTTTGCTTAGCTTTTAAAAAATAAGAGTTTATATTCTTTTGTTAAATAAGTGGGATACATTCGATTTGTAACGTTCGATTTCGTGTTTCTGGAATAGGCACAAAAAGTGCCTTCAGACGGCGTATTTTTTTGACGTCTTAAATACACACATGTTGTTAAAGTACATATGCCGTAAATGTGTCTGTAGGTTGTCTAGCTTAAACTGGCCTGTATGCTTTTTCCATTGAATTGCTCACTTTGTCCGTGGTGTTTTTATGGCCCTTTATTTGTTCATTGTGCAAGGGAAATAAACTGCAATTTATATGGGACTCTAAACTTGGCTGTTTCTATATCGATTAAACGTTACACAATGGTACTGCTAGATATACACGAGAGGACCGTTGCCAAGTTGAAGCAACTGTTGCTTTGTGTGTAGCTGTGTTGCCAAGTGTTAAGTGTGTAAATAAAACACATTGCCTTGACGGTAGTCTTGTGTGTATCAACCATGACGGCAGTAAGTACACTACGACGTATGAGTTATGCCAAAAATAAGTTGATATTCATCATACGCCACCAGTTGTTTGTATATAAACATCGCAGCAAGCAATAAGTAAGCAAGTGATAGGACGAATGGCAAGTGTCGAATGCAGCCTCATACTCCATGTAGAGGAGATATATTGGGTGATCCATCTAGGTATTTTTTCAGAACAAAAAAATATAAAAATTTAAATCAAGTGCGGAATCTTTATTGGTAATTTGAAAGGACATTTTATGGCATTTAATTTTTGAATAAAATTTCCTTCAAATGTTGGCCGCAACTACGCCTCAAGGTTTCCATTCTGAGGGTCCAATTTTGGATGACTCGTTCAAGAATTTCGACTGGTATGGCTTTAATGACACGCGTAATGTTGGCTTCCAATCGTAGCTGTAAGAAAAGAAAAATGTGTAAAGTGTGATATCACACGATTTGACTGCCAACTCACCTGTCTTGAATGTAAAATTAGCTGCTTTTCGAAATGACCTCTCATTAGATCCATTGTTTGAGCAGCTGTATGGCAAGTGGCACCGTCCTGTTGAAACCAATTGTCAGCTTCAATTTCAGGTAGCATAAAGATCGTTGCGAGTACCATTCACGGCTACGTTTCGGCCATTATCATTTTTGAAACAATATGTACCGATGATTCCACCAGCTAATAAACCCACTCTTTCTGAGTATAATGGCACCCCTTGAACCTCTTCTTGTTGCTCTTCAGCCCAAAGGAGGCAATTTCGTTTATTGACTTTGCCGTTGAGCCAGAAATGGGCCTCATCACTGAAAAAAACTTTGGTCAAAAACAGCGGATCTTCCCGTTTCTCACCAAACGCTCATTTCCATAATACAGTTGCCAACATTTGAAGGAAATTATTTTCAAAAAATAAAAATAAAATGTCCTTGCAAATGTCCTAGCGCGGCTAAGCTCGCTGGATGGGCGTGGTTTTTGCCAGCAATCTGGACATTGAAACAGGTACAAAAATCATTAATCATACCAGGCCTTACATTTATAAAACACACACACAGGGACAACACGAAAGACACGGACCCGATGCAAGACAAAACGGAATGAAAAATAACTACACGGAAGTATGTACTCACTGCAACCACTGGACACTCAACTTCTTGGTGGCTGTTATGCCAAGGAAATGACCGTCCCTCTTGGAGTCGGAAATCCCACTCCACCATGATACCTCCAACTGTCTTCGAGGTATCCCATCTCCAGTACCTATACTTACCTCTTGCTTTTCCCTACTACCCCTTGCCTTTTATGAACTAGAAGATCATATTATAAAGATATTTCACTAATTCCGTTGGTGAACGTTATAAATTAAACTTTTATTCAAAAAGGCATGGAAATTTCTGCCGAAAATTAAACTTCAATAATATTTTGGCATCGTTAATGATTTCAAAATAAAAAAAAACACAATTAATAATTTCGAATTGAGAAAAAAGTTGTTCAAAGAATTCCTCTTCTAATTTCAGACTTCTGATGGCATCTCCGGGGCAACTGCTGGAAACAGTGTGGCAGGAAGGGGATGGCCGCCTGGCCCTGATCTGGCTTTGATGTAGCTGCTGTATGTGTGAGGTATGGTGGGAATCCGCAGTAGGCAGTATTGTACAAGTAAGTATGGAGTAACTTTGTCGTCCGTCCTGCCCGGTTTATTAATGAAAATATATGTTTTTTAGGTAAAGACTTGAAAAAGGAATAGAAGTGGACTTCTGGGCAAAAGGAAACCCTACCTAACTAAGGCTAGAGCTCAACCCTAGCGGTACTTTGGGCGCACTTCCCTTTCTTTAGAAGGTATGTTGCCGACGTCTCCTACACCGATATTTCTTTTTTAAATCCTTTTTAACAAAAAAAAACTATAAATCTATTCTTTGTCACTTATTTTTTTTTCCAGGTTACACTGTCGCGTATCTATATTCTGTGTTGGCGGATTGTACCTGCAGCTACCAGGCTTGGTGCTGTAACTCTGCTGCTTCCCCGTTGGATTGGCCTTCGTTGGTGGCGGATATGGCGGTGTTACATTTAGTTTTAAGTTCTTGTTAAATTTTATTTTAAATTCGTTATTTTTTCTTTTATTTTAAAATGTTTTGTTAAAAAAATTGTTTGTTTGTTGACCGATGTTGTCGCTTTATGTATTTGTGATTATGTTGAATAAAACTTTTTTGAAACTTTAAAACACACTTTCGCCAGGCCAACCTTCTGCTTTCGAGTTCAAAATCCAAGAGATCTTCAAAAAAGGAAGTTTCCATTTTCCTCCAGATTTTCTATTTCCTTTTTTTCTTTCCTTCTAACTTTTCTTTTTCTTATTTTCACATTTTCCCTTTCCCTACCGAGCAACAGCTATTTGCAAAGTGCTGCCAAGTCCTACGCTGCATTTTAGGCAAACACTATTAACCCATAGGGCGCACATGACACGTAAAAGGCTTTAACAACATTAAAGCGCTGCTCAATTGTGTAGCTCTCCATGGTTGCACTGAACAAAGAAATGTCAGATTAAGTTGGACCAAAAAATTTAAGTTAAGGTGTGACCCACAATTAACATCATACATTATGTTGGACCACTTTTTACTTATGCGATTCTACTGAAAATTAGAATTAAGAAAACAGATTAAAAATTACGCAAATTGTTAAACAATTGATTACCGCCTAGAAGATCAATTGTGACCTGAGCTACATGTCATGGCGCACCATTTTGCTAAAACCAAAGATAGTCCTGGTCCTGGATTTTAGTATCTGGCCACTTAAATGTTGTTCATGACTCTGTAGTATTCACGGAAATGAAGTTAATAGCTGTATTTAAAAAAAGGGAGATGCCACTGCTCCAAGAACGTAATGCAACCGATCTAAAGATGCATTGGCTTATCAAATTATTACTTGCTTGTTTTCTCTTACCCAAAAGCCCCAATTTTGCTCTTACATTGATGCCGAAATAAAAATAATCATTGTAGGAAATAGAGATTATTCTAGCAAATTTGATGTACATCAAGCCCTAAGGCCTAAACTGAGAAGCGATAACAAAGAATATGGTCATGAGCCTTTATTTTCTGCGGCTATTGGACTTAAGTCCGAAATTCTGATCAGGCTGTTGCGTGATATATGTTCCAAAATTCACATAAAAGCAAATTTAAATAATGCGAAAAGAAGTCGGAGCGATGTTCAAACAACTCTTTTGAATTGGGATTCTAATTCCTTTAAAATTTGAGGGGAGTTCTAATTGGTTTTGCAATTTTCCGTAATGATATATTCCTGGGAATTCGTCTAGACCTTTTGAATAGGTAACGAATTTAGAAACAAAAGTTTTACAAATGAGGAATTCCTCTTCTTAACTAACATTAAAAACTTTCGTTGATACCTTAGCATAGTCAAACGTGTTTAAAATTGATCACAAAACCAATTGGCTGTGTGAACTAGGCCCCTTTTTCCGTGCATAAATCGACCCTATCTAAGGTATGTACAGAAGCAAACTTCGTATTTGACCTTTTTCAACATGGGCATCATAGCAAGGGGATGTGACAAGTGATAACGGAACATAACAATTTTTGTGGTTGTACAAGCAATTTTCACAACAGAGTTTGCCAGTTGTGCTAAAATCCGATACAAAACCAAACCAACCGAAAAACATGTCACTAATTAAAAATAAAAACACCTCCAATCGACCCGATGCACACAGTGGCACTGACACGATAACCTGGTCAGAGCCTTGTGTTGTGTTATGAAATTTTGAAACCCCCACAGAACAGGATAAACTCTATGCTGCAAATAAAAACTGTTCACATTCTGGTTGTTGTCACTTGTTTGCTGTACCGGACATACCGAAGGTAATTGCTGGCAAAACGTTGGATTAAGCTAAAACACACCGAGAGGTGAAACTGGAGAAGTTTAGGTAAGTGAATTTAATTGTGGCTTTTCATCTACTATTGCCATTAGATGAAGATGCTGATACCTTGTTTAGGCCGTGACTGTCATTTTTCTTGGATATGTTTCTCTTTTGTATATGCTGAGACCATTATTATGGTAATGGTGTAGAGGCATACTAAACGGTCTCAAATGGGCTTATAAAATCCTCAATGGTGGAAATGGACTCTGAAACCACTGATGACAGTTAGATGTCGGTTCTTGACTTATACTTTGGGCACACATTCCAGGACAAACTAATTAAATAAGAAAAGTGAGGTTGCTGTAGAGTTGTAGCAAATTCCCAAACCTTTCAAAGGCAGTATATATGACAGCGTATAGACAAAGGGACATAAGGGTAAAAAAATCAATTTTCACTTTTATTTTTTTTTGATGTGGACAACATCTAAGCATCGAATGAGACCGATCCCATGCCCCAAGTATGTTCCCTCCCAGAGATATGCGCGTTTTATGAAAGTGATGGTAAACCAAAGATACAAGTATTTAAATCTTTAAAATGGCTCTCCTGAACAAAACTGGCTTTACCCTTAGGCCCCTTTTTATTTTGCGTGAAAATAGAAAGGGACCTAAGAATATAAAAACAGTTTTGTTCAGGAGGGTCATTTTAAAGATTTAAATACGTGTATATTTGGTGTACCATCACGTTCATATATCTGGGAGGGAACACTTTTGGGGCATGGGATCGGTCTCATTCGATGCTCAGATCAAAAAAAAAAAGTGAAAATTGATTTTTTTTTACCCTTAGGCCCCTTTCTCTATGCGCTGTCACATATACTTAGTAGGGACATGGATACTGTTACAACATTGAACACACCCATTTCAATAGTAGAACTGAACATACCCCGTTAATGTCATATGTGTTTTGAAAGCTAACTTCAATATCGTTAGTCTGTAACGGGATTTTAAAATTGGTTCAACTTTCATCATGGAGTGGTCAGATAATGAGAACCGTATCGCTGTAATAGCGCTTTTCAAGTGTGAAATGGAAAAAAGCGATATTTTCAAAACGCTCCGGCCATTAGGGATTAGCCGCATGTTCGTCTACCGATGCATAAAACTGTTTGAGGAGACTGGAGATGTTAAAGACCGCCACCGGTCGGGCCGCCCACGCTCTGTTCGAACACCACATATCATCAAAGCCGTTAAATCAAGAATTTACAGAAATCCGCTCCGAAAACAGATAATCATGGCCAGTGAATATCACGCAAAAGTCCATGAGTCGAATCATTAAAAAAGACTTGGGACTTTCAAACGACGTACCGGACATTTATTGACTGCAGCTTTAAAAAAAATAGGATTGAAAAATGCAAACGTCTTTTGGTGAAGCACGCTGATAAATTGCACAGAAAAATTTTGTTCACCGATGAACAAATATTTACCGTTCAGGAAAAATTCAACAAGCAATATGATAGAGTGTATCTAAGGAAGCATCTGAACTGATCTCAAGGGTGGAAAAGGATCATCACCCAGCTTCAGTCATGGTTTGGTGGGGTGTCTCTTACGAAGGGGTCACTGACCTGCATTTCTGCGAATAAGGAGTCAAAATACCCAAGTTTCCCAAGAAACCGTTTGGAAGCTGTTGTGAAGCCTCTTAACAAGTCCCTGTTCCAAAACCAGCCATGGACTTTTCAGCAGGATTCTACGCCGGTCCATAAGGCTAAAACGTCCCAGGCCTGGCTTCGAAACAATTTGCCAGCGTTAAATTCCTCTGAAGAATGGCCTTTAGGCAGTCCAGATTTGAACCCATTGGATTACAAATTGAGGACGATTTTAGAGGACAAGGTTTGTCACAAAAGATACCCCAACATTGGATCTCTTAAGACTGCTTTGGTTCGAGCTGTGGCCAATTTTCCAATGGACGAGGTTTGTGCAGCTATTGACGATTGGCCATTGTGACTTAAGGCGTGTGTAAAGGAAAAAGGAGGACATTTAAAATAAGTAGATTCTTATCTTTTTGAATACAATGTACATCAATAAATATATTAAAAAATATTTGGTCCAAAACATTCAGTACTTTTTATTTTACAGCATAAAACGTATGCAACAGTATTTATGTCCCTACTAAGTATAAATAAGTACAGTTAAGGTTAAATTTTACTTCAGTAGGTTTCTGGTCGCGCTTATCTTGCTGTGTCCAATGTGTTAAGAACTGTGTGCAATATGAGATGAAGATTCTGAAATCAACAAAAATACTTTGTATTACATCAAAAAGCAATAGAATAAGGACGAATTTTAATAGGAATCGTCCGCAACGTACACCTGTACCATTTTTTCAATATTGTTTTATAAAAGGTGTTTTTTTAGACCTGTGGTTTTCATTGTGGCCACACTTTTTTTGGAGTTGGTCTTTTTGACAGCTGTCACTTGATATATGATCAGTTTGGTTTGCCATTTCATAACAAATAGACCTACTCCGGAACAACGTTTGCAAATCGTAGTGAATGGGCCCAAAACGAGGTGGCCACCGATCCTGATTTTTACAAAAAAATTTGTTCAGCGGTGAAGCTCAATTCTAGTTGAATGGGTACGTTAATAACCAAAATCGTCGCATTTGAAGTAATGAAAATCCACAAGCCATTGGTAAGACGCCGTTACATCCCCAAAAAGCCACCGTTTGTTTTGATCTATGGGCAAAGGGAGTCATTTGTCCACATTTCTTCAAAAACGAAGATGCCCATAATGTTACAGTCAATGGGGAACGCTAAAGAGCATCGATTAATAATTTTTTCGTGCCTGAATTGTGGCGTGGCATCCAAGATCGAACGATTAAACACCGCTGGACTATTTTTTGTGGGGTAATATGAAGTTGTTTGTCTATGGAGATAAGCCCGACGCGATTGAAGCCTTGGAAGAGAATATTCGCCGCGTTTTTACGCACATATGGCCCCAAATGCTGCAAAAAGTGGTACAAAATTGTGCCTCTCGGCTGGAATTTATTCGTGCCAGCCGCGGCGGCAACTTGCACGAAATCATTTTTTTAACATAACGGCAAACCACATTGAACAGGGGTTCCTGAACAAAAGAGGGTTTTAACCTTAGGTCCCTTTCTATTTTGCGAGTCACATATATATTTCTGGTCTAATAATGAAAATGCGAATATTTGTTTAGCTCGTTTGTTTTATTTCGGTCTGTTGCTTTTACACATTGAACAGGGGTTAAACCGGCTCAAGACCTCTTGCTTCTATATTTAAATATAAGAGAAGTTTTTAACAAAATGGCATAAATAATGGCAAACCCTTATCTTTATAATAAAGCTTAATTCTTGGCCATAACATTAAATTATATTCTTTTTAGTTCTTCTTGAAAACCACAAGTCCGAAAAACACCCTTTATTTGAATGCAGTTATGGCACTTCTATTAAGTCACCTCTTAGTTGACTATATTGTTGGGTCGTAAAAGTCGAACAACCGTACATATTATTCCAGTGTTTTCTCAAAAATTTATTTTTATTCAGTCATTTTCAAGACCATATATTTTAAAAATAGATGAGTATGACCACGGCTAAAGCGGAAAATAAAAAATTCCTAACCACTCTCTCTGCGAATAAAATATGCAGTCCTAAATGTTGAAATAAATATAATAATAAAATTAAACCAAAAAAATTAACATAATATTTTTATCAACATAAGTGAACACGGTATTTCGTGAATATTTATAGAAAATTGAAAAATTCAAACACTATTCGCATAAAATCACTGAAGAATTATAAGAATTCTATTTGTCTATTGGAACAAACCAACGATGTTATTGATATAAATGCTAAAATGTTGGCGATATCAAACATTACAAAATTGCATTACTCGTATTGTTACAGTATGTTAGCAAAATGCCAACAACATTGAAAAAATCTACAACCAAGAAATATTGTAATGAAACAAATTTATAGCATTTAAAAGTTTAAACAAACAGTCATGCTATTCGACTAAGTGAGCATTCGTATTTTTTTTCGCTTCATCAACCACCATGAATTCTAGGAACAGGCAGAAAGGGTGTTTTAGAATTTTGCTTATCTATAGTTTTACTACAAAATTACACTAGCAGCAACTGAGCAAATGTATTTACTCAAATGCTTTTTCCAACTAGGCGGGGAAAACCAAAATTCGTTAAATATCCTTTACATACCAAAGCATAAAATGCACTAAAATATCGAATGTAATATAGGTCCTGCAGCTCCACAAGCTAGATATTTGTTTATATATTGCTCAAATTTAGCACACTGCATTCGGAGTGACCATAGCCCTCTAAGAATTGACATAATATTTCACTGTTTAACGAATCAATATTTTAAACCAAATTTAGTACGAGGGCGACCGCAAAACTAACTGGCCTGGCACATTTTCTGTTTTATTAGCAACTTTTTTTGTTTTTACACATTGAACAGGGATTAAACCGGCTCAAGACCTCTTGCTTCTATATTTAAATAGAATACAAGTTTTTAACAAACTGGCAAAGTGACATT
Organism: Hydrotaea diabolus; assembly: GCA_963513945.1. NCBI lineage: Eukaryota > Metazoa > Arthropoda > Insecta > Diptera > Muscidae > Hydrotaea > Hydrotaea diabolus. Next base: position 75,331,453 of record OY740720.1, read on the forward strand.
GATTTTCGTGGCTGCACACTACTTTTATCATGATTTCGGGTCCGTGACAACCCTCTTCAGAAAGCCTTGCTGCAATTGTTGAAAGTAAAACCGAACTCTATAAGGCCAGGCTCTCCACAAACGAATGAGAACTACTGTTGTAAACCTTACTTTTCAAGTTTTCTTCACACAATTGCCCACGAAAATACAACTCACTCTTGCCAGCTCTAAAGAGACTCCACATCGAGAGTCATCAATAGATTTCTTTTACAACAACGTGTGTGTTGTAAAAAGAGTTTAGTTGACTATGTCAACTTGTGTGCCGTGCCGTGCATGTACGTATGTTTAGCTCGTTTGTTTTATTTCGGTCTGTTGCTTTTACACATTGAACAGGGATTAAACCGGCTCAAGACCTCTTGCTTCTATATTTAAATAGAATACAAGTTTTTAACAAACTGGCAAAGTGACATTGATTTTCGTGGCTGTTTTGTTTTTTAAAAGCAATCTTTTATAAGCCATCTGTCAAAATTTCCGAAATATTTAATGATTATTTTCTTTGTTACAGGTGACTGAAGTAAACAAGTTTTATAATTTTTGAAAAATGGAAAATAAAGAGTTTCGTGCGTCAATTAAACACTTTTATATGAAAGGTTATACGCCACAATTAATCAAAGATGAATTGGATTCTGTTCATGGTGATAATGCATCATCATACTACACCGTGAAATCCTGGGTTCAATAATTTAAAACGGGTCGTTTAAGTACGGAAGATGAACAACGCTCTGGAAGACCGAAAACTTCCACTACTATTGAAAACATTAGAAAAATATTTAATGAAGTGACTAAAGATAGACGAATAAAGCTCAGAGAACTTGCTGATATTGTTAAAATACACGAAAAACAAGTTTGGAGTATTTTACATGATGAACTCCACATGAAAAAGCTATCCGCGAAAAAGGTGCCGCGTCTGTTGACTTTGCCCCAAAAATTCGTCCGTTAGACCAATTCCGAGGAGCTTTTAGCGATTTATCAGCGTAATCCAAAAGAGTTCTTGCGCCGATTCATAACTGCTGATGAAACATAAATCCACAACTACATCCCAGAATGCAAAGAACAGTCAAAGCAATGGATAGAGGTTGGTAAAAGTGGTCCCAAGAAGGCGAAAACTGTTAAGTCAGCAGGAAAAGTAATGGCCACAGTATGTAACGAACTCGAACTGTGCTTGGAAACAAAACAAAAATTTTGTCAATTTTATTTTTAGAATTTCTGGAATTCCAAAACCTTAAATACAGGAAATAGTAAAGGTAGGACTATGGGAGCCATCAGGAAGCTAGCAAATCAGTCGGGTGGGGGGTTCGCGTCCTTTTTTACCAATCCGCTGGTTAACGTTCAATAATATTATATAGACTCCCTATTTATTTAAAATTCATTACTTTACAAATGGTCCAAAGTTACTAAATAAATAAATCCAAATGCCCCAGCAATATTTAGTAACAAAATCTACAAGAACTTTACAAAAACGGGTATCGATGGAGATGGGATGTTTGGTTTTGGGATATCAGGTTTCTCCCAGATGGAATGGGGAGAACTCAGCCTCATAACCCACCCTACCTATGACTCTAGAGGCATAACAATAACTAGAGTCCCACTTTTTAACAGAACTTATTACCTCTATTCCATTGACATCGTCATTTTTATGTAGGAAAACTTTATTTTAATTTACAGATTCATATTCAGGGTAATTTAATGACGGTTCATATTTTAATTAACTTAGATTTAATTATTCTATCGAGACCAAAATTTATTACTCTTGCTCGATGCATAATCCTTACACTTAAGAATGTTATAAAGAAAAAAATAGTTTAACTTATCGTTTTTAACTTTTAAAATTCAAGTTTGCGAAACATTACTTATTAAAATAATTAAAAAACAAAATTTAAATGAAACTAATGACAACATAAACCAAAACCGAATCAGTGAATACCCCAATTATGAAAGAGGGGAAGTGAAAACAAACACGCCAGAAAAAGAACTACTTAACAGAGTTTAAAACGTGACGATCAGAATGACAACAACAACACAGATATGAATGCTCAGTGATCCAGTTCCACTGTCAAGCGAAGAATGAAGATCAAAGAGAAAGGCATGCGTATGGAAGTGTACTAAAGTGTTGAATAACCCCTCTCATGCATTTCTCCGTTTATCCTCTACCCCTTTTTGAGTAAATTTATAGAAAACAAAAGCAACCAAATAAAACTACATGGACGGACTTACAAACATCAGGAGCGACGATTGAAGAGGCCTTTCCAAACTCGGTTCGATGTGGTGATTTGATGTATCGCGGGAAGCTAAAGAGATTATTGGGTTGTTAATTTTAGAATAGAAAAAAAAACTCTAAGCGATACTTATCGAATTAAGCTGTATTTGTCACTTCACTCTAATCACTGATAAATTTTCTATACTACGGTATTTTTTCTCTTCGTAAGCGTTAAATTGTAGGGTTTTTCGAGATCATGTTTTGGTTTTGTTGCAATCCACTTTTTACTATGATGACATAATCAAAAAGTTAATTTTTATGAACTTTTCTATAGACAAAATGCAGCCTCTGCTTTATGGTTGCATGAAATTACTCGCTTTTACAAAAAATGTCCAAATGCAATATTCTTAGAATATGGAATTTTTTCAACACTTTTCACAAATTTGGTTGGGTTTAAAACTATTTAATAATGTTTTCCGTCGCGTTTAAATCAAGGCAATGTGTTTCTTGCTGCTCACGAACGGTACAAATAAAGTGTGAAATTCTGGGTAGAATTGTCGGACGTGTAATGTGGTAGGACTTGTTGTTGTTGCAATTTACGATATTCTCCTTTGATATGTTTCAATTTATTTTTGATGCTCGCCTGCTTAGAGATTTATGTCGCTTGCTTTTGTCAATTTGTCGCTGGCTTTTGTCTCTTTGTTATTCCTTTTTTTTGATGATGACGTATAGTAGACACCAAAGGTGTTAATGATCATTATTGATCGCCATGTACCAGTAATTAATACAATTGTCTGGTTGATTTTATTAGATTAATAAAATAAATACTGGATCCTTGGCGAAGGCTTTTAAAAGCCACGCCAAGTTTGACGAACCAATATTTCTGTCGACACAGTGCATCTTCAAATTAATTATTGATTAAAATTTGTTTCACGTGTTTGAAAAAATGTGTTTTCAATAAGGTGGAGAACAAGTTAGTGGCGAGATTTCTGAAAAAAAACCATTGACCTATGGACGTTTTGTTAATCTTCACCGATGACTATAAAATTAGTAAAATTACCTTCGTACGAAGTCTAATGGAAATATTATCTGCTAATGTTGTGCAAACTTTTAAGTGATGATTAAATTTTTCACTAATGTAATTTTCCGCTCAGGCGATCCGAATGAGTTGGCGGTTTATTTAAGAATGAAAGCTGCAATGAAATTCTTGTTAACTGTTAGAGAGGGTATTTGATATTGCTCGAAATGTCAATCAGAACATAGAATTATTCCGAATCGCAGAAATGTTCTCGACCATGTTACCATATCGACAATAAAAATTTAAAATCGCCAGTTTGCTATAAAGACGCCCTAGGGTGAACCTTTCGTACAATGTTTTTGGTAGCTGTTTTACAAATAAGTTTTCTGAAGGAATAACAGTGTGAACTAAAAAGGTTTTTCAGTGACAAAAGTTCACCACAAGTGTTTTGGGATGCAAGGGATATAATATTTATTGATTATCTTGAGAAAGGAAAAACTATAAATAGTGAATATTATTGTGCATTATTGGATCGGTTGAGTGAAGAAATCAAGATAAAACGAACGCATTTAGAAAAAAAAAGTTCTTTTTCATCAAGATAATGCTCCTTCACACACTGCATTTTTAACTCAACAAAAACTGTCCGAATTACGATTTGAAATTGCTCCGCATCCACCATATAGTCCAGATTTAGCTCCTTCTGATTTTTTCCGTGTTTCCAAATTTAAAAAAATTTCTCGGTGGCAAAAAATTTTCGTCCAATAGCGAGGTTATTGCTGAAACTGATGCATATTTTGATGGTCTTGAAAAATCTTATTTTTCGGATGGAATTAAAACACTTGAAAAACGTTTGATGAAGTGTATTGAGTTGGAAGGAGATTATGTTGAAAAATAAATAATAATAATTCCAAAAAAACGGTTCTCTTTATGTTAGGCCAGTTACTTTTGCGGTTGCCCTCGTACATTGCGTTGTGGGCTATAATAATCCATGGTGACCGAGAAATAACTACCCTTGCCGAAGCTAGGACACAAACATTCTAAAATAGAGGTTGCTCAAATAAAGAACAGTGTATTTTAGGTCACATATAGCTTGTCCCAAAATAATCTTGCTCTTAAGGTCACATATTATATTGCATTAATTTCAAGCAGAGGTGTGGAGGTTTCTAAACTGCGGAGTCGTCTATCATGCTAGTAGACCCAGACTCAACTCCGGTTAGGAGAAAACTAACAATTGTTTAGCGGCGGGATTTCACCTCATAAATGCAGGCGACTTTAAACAAAAACTCCGAACGGCTATACAATTAATTAGCTGTTCGGAGTCGACTATAAACAGAAGTTTCCGATCACTTAGTATAGGAATTTTATTGTACCCAGCTCACTGATTTAGTTTCCTCTTGTTCTTTAATTGGATGTTGTGGGAATTAAATAAGTTACTAAATAGTCACAATTTGTCTTTTGGCCGTTGGTGTCTTTAATTGTGAGTTGCATTAAACGCAATGAGTTTTTTTTTTAACTTTGACCATGACATTATCCATAAATACTTCGTATTATTTTTCACATCGTTGACCTTTGGGTATTGTTTTTCCGGTGAAGCCAGCTTTAAGCCCACCTGTTCTTTCTACGTTTTTACACTATAGTTTATCATAATGAAGTAAACATTAGAGCATTGATACTCCCATAATACGAGTAAATATTTTCTGGCTTCTTAGTTTAGAAAAAAATGGATGGATATAATGTGCTTTACCGGAACTAATTTTCTTTATTCTCTTTTCTCATTATTCTGATAATGAAGCTTTTTTTGTCCGTTTTGTAAAGAACAAAGTTTTGAAATGCTTTGGCCAAAGAAGACAAAAATGTAAAAGAACTTTTCAGGACTGAGGTCTCGTTTTCACAGCAGTAGATTGTGGGTTGCAATAATGATGCCATCGGAGTTCAAAAAAGACACTCTCTGACTTCTGTCAAGTAGAAGTGAGTACAACGTGCAATTTACCCTTTTGAGACGTGGGTGGGTATGGAATTTGCTGTGCATTACAACATGTGATGAGAAGAACACAAACAATTTTTGTTTCATCAAAGCGTTCAATTTTCCCTCCTAACTAACTTCTTTTGGCATTTAAAAGAGTTTATTATAAATCTGATTTTCCTTACGTAAATATAGGGTGGTAAAATTTTAAGGGTTGATGTTGAATGTGAACCACACCTAAACGTCAAGTTTTTTTCTGCATTTCATTTGATATTTCTCAATTTCAGACTAATTCAATTTGAAAGTTATTCAGGCTTATTATGGTTACTTTACAGAGAAAATCAACTTCACCGACGAGGCACACTCTCACCTCAGTGGATTCATTAACATGCAGAATTGACGAATTGGCGAATGATAATCCAAGGGTGATTGTCGAAAAAACAATGCACCCACAGAGAGTGACTGTTTGGTGCGGTTTATGGGCTAGAGGCATCATCGGGCCGGGCCGTACTTTTCCCAAAATGAAGCAGCCCATGTAGTTACTGTGAATGGTGTTTGCTATCGTGTGATGATAACGAACTTTTTATGGCCCGAATTGGATGTGGACGATATGTGGTTTGAACGGAGGACGGTGCCACTTGCCACACAACTAACGAAACAGTGGCTTTTTTTGCGCGACAAATTCAATGGCCGTGTTATCTCATGTCGTGGCGATGTTAATTCGCAGCCAAGATCATATGATTTGACACCGTTGGACTTCTTCCTTTAGGGTTGTTTGAAAGAAAAGGTATACGTCGATAAGCCAGCAATAATTCAAGAGCTAACCCGAAATAGCCCACGATTACCATATGGTAATGCAAATTGTAACTACACACATACATACATAACTCGAAAACTATAAAACTCAAAGTCAAAACAAAAACGTCATTTGACGTCTTACACTTGTAGCTTTCCAATAAGTTATGATTTGTGTCATTCTGAGTGAAATTAGCGAAGCTATAGGTTGTCAAAGTGAAGTGTAAAAAACGAAAGTGAAAAATTGCCGTTTTTCGAGATGTCATATCGGTAAGTACATGCATAAAATCATTATTTTCCGACCGATTTCAATAAGAATTACAGAAATCGACAGGTAATAAATGCAAGTTTAGCTTTGTCGAAAAAAACTATTTTTATATTAGTTTTTTTCATTTTACTCAAGGTGTTACCATATGGTAATCGTGGGTCGCCTAGGGTACATGTTTTTTTCGGATTTCATGTGTTTCTATTGTATTCGGGGTGACATATTGAGTGAATTTAACACATTCTTTCAACAAATATAATTATATTGTGTTGTAATTTTATATATTTTACCATTTTAAGAGGTTTATCGCTGCAACAAATGCTTGATTGCATTCAAGAACTCGATGAAGCAGAAGAGCAAAATCAACTAGTTGATCTTCCGACTACCATTTACATCGAGCCACCTATGAATGGCAACATATCTGGCGAAGCTGATGCCGAAGTCGAATGCGGGGGCATACCGGATAATGTTTGCCCCGCTCAACTAAAAGGCGGCTGTGAAGTTGTTATGGCTAGTGGTCGACATCTACAACATTTTGAAAACGGTAATAGTTTGTGAATTATTTTATAGTTTTCTTCTTGAACTCTTCAGCTCCAAGTGTCAAAGATTTGCCCCTCATTATGGTAGAGGACGTATATCAGGGAATAGGGGACCAACCAACAACATCCAATCGTACAACATCACCGGTCAAAAAGCGTTTGCGTAAACTGCAGCCAAAACCTTCAAATGTTGTATTGCCTCCGGGGAACAAAGAAACCACATTTGAATGGGTGAAGAACGATGCGTCATCTCTTGTGCCTATCTTTCCAGATGCAAATTATGAAGATTGTCGTAAGTTACTACCACATCAGCAATTTGAAAAGTTTTTTGATGACGCATTATTGACACATATTTGCGAACAATCTGCAGTATATGCAATCGAACTAAATAGGCCAAACCCAAACATAACAATCGGCGAGCTTCGAACATTTATCGGCATATTAATTATTACTAGCTATAATTATCACGCCAACTACAGACATTTGTGGAGTCTGGATGAAGACATTCGCAATAGCCTTGTTAGTGACTCCATGCGTCGGAACAGATTTCAAGAAATTTTGCAATGTCTTCATTTTGAAGACAACTCTAAGGCTTCTTCAAGAGATGGCGCTAATCCGGACAAAATGTGGAAATTGCGGCCTCTTACTGATCATTTAAAAGCAAAAATGATTGAACACTTTCATGCCGAGCAAAATCTTTCCTTCGATGAAAGTATGATATCCTATTTTGGTAGACACGGATGTAAACAGTTCATTAAAGGCAAACCGCTACGATTCGGTTTCAAAGTTTGGTCTCTTTGTACGCCATCTGGCTACATGATAAACTTCGAAATTTACCAGGGCAAGAATCCCCGTTCAAATGTTGAGTATGAAGCCAAGTTTGGAAAGTGCGCTGCTCCTTTGGTCAGCATGGTAGATGATTTTCCTGACGAATTTAAAGCATTACCATACTCTTTTTATTTCGACAACCTTTTTACGAGTTATCCTTTGTTAGCATACCTGAAATCAAGCGGGTATAATGCAACTGGCACCATACGCGAAAACCGTATCCCAGCAAGTTTTCCATTGGGGAATAAAAAAGACTTGAAATCAATGGAAAGAGGTTACTCGGAATCAATTGCGATGAAAAGCACTGGCATTCATTTGGTGAAATGGAGAGACAATAATGTTGTCTGCATGTTATCTACCAGCTTTGTGAAAATCCCAAATCAATGGCGCAGCGTTATTCAAAAGAGAATGCAGCCAAAATAAATGTACCCCGTCCTTGTGCGATCACGGAGTACAACAAATATATGTGTGGAGTAGACCGATTTGACCAAAATGTGGCCCAATACCGCATCGCATATAGGGGAAAAAAGTGGTGGTCAAGCATTTTTACCTGGCTGATAGATGCTTGTGTTCAAAACGCTTGGCAACTTCATCGAAAAGTGCAACTAACAATGACACAGCTTGAGTTTCGACGGCAACTGGCTGTCTACTACTGCAAATATTATGGTACAAAAGCAAAATCATCTGGCCCGATGCCTGCCCACAGATATGCCCAGCAACCAGGTCGCGTTGAGCACTCTCTCCGCTATGATCAGACGGGACATTTTGTAGTCCCTTCAAATCGTAGGCATTGTGCGGGTGAACGTTGCAAAGTTAGCGGACGAACAGCATGTGGAAAATGCAACATCGGACTTTGTGTCAAGTGTTTTGCCAGCTACCATACAAAACCATAAGTGGTTTGACTTCAAAATATGTATATGTCATTTTCTTTAATTTTTTACTTATAATTTCAATAAAGAATTGCATTATTTCTGTAAAAACAAAGAATATTGTTATATTTTCAAAAATAAATCTAAAGAAAATCGTTTTCTTTTACAATATTCTTTGTAAAAACAAAGAATATTGTTATATTTTCAAAAATAAATCTAAAGAAAATCGTTTTCTTTTACAACAAAAACATGTACCCTAGGCGACCCACGGTTACCATATGGTAACGCTGGTTTTTCGCGTTTTCCGAAAAAGTGTCAACAAATTTCGAAAAATTCACTTCATTTTCGTGCTCTGGGGGTCAAAATACATAAGTATACGTCTTTTCAAGAAAATCTGAGATGAAAATAGTTCTGGGCATTACCGGGCTAAAGGATGAGATAATTCAGCACATTAACGGCATATAACCTCAATTATGCCTCAGCGTCATCGAAAATTTGGACAATCGGATGGAGGTGTGCCGCCGAGGTCGCGGCTGCCATTTGGCCTATATTTTCATCCATGCATAATTTAACGATACTAATTTTATTATAATAAAAAGAAATGAAAATAATTTCTTAAATAATTTGTGTTTTATTAAAAATCAACATCGGCCATTAAAATGTAACCACCCTTTATAATACTCGCACTACAGCGCCTACAATTAGACTTTGCTGAGAAACTGTCACACTTAAGAATGCATTTTTTCTAAAATAAAATTAAATTTCAATGGGATAAGAGACAACAACGCTAACAACAACTAACTAAAAAATTGTAAAACCACTTTTGTTTTCACGTTGGTGAAAAGCAGTAATTCTAAATTTGCACCAGATAGCAGAGCGGGAGTAGATTTCATAGTACAGCAAGACAAAAACCTTTTCCCTGAATATCAGCTTTCTTGCCTTCTCATTATGCATGCGAAAACGAGTTGAAAAAAAAAGAAAATTTGCTTGGGTATAAATCAGTCAATTGTGGCATCATTATGGTAAGAAAAGGGTTTCACTGAATCCAGTCTAGCCATGGCCATCAATTCCATATGGTGTGCAACATGGATATGAAAGAAATGGTATGAAAATGTGAAACAAGATTGCATTTTTGTAAAAGTGAGATGATGGATATCGGATTCAGTAAATTAATTAATTTACAATTGAATAATCATTCTTGAAGTACCAAAAATAGAAAATGGATGGTTTGAAATCAACACGAAGATTTCAGGCCAAATGGTGTGCATTGGCCTAATAAAGTTCAGCAAATTTCAATGAAAAATTTTACAATAATGGGGGTTTTGGTGAAACTGCGTGGTAAGGTGTTATTATTAAAACATTAGACTGATAAGTGGAAACTACTCTTACATTTCAAAGCAATAATGTCTTCCTAGCCCTTTATTTACCAAATATGTAATATTGGATTGGTATTTTGTTCGCACTATTGAAATTATACCCTTCACCAATCTTTGGTTAGTAACATGGTATACCAAAAATACGTGAGCCTTTTAGTATACCGATCGACGTATAATCACCTGCTGAAGATTTAGATTTAGAAATATTCATCCGATATATGTAATTATAGCTCTTGCAGCCACATCTTACATCCCATCTTGAAAAAGCTAAGCACGAGTAAGTTTTTATGGTGCAAGGAACAACGTTATCCAAATCAAAAAAATCGGTCCAGATTTAGATATAGACGTTGTTGTTTCTTTTTTAGAATCAACGTAAAAAATTGGTGAAATTTATTGGCTTCTGCAGAGCAGACTGTACAGCTGTTTCTAAACCCGTCAAGGTCTTTGGCAACGATTACTTCGACAACAAATCAAATGACTTTTAAGGGAGACTCATTTCTATTAATGAGAATTGCCCTTTGCGTATAGTCCTCGAACTGTGCGTAGAGCAATCTTCAACGCGCAATATCATTTCCACCAATTCCGTTTCGCATGGGTCTTCGTTGAAAACTACAAGTGCAAAAACGAATTCAAAGTATGAATGTTTTGTGCATACATATACTCATAAAGGGTGTTTTTTATTGGGGTATAGAACTTTAAGTTGGCATCACTTTTTTAACTGGCGGCCATTTTGTCAGCTGTCAAGTGATTAATATTTAGTTTGGTTTGCCATTTCATCATGAACAGGTTGACAAAAGAACAGCGCTTTCAAAATGGTCCGAAAATGAGATTCATCTCGATGCTGATTTTCATCACAAAATTTTGTTCAGTGATGAGGCTCATTTTTGGTTGAATGGCTACGTCAGCAAGCAAAATTGCCGCATTTGGAGTGAAGAGAATCCACATGAGACCCTTGAGACGCCATTACATCCACAAAAACTGACTGTTTGGTGTGCTCTATGGTCTGGTGGAGTCATTGGGCCATACTTCTTCCGAAATAATGCTGGAGAGTCAGTTACCGTTAATGGAGACCGGTATAGAGCCATGATAACCGACTATTTTGTTCCCGAATTGGATGGCATGAATGTGGATGAGTTGTGGTTCCAACAAGACGGCGCTACATGCCACACAGCGCACGTCACAATCGAATTATTGAAGGAAACATTCGATGAGCGCATAATTTCGCGGAATGGACCTGTCAATTGGCCACCAAGATCGTGTGATTTGACACCATTGGATTATTTTCTTTGGGGATATGTGAAGTCGCTCGTCTACGCCAACAAACCAGAAACACGTCAGGGGACTTGGAAGCCAACATTCGTGGCGTTATTGCCAACATACGGCCCCATATGCTCGAAAAAGTGGTGGAAATTGGACCTGTAGAATTGGCTTTATTCGAGCCAGCCGCGGCGGCCACATGCCCGAAATCATATTTAAACATTAATGGCATAAAATTATCCTTCCAATAAAGCCAAATTGATGGACATTAAAACGATTTTCTTGTGTTTTATTTCAATTCGAAAAACACCCTTTACATGTGTTGCATATTAGGGCGTACCAATACTTTTTAATTTACTTATACTTTATTTGTTTTTTTGCCTTTTTAGTCCTAGAAATCACATCTTTCTTCCGAACTTGATGATGTTTTCCACACGTTAGTTTTCAGACCACAGATAGACGTTATGAAAATTGAAGGAAATCCGTTCCGGTTCCACAGATATGTTCACCTTTTTGTTTTTGTTTTTAACTCTAGAAGCCACATCTTACATTCAATTTTGATGGAATTTAGCACGCGTATGTTTTTTGGCAAAGGTGAACACTATTGAAATTGATGAAAATCGGTTGAGATTTGTACACGGTGGAGCGCGATTTTGCTTTTTTGCACTGCAGGCTGTGGCGGCAATGTTGGTCAAAGACAGTGGTGAGTATGCGTAACTTATACTGGCTGGCGGGAGATTTGTATTCGTTTTCCCTTTGTTGCCATCATGTACTGAACACGCCAGGATAGGTCATTTTGTGTTGAAGCGTATTTTTCAAGTGTGCACTCGATCATTGCAGTGCAGCGTACTTTTCGTTTACGATTTCCTCTTTCTCCACGTGGGTGTGTAAACAAAAAAAATATGTGAATTCTGAGATAGAGAACTCTGCATTCGGACCGCGTCACTGTGTGGTGCGCCATATCCCGAGTAGGCATCATTGGCCCTTACTTATTTCAGGATAAACGTCTTTCCGCAACTGTGAACTCCGAACGGTACTTTACTATGATACAGGATTTAATCAGACTGCTCTTGAGGCAATGAAATAAGAGGATACATGGTTGCAACATGATGGTGCAACTGCACACACAGCGAGGCTTACCATGAATTGTGTGAGGCAAATGTTTCCTGGACAGCTTATCTCTTTGAGGGGTGATGTGGACTGGCCGGAACGCTCGCCAGACTTAACACCATGCAATTTTATCCTTTGGGGTTACCTGAAGTCGAAGGTGTATATAAACCGTTTCAACACTTTAGAAGACCTAATTAAAAATATTGAATATGAAATTGCCAGAATACTAGTCTATATGCTTTTTAGAGTTCATGAAAAGTTCAGAAAACGTATGCATCAGTGTGTGGATAACGAAGGTCGACATTTGCCAGATCCACTATTAAAAACCATGTAATTTAAAAATGACCTTACTGTTCAACATAATTAAAATATAAAATAAATTTTTCTAAGATTAATAATTTTTTTATTTCATTCCCAAATAAGCAAATTTTCGCGCTCCACCCTGTATATAGCTCCTACACACATAGCTCCTACACAAAATTGGCCCAGCTAGAACCAAAACACTCCTAATCCAATGTTGGGGTATCTTTTGTGAAAAACCTTGTCCTCTGAAACCGTCCACAATTTTTAATCCAATGGGTTCAAATCTGGACTGCCTGAGGGCCATTCTTCAGAGGAAATGAACGCTGGCGACTTGTTTCGAAGCCAGGTCTCGGACGTTTTAGCCTTATGGGCCGGTGCAGAATCCTGCTGGAAATACCGTGGCTGGTTTTGGAACAGGGAATTGTTAAGAGGCTTCACAACAGCTACCAAAACGGTTTCATGGTAAAGTTTGGCCGATGTTTTGACTCCTTCTTCGCAGAAATGCAGGTCACGGACCCCATTGTAAAAGACACCCCACCAAACCATGATTGAAGCTGGGTGATGACCCTTTTCCACCCTTGGGATCAGTTCAGATGCTTCCTTAGACGACCGCGCATACACTCTATTATTTTGCTTGTTAAATTTTTCCTGAACGGTAAAAAATTGTATTCACCGATGAGGTGAACAAAATTTTTCTGTGCAAGTTATCAGCGTGCTTCACCAAAAGACGTTTGCATTTTTCAACCCTATTTTTTTAAAGCTGCAGTCAATAAATGCGCGGTACGTCGTTTGAAAGCCCTAAGCCTTAAGTCTTTGTTAGTAATTCGACTCATGGACTTTTGCGTGATATTCATCTCACGGGCCATGATTTTCTGTTTTCGGAGCGGATTTCTGTGAATTCTTGATTTAAGGGCTTTGATGACAAGCGGCGTTCAAACAGAACGTGGGCGGCTTGACCGGTGGCGGTCTTTTACATCTCCAGTTTCCTCAAACAGTTTTATGCATCGGTAGATGAACATGCGGCTAATCCCTAGTGGCCGGAGCGTTTAGAAAATATCGTTTTTTTTCATTTCACACTTGAAAAGCGCTATTACAGCGATACGGTTCTAATTATCTGACCACTCCATGGTGAAAGTTGAAACAATTTTAAAATCCCGTTACAGACTAGCGCTATTAAGGTTAGCTTTCGAACCCATATGACATTAACGGGGTATGTTCAGTTCTACTATGAAATGGGTGTGTTCAATGTAGTAACAGTATTTATGTCCATACTAAGTAGTTCCCACACACATATGCATTTAGTATACTGCAACTAATCTAGATGAAGTTAAGCACAAGTAAGATCCTAGAAAGGATGCCGTGGAAATTGATGTAGCTCCCACATGTTTGTTCAATCGTTTTTACCATTTCGCTCAAATTCAAATATTACATGAGTTTAAAAATCTGGATAAGTTAAGTCCAAAAACTTATTTCAGATGGCTTTACTGAACATCCAGGAGTGCAGGATATAGTAGTCGCTTTTTCTACTAGTTCTTTGTTTTGTTTTTTTCTAAATGTTGTGTGTGTTTATATAAAACTCCCTAGACAGTGGAGGAAGCCCTGTGTTTAATAAACCTTGCACCTGCATATATAATCAACGTCTTCTCAAACTCATACACATACTCAAAGATAACTTAATGCCATCTAGCCCAAATCGCAGACACGTGTTGAAATGTTTACCATTTGAATAGACAAAGACAAGTTTTTCGTTTTTCTGATCCAGTGATTCTTGCTACACCCCGCCAATTCTTCACAAATTTAATGCAACACAACATCTCAGCCATGAAAATCTTTACGAAAGCTTAGTATATCTTTTCACATTTAAGATGGCGATGGACGCCAACAATTTCAATATCCCTTAAATGCTGCTGACGCAGACCCAAATATTTTTAAGCTGTTCGGTAAATTGTTGTATCACTGCTCTGTAATGCTGAAGAACATTTTGCAGCCGTGGAATTAGTGAATGCTCACCGCATTTTTGGGTAAAATTTTAAAAGTTACATTTGACAGAGAATAAAAGGTCGAGAGGGGACAAAAAGGAAAGAAACGTGAACGTAGAATTTGTTTACTTTTTTTTAATACGTATAAGATTATCACTGTCTTTAGGCATAAGAACGTGCGTTTACTTTTAAGTGTGCCATTTTTCAAATCCTCAGGATGATTATTTTCTCCCTAGCTCACAACAGATCATGCAAAATGGTTTCAACGGTATGAAAGCACTTCTTTTAAAATGTACAGGCCACATAATACACAGCCCTACAGGGTATTTCTTCTGACTGCTGATGTTTGTAACACCATTAATTAAAGGATATGGGAACAATGTTTATTTTTAAAATCAATTAATAATTACTACATAATTTCATTTAGAGATCTCATTAGGCAAATGTGAAGCAATCTTCAAGAAACCTTGGACATTTTACAGTTAAAACCTACTTATATTGGTCATTACCATTCAATGTTTTAATAAAATACAATGGTCCATTTCGATTTCAAGTCCCGCAGCTCTAGAAGCTGCACCTAGTATTCGCTTCTGCTCGAACTTAGCACAGAACATTGCAAGTGACAGATATGAAATTCGACCACATCCGCTCAATTTTTAGTGGAGCTTCCATTTAGTGTTTCTGCCCGATTTGAGGTACTTTGTCTCTAGGAACCACAAATTATAACCCATTGTGCTCGTTTTTTGCTTGGTACGCTACGACCGACCAGTAACTCGGTTAAAGTTGTTCACTTGCAGCCTCATGATAAGGTCCCTCCGACTTGAGGTCGTGCCAAGAATGGACACATACCCTATACGTGTACAGCTAAATCAGTACATTTAAGTTATCTGGTTCTATTTAATGGTTGTCTTAATACGTTTATAAAAAGTGAAATATCCGGTGTACGAGCGCCAACACTCGAGAAGCGCTCGACCGATTAACACCAAACATGGACCAGTGAATGACGAAATGCCCATTTAGAGTACTCCCGAAGTACAACTGGTGAGACATGTATAAGTGTGAAGAGTATATGTTCCAACCAAACACCACACATAACATATCCAGACGGGGTACAACCTAAATATGTGAAGTACTAATAGTCGACAGGGCATCTCACACTCATGCATGTATGAATACAAGTGAAAATGGACAATACATTGGGTGTGCACCAAATTGTTAAATTGTGTTTTCATGCCATGAATTATAGGAGAAAAGACCAGAGTATGAAGTGCATACTAGAGTACTCAAATATTTTTTCATGTATGCGTTCATTCAGTATGGGGTGTATACTTATGTACTGTTTTTGTATTTGTTGGTTTCTGAAGGAGATGAAGCCACAACTTGATTTTTATCTGATGAGTTACGAGTATTTGAAATAAAATCCTATATTAATTGAAAAATATTGTTGTATTTTATAAAATGAACAAAAGGTAAAGCACAATAAAGCACCACTAGGGTCAAGGGTATATTCACTTCGTCATACGAGTAACGTTTGCAACACATAAAAATATTCATCGGAGGCCGTACAAAGTACATATATGTATATATTATTGGTCGTCATAAAATTCTAAGTCGATATAGCAATGTCCGTCCGTCTGTTGAAAACATTCTACGGCTGAAACTTTCCAGATTTCTTTCTTATTTTGTTAAGCTGCTTGGTATTGCTAGTCGATCACATCGGGCCAAAGTGGAAAATTTCCCCATATAAGGACTTAGGCAGCCTGCGGGAAAATACGCTCTTTTGGAGCATTTTTACGTTCAATTTGTTGTATTTCGGCCAGTTTTTGATGTAAAAAAATTGGAACTGTTGCTTGTTCGATAGAACGACAACCACTTAATAACGAACCATAAGAAGTATACTTGTTAAATGTTAGAGTGCAACCACGTATGGTACGAGCGTGTTATGACTAGACTTAACGAGTATCATAACATTCATACATATGTGCGATATGAGGTTAGAGTGTGTACATACTTGTCGCAACCTTATTTAAGTAAAGTGAGCAGTCAGGCTGGCGTAAATACTGGTGCGCACAAGTATGGAAATTATGAATAAGTACTCAAGTACTCTTGTTTGGTGAGTACATGTTGTCATTCTCTGACATGGACCATATGTTGCATAAGTCTTTCGGAAGGTATATTTTAAGTTTAGTCCCGCTAGATGACGCTATCGTCGAGTTATTGGCATTTTTCGAACTAATGGTAATGATATGATAATGACGAGTCTGCATACGAGGGCGGTTCGGGAAGTTCTTAGCCTATTAATGAAAGAGAATAGTTA
Source organism: Hydrotaea diabolus (assembly GCA_963513945.1). Lineage (NCBI taxonomy): Eukaryota > Metazoa > Arthropoda > Insecta > Diptera > Muscidae > Hydrotaea > Hydrotaea diabolus. The sequence continues at coordinate 75,348,308 of OY740720.1, forward strand.
GTTTTTCAAAAATATTTTTATTTTTCAATATAATCTCCTGAAACTTCAATACACTTAGTCCAACGCTTATCTAGCAATTCTATCCCTTGATTAAAATAGTTTTCCTCAAGGTCTTCAAAATAGTGCTTTACAACTGTAATTGCATCTTCATTTGAGGTAAAACGCTTGCCAGCAAGGAATTTTTTTAGATTTTGGAACAGGTAAAAGTCACTGGGAGCTAAATCAAGAGAATAAGGTGGGTGGTCAAGCAACTCGTACTTTAATTCGTTGATTTTAGCCATTGTTAAAACACTCTTGTGCGCTGGTGCGTTGTCTTGATGAAAAATTATTTTTTTGTGTTGTAAGCCAGGACGTTTTTCTCGAGTTTGTACATTTAATTAATCTAAAAGGTTGCAACAGTACTCTGAATTTATTGTTTTACCCTTTTGCAGAATGTCAATCAATAAAATACCTTTGAAGTCCCAAAAAACCGTTGCCATAACCTTACCAGCCGATTGAATTGTTTTTGCCTTCTTTGGGGCACTTCCTCCAGCTTCAGTCCATTGTTTGGATCGTTCTTTTGTCTCTGGATTATTGTGGTGGATCCATGTCTCATCAACAGTTATGAAACGACGCTTAAAATCCATTTTATTTCGCTGAAAACGATCAAAACCAGCTTGAGAAATGTTCATTCTTATGCGTTTTTGGTCGACTGTTAACAAGTCCGGCACCCATCTTGCAGAAAGCTTTTTTATCTGTAGTTCTTCATGCAAAATTAAATGGACTCGATCATTTGAGATGCCCATGATATTAGCTATTTCACGCACTTTTATTCGTCGATCATTTAATACCATATCATGCACTTTGGCTACAATTTCTGTTGTTGTTGCTGTTTTTGGACGTTCACTACGTGGTTCATCTTCAATGCTTGTACGACCACGTTTAAATTCATCAACCCAATTTTTTACTGTTGCATATGAAGGAGCACTTTCGCCTAACACATTCACCATATCATTATGAATTTCTTGTCCCGATAAACCTATTTTTGTAAATATTTAATGGCACCACGCATTTCTAATTTTTCCATTGTAAAAAAAATCACGGATGCGTCTTTTGTGAACACCTGTTTCTATATGAAGGAGTTGCCAGATCGATATAAAATTTAACATGTGTTCATAGCAGAGATGGAAGTTTCCAAAACACTTAACTTTTTTCTGTTTATACCGCACTTTATGTGCTAGGCTAAGAAGTTTCCGAACCGCCCTCGTATTCATATGGCCAACTGGCTTAACCACAGTATAGTACATGTCTACAGAACTCTTAGCGTGGCAAAAGTGGAACGTTCTATCCCAATAGCCCAACGATATATGTGATACATATTAGAATTTTTGTCGCCATGACATGATTTGAATTAATTTCGCAAAATACCTCTTTTAAATTAAGATAGTGTTTTCGATAAAAATAAAAAAATATGCATCCGCTTAGAGGCGTTGCAATGCAGATAAAAAATTGCATTTTTGTGTTCATGTTACAAAGACTTCAGTGGATTTATTGTTGAAGTTTTTTAAATTTTGGGAAATTCTGAAAGGTAAATATTTTAAATTAGTATTTTCTATCATTTTTGTTTTAGAAGAGAAATTAATATTCAAATTGTTTATAAATATATCCAAGTTGGTATCAGAAGGAAACACAAAATAATCGATGTGATCGACAACAAGTAGAAGAACGATTAAGTTTAAAAAAAGCCTCTTTAGTTTCCTTGGTTTTGGCAAAACTACGATCGCTAGATAAAGTTGCATTAGCCATTAGAACTGGATGGTGGTAAAGTAGCACTTTAAGCCCTTAAGTAATACTAGATTACCCAAAGTAACGATCCAGCTGTTTGCAATATTAAACCTCATTCGGGAATTACTAAAGTGGTTAGAAACTGAAAAAAAAATATTTGGTTAAAATGGCCCATAATTAGCATGGCCCATAATTATTTTTCAGAGCTCTGAGTCTTACAATAAAGGAGCTAAAGTAAATGCCTGATTATTCGGCGGTCATATTGTTTTGTTGCCTGATGACTTTAGACCACATTAGCAGCGATTTTGCGATCTACATACGCCGGTGAAATCAATAAATGGTTCGTTTTTATGGAAAAGGAGTCTATAAATTAAAAAAATATGAATTAACCAAAATGAGAGTCAATATTTTAAAAAATACATTAGCAGCTAAATTTTCTGTGCAACTATTGAAAATTGGCCGCCAAAATTGTAGATATCAATGTGATCAACATACAACATATTTTTTTGCAATGTAAAGTATGTCGGGCTAAGGGTATTGAAGTATTATTTGTAGCTTAACTGGTTGACGGTTGATTATAGTCCTAGTCTTACCCCCAGTAACACCTCCCATGAAAATGACACATTTCTTTCCTTGGTAGGTGTCTTTCTTGGAAAAGCTGTAGCAAAAACCTAATATGGGAGGGAAAATATTTAAGGGTGGAAGTATATGTAAGTCGACTAAACCCGGCTCACTTGTTTCCTAATGCATAAATGGATATCAAGTATAAACCAAAAATAACATCAACGAAATATAATTACACATGAAATAAACAACATACAGGGTGAACCATCTAAAGGTATTTTTTCAGAATACAAAAATATATAAAATAAAAATTCAAATCAAGTGGGGAATCTTTATTTGTAGTTTAAAAGGACATTTTAGGGCTTTTATTTTCTGGATATAATTTCCTTCAAATGTTGGCCGCAACTAAGCCTCAGGGTTTCCATTCTGAGGGTCCAATTTTGGATGATTCGTTCGAGATCTTCGACCGGTATGGCTTTAAAGACATGAGTAATATTGGCTTCCAAAACCTGAATCGTAGCTGGTTTGTCAGCATAGAATTTTAACTTTACGTAATCCTAAAGAAAAATGTCTAAAGGTGTAATATCACTCGATCTAGGCGGCCAAAACGTGAAATTACCTGCTTTATGAAATGACCTCTTAATAGATCCTTTGTTTGAGCAGCTGTATGGCATGTGACACCGTCCTGTTGAAACCAAGTGTCGTCGAGATTACGGGCTTCAATTTCAGGTAGCATAAAGATCGATATCATATCGCGATAGCGAGTACCATTCACGGTTACGTTCCGGCCATCATCATCATTTTTGAAAAAATATGCACCGATGATTCCACCAGCTTAAAAACCGCACCAAACCATGGTTTTCTCTGGGTACCTCTTGAACCTTTCTTGTTGCTCTTCAGCCCAAATGCGGCCGTTGAGCCAGATATGGGCCTCATCACTGAACAAAATTTCGGTCGATAACAGGGGATGTTCCCGTTTCTCACCAAATGCTCATATCCATAATACAGTTGCCAACATTTAAAGGAAATTATTTTCAAAAAATAAATGCCATAAATGTCCTTTCAAATTACCCAGAAATATTCCACACTTGATTTGAATTTTTATATATCTTTTTGTTCTGAAAAAAATACCTCTAGATCCCCCTATAAAGTACATATCATCCTATGGTGGAGAGCATAATTAAGTACAAACCAACAGTAATTCGAGTGCTACACTTCAAGGGCCCGATGTTCTAATTTTCCAACATTTTAAAATCAATTTATTTTTAGATTCTTGAAAAAATGTCGATGCTATTGTACATGTGTACATGTTTTGGAAGCCGGTTTAAAAGTTTCGTTAAATTGGAACTATTCACGAAAATTACCATGAACCAGAGTATCGTACTCTAACAAATCTCTTCTGCAGCGGCTGTACATAAAATTGTTATGTTTCCTAGTATTTCGCTTGAAACTCAGCTTATTGTTACAAACAATCTGAAGTAGCTAATAGGGTGACAAGACGGAGAATGCTACAGCTGCCGCGATGTTCCATAAGTAAATAAAAAGTATGGTTAACACTCACAGATCCATTGCATTGTTTTAACAAATTTTAATTGCACTTTTAACCACACTTCAAATTAACAAACTTAAAAATTGTACACACTGCAATGTGCATAGTTTACTCGTTATAAAAAAAAATAAAAAGGCAACAAACTACAATCATTGCTTGGGGTTACCAGAGGAATATAATGCAAAACTTGCTCTTAGTTACTCTGTATACGAGAGAAAGTTTAGCTGCACCTGAAACTTTTACTAGAAAAAAGTACCAGACAGTTTCTATAGCTGAGGGTAATATTCGATAAACTTTTTAAATACTGAGAATATGATGTGTATAGCGAAAAGAACAAGTTGAAATAATTGTGGTATATAAATTATATAAACTGGCAGTATGTGAAGTAGTGCAACAAGGGTCGCTTCTATTCACATGAGTGCTGAGTTTGAGCTAAATTTTCACTAAGGGAAGTAATGCCGTCACAAGAACTAAAGGAAAGCTAAACAATCACCAGACAGCGAAAGCCTACTCCAAAAATGTATCTCAACTGTTCCTTGCAACACATGCTTAAATCGGTGCCAAAGAGTAGGAGAAAGGTCTTCAATTCACTAGCCGGCAGTACTTGGGGAGCCGAAAAAACCTTGTTGACCTCTTACAAAGCGATAGCTCGGTCTGATGCGAACTACGCAGAGCCGATATGGCGCTGCGTGAGGACGACGCAATGGAAGTACATTCAGACTTGCCGGAGTGCTGCCCTGAGAACATGAACAGGGTGTCTTCTTATGTTTTCTAAGAACCATCTACATGAGGACCCGAAGGTCCTTACCATGGGCAGACTCTACTTCTTGTTGTCTAGACAGTATCTGCTTGGGTGTCTTCGCAGTAGTCATCCCAACCACCGTCTTAAGGAAAGCATGACTCTACCCTGGAAGATCAGGACGATCTTAGTGATCGTGAGAAATTTTTCCAACGGCACTGGAGACAACCTTCAGACTATCGAAACTACCAGGTAGGTTTGAACAACATTCACGCTGATGAAGTCACATCAGCAGTATCCAGCGTGAATGAAGTGTTAGGGGAACATCCCCCCGATATTTCGCCAGAGGAGAAGACACTACTTAGGCAGACGCGCGTATTTCTGGCTGAGCTGAGATCTAGATGGTGCAGCCGCCTGAATTCGTATTGGGCGCGAATTGACGCTAACGATCCGGACGTTTGTTCCGACTGCCATCAGGGACTACATAACGTGCATCAATGGTTCGGCCAAGCCCACTCAGCTGACATCTAGCTCTCTTTGGACGCATCTAGTTTAAACGGCGCGTTTCCTTCACCTGTATATTAAAGCAGATCACCCAAAGACGAATAAGACTTAAAATACCACATATATTGTTGTTACAAAAACAACAACCAAAGAAGAACTTGTTGAAGGGAATGCATGGCCGTGACAGATGCAAACATGACTTGCAAGGCAACACTGGGATCTATGGCGACGCAAGCTGTGCTGGAGCAAAATCGGGAGCTTAGAAGGGAAGAGAGGTTATTCCCAGAAATGAGGAGACAAAAAAAGTGTAACGAGCTCGAATATCTACGACTCAAATACCAAACGAAAGACTCGCTTACTTACACAGGGTCGTGTAGAGATTCAAATGAAAATCTGGCAACAGATCCATCGAGTGTGTGTAATTATTGCTGATGATGGGGTTGAATTGTTGACCCATGAAAAGGTCAAAACAGTTATAACCTGGTCAAGAACAATAAAGCTGCAGTACCAAACGAAAGCTGCACTAGCCGTTGTAGCCAGAAGAGATGAGCTGACAAGATGAATGCATCAGCTAACTTGCACTATCTAGAAAACCGATAGCATGACTGATGTTTATGGTCTAAGCGTACCATGTCCAGCTCAAAGAATAAAACAACATGACCGTTTGCACTTATCTACACCTAAAATTATCTCTTTATCCAACATCGTGGTCGCAATTTTTTTTATCGATATGAACTCTCCAAAAAAAATTACTCTGTTATCCCTTAAGTAATATAATTTTTAATCGTTAATAACTGGTCAATAAATCATTAATTAATGAATCATTAAAAAAGACTTGGAACTTGGGGCTTTCAAACGACGTACCGGACTTTATTGACTGCACCTTTAAAAAAATAGGATTGGAAAATACAAACGTTTTTTGGTGAAGCACTCTGATAACTTGCACAGAAAAATTTTGTTCGCCGATGAAAAAACTTTTAACGTTCAGGAAAAAATTAACATGCAAAATGATAGAGTGTATGCGCGGTCATCTAAGGAAGCATCTGAACTGATCCCAAGGGTGGAAAAAGGTCATCACCCTTCTTCAGTCATGGTTTGGTGGGGTGTCTCTTACGATGGGGTCACTGACCTGCATTTCTGCGAACAAGGAGTCAAAACATTGGCCAAAGTTTACCAAGAAACCGTTTTGGAAGCTGTTGTGAAGCCTCTTAACAATTCCCTGTTCCAAAACCAGCCATGAACTGCGCCGGCCCATATGGCTAAAACGTCCCAGGCCTGGCTTCGAAACAATTTGCCAGCATTAGTTTCCTCTGAAGAATGTCCCTCAGGTAGTCCAGATTTGAACCCATTGGATTACAAATTGAGGACGGTTTTAGAAGACAAGGTTTGTCACAAAAGATACCCCAACATTGGATCGCTTAAGACTGCTTTGGTTCGAGCTGTGGCAAATTTTCCAATGGACGAGGTTCGTGCAGCTATTGACGATTGGCCAGTACGACTTAAGGCGTGTGTAAAGGCAAAAGGCGGACATTTCGAATAAGTAAATCCATTGGATACAATATACATCAATCAATATATTAAAAATTTTTGGTCCAAAAACATTCAGTACTTTTTATTTTACAGCATAAAACGTGTGTAACAGTATTTATGTCCCTACAAAGTACAAAATATTATTGCATATACGGTGCAAGTGCAACAATGTGACTTCGAATCGAATAGGAAACACTCCATCAAATCCGAACACTACGCCAAATACCGGAATACTCTCGAGAACCTAATCAATACGTATCACCACTATACTACTACATTCACTACATTCGATATACCGATGAAATATAATATGAGATAATATGGGATACGATCAAATACTCAGTTAAAATTGGATTTTACCTCTTCAAACCGTTAACCAATACAAAAAGTCCCATACAGGGTGACAGTATATTTTTCAACTTGACAGTGTAACTTCTTAAACATCTTGATCGACAAGACTCTGAAAATTGTAAAGTCGAATAAGACGGGTATAATTAAAAAATCAAAAGCCACATCCCCCTTGCGTACGCTGATGACGTTGAAATTGTCAGGAGGACAGACCATAATGTGACTGGATATTTCTCAAAAATTAAATTGGACTTGTCTAAAATGGATCTTTTGTTCAATGAGGAAAATACCAATGATGGTCACTGCTAGAGAGGAGTCACAGAGAACGAAAGGTGAGATTATTTCGGCCGGCAATTGCAGTTGTGTTGAAGTAAAGGAATTTGAGTACGTCATATCAGCCATAAGCTACAGTTCAGGCGCAGTATGTTGCTTATTTGGGAATGGAATAAACAAATTTAAAACCGTATAAAAATTTATTTTATATTTTTATTATATTAAGGGAATTATTAAATTACTTGGTTTTATATAGTGAATCAGGCAGTTGACCTTGCTATCCACACTCCTGCTGCATACGTCTTCTGAAGTTTTCATGAACTTTAACAGGCATGTCGACTGGTATCCTGCCATTTTCAGCCTCAATATTGTTAATTAGGTCTTTCAAGGTGTTGAGACGGTTGATATACACCTTCGACTTCAGGTTACCCTAAAGGAGAAAATCGGATGGGGCTAAGTCATGGTAACCTTCCATGACTTAGCCCCTGTTAAAACCATGTGTGAGAGCGCTTAGAGAAAGGGACCTAAGGGTAAACAAATCAATATATCCTCTATTAGATTGCCTCTAATTAGATTGCTGGCTGATATCCGGTGGATAGAACGTCGGGAATTGCCAAGATCAAGTGTTTGCCTCCGAACAGAGCATTGCGGAGATTGCAGTACTGCTCTAACTCATTCGATGTTTTGTGGTGTAGAAATACTTTTCTCAGGTCCCCTTCGTACATATTAAACTTTCCCTGCTGCTCTCAATGAAGTTACCCAATTTACAATCGATTGCCGTCCAGGAACTAGTCCGCGTGGGCAACATCGAATCGTAAACGAAAAGCACGCTACACTGCAATGATCGAGTGCGCATTTGAAAAATACGCTTCAACAAAAAATAACCTCTCCTTACGTGTCCAATGCGTGATGGCAACTGAAAGGCAGATGAATACAAATCTCCTATCATTCACTATAAACCACACACACTCTTCACTCTCTTCGACCAACAGTGCCGCCACTGCCTGCAGTGCAAAAATGCAACTAACCGCGCTCCACCCTTTTTAGAAACAATGATTAGATTGTAGTATCAATCAGTTGCTATTTTTGTGTTAAACTTTATTTATTTTTTCTTTTAAGTATTGTTTGCCATTTCATCCTGGAAAAACTTACACAGCAACAACGTCTCCAAATTATGCAACTGTATTAAGTAAGAAACCTTTTTCGTGCGCTTAGACCTTGTTATGGTCGACATAATCGTGGCTCAATGGCAACGACAATAAACAAAATTGCCGCATTTAGGCTGAAGAGCAAGCAGAAGAGGTTCAAAGGGTGCCATTACACACAGAGAAATCAGCTGTTTGGTGCGGATTATGGGCTGGTGGAATCATCGGTCCATATTTTTTCAAAAATGATGATGGGCGGGACGTAACCGTGAATAGTGCTCGCTATCGAGCCATGATATCGGAATTTTTGCTTACCCAAATTGAAACATGTAATCTTAACTACATTTGGTTTCAACAGGACAGTGACATTTGCCATACAGCTGCTCAATAATGGATCTAATGAGGGGTCATTTCTAAGAGCAGCTAATTTCTCCTTTTGTAACGGTGAGTTTGCCGCCTAGATCGTGTGACGTCAAACCTTTAGAATTTTTTTCTTTGGGCTAGGTAAAATCCAAAATCTATGATGGCAAACCAGCTATGATTCAGGTTTTGGAAGCCAACATTTTCGTGGCAATAAAGCCATAAAGGTCGAAATGCTCGAAGGAGTCATCCAAAATCGGACCCTTGGAATAGACACCCTGAGGCGTAGTTGCGGCCAACATTTGTTGATTGGGTACAAAGCAATTTTTAGTAGAAGGAACTGACTCTTTTGGTTGAAGAAAACAAGTTTCGGTTACCTTACAGACTAAGATGATTATTGGAACTGAATTTGTGCATGTATTGGTTGTTGTTTTATTTTAATAGTTTTATTTGGAGTTCCTTTTTTCATATGGCAGTATTATTTGGAAGTACTGATCTTCTTACCCAAGAAACTTTAACTGTCTGACCATTCTGTTTGGTTTTTATACATTCGGTGACCGGCGATTTCGAAATAGGGTTTCGTCGTAAACTAAGTTTTTGTTGTGACTAAAGCCGATAAAATAGTATATGTATTATATGTTGATGTTGGAATAACAAATATTATGCCAACTAAACAGGGTTTGGTGACTTCGAAGAACTAATCTGTTGAAATCGGTTGTTTGCCATAATGTCAATTATTGAAATCGGTTGTTTGCCATAACCGTCAGTTGTCGCCACCAATAGCTTAATTGAATTCGGTTTGTATAACTGTAATATGGACTGTAAATACCATGACGTGGTTATAGCAACCATATTATGAAATCTCGAACCATGATGCTATCCATACTATGGAATGTTGGTTGTTGCAACAGAAATTCAGTTTATGCTGCCGAGTTTCGGTAGAGCGGACCGATTTCCAACAGATCATGTGTGATCATTAAAGCTAACTGAAAATGGTTTATGGAAGTATTGAACGAGCTCTCAATTAACATAGATTTTAAACATATTAGGAGACAACAACAGCTTCCGTGTTTGGCAAAAGGAACTAACTTGTGAAAAATTGCATCATGATTGAATGTTATATGTGGCTTTTAGTGATAAATTCATAAAATGGGATGAATATATGTGTGTGGGAGCAATATCTAAATCTCAATCGACTTGATTTTATTTGAAGCGTTCACCTTGGCCAAAAAAGTGTTACTCGTGATAAATTCTATCAAGATTGGATGTAAGATGTAGCCTATAAAGCTAAAAACTGAAATATCGGATGAACATCAATGTGTGAGCTATATATAGTTCTGAACCGATCTTCTTCAATTTTATTAACATTCTTCCTTGATCTAAAAATCTATCATGGGCTAAATTTCAGCGAGTTTGATTTCCAGAGTAAATAAAAGAAAAATCGGAAGAACAAATATGTGGGAGCAATTATTGAACCGATTTCTTCAATTTTATTAAATGTTCAATAAAATTAAATGTTTCATCAAGATTGGATGTAACATGTGGCTTTTAGAGCTATAGCTACATATAAATCTGTACCAACCTTCTTCAATTCTAATAAAGTCCTTCCTTGGTCCGTAAAAATAAAGTGTGTGGAATTTCATAAAGATTGAGTGTAACAGGTGGTATAAAATCGGATGAATATATATGTATGTATCTATATCTAAACCGATTTTCTTCAATTTCAGGGAAGTCTTTCCTTGGCCCAAAAAACTTACTTCTGCAAAAATTCATGAAAATCGAACAACAATTGTGATTTGTTGTTGGATCTGCTTAAGATGGACGGAACGTTGGACGGAATCAGCAGGCTACTTTGATATGTGCGCAGTTAAAAGTTTATTCATATTCTTTTAACATTAATCTTAAACGAAAGTCTCGGCCATCCTCCTGCCTCCATACTTAGTTTCCTTTCCACTTTTATAAGTAGTTGTGTCCGTATGGGTAGCATACATCTTATGGCACAACATCACATAATTATATTCACATTTTATATAAATATTTGGAAATGCATGCGTTAATACTTACATGTCTAACCGAGTATGTACATCTCTACAATCTTTTGAAACATTTTACGAATCTCACTTCATGTGAGCAGATATTACATGTGTATACATCCCTTGCTATGGCAACGAACATGCACTTTGGCTTAAGAAAATGTTTCGCAAAAGTTCCAAAAGAAATCGAAATCTTTCGTAAAGTGCATACAAATTATGCAAACGAGTTCTGACTTTCTGTTTTTAATATGAGTAATGAAATTGCAAACATTACAACCATAATTTGCGTTTGCTCTGGATTTTATACAGTGCAAGCTGCCCACATGTGGCATGTAATTTTATACAAAATATTCACAAAAAGGGACTACTTCGGAAGAATGATAGAAAATGTAGTGGAATATTGAAATCCAGGGTATCACTCATTTTGTTATGCAAAATTTATATAAGATTATCTTTGCCACTCTCTAGCTCTTAACTCATTTAATTTTGGTTTGGGCCAATGGAGCGTATGTGGAACATTTCATGTTAAAATAAAGTATACGTCACAATGTGCTTTAATCACACCCTGAGTTGATATAAAAGTAAATGAGTAAAATCGTAGTTAAGTTCGGCCTGGTCGAATCATATATGTCACGGACGCAAATGTTGATATAATTGTTTTTTATTTTATAAAATTATTTTTCGGATTGAGGTCATTTATTTAAACTCGTTGTTCTATGTGTTGTTTAATTTTTATTTATCCCAATATTTCGATTGACTTCGTCAATCATCTTCAGGGGTTGTCACTGACAAAATATACAAAACATGATTACATTTAATAAACAAAACATTAACACAATATTTGAAAAATAATTACATTAACAAAACAATGTCGTCCGTCTGATTATCGCTGTCAACTGATATAAGTGTTACTCTTCAGCTTGCGTCTGTGCTTATGCACTACATTTCTATATATGTGTGCGATCCCATCTGTGCCCGTTTTGTAATTAATTCTCTTCTCATTAGGTACGTCAATAATGTTTAGCATTTCGAGAGTGTATCTTCTTCTTTAATTTCTCTCTTGTGCTACAATTTTTACGTCGGTAAAGTCAGGCTTATGTCCAGTCAATGTACAGTGGGCCGCAAGTGCGGTCTTTTGTTCTATGGGCCTATTTACGGCTTTTAGGTCAGATTTGTGGGACGAAATTCTTGTTTTAAGTTTGGTTTTAGTAGTGCCGACATATACCTCTTGGCATATGTCGGACTTGTCACCATTGCACTTTATTTGGTATACAACGTCTGATTTATCTTCGTTATTTATTCGAGATTTTGTCCTGCTAAATAAACTGTTTACTGTACTGTGTGTCTTTAGTGCAAGTTGATATTTGTCTTTGTTATACATGTTGGAGTGGCTAAGCCTTTCTGAAAAACCCGGTATATATGTTGTTGGTTTGTATATTTTTGTTAAAGGTTCTGCGATGACAGCTGAGGAATTGGATTTTGATTTCCATTTGTTTAGTAGGTCTGTGATAGTCTTGTGTGGGAAGTCATTTTGCCTTAAAATGGTTCTAATTTTTACTAAATTGTGTTTGTGAAACTGTATGTCGCTAATATCTAAAATTCTATTGATGAAGTTAGTCGCTGTATTAATAATTACTCGTCTACGATGCTTTGAACTAAAGTTAAAAAGTCTGCCAGAAGCTGTAGGTTTTTGGTACCAATCTAATTTTAGTAACTGACCTTGTCGACAAACTTTGTTTTTTTTATATATATTTTCGTCATCGAAAGTGCCGCAATATAACTGCAACTCATTTGGGGCTTATTTGATATATTTTACTCCGTAGAATTCTCTTTTTATACCCTACAGTACACTATGGTGCAGGGTATCATGACTTAGTGCTGATGTTTGTAACACCTAAGAAGAAACAAGATATACCTACCCCATACGAAGTATACCATTCGATTCATTCAGTGACAAACACCCATCTCCGGTAGAATTGCACAATATGGGTTAATGTTTTTAAATAGCCTAATTATTTGAGGTCCTGTCGCTCTAGAAGTCAAATATCAAATCCGATCTTGCGGAAATTTTGGATAGTGCGTTATGCGGCTTTACTTATTACTATTTGTACTTTATAGCCCACATACAAATTACCCTTCCAGTTTAAAGCTCTGCCGCTGTACAGAAAACATTTTAAATTCTATCTAGCTCAAGTGGAGCATAAAGCATTAGAGCGATCAACTACCATTTTTCGTGAAATCGGACCATACCACTTTTTGTTTTCATATAGCCCCAACGAAATATGTCCCTCCCGCTTAAGAAGTAACCTTACTTAAACACAAGACAGCGGTGCGAATCTTCTATAATACAGAGTGGTGTATAATGCCTCATAATCGGCCCCGTCCGACTTTAATTTTTTTTACGTTTTTTTCAATTTAAATTGAATTTGAAAACTAAAAATCTTTTTTTGTTTCGGCCAACGCGATCGAAAAGTTCATTTTCAAAGGGTGGAAGTACCAAAACCAAATCCTCTTTTACATCCCTGAAATGTAGCTTTCTGTGTCCCATGTATCTACGTCTCTGCGCACGAGTTTTAACTTTATCTTGAAAACACAATTTAATTTCGAATAATAAAAAGATTTGATTGCCTATAATTACCATATGTCCATGATTATAAGTAAATATTTGCAAGGATCATAAGAATCACTGTTTTGAGTCATTACAGCTCACTTTGCTTATGATAAATCTGTCTGCAACCTCTTTTAGGCACTGATTCGTCTACAAATAACAGAGTGTGACGGGAAAATGGGAAATGATATAATTTTTATGGTAGATCTTGCTAAGTTCAATAAATAAATAATATACAATAAACACCTCCAAAACCTGGATTTATGGTTAAAACAACTGGTTTTCGGATCTATGGGCAAAAGGTATACATAGCAAATGAGGTTGCAAGGTTTGCTTTCCATAATAATATCAGATTTTGAGTTAAGAAGATATAGACGATCAAATTTACCCAATATACCTATACGTATACGGTTAACCAGCATTTTTAGGTACTTTGATCCAGTTTTAAGTTTAATATCACGAAAACTATGTAACGACTCGCGAAGGTATAAAAAATAATCATTATAGCATATATAAGTATGCAAATCGCAATGCAATCAAACCATTGGGAAATTTAACTCCAAATACGAGTACTGACTTAATGACGACAAACTGCTTCCAGAAGCAAACTGCTTACACCGATTATACTAATTATTATATACAGTATATCAAGAATCACTTTACACATTACAAAAAAATTATAATTTTTAACTTAATTTGTATGAAAATATAAGTTTTTGGTTTTTACCTTTATTTTTTTTTTATCGCTAGAAAATCGCAATATCATTGCAACTGTCAAATTTGGAAAAATGTCTGTTATGATTTGAGGGTGCATCTCAAGCAAAAGAGTGGGAGACTTAGCCTTTATAGAAACTACCATGGACGCTAAGCAGTATTTAGACATTCTAAAGATCAAATTGGTAAGCAGCGCTGGGAAATTTGAGTTCTTCAGAGACAACAAACCAAAATTCAAATTTTATCAGGATAATAACCCTAAGCATAAGTCGCATATGGTGCGGATGTGGCTTCTTTATAATTGAGAAACATTTATAGATACACCTCTCTATTGAAAATTTATGGGTGCATTTAAAGAAAAATGTCGCCAAACGCCAGCCCAAAAACATGACAGCACTCAAATCCGCTATATTGGAAGAGTGGGAAAATATACCGAGCAATTATGACCTCAAAAAGTTGATCCATTCCATGAAAAACGATTACAATGCGTGGTGGATGCAAATGGTGGTCATACGAAATACTAAATCAATTAAAAAACATCGTAACACGTCTTAAATTTAATACAAACACTTTTGTGAAAAGAGTTTATTGACACTACCGAAATTAAACTCTACTTAATTTTGTTTTACGTTTAGTTTCATTAGCATGGAATTTGCTTTATTTTTTTGTTAACTTTATGTAAATAATTTATATAATTATAATAAACCAAAAAAATACGTGACAGAATAAAACAAATTACTTTTTGGTCTACAAAGATGAATTTTTATATTTATTTTCTTTGTGTAAAGCCATTCTTGACATACTGTAAGTATATCTTTATAATGTCCACCATATTTTTTTATAATGATCGTAACATGTCCTGAACCTTTCCTTACCTACAATAATTTAAAATGTGAAGCTTTTGATAAAACATAACATACGACCACCAGGGTTAAAATGCAGTTTTTCTTCGTTAATAAATGAATTTATCACGAAATGACAAAAAAACAAAAAACATGATGCATTTTCCAGGGTGTGCGAAAAAGAATGCGTCCTTTGACGAATATTCCAAGCTTTGTTTTTGTTTATTGAAAACACTGCGGTATGAAATTGATCATAGACCTTTAAGAGCCGAGGTGGTTATGAATCGGCAATAGCAGCAACATTCGATTCCTTAATACCCACCGCCACACTCAGTGTTGGCAGAGAACAAAATCATTCAATAATAAATTTTTGCTGTGTTGGCGAATTGAACGCCGCAGTAATTGGTCCCATGACACTGGAGTACAACTTAAAGCCTTCGGACCAAAATATGTACGTGACTGCCGCATGACGAAAAAAGTGTAGGTAGCCATAAAATTAGGTGACCAGATCAGCGGCATACAAGATGTTGCAATAGTTTTGATTTCTCTACAACAGTTAACCAAAAAGAAAAAATATAGGGTGATCCATCTAGAGGTATTTTTTCAGACCAAAAAAAATATAAAAATTCAAATCAAGTATGGAATCTTTATTGGTAATTAGAAAGGACCTTTTATGGCATTTGTTTTTTGAATATAATTTCCTTCAAATGTTGGCCGCAACTATGCCTCAGGGTTTCCATTCTGAGGGTCCAGTTTTGGATGACTCGTTCGAGCATTTCGACCGGTATGGCTTTATTGACACGCGTAATGTTAGCTGCCAAAACCTGAATCGTAGCTGGCTTGTCAGCATAGACTTTATACTTTACGAAACCCCAAAGAAAAATGTCTTAAGGTGTGATATCACTCGAACTAGGTGGCCAACTCACCTGTCCAAAACGTCAAATTAGCTGCTTTTCGAAATGACCTCTCAATAGATCCATTGTTTGAGCAGCTGGATGACAAGTGACACCGTCCTGTTGAAACCAAGTGTCGTCAAGATAACGGGCTTCAATTTTAGCATACAAATCGATTGAGAGCGATACCATGGCGCGATAGCGAGCACCATTCACGATTACGTTGCGGCCATCATCTTTTTTGAAAAAATATGCACCGATGATTCCACCAGCCTATAAACCGCACTAAACCGTGTTTTTTTTGGGTATAATGGCACCTCTTGTACCTCTTCTTGTTACTCTTCAGCCCAAATGCGGTGGCTTTGCCGTTAAGCCGGAAATGGGCCTCATCACTGACCACAATTTTGGTCAAAAAGAGCGGATGTTCCCGTTTCTCACCGAACGCTCATTTCTATAATACAGTTGCCACCATTTGAAGGTAATTATTTTTAAAAAATAAATGCCATAAAATGTCCTTTTATATAACCAATAAAGATTCCACACTTGATTTGAAGTTTTAAATATTTTTTTTGTTCTGAAAACATACCTCATGATGCATCACCCTATATATATATATATATATATATATATATGTATATATATATATATATATATATATATATATATATATATATATATATATATATATATATATATATATATATATATATATATATATATATATATATATATATACAAATTTGAGAAAGATCGGATTTGAAATTTTCAATGTAGAGCGGCAGGACAGAAAAAATGGGAGGGACCACTGTGCGGGTAAATTTGAGACAAGTTAAATTCAAACCTAAACACAACGAGAGATCTCTTAAGATTGATAATGATCATTAAAGTAAGAAGTTTCTTTAAAATAAGTGAACGCGTAAAGGCATGTAGACATTTCACTGCTATTTTTGTAGATAAAAGATTTTTCAGCCTTTAGGTTTTAACTTCCCGAAATACTGCTATTGATCGTAGAAAATTTGTAAGCTAATCTAGCATGTCCGTCCTCCTGTTGCTGAAAACACGATTGAAGTTAAAAAACAGGGGTTTTTAAAAAATCGGCATTAACCGACATTCCGGTTTTTGTTTTCTGGTTTTCCGGTTTTAGAAAAAATATATATTTTCCCATTCACAAATGAAGTGATTGGACCTTTTTCAGACTGAGAATGTTTTAAAACTAATTCAAAGTCAAAATGAGCTTTGTTTTTATTTGAAATTAACTAAAGGGTTGTCCAACTAAAACGCACGATGTTAATTGTAAATAAAACAAAAAGGTGTCAGAAAATTATCTTAGTATTTTTTATTATGATAAAAGATATCTATGGCAATTATGTGTGAAATAAAATGTCTGCCAAATGATCTCGACTGCTTCAGTGGGATACCTCTATCTGGTGGTCCATATTTTCAATGTCGTCAATAAGCCGAATTGTCTCATCCTTTAGCTATTGTTGTTCTTCATTCAAATCTTATATTAACGTTCAATTATATTTTAAAATATCCCCAAAAAAGTACTCCAATGGTTTGAAATTACATGATCGTGGTGGCGAATTAACATCGCCACTATGTAAGATAACACGGCCAATGAATTTCTCCCATTGTTTCGTTGGCTGCGTGGTCAGTGGCTCCATCCTGTTCTAATCACATATCGTCCAGGTTCATTTCCTCATTTTCAGGCCAAACAAAGTCCCTTGTCATCTAGTGATAGCGAACACCATTCACTGTAACTGATTGACTGACCACATTTTGTAAGAAGTGCGGTTTGATGACAGATCGATGGCAGAACGAACTGTGAGAGCATGCACAGATGTTTTCACATTTCCTATCGACCCGGTTAGGTAAAATTTGCGCACAATTCTCCCGATTGTAAACACATTAGGTCGATTATGCTGACCCAAAAAAATCGCGAAATGCACGAAATGCATTTTGATTTGAACGCCTTTTTTCTTAAATTGCTTCAGCAGTCTTAACGAGCAGCTCAATTGTGTTCCTCTCCATAGTTGAATTTGTCAAAAATTTAAAGAAAGAAATGTCAAATAAAGTTGTGCAAAAAACATTATGTTAAAATGTGACTCGCAATTGACATCGTGTATTTATTTTAGTAAAAATGCTAAAGTCGGTTGAGGCCGACTATATTTTACCCTGCACTTCAGGATATACAGAAAAATACAGACAGGCCCAAGGGTCTGTCAGCCAGATTTAGCCAGTTAGACAAAAAATATATATATTGTGGCTTTATTGTTATTTGATATCCCTATTTCCAGGCAGAAGCCTTTTGCTTGGCCTCCAGATCTTACGTGATTATATCAAATTTTTTTTTGAAAATTTTAATTATTTTTCTTTTTAAATTTTACCGAAATCGAATTAAGATGGGTGTTCCAGAGCGTTTTTATGTAAAGTCGAGAAGGACCTTGTACATAAACATTAACAAAATGTGGGCCGATGTGACCCATTTTTATCTGAGATAGTTACTAATCGAACGCAGTGAACTGTGCAAGTTCCATCAAGCTTGGAAGAAATATGTGGCTTCTACAGCTAAAGGACAGAGAATCGGTTAAACTGATGTGTGGAAGCTACATCTAAATGTTAACCGAGTTTTTTTTTAATTTTAATTCCGTTCGTCATTGGTCCAACAAAACTTACTTACTTACTTAAGTCACACAATAGCCTATTAAGGAAAAAGGGAATACTTCTCTCAATTCAGAGAGCTGTGCACAGTTCAAATTGTAAAGTATACTCAGTGACCAGGAGGTACAGTGTAACGCCGGCTCCGTACAGTTAATGCATATTTTAAAGAAGTTTTAAAGTAAAGTGGTCGGAATTTATCAGATGGAAACACGCCGCTGAAAAATTGTTAGATGTTCTTACCCAGGATTGAACCTATGTTAACAGGCATTATAGCCGTGCACTTTGCCATCAAAACTATTGTGGCCTTCCAAAAAAACTTACTTGTACCAAATTACATGCAGATCGAACAACAATTGCCACCAGTAGCTTGATAAAACGCTTTGACGAGCAGCAGACGGACGGACGGACAGACATTATAAAATCAAATCAGCTGGTAATGAAGCACTATTGTGTATAGGCAAGAAATGCTTCACACCTTCTGATCTTTTCAATATGTATACAACCTCGAAACGGTCTAAAATGGAATACAACTCCAATATATGGGCAGGTGCTCCAAAAACATCCTTGAAGCTAATTGACCGTGTTCAAAGTTGAGCGATGGTGCTGTTAGGTAACAGTGGTTATCAAACTCAATTGTCTTCCACGAGCGTCGTAGTAATGTGGGATGTGTGTCGCTGTTCTATCGTTACTTTCATAATGTGTTCTTCGCGGACTTTACACTACAGATCACATTCGTTTTTCGCTCGTATTTGAAACCGACTTTCAGCAAATAAATTTTCCACCAATTACAACATCCAGAAATTCAAGACAAATTTTCAAAAACAATACTCCCTCTTCCCCCCTCTGCTCAGTTACTTTCCACTCACCAACGCAATGCACTGCATAATAGGGGACATACTCTGAGTGTTGGTAAAAAAATGGATTTTCCTTGAGGGTCTCACTAGACGCTTATTAAATCCCTGCGTTCCCTCGTGTTAGATCCCTTATCAATTGTTCTCTTGTATTTGTAGAAGACTTAACACTTCTTATTGTAAACAAGGAACGCTGTGCTGATAGTCGTAAGGTAAGGCGAACTAATGTAGAATATAGAAATCGGGTATGGTCACCTTAACAAAAATTAAAATTGACAAACGCTAGCAGCAAGCGACTCATTGCCGTGGAAGGGTAGTCATGACAACATCATTCCAAATGTGAAATTATCCGTCGTCCTGCCTGCAAGTGCTACAGTGGGACGATTTCAAATTCATTGTTCGTATATCAGATTCACTGTCATATGACGAATGTGTCTCTATGGAGAATGTTTGGATTTTGTAACCTCCTAATAGGTAACGGATATCTTTTACTTTTTTTGGCTCAGATTAACGATTCGTGGTCAAACTGTGCCGGACTAGTGTGTACAAAAGACCAAGCATTATTTTCCCTTGAATTCAAAAATGAAATACTTGTTTTTTTTGTGATAGCAGAGTAGGTATTAACGATGTGGCCAGCATATCAACTCCCAAAGGAGTTTATTCAAAGCAATGTGAAGTTCGGAGTGGCGTTTGTCAAGAGACAATAAAAATAATGACTTTCCAAACAAAAGCCTTAAAAAATAAATATGAAATATAATCGCTTTGACTGAATGCTAGAGCGTGAACATTTTAGGTCGTTTTTGAGGTGAAAGTGGAAGTACTGGACTCCGAGCGTCATAAAATAATATTTATACCATACAAACAGCACATTCGTACAAAGTACTACAACTATGTTCGTCGTTTGTAATAACTAAAGGCACGATTGAACTGAGATGAACCAGCTTGAGACTTTTTGAACGAGGTCATTTCACTAATTCCGTGACTATTCCAACTTTCCTCGTGATTATAAGAAATACAACACTGCTCCCATCAAGTACCGTTTCTTTATGGACTACTGTCAAGTTTTGAAAGAGTTCCGTCATTTAGCTTGTGTTGAACAGTTGTTCAATACATACAACCTCGTTGATTTTGTTAAAAATGGATAAAAGTGAATTTCGAGTTATTTTTTGCGGAAAAAATCGTCAATTCTAACAAGGAAAAGCTTGAAAAATACTATGGGGATTTCAATGGTAAAAAAGTGGTTTACTGACTTTCGTTGTGGTCGCACAAGTAAAAATGTTCGGAAGGCCAATAGAGGTCAATACAGCCGAAAATGTCAAAAAATAAACGATATGGTGTTGGCCGACCGAAGAGTAAAAGTGCGTGATGCCATACGCATGTCATGTGGCAGTGTGCTTTCGGTTTTACATGACCAGTTGAGTTTAACAAAGCTTTCAGCAAGGTGTCTGGGAAAAACAATAAACGTAATCGTGGGCCACTTCAAAGAAACATATTTTTTCAAAAATGATGATGGCCGGAACGTAACCGTGAATGGTGCTCGCTATCGCGCCATGATATCAATCTTTATGCTACCTGTAATTGAAGCCCGTAATCTTAACTGCACTTAGTTACAACAGGACGGTACCACTTGTCATACTGCTGCTCAAACAATGGATCTATTGAGAGGTCATTTGAAAAAGCAGATAATTTCACGTTTTGGACAGGTGAGTTGGCCGCCAAGAGCGAGTGATATCACACCTTTAGACATTCTTCTTTGGGGTTACGTAAAGTCCAAAGTCTATGCCGATAAACCAGCCATCATTACGCGTGTCATTAAAGCCATACCGGTCAAAATGCTCGAACGAGTCATCCAAAATTGGGCCCACAGAATGGAAACCCTGAGGCTTAGTTGCGGTCAACATTTGAAGGAAATTTTATTCAAAAAATAAATGCCATAAATGTCATTTTTTTGTTCTGAAAAAATACCTCTGAAGGATCACCCTATATTACCGCAATTCGAATGAGTTTTTGTAGTCCTTTGTTACTGTGGATAAAACATGGATATATAACAACACTTTGGAGACAAGCAGCAGTGTAAACATACTCGTAGAGTTTCTCCGGTTGAACCGGCTGCGAAGAAGGCCAAGGTGACTTTGTTGGCCAATAAGGTGAAGGCAACATTTTTTGGGATGCACGCGGGATAATTCGCATCGATTACCTTCAAAAGAGAAAAGCAATAAACGGCAAATATTATGCCAACTTATTGGACCGATTTAAAGAGGATTTAAAAAAGAGACCCCATATGGACAAGAAAACAGTTCTTTTTCATCAAGATAATGCACTTGTGTGCAGTCACAATGGCAAAACTGCATGAATTGGATTACGAATTGGTTACTCATCCGCCATATTCTCCGGATTTAGCCCCCAGTAACTATTTCCAAACCTAAAAAAAATGGCTCGGTAGAAAGATATTCTGCAACAATGATGAAACTAAGAGGGTTGCTATTTATATTTCGGGTCCTGACAATACTAGTGCTCCCAGATACAAACTTCCATTGGAAACTTTGACATTTTTTAGCATATCTTCACTCAGAACGTTTTGCCATTGAGGGAGAATTGTTTTGTTTACAATGTGTTAAAAAATTCATCTCAGTCAAAAAATGGAATTATCCCGTGAACATTTTCGTGCGATGATTTTTTTTACGATTTTCGTCGTGGGTTATCGAGACAAGAGTGTTTAAATCAACTAGTTTCGGCTTTTCGCGATAAAGCACCATCAAAAACCACTGTTAATCGCTGGTACCAAGAATTCAGTCTCGGACGCCGTTCGCTCCGCACTGAATTTTATGAAGGACGTCCTACTTCGGTCACTTTGCTAGAAACCATCCATGGCTGTGCATGCGTGAACTGATTAAGCAAGACTGACATGTGACATACCGTGAGATTAAGGCATCCTTGGGCATTAGTATGACAAGCATCAATAAGATATTGCATGTTCATTTGGCCGTGAAAAAAAATCGTTCTCGTTGGATCCCACATAATTTGACGAATGCTCAAAAAAAGCTCGTATGGATTGGTGCAAAGAGATGTTGAAAAATTATAACTAGGGTAGCTCAAAGGCAGTGTATAACATTGATGAATCATGGATTTATGCATATGAACCCGAAACAAAACAGCAATCAACCAAATGGTTCTTTCAAGACGAGCCAAATCCAACAAAAGTTGTTCGTGGAAGAAGTACATCGAAGTAAATGATTGTGTTTTTTTCGGTATAACCGGCCATGTTGCCACAGTGCCTTTAGTGAAACGTAGGAGGTCAATTCTGAGTGGTATACAACCATCTGTTTGCCAACAGTGTTCGAAGAAATGAGCAAAGATTATAAGAGAAGATCATTTTGCATAACGACAATGCAAGCTCTCACACATCAGCTGAACGATGGGCTATTTGACCACTCAGGATGTCGAATTGATGGGCGCACAGCCCTGATTTGGCACCCTATGACTTCTACTTATTCCCTAGCATCAAGAAAAAAAATGCGTTGTCAACGTTTTTTATCGCCCGCAGAAGCTGTTGAAACGTTCATCATGTTTTGGAGGTGTCTCAATCGGAGGGGAAAAATTGCTTCGAAAATTTGTTTGGTTTATGCACACGCAAAAATGTATTGATCTTTAAGAAGAACAATGATAACTTATTGTGTTTTTATTGCCGGATCCGAAATATAATTCAAATATAGCAACCCTCGTATTGTTTAAAAAAATGCCTATTTTATGGACTTCGAAAAATCCTATTTTTTGGAAGGGATACAAAACTTTGAGAAACCTTGGACTCAGTGTATTGATCTAAAACGAGATTAAGTTGAAAAATATTTTTTTTTTGCGAAAAAAAACTGTTTTATTTGGAAATTCACGGAGTTATTGATATGCCCTCTTATCAACATTTTAAAAGAAGACCAGTTCTTAAGGAATTTATAAAATGACATTGATTTTCGCGGCTGCCCACTGCTTTTATTTCGATTTCGGGTCCGGGAAGAAAATCCTCAGAAAACTGATGTTGTAAATCCTGCGTTTCAAGTATTCCTTTTCCCTTTTCACGAAAATGCAATGCACCTCTACCACCTCTACAGAAACTCCACATTCAGAGCAACCTATAGATATTCTTTTACAACGTAAGTTGTAAAAAAAGTATATTTATAGTTGGCGTTGCCAACTGTTTTGCCTTGCCGTGCATTAACAAATATTAAGGCACACCCTGCTTAACCTCAAAACCAGATCTAGAGTGCCACTACAACAACTGTAGAGTTCCTTACTCCGACTCCGATGGTAGACATTGACTTCGCATTCATACTTAAAATCTCCGAGACCAGCTTAAAACCCATTTAAACCCCTGTATATAAAGTTTGTTTTTAATCCGACCAATACTCAGGGGATGCACCCCATATATGCGGTATAAAATTCCGACTCCACAGTATGTAACACCTAACATGAAATGATATACTTACATAAGGCGGAAAGGTCAAGCAATTTTTAGTGCTACGGAGGCTATACCCTTAAGCTCTTTTAAAGGGGAATTAATTACCATTAATATCGGTCGTGGCTTGATTGACTTTTAATTTCAAAAAACTGTTTTTTCGAAACACACGTTGTGTCCTTAAATCGGGAAGGACCTTGGATCGATATGGTCCTGTTCCCTTGAGCTTGTTATCGGTCGCTCATAACGTGAAATTTTATCAAGATCGGATTTAGTTTGTGGCTTCTAGAGTTTGGGGCTTTAAATATTGGAAGCTTTGAATTGAGTCCTCTTGCATCTTCATTTTAATAGAAGGCAAGTTTTTTACAAAATGACAAACGAAGCTTTCTAAGGCAGGTTTGACATTTTTAGCATAAATATACTCAGAACGTTTTGACGTACGATCATCATTTGTGTTGTATACAGTGACTTGAAAAAATCAATTTGCAAAAAAAAAAATGGAATTAACTCGTGAACATTTTCGTGTGATCATTTATTACAACTTTCGAAATGGATTATCACGACAAGAGTGCATCGATATACTTAGCACTTAGCACTGTGGAAAACTGGTTTAATGAATTCAATCGTGGCCAACGCTCGCTCAACGACGAAGGTCGTCCAAAAACGGCAGTCGTGCCAGAGAACATTGATGCCGTGCGTGAACTGATAATGCACGATCGTCATGTGACATACCGTGAGATAGAGGCATCCTTGGTGCAAAGAAATTTTGAAAAAAAAATACGTTTGTAAGATCGACACAGGTGACGAATCACGGATCTATGCGTATGAGCCCGAAACAAAACAGCAATCGACCATGTGGGCCTTTCCAATTCCAACGAAAGTTGTTCGTGGAAGAAGCACTTCGAAGCAAATGGTCGCCTATTTCTTCGGCAAAACTGGTCATGTGGCGACTGTTCCGCTTGAGCAACGTAGGATGGACTATTACGAGTGGAACACCACAATATGTTTGCCTGAAGTATTCGAAGAAATTCAAACAACGAACATGAGAAGACGACAATGCGAGCTCTCACACGTCGGCTCAAATCAGCGCCTTTTTAACCGGCCAAAACGTCAAATTAATGGGTCAACTGCCGTACAGGCCTGACTTGTCACCCAATGACTTCCTTTTATTCCCGCACATCAAGATAAAAAGGCGTGGTCAACGTATTTCGTCGCCAGAAGATGCTGTTGATGCGTTCAAAAACCATGTTTTGTAGGTGTCTCAGTCGGAGTGGAGAAAATGCTTCGACAAACGGTTTGAGCGCATGCAAAAGTGTATAAATCATGCTAAGGAATACTTTGAAAAACAATAAAACCATTTGTGATGTAAAATATTCGCATTTTCATTATTTGGCCAGATATATAAGTATATAATATAGCAGCCCTAGTAAAATAAAAAAAACCGAAATAAACGAACTAGCTAAACAAAAAAGGAAAATAGAAAGTCCTCATATCTATTACGCCGATCGAATCAGAATTAATATCTCAGCGACAGCCGTCTATTGATAATTCTTTAATATGAACACATTTCGACGAAATATTACACATTGTCCGGGATTGAACCCACGATGAACTCTGTTTAAATGGTACATAATATCATAACATACAAATAATACCGCCAAATACTATATCTGGTGCTGAAAAGCTTTCTCACGCTACAAGGTGCTAATTATTTACTTTAATGCCCTAATCGGTACATGTTTACTAATAGGTCTACACAAAGGTGAATCCAGATTTGATTTCCTGCTGCTCTCAAAAATGTACAAATTACATCTGAGCTTACTCACATTTTGCAAAAGTTTTAAGGGGCCAATATTTAAACCCTTCTTAAAGATACAATTTAAATTCGATCTTATTCAAATTCTACTTTATATAACGTTTAAGGCACCTACAACAACCTCAAGAGATGGTCCATGGGCTTTTCCGATTTTAGGACATAACATATATTTGGAAAAACTGTTTTATGACATAAATCGTAACTAATTTTCCTTTTGGTGAAGAGCTAAATGGTAGACTCCGCAGCATTAAAAATCGCTAGAGCTTTCTCTTAAATAAGGATGGACTCTTTAGGCAGATCCTATATTTACATAGGAAAGTATATCATTTCATCTTGAAGTCGGGGTTTTGTGTACTACAATATATTGGGTGCATACTATTAGTGTTGGTGTGTTAAAAAACAGACTTTATATGTGACGCGCAAAATAGAAAGGGACCTAAGGTTAAAACCCGTTTTGTTCAGGAGAGACATTTTAAAGATAAAGTCCCTTTCTATTTGCGCTTACAATCGTCGACTTCACTTTCATAAAACGCGCATATCTCTGGGAGGGAACACTTTTGGGGCATTCGAAGCTCAGATGTTGTCCACATCAAAAAAAAAAAAGTGAAAAGTTGATGAAAAGTTTTTTTCAGGAGAGCCATTTTAAAGATTAGGTCCCTTTCTATTTGCGCTTAGAATCGTCCACTTCACTTCCATAAAACGCGCTTATCTCTGGGAGGGAACACTTTTGGGACATGGGATCGGTCTCATTCGATGCTCAGATGTTGTCCACGTCAAAAAAAAAGTGAAAAGTTGATGAAAAGTTTTGTTCAAGAGAGTCATTTTAAAGATTAGGTTCCTTTCTATTTGCGCTTAGAATCGTCGACTTCACTTTCATGAAACGCGCATATCTCTGGGAAAGAACACTTTTGGGGCATTCGAAGCTCAGATGTTGTCCACATCAAAAAAAAAAAGTGAAAGGTTGATGAAAAGTTTTTTTCAGGAGAGCCATTTTAAAGATAAGGTCCCTTTCTATTTGCGCTTAGAATCGTCCACTTCACTTCCATAAAACGCGCTTATCTCTGGGAGGGAACACTTTTGGGACATGGGATCGGTCTCATTCGGTGCTCAGATGTTGTCCACGTCAAAAAAAAAGTGAAAAGTTGATGAAAAGTTTTGTTCAGGAGAGCCATTTTAAAGATTAGGTCCCTTTCTATTTGCGCTTAGAATCGTTGACTTCACTTTCATGAAACGCGCATATCTCTGGGAGGGAACACTTTTGGGGCATGTTATCAGTCTCATTCGATGCTCAGATGTTGTCCACATCAAAAAAAGGAAAAAAAAAAAGAAAATTGATTTTTTTTACCCTTAGGTCCCTTTCTATACAGATTTTTAAATGAGTTTCAAGCTGGTCGCGGAGATTTTAATTATGAGTGCAAAGTCAAATGCTAACATCGGATTCGAAGTTAGGAATCTTACTCTGGAGCTGTTGAGAGGCTTACTTTGTGGCTTTGTCTGTTGTCTTTACAGATCAGGTTTCCTGGTTCAGGAAGGCGTCGAGTTGGACTGGGTGTAATCACTGGGACCTGGGAATCTGTTGTTTGGACCTGGCTGGTTATATGGCCCAGTATGACTTTGGGCGACTACTCCAACCATAGCGCAACTGAGCCAATACCATTCCGGTTTATCGGGATAGTCTACCCTCCTACTTGGATACGTCTGGGGGATAGAATTCAAGCACGGCACTGACTGTAAGGTTTTTGGCTGCTATAGTGTCAGAGTGAATTCTAGTTAGATCTGCATGATCTAGTGTGAGGCGTCGAATGTTGGTAAAATTCCTTAGTCCTGTTTACAGATATTGGTATAGACATTAAAAAGTGTTGCGTAACGTATAAGAAGTTGTAAAGAAAGACGTTGGTTCGGTCTTCTGTTTCATAAAAATTAAAAATTCTTCTTAAAAGGTTCTGTGATTTGATTTTCCTTAGGTCCAACGTGAGAAAACTTGAGTCAATAAATATTGCCTATCGTTCACATAACTATACCAATACGAGCTTTCCATCAAAATTGCCTTAGCATTAAAACAATCAATCTAAACTCGTTACAACTAACGAACAAAATTCTTTTCAAAAATGCAAGCGATAGAATGCAGAGTAACAAAATAAAATCAAAGTTTTCTTACCAACCAATTTTTATATCAACAAATTTTAGGAATAGACAAGTAAAAACTATTTTCTATTCACTTTCTATACATCCAAATACATCCAATTGAACAACAGTTCACAAGAGCATTTAAATATTCCGAGAACGAAATCCTCTTGCAACGTTTTTTCTTCACGGGATGTGTACAACGAAAAGAACAATGAATAACTGTCACATAAAAGGAAATCCAAGGGACCTTTTTTCCGGATAAGCTTGCAGATATGCAAAGTAAAAACAAACAAACAACATACATTCAATAAGAATCATTGGTAATGGTGATGTCCTTTTGTGTGCCCGGACAACTTTGTTCGTTCTGTATCTTCTTTTTATTTGTTCCATCTTCTTTGGCAGTTCACAGTTCTCTATTACTCGGAAATTGACATAAATAGAAATTTCTCGCTGTATTATACTGTATATAAAGCTGACTTCCTGTCGCGCAGATTTAAAGTATTCCACTGATGATGAATATTATCTTAATTCTAAACAAAATGTGGTCAACAAAATCTTTCTGAGCTTACAATATGATAACTTGACAAGAATTGAAAACGTTTAGAAATCATAAAGTTATTTTAAGTAAACAAGAATGCTATCTGGTAGTTCGTTCAGTCTATAAATGACGAGACTATGCGACATTTCCATAAATATGGCTTAAGGGAAATGAGATGGTAAGACGGCTGAGCTTATCAACATTTGATTATGGACGAAATGACTTTCAGTATTTTGTTGGCTTAAAGCATCAACAAGTGGACAAGTCAATAATTCTTGCAATGATATTTAAGTATCAAAATACAAAACACTGTTAAGGTCTATGTAAATATGAGTAAGGCGGAATCACCCTCCTCTAAACGTTGCGTTCGAGAGTGCAATGGTTGGTATATCATCGAATGGACAATCATTGATAGTTGAAACTTTTTAACTAAACTGAGAAGCAAAGGCAATAACGTGCAAATACCTTTAACATTCAAATACCTCATTTATTGTGAACCAATAAAGAGAAAACAGCCAATAACTCCTAGCATTACGTTTTGAAGTTGTTGCATCCCTTGTCTGAGGAAATGTTCGCAGGAACAATTAAGAATTAAGAATTGCCAAAAGTTTGTCATACATTACGTGTTATAACCCTTATTTAATTCTCCACACCAAGACGAACATTTAAAGTTTAGAAAATAAAGTACCAAAAATCTTTCGACAATCTGTCAGGACGCCTTTCGACAGGAGGCAGTAATGAGCAGATCCTAGTATTTATTGAAATATTTAGTAGATCCTAGTACAGGTTGGGCCAAAAGTCACCATGGGGTTTAAAACTTAAATAACATTTTTTTTCTTATTTTTTTTTCTCAGATAATATAAAAAATGGAATTTTTTTCAAACTAAATATGAAAACTAATGTCACTTAAATGACCTCGTTTTTAGCTTCGTAATGATGGTCTCGTTTTAGAGCATTTTCCATAACATCTTTCAAAATTTGTGGCTGTAGCGTTTGAATCTCTGCAACAATGTTGGCCTTGACTTGAAGGATTGTCTCCGGCTTGTTCACATATAATCGCTCCTTCAAATAACCCCAAAGAAAATAGACGGGTGCTGACAAATTTAGCTGCCCAATGATTTCCAAATTTACGGAAATTATTCGCTCTCCTAAAATTTGACTTTAAAGTGTCATTGTGTCTCGGGCAGTGTGCCCACAATCCATCCTGCTGAAACCACATCTCAGGTCTGTTTTTAAGAGCAGCACGTTAAAAATGTTCTATCATAAACCGATACCGCTCTCCATTAACGTTTACAGCACTTCCATTTTAATTCTCGAAGAAGTAAGGCACAACGATATTTTCAGATGTCATCCCACACCATACTGTACACCTAATGGGGTGCAATTGGCGTTGATGAATGGCTCTTTTATTTTCAGAACCCCAGAACCTACAGTTCTGCTTATTAACAAAGCCAGCCATTCAAATGAAAATGAGCTTCATCACTCATACGTTTGCACTAAAATAATTGATCGCTGTTTTAAATAATAAAATTCTTTTATTCTGGTTCTTTGTTCAGTTGTGAATCTCTCCATTATCTATTCCCCAAGTGTTATTTATTTAGGGTGATCCATCTAGAGGTATTTTTCAGAACAAAAAAAAATATTCAAATCAAGTGTGGAATCTTAATTGGTAATTTGAAAGAATATTTTATGGCATTTATATTTTGAAAATAATTTCAAATGTTGCCAACTTTATTATGGAAATGAGCGTTCGGTGAGAAACAGGAAGATCCGCTGATTTTGTTCAGTGATGAAGTCCATTTCTCGCCCAACCTCAAAGTCAGTAAACAAAATTGCCGCAATTGGGCTGAAGAGCAACAAGAATATTTTCAAGAGGTGTCATTATACCCAGAGAAAACCACGGTTTGGTGCGATTTATAGGCTGGTGAAATAATCGGTCCATATTTTTTTCAAAAATGATGAAGGCCTGAACGTAAGCGTGAATGCTATCGCTATCGCGCCATGATATCGATCTTTATGCTACCTAAAATTGAAGCCCGTAATGTTGACGCCACTTGGTTTCAAAAGGACGGTGGAACTTGACATGCAGCTGCTCAAACAACGGATCTATTGAGAAGTCATTTCGAAAAGCAGCTAATTTCACGTTTAGGACAGGTGAGTTGGCCGCCTAGAACGAGTGATATCACACCTTTAGACATTTTTCTTTGGAGTTACGTTAAGTCCAAAGTCTATGCTGACCAGCTACCAATCAGGTTTTGAATGCAAACATTACGCGTGTCAATTAAGCCATACGGGTCGAAATGCTCGAACGAGATTAGATCCTCAGAATGGAAAGCCTGAGTCGTAGTTGCGGCCAACATTTGAAGGAAATTATATTCAAAAAATAAATGCCATAAAATGTCCTTTCAAATTACCAATAAAGATTCCACACTAGTTTTGAATTTTTATATTTTTTTTGTTCTGAAAAAATACCTCTAGATAGATCACCCTATATAATATGAAAAATATATAATGGTAACTTTAGGCTCACCCTGTATAACTCAAATGTTAGATAGCAAATTGAGAAGGTTAGGTTTCTTTGTTTAGTAATGGTACTCCAAAATGATTAAGTATATTCTATCAGTAAGAGACTCCAGGCGTAAGACCGTGTATCGGAAAAATTCTTTAAGGAAAAGTTGTACATTAGTAACGTAACTTTCAATGGTGCTCGCTACAAGCAGAGAAAAGTTATGGTTACACTATGGTCACCGTAACAATAATATGTTCTCTATAATAAAAGCATGTTCGTCGCAACCATAGCCATAGTTTTTTGAATGTCCATCAGTAAGAGACTCCAGGCGTTAGACAGTCCATCGGAAAAAATCTTTAAGGATAAGTTGTAAATTAGTTACTCCAGACAGAGATTAATGGGCAGGGGATCACTAACCACTGACAGCTTAGTTGTACACAACTGGATCTAGAGAAAATGGGGAAAATGGTGTAGGATACTTTTAAGAAGACCAAAATACAGGATATTAGAACCAACTACCCGACAAAAACACAGTGTTTAGGGCAGAGGTTGCAACAGCCACAAAGTGTGTTGCATACCTCATGTTTACTTATCGACAAAAGTCTGTCGCAATTTTCAGCTACAATTAAGCTGCCATAAGTGCTCTGATATCTACCGTACGACGGCTAGTGATCAAATAAATACTATTTTTGCAATTTTCTCTAATTTAGGAAATTGAGGAATTTTTATGAGAGTTTCCTCAAAATACCATGAATCTACGATAAATCCAACAAAAGCGGCGACCTTTTTCCAAAATATTTGATTTTTCCAACCAGAATTCGAAATAGCTCAAACAACTTTAACTTCTTTGTAAAGGATGTGGTACAAATATTTGAAATCTTTACATCTTACATGTCTTAAAACGTAACAAATTGTACAAACCCTCCCATCCAACCGGAGCTGGGTACAGATATGAGCTAGATGAGCAACGACAACATTACTAGGGAGTAGTAGAAAAACAGATTTTAAAAGCTTGTTAAAGTGTCCAACACACACCTCCCCAAAAAAACCTAAACAAACAAGGACAGGAACGTATTGAGTTACAGTCCGTGCACATCCGCATATTCGGACAAAATTTGGCCCATCAAGGGAAAAATCTGTTGAACGACACAGGATCTTACTTGAAATTATCCTGAGGTAGTGCGGGAATGTGTGTTCTTATCAGGGCGTGTGACAACCATTAAAACCGTATGTGTCACAGCCACAATCTATCCTCCTTGCCAAAAACTGTGGAAAAGACATTCGCATTGTCTTTATTCAAAGAAGAAGAAAAAAAGAAAAATTTAATTAAAACGTTTACGAAAAACTCTTGATGTTACATATGCTCGACTATAGTCGAATGCAAAGCAAGGATTTTGGGTACGGAATTTACACATTTACCAGAAGCAGCAACGACAAGCAAATTCCATGAAATCTCTATCATTGGCGTAAGTACATGGGGAGGCAAAAAGGTAGGGATGGGGATTTCGTTTCTATATAACCTTATAATGTTTATTGCTAAGTAAGAGATCAAATCAATACAAAATCATACTGCCCGAATACCATAAGTGTGTGGACACAATATTTTTAAAGAATGAACCAAAATGGTAAGCAAATATTTCTCATATCCCATCCCATATACAGTTTCATTAAAAAAAATTATGCTGAGAAAAATCGTAAAACTTTTTTTAAAATGCATCATGCAAAAGACATGTACAGAACAGAAATCCAAATATAAGGTAAATCATCTAGAGGTATGTTTTCAAAATAAAAAAAAATTAAATTCAAATCAAGTGTGAAATCTTTATTGTTCATACGAAAGGACATTTTATGCCATTTATTTTTTGAATATAATTTCCATCAAATGTTGGCAACTGTAATATGGAAATGAGCCTTCGGCGAAAAACAAGAAGATCCGCTGTTTTCGACTAAAATTGTGTTCAGTGATGAGACTCATTTCTGCGCAACAGCAAATAAACAAAATTGCCGCATTTGGGCTGAAGAGGAACCAGAAGAGGTTTAAGAGGTGCCATTACTTGTACGAGGGCGACCGCAATAGTAACTACCCTAACATAAAAAGAACCGTTTTTTTGGAATTATTATTATTTATATTTCAACATAATCTCCTTCCAACTGGGTCCAAATCGGATTCCTTATCTGGGTTCTACAACTGCGGGTTCTGGAAAGAACTTAGTATAATACGAGTATTTAAATATGCACCAATGTACTTCAATTTAAATAGTGTTCCTCATAGGCCCAATTATAATCAATGTGTTAAGTTTTGTCGAAATAGGTTCATTACATTGCCCAATGAAATCAGATAGTAATTTTGAATCGTTTGGTATGACAGCAAGGGGACAATATATGTTCCGCAGTGCTGAAGCTTATATACCCTGTATCATGAAGTACGATCAGTTATGGAAATCTTGTCATAAGAGGGTTGATATATATATTTCTGGCCTAAGTGTCGTCATCTGACATTTCCATTGGAAAGTTTGACATTTTTGAGAATAAATGTACTTAGAACGGTTTGACGTAGGACCATCATTTGTGTTGTTTATAGTGACTTGAAAAAATCAATTTGGAAAAAAATGGATATAACTCGTGAACATTTTCGTGCGATCATTTTTCACAACTTGCGACGTGGATTATCACGATAAGAGTGCATCGATGAACTTAATTCGTATCATCCTATAGCACTGTGAAAAACTGGATTAATGAATTCAATCGTGGCCGACTCTCGCTCAAAGCCGAAGGTTGCGAAGGTCGTCCAAAAACGGCCGTTGCGCCAGAGAACATTGATGCCGTGCGTGAACTGATAAATCAAGATCGTCATGTGACATACCGTGAGATAGAGGCATTCTTGGGCATTTCTTCCACCAGCATACATTTGATATTGCTTGAACACCTGGCCATAAAAAAGGTTTATTCTCGTTGGATGCCGCACAATTTGACAATCGCTCGCGTCGATTGGTGCAAAGAAATTTTGAAAAAACTCGAACGCGGTGCTTCAAAAGACGTTTATAAGATCGTGACAGGTGACGAATCATGGATCTATGCGTATGAGCCCGAAACTATGCAGCAAACGACCGTGTTGGTCTTCGAAGACGAACCAAATCCAACTAAAGTTGTTCGTGGAAGAAGCACTTCAAAGCAAATGGTTGGCAAAATGGCCTTCGGCAAAACTGGTTATGTGACGACTGTTCCGCTTAAGCAACGTAGTTCTGAGTGGTACACCACACTTTGTTTGCCTGAAGTCTTCGAAGAAATTCAAAAAACGAACAAGAGAAGACGAATCATTGTGCACCATGACAATGCGAGCTCTCACACATCGGCTCAAACCAGCGCCTTTTTGACCGGCCAAAACGTCGAATTGATGGGTCATCCGCCATACAGCTCAAACTTGACACCCTATCACAACTTTTAAATCAGGAAAAAAAGAAGAAATGCATAGATTTTCGTTCCAGAAGATGCTGTTAAAGGTGCCTCAATCGGAGTGGAAAAAGTGCTTCGAGAATTGGTTTGAGCGCATGCAAAAGTGTATAAATCATGCCTGAGAATACTTTGAAAAACAATAAAATCATTTTTGATGATAAAGATCTGCATTTTTATTATTTATTAATATGATTTCATTCTGCTAAAATTTTACTTTACTTTGGCCATGAATGCAATTTTTTCATCAGGACATGTTTCGATCTATGCCAAAATCATTGTCTTATCTCTAAAAGTGGATGTTAAATTGTCTTTTTAAGTTAAAGGATGTTTGGTCGGTGCTACTCCCCATGTCTAATTATACCAAATATTGGTTAATAATAATAACAATGTTATTTATTTTCTTCTGTTAAAATTGTATAACGATCTGTCCGTTACTTTGGCCATCAATGCGATGATTTTAAAGGCGTATTGGCGATACCCACTTTTTTCCTCCAGGACGTGTTTTGATCCATACCAATATCATATGTTCCCAATATCATCGTCATATCTCTGATAGATCTCGAAATATTGTCTATTTAAATTTAGGGTGTGGATTTTTCCAGAGGTTGACTCAGTCCTTGTGTGGGGAAAAGTTTTACCTCTGCATTAATCAGTCCATTTAAGTCTATCAACACATGCTTCAGCAAGATTTCAGCCCCTTAGCTTTAATAGTTTGGGAGATGGCCAGACTAGCATGGCTAAATCATCTTAGCTTTTTACGACTATTCAGAATATATACACTTTATGGGCAATGACAAAGTTAAAATGGAAAACATCAGTTTTAATTGAATTTAAAACAAGAAATTCTTCTGAACCCTGAGGGTTGGTTAGTTTTTAAGGTACATGTGTTCTTAGAAGAATAATGGGTGAGCTGTAGTCTGGGCTGTAATGGTTAAATAAGCATTTAAGAAATGAAATGATAAATTGAACTCTTCAGAATCTATCTGAAATTACTGAATTTATTTTTCCTAATAAATGCAGCACAATTTAAACGTTTTGAATCCCTGCAATTGTTGTAGGTTTAAATTGCACATTTAGTTATTGTCCCTTGGGATTCTACTTTACTTGTGCACACATTCATTCTCATTTCCAAAATCTTCTATGTATACGAGTATGTAAACGAGAACTTACGTTCGTATGAACTGTGACCTTTCAATGCTGATATCAAATCCTTTATACGCACAAATACTTCCCAGAATGGCACTCATTCAGCTCTCGCCCATGTGGTGAAGGACGAGGGCGAGCTGAAGAGTAAGATTGATGATGTAACTGCCAAGTGAATATGTATGGAAACATAGGTCAACCAATATTTCTCGACAATACAATAGACGAAATATGATTACGGGTTTCCTCTATATGATTGCGGGTTTGCTAATTTTAATGTTTAGAAACTAAAATAAAACAGAACTCAAAGTAAAAATAAATTATTTCAATTCTTGTTACGAGTACTCATACCTGTACCTTGGAACCATCTTCACTATAGAAATGGATATTTATTTGTATACCCTCACTGGGTATGGACAAAAAGTAAAACGCATCAAAAAACAAGTAAAAAATGTTAAGTTTGGCTGTGCCGAACTTTGGATACCCTCCACCAGATTCCCAATAAAAACCAAATTTGGTGAGAAAGTGTGTTCTATATAGAAATTTTTATGTGCAAAATTTCATTTCGATAGGTCAAGCTTGTGCTGAGTTATCGTCATATTATTTCTTAAAGCCCATGAGACCGTTTGTGTGGCAGGTACCAGTTGGACTTTTCCGATCTTAACAGAATTTGTCGCAGAAGTGTGTTCTATATAAAATTCTTTATGTAGAAAATTTCATCTCGATAGGTCAAGTTTGTAGTGAGTTATTGTCTTATTATTTTTCAAGGCCCATGAGACCGTTTGTGTGGGAGGTACCAGTAGGACTATTCCGATCTTAGCCAAATTTATCCCAAAAGTCTGTTCTATATATTAATCTTTATGCCGAAAATTTCGTCTCAATAGGTCAAGTGTGTGGTGAGTTATTGTCATATTATTTTTTAAGGCCCATGAGACCGTTAGTGTGGAAGATACCAGTAGAACTTTTCCGATCTCAACCGAATTCAGCGTGAAAGTTTATTGTATCTAGAAATCTTGATGTGTAAAATTTCATTTCGATAGGTCAAGTTTGTGGTGAGTTATAGTCATATTATTTCTCAAGGCCCATAAGGCCGTTTGTACAGGAGGTACAAGAAATGATAGCCCACTCTAAACCATTTTTACATAGATGATTGCGCCTATATATAGATTATTATTTGCAAAATTTCAGTGATTTTGCTTAAGAAACTGGACGGATATTTCCAAATAAAAAAAAATTTTAATGAGGTAGTGTCGGTTGAGGGTCTCCAACACCAACTTCCCGTAGAGGTATATAGCCCATTTTCAACACCAACCATGTTACGAGGGCGGTTCTGATAGTTCTTAGCCTATCAATGAAAGAGAACAGTTAGTTTTTCAAAAATATCTTTATTTTTCAATATAATCTCCTGAAACTTCAGTACACTTAGTCCAACGCTTATCTAGCAATTCTATCGCTTGATTAAAATAGTTTTCCTCATGGTCTTCAAAATAGTGGTTTACAACTGTAATTGCATCTTCATTTGAGGTAAAACGCTTGCCAGCAACGAATTTTTTTAGATTTGGGAACAGGTAAAAGTCACTGGGAGCTAAATCAGGAGAATAAGGTGGGTGGTCAAGCAACTCGTACTTTAATTCGTTGATTTTAGCCATTGTTAAAACACTCTTGTGCACTGGTGCGTTGTCTTGATGAAAAATTATTTTTTTGTGTTGTAAGCCAGGACGTTTTTCTCGAATTTGTACATTTAATTGATCTAAAAGGTCGCAATAGTACTCTGAATTTATTGTTTTACCCTTTTGTAGATAGTCAATCAAAAATTACCTTTAAAGTCCCAAAAAACCGTTGCAATAACCTTACCAGCCGATTGAATTGTTTTTGCTTTCTTTGGGGCACTTCCTCCAGCTTGAGTCCATTGTTTGGACTGTTCTTTTGTCTCTGGAGTATAGTGGTGGATCCATGTCTCATCAACAGTTATGAAACGACGCTTAAAATCCATTTTATTTCATTCTTATGCGTTTTTGGTCGACTGTTAACAAGTGCGGCACCCATCTTGCAGAAAGCTTTTTCATCTGTAGTTCTTCATGCAAAATTAAATGGACTCGATCATTTGAGATGCCCATGATATTAGCTATTTCACGCACTTTTGTTCATCGATCATTTAATACCATATCATGCACTTTGGCTACAATTTCTGTTGTTGTTGCTGTTTTTGGACGTCCACTACGTGGTTCATCTTCAATGCTTGTACGACCACGTTTAAATTCAGCAACCCAATTTTTTACTGTTGCATATGAAGGAGCACTTTCACCTAACACATTCACCATATCATTATGAATTTCTTGTCCCGATAAACCTTTTTTATGTAAATAGTTAATGACACCACGCATTTCTAATTTTTCCATTGTAAAAAAATCGCGGATGCGTCTTCTGTGAACACCAGTTTCTATATGAAGGAGTTGCCAGATCGAAACAAAATTTAACATGTGTTCATAGTAGAGATGGAAGTTTCCAAAACACTTAACTTTTTTCTGTTTATACCGCGCATTTTGTGCTAGGCTATGAAGTTTCCGAACCGCCCTCGTAGGTTAACTATACATGTTTCTGCCAAATTTCAGCTCCCTAGCTGTTTTCATGCAGGCTCTATCTTGTTTTCAACAGACGGACAGCATGCCTAGATCGTCTTAGAATTTTACGAGGATCAAGAATATATATACTTTGTTGGGTCTCCGATGATTATTTTATGGTGTTACAGACAGATTGACAAAACTAATATACCCTTCATTGTATGGTGGAGGCTATAAAAAAGGAAGACCGTGCATGTGTTTTAACCAAATCCGTTTCATGACTTTTTTATGTCATTTGGTCTAGTCCGTCTGTTTTGTTGATTCGTACTGTAACACTCAAAAGAAGCTGACAATCGCTTTTGAATTTTCCTTGTCGAAATATTTTTCCAAAACTGCCCATGGAATTAACAATGAGACATATTGCTCGGGTACCTTCCTTACAAATGAACCATTACAGCCACTTTTGGTATTCCTTTAATATCCCTAAAACTATCTGCACGATCTTACTGAAAATCAATACCTAAGAGTCATGTTATTAGTTAAACACGGTGACAAAAAAATGGACTCCAAGAGGCGTGGCCTTCTGGTACCTCCCATGTGTCCCAGCTTTAGTACAGATTAGAACCCACATAACTCTGTATACACCGTAATATATTAAAATTATTGTTTTCCCACACGAAAGGTTGGCTGACACGCCCCATTATGGTACCTTCCAAGAAAATGTATATATGATCTAACTCAAAATTAAACCATAAGAATAGGGTTAACAGGTTAACTTGGTAGCAAACAATTGGATTGCTGTTTACAAAATTTCAATAAAACTTTCAAGCAATGAAGGACGGAAAATTAAAAATGTATAGATGGATGAGGGTTTATGTAAGTCGGATGAATCGACTGAAACTCCCTTACGTTTTATGAACATTGCGGGTTGGCCAACGACTTGTTTCTTTTAAAATTACTAGCTGACATCGGGTACAGCTACGCTACTTCATACTTGTAATTTAAATGAAACAGAATTAAAACACAATTGGCTTCAGTAAAAATAGCCATTCACCACTAATTGAGTTTCTTTATGAACACAATATCATAAATGTTTACTATGTCGTAAAACGTGAAAATTGATTGTTGATAGTAGGGCAAGTAATAAGTGCATTATTTGGATAACGATATTGAGGTTGCTCTCAAAATTGACCTTAACGATATTCATATTCATTCGTACCAGTGGTCACTTTCATAGCTTCATATCCCGACTTTTTTAAGAGCCGTATTTGCATTGATTTTATTCAAAAAGTATTTTGCAAATTATTTAAAAAAAAAATAGTATTTATAACAAACCTCAAATTCCTATCTCTAAAAGTCAAATATTGACGTGCTTGAGCGGGGCCGCTCCTCTTTTTCCAAACTTAATTGCAATGTGCATATGTGACAACGCATAGAGAAAGGGACCTAAGGGTAAAAAATTCAATTTTCATTTTTGATTTAATTTTTGATGTGGACAACATCTGAGCATCGAATGAGACCGATCCCATGCCCCAAAAGTGTTCAATCCCAGAGATATGCGCGTTTTATGAAAGTGCTGTCGACGATTCTGAGCGCAACTAGAAAGAGACCTAATCTTTAAAATGACTCTCCTGAACAAAACTGGGTTTTAACCTTAAGTCCCTTTCTATTTTGCTCGTCACATATGTATCTCTAGGCGATCAGACTATTGTCATGGTAGACAAAGGCCGCCTACCTTAAAAAAATATTTTGCACGATATCGATAGAAAATATACCAAACCTAAGATTGCTATCTTTAATAATCATTAAGACTTAGTCGTTTCAAATTTAAAGGCGTATTGGCGATGCCCACTTTTTTCCTCCAGGACGTGCTTTGATCCATACCAATATCATATGTTCCCAATATCATCGTCATATCTCTAATAGATCTCGATATATTGTCTATTTAAATTTAGGGTGTTGATTTTTCCAGAGGTTGACTCAGTCCTTGTGTGAGGAAAAGTTTTACCACTTCATTAATCAGTCCATTTAAGTCAATCAAAAGTTGTTTCCAAACTAATTTTGCAATGTGCATACGTATCTCTAGGCGATCAGACTGTCATGGCAGACAAAGGCCGCCTACCTTAAAAAAATATTTTGCACAATATCGATAGAAAGTATACCAAACCTAAGCTTGCTATCTTTAATAATCTTTTAGACAGGGTCGTTTCAAATTTTGAGGTATGTGGGCGCAGCCCCGAACTTGGTATCAAATACTAAGTGCATATCTCTTGGCCAACTGTAATAAACTGTGAATATTTCAAGATGGCCGGACTACTATTACACTGTGGAACAAATTCAGGTTAAAAAAAGTTAGGTCGACTCTAAGAGTGAGGGGTGAAAATATAGGCCAAATTAGAAGACCCGTATCGCGGCGTTTGTTTATGTTAGTTCGAATTTTTTTTAATCGGCCTTCGAACTTTGCAGCCAAACTGCTGAAACTGCTGGCCGACCTTATTTTCCAAGAATGTACGATGACATAACGTACTGATCATGTATGCACACGTGTTTTACATTTCCTACAGATTCGGTTTGATAACATTTGCGCACCATTCACCCGATTGTGGACACATTAGGTCGATTATGCGAAGCATAAAAAAACACGAAGTGCTCGAACTATATTTCACTTTGAACGCCCACTTTCCCTAAAAGCTTCCACTATCTTAACGCGCTGCTCAATTGTGTACCTTTCTTGGTTGAATTTGTCAAACAGTAAAACAATGAAATGCCAATTTGAGTTGGGCAAAAAACTTGAAGTTAAGGTGTGACTCACAATTGGTTGAACCACCCTTTACAAAAGTCTCTGCACGGGATGCCTAAAAGAGCTGCCATAGTCCTGATTAAGCAGTGCCCCGTGAGAACTCCTCTGGGGGTTGAATGTGAATAAATTGCTTTTAATAAATATGAATTAACCAACGTTGGAGTTGGTTAATTGTCTTGACTAAACAGACAAAATGCTCCTTATTTCATTGGTTACGAGATTTATACGTACAAAATGGTAAATCATTTTAACTGATGTACCTTCTGGGAATATCCCATTATGATTAAAAAATGATTTCGGGCATGTGGCAGCATTGGCTACATCGAATAAATTCCAGCCGAGAGGTCCAATTTTCGAACACCTTCTGCAGCATTTGGGTCCGCATGTCGGCAATAACGCGTCGAATTTTATCTTCCAAAGAGTCAATTATGTCGGGCTTATCTGCGTAGCAGGAGATTTCACATAATCCCACAAAAAATAGTCCAGCGGTGTTAAATCGCACGATCTTGAAGGCCCGCGGCGCGAGATAATGCTCTCACCGGAAGATTCCTTCAATAAATAGATTACTTCGTTGGCTGTATGGTAGTGCAGTCTTGTTGGAATCAAAGGTCGTCCACATCAACATCCTCGAATTCAGGCACGAAAAAGTCATTAATCAAGGCTCTATAGCATTCCCCATTGACTGTAACATTATGGCCGGCTTCATTTTTGAGGAAATGTGGACCAATGATTCCCTCTCCTCACACCAAACAGTAACTTTTTGAGGATGTCACGGCGTCTTAACAACGGCTTGTGGATTTTCATTACTCCAAATGCGACAATTTTGATTATTAACGTACCCACTTAACCCAAAGTGAGCTTAACCGCTAAACAAAATTTCTTTATAGAATAGGATCGGGGCCAAATCGTTTTGGGCCAATTCAACACGATTTGCAATCCTTGTTCCCAAATAAGTCTATTTATTATGAAATATGAAATGGCAAACCAAACTGAGCATATATCAAGTAATAGCTGTCAAAAAGACCGGCTCCGAAAAAATGGTGGCCATATTAAAAACCACACGTCTAAAAAAACAACCTTATAAGCACAGAAAAATCTCATATAAACGACATCAAAATGTTTTTTGGCTTAATGAATGAACGGGTGAAAGCCAAAAGTGGGCAACAAATAAAAGCGCAAATACCCAAATATGGGACAACTAATCAATGTGGAAAGAGAGACATTAACAATAAATTACAGCATCAACGTCATCAGCATCTGCTTTCTTCCCGGAAAAGACAGTGCCAAAGAAAACAAGTTAATTTGAAAATATCATCACGTAGAGTCTAGATAATTTCTGGCTCACATGTGGATATTTGCAAGCTGAGGCAAACAAGTGTAGTCCTATTTCCTATTGACACTTGCAATGACGTACTGGGTGCCTTTCACATCTTAACCGAAAACACGACAGGCGAGAGTGAAAGCCAATGACATCTTAAATTGACAGTGCATTTGATAGGAATGGTGTATGTTATTTAAATAGACTTTATATGGACCAATTTCTATGAAGATATGCACAGTGTTTTCCTTGGGCAAGAAATAACGCTTATAAAATTGGTCCACATTAGTCTATGCTTTTATACCCTCGATCATAGGATTAAAGGCATATTCAGTTTTTCAATCCTAAATACTGGTCGGAGACCCTGTTAAGTACATATATTTGTAAAATA
Source organism: Hydrotaea diabolus (assembly GCA_963513945.1). NCBI lineage: Eukaryota > Metazoa > Arthropoda > Insecta > Diptera > Muscidae > Hydrotaea > Hydrotaea diabolus. The sequence continues at coordinate 75,390,789 of OY740720.1, forward strand.
CTAAGTAGATAACGAACTACAGGTCCCATTGCGGCTTAAATTTTGCAGAAATACGTGCTTGTGGACTAAAACAGTTGGTATTGAAAATGGGTCAGATCGGTTAAGAGGTAAATATATTCCTCCACGTGGGCTGGGTCAATCTCTGGAAGAATCAACAATCCTGAACCAAAAAACGCTTGCTGATATTTGAAACATATAATATTGGCATGGATCGAAACACATTAAGGAAGAAAAGAAAGCGATGCCACGGACCCTTTAAAAAAGTGTATGTCCTCGTATAGCCAAACTAATGGACCGATCGGTATAAAATTTTAACAGAATGAAACTACAAACTACCCAATTATTCTAGACTATGTTATGGTAATATTCAGACACACACAAGCCTGAACTTTAAAATACAATATTTCATAAACTTATAGAGCAATGACACAAATAACGGGTGATCTAGAGGTATTTTTTCAGAATAAATATATAAAAATTCAAATCAACTGTGGAATATTTATTGGTAATTTGAAAGGATTTGAATTTGGTAATTTTATGGCATTTATTTTTTGAAAATAATTTCCTTCAAATGTTGGCAACGGTATTATGAAAATGAGCGTTCGGTGAGAAACGGGAAGATCCGCTGTTTTCGACCAAAGTTTTGTTCAGTGATGAGGCCCATTTCTGGCTCAACGGCAAAGTCGATAAACAAAATTGCCGCATTTTGGCTGAAGAGCAACAAGAAGAGGTTCAAGTGGTGCCTTTATACCCAGAGAAAAATACGGTTTGGTGCGGTTTATAAGCTGGAATCATCAGTGCATATTTTTTTCAAATATGATGTTGGCCGAAACGTAACCGTAAATGGTGTTCGGTATCGCGCCATGATATCGATCTTTATGCTACCAGAAATTGAAGCCCATAATCTTAACGACACTTGGTTTCAAAAGGACGGTGGCACTTGCCATACAGCTGCTCAAACAATGGATCTATTGAGAGGTCATTTCGAAAAACAGCTAATTTCAAAAGACGTTGTCACGCCCCTTTTAAAAAATCATATTTAAAGCCTAAGTACGAGTAATGAAACCAATTGTAAAAATTTTTTAACAGGAAGAAATTAAATATTATCCTTAATAAACGATAATACTCGTATTGTGCTTAAATTTGACAATAAAAAAGTCTTAACTCTGTCCATACAACCTCGAACATTAAAATACCATTTCGCATGCACTAATACCGATATGACGATAGAAGTTTCAACACATGATGATGGTACTGACAGAAGAGAAGCCGCTGCCACGCTCCCTTAAGAACATGTTCACATTGTATCGGAATCCATATTGAAGGGTACATAATCTTTACAGCCGAACTTAATTTGTCCATTTGTTCTACAAGGTGGTCCAAACAAAACGCACGATGTTAAATGGAAATAGAACAAAAAGTTGCAAAGAATTATTTTAATATTGTATCACAATATTTACAATAATAATAGAAGGATCCATGGCAATTATGTGTGAAAAAAATACCAGCATCCCTCATTCCGAAGGTCCATACTTTTAATGACTCTAAGACATAATGGAGATTAAATATCGTTAAATCGCCAAATTATCTCATCCTTTAGCTATTGAAATGATCTTTGCTTATTGACGTATATATTTTCTTTTCAATATCCTTTAAGATAGATTCCAATGGTGTCAGAAAACATTATCTTGGCAGCCAATTAACCTCGCCATGACCTGAGATTACACGGCCATTGCATTTTTCTCGCAAAAGAGCCACTGTTTCTTCGGCTGTATAGCAACTGACACCATTCCTTTGAAACCACATATCGTCCAGGTCCATATCCTCAGTACGTTATCACCTCGCGATAGCGCACATCATTATCGGTAACTGCTTGGCCGACCTCATTTTCGAAGACTTACGGTTCGATGGCGCCAATAGCCCATAAACCGGACCAAACATTCACTCTTTGTGGGTGCATCTACTTTTCAAAAAACAATCCGATTTTCCCAAATGCGGCAATTCTGCTTGTTAACGAATATACTGTGGACACATTTGGTAGATTATGCGGACCAAAAAATCACGACTTACACAAAATGCATTTTTATTTATACGTCCTTTTTCGTAGAAGCCCTTAGCAATCTTAACGCGCTGCTAAATTGTGTACCTCTCCATGGTTGAATTTGTAAAATACTAAAACATAGAAATGTCACATTAAGTTGGGCAAAAAACTTGACTTTAAGGTGTGACTCACACTTTGTATCGGGCATTATGGTTGGACAACACAAAGTTTATTTTCTATTTTCGAACCATCTCACCGAACTACTCCGTTAAATTTGTACCTCATCGGTCTATGTTTTCATGTAGTCTTTATACAATGGTTTCGTTCCGAATTAAAGTCCTGCCACAAATTTCATCAAAACTGCTCAAATAATTCGGGGTACGTTTTGAGTGATAAATAATAAGTTCCTGTAAAAGTAGACCATAACCAGCGTTAACCGGTCAACAAGCAAAGCATTTTATCCAATTTTGGTCAAATTAAATAGAAAGATTAACAATTGATCTATGATCTAACCCTGGTGAAATTTGACCATATCGGCCCATGTGTGCAGATGGCTCCCATTGGAAATGGTCTCTCCAGAAAAGAAGTCCTGGGGCTCTAGAAATCAAATTGTAAATCATATCTTTACTAAAATCCTGTAAAAAAGCGATTAGGCTTCTGTATACCACACTAAAATAGCGCATTTATAGTCGGTCCTGACTGACTGTAGACATTTTGCTTATAATTTTTGGTACTCGTATTGCTCGTATATAAAGCAAAATATTTTCGTCAACGAGCCAGCTACGATTTAAAACTTGAAGGAGAACATTAATCGCACAATTCGCGAGAATACTGCTGGTAGGAGTGATAGGAGGAGGCATGGACCACTTACGGCGAGATCTGTTCTGATATTTTAATAAAATTATTTTTAGAAAGTAAATGTCAGAGGTTATTTTAAAGGATTGTATTACAGATACAGACAGCCACTTCTACACCGAGGCGAGGAATATTTTGAATTACAGCTGTGGTATCTTTTTGAATCTACTGTATACCGTCAGTCATGGACGAACTGGGAAGTGCGAGTGAAACTAAAATTAATTTGGTGTATGTACATAGTCGGCGAATGTGTGCATGAAATACTCATTTGTTGGTCGTAAAATGTTTGGATAAATCTTTATTATACCCTCACTTTACTGTGGAGGAGGGTATATACCATTTGGTACGGACAACAAGTGTAACGCGTCGAAAAAACAATTTAAGACCCTACATACACGCAGAGAAAAGACATGGTTACTATAAGGTCACGGCAACAATAGTATATTCTCTGCAATAAAATTATGGTCGTCGCAACCATAGTATTGCTTTTTGAATTTAATTCTGACAATAGTACGATTGCGGCAATACTAATATTGTTGAAATGTAACAATAGTATTGTTGCCAAATTTAAATTTGAAAATATGTTTGTAGCCATAATATAAATATGTTTAGCGCGACAAAAGTATTGTTTTCTCGGGGTTTTATGGTAACAATAATATGATACGGCAATCATACCGGCAAAATCGTATTTTTTTTAATTTGACAATGTTATTGTAACGTATCTTACGCCAAAAAACTATATTTTATATGTAAATTAATTTTTTTCATAACAAACTACTTGGGATTGGTATAACTGATATATTTTTAATAAATGAATTTTATTCTACTGTTAAATAAGTCACTGCAATTATTAAGAGTTTAATGTATTTTTACATAATTTACTTAATAAAAATCTCTATTGTTAAATAGTAAGTTAACCCAATCCTTACAAAGAATTTTGGGGATCATAGTATGGTTGTGTGTGAGTCATATTATGGTTGTGAGGATCATACTATGGTTGTATGTTAAACATACTATTGTTATGAGTATCATAATATGGTTTTTGGGATCATAGTATGGTTGAGTATGAATAATAATATGGGTTGTGGATCATAGTATGGTTGAGTGTAGATAATAATATGGTTGTGGGGATCATAGTATGGTTGTGTGGGATTAATTATATTGTTGCGAGAACTATAATATTGTTGTAGGGATCATAGTATGGTTGTGATGATCATAATATTTTTGTGCCATAACACTATACTCAACAATAGTATGATGCTCTTCCAATATTGTCACCACAACCATACTTTCTTTCTGTGTGTATGTTTTGACCAAAAGGAACGAACACTCGATTTAAAATTATTACGTCATAATATTTTTCTAAAACTGCCAATTGGATTGCATATGGGCCATATCGCGGCACCCCCTCTGGTACCTTCCACATCCTCCTTTTGGTAGTCGTACTTTAGAGCAGGGCTATTAGCTTATTTTATTGACCAATAATTGGATTTCCAGCCACGCTCCTTCTGGTACCACCCACTCAAATGGCTTTTAGAACCCACATAACTTATCACACAGTGCGCGAAATTTGCCTAAATTATTAACACTTTAATATTTGTATAACGGCTTTGTGCTAACATTCAAAAAAATCGATGACTCGACCCATCCTGGTAGCTCCCAAACAAATGCACCATTCGGCCCACTTCTTTATTCATGAAATACCTTTAGTGGTAACCGTACGATCTAACCCAAAATAATTACCTTAAATCATTATTATACTGTGACAAATAATTGGATTCCTAGCCACGCCCCTTCTGGTATCTCCCACACAAATCGCACTGTTTTAGTACAGATTATAACCCGTATAACTTATCAAGCAGTGCGTGGCATTCTCTTAAATTGTGAACTCCATTATACTTGTATGGCGGCCTAATAAACGTGACGAAAAGAGTGGATGATACACCCCATTCCAGTGCAAATAAGCCATTCCGCCCACTTTTGGTACATTTTATAACAATTTTTATACAATTCTGCTGAAAGTCAGTTATTATAAAATGGAATATAAATTAGAATAGCTGACGAAAATTTGTAGCCACGTCCTTCTTCCATCTCTTTCAAAGTAATAAAATATAATATCTGTAGATTTTTTAAATTTATGTGTAAAAGATTAGGTCACGTCAGTGACTACCATTTTAAGCCGCGCAAAGGAGCGCTTCCAAGAGCATTTTCCAGGACTCAAATCAGATTATATGGCTATTTCGGCCCAAATATTTTTCTTCAACTGTTCAAGGTTTCTGGATTTTTCGATATACACCCTCTCTTTTAAATATCCCCAAAGGAAATAATCAGGTGCTATTAAATCCGGCGAACGGGCAGGCCAATGAAATGCTGAGTTTTTGGAAATTAAACGTTCGCCAAAAATCTCTCTTAGGAGGTGCATGCAGTGGCCCATCTTGTTGGAACCACATCTCTGGATTGTCAGAAAGAGCTGGCCTTAAACAATTTTGGAACATATCTCGGTATCGCTCGCCATTTACAGTTACAGCATTGCAATTGTTATCTTCGAAAAAGAATGGTCCAATAATTCTTTGGGACGTAATTACGCACCATACTGTATAAGTAAATTTAATTGAATGTAATGGTCGCTGATGAAGCACCCATGGGTTCTCAGTACCCCATATTCTGCAGAACTGTTTGTTTACAAAACCATTTAAGTGGAAATGGGCTTCATCGCTCATTATCAGATAATGAATGAATTCATTATGTTCTCTGGCCAATCCATGGAAGCGAAGTGCATAAATTATTCGTTTTTGCACTAACTGCACCTTGTAAAACCTTGAAAAAAATGTAAATTTCTCCTTCATATTCTACGTAAAACCCTGTCAGACATTTGCAGCTAAGCAAAGCGCCTTCGAGTTGATGTTTCAGGCTTCTCCTCAATACTCTCCTGCACTCGTTGAATATTTCCTACATTAATTACATAACGTGATCTCTTACTGAGCCTTGTTCCAGAAATCGCGTCACTAAGGTCGAATCATTGATTCGGTGGGTGAATTTCACACATTAAAATGACGACGAAAGGCTCGCTGAGTTTGAATTAGTGATCGATGATGCTCAAAATAAAATTCTATGATTTTGGCTAGTTGGAGAACGTTGTAACTTTTAATCTCCCAAATTTATTTTACAAGTGCTAAAAAGAAAAAGGGGAAAAATTACATAAGAAAAGTTATTAATTTTCAAATCCCTTCGCGACTTTTGCCGCATCCTCACTCAATCGACTCTTTACATGGTTTCTATAAATAAAGTAGTCTTTAGGCAATGAAGGACTGAAGGAAAAACTTTTAGATTCCATATATTGGTTAGGGTATATGTAAGTCGAATCAAATGACTGAAACTCTGTTACTTGTCTTACTTCCAATATTTACACCCAAGAGTACTCGATGGTGTCCATCATTGTGCCCTATAATTAAAAGCACTTTGAAGTCTGTGTATGGCTAACCAGCATGAAAAACAAATGGCCATAACACGTAGATTATTATTTCCTCCCCAGAAAACAAGTTAATTAATATACAGAAAACTATAAATAGCCCCCTCTTGCGAACGGCGACTTGACACTCATCACAGTAAGTGGCAAAACAAGCACAATATCAGGAACAATAAAATTACAGTGAAAATCTTAGCGGAGCAAAACACTTCAACACGTCGACCATGAGTGGCAAGCAGAATGTCTGTTTCAAAAACAAATTTACTTACTCCCCTTCAGGTTTCTGAAAAAAAAAAGAAATGAAAAAAATTCGCAGCCGAAAATGTGTTTATACCTTCAATCATTTACTCTGTTGAATAGAACTCAATTTAAAGCAGCATAAAATGGTTCTATTTAAAGCATTTCCAAACCACCAACAAATAAACGAGGAAAGACCGTAAAAAAACCAAGTGGAAAATGCTGATGATTTTTTGATTTACTGTCAATTGCACTCAATCACATTTTGAAGCGTATTATTTGCGGTGCATACAAAAGGAACAACTTTCTGAAAATACTTTTCGTTGCTGTCCTTTTTGTAGGCTGCAACATCAAATTCGGCGCATAAATACGAGTAATAAACGTATACTTGTAGAATTTAAAAATTTCTGGTAATTTAAGGCAAATTTAAGTACCACGGAATTTAAGGACACGCCGCGGCTCTTAGTTGGATATTTGATAGTTGTCCCTAAAAAAATTCCATTGGTCTGTGTGACAGCTAAAAAAGACTTGGCGTTACATTGAAATTAGGAGAAGTGGCTAAACATAAATCGGCCAACCGATGAAAAACTATCGTGTTTCGCAAAACTCAAATAATTTTTTAACTTCTGTTTTTTAGCAGACGTAAGAAGTCCTGGGTACCAAATAATGGATGTAATCTGCCGAAATCCAGAACCTATCATTGTCACGCCAAATCTTAAGTGGATACTGGGAGTAGCTCAGAAGCTACTTTACAAGAGCCGTAAGGATAGAGAGCCAACATGTACCGCAAGTTTACCACAAGAACGTAACACGAGTAAAAACGTGGGTATTTTCGGCCCGGCCTAATATTATACTTTATACCCTCACTATGTATTCCCCGTTGAAACGGTCCATTTGTTGGGCACTTTTCCCCTTTCCTAATATCGGCATAATCGTTAAACAAATTAAATTAACAGTTGTGGTTTTTTTAAGCTTTAAGTGGATTGGAGTCTCACTGTTCAATGGTACCATAGTTCGATTCGTAGTGCAATATTCTTTAACTCCAATACCATATCATCGATGCTCCCAGCAGAAGGCCCATGTGTTTTTCCTAAACTTTTCAGGAGAGCAAAAAAACTATTGCATTTATTCTTTTCGCGGAATTTCCGAAAATTAGCAGTTGCAGTCGATTCGTAAATAGATTTGCCTCGGTTTTACTAAAAAACAAGTAAAAAATGCTAAGTTTGGCTGTGCCGAACTTTGGATACCCTCCACCAGATTCCCAAATAAAACCAAATTTGGTGCGGAAGTGTGTTCTATTTAGAAATCTTTATGTGCAAAATTTCATTTCGATAGGTCAAGCTTGTTGTGAGTTATCGTTATATTATTTCTCAAAGCCCATGAGACCGTTTGTGTGGGAGGTACCAGTAGGACTTTTCCGATCTTAACAGAATTTGGCACAGAGGTGTGTTCTATATAAAACCTTATGTAGAAAATTTCATCTCGATAGGTCAAGTTTGTGGTGAGTTATTGTCCTATTATTTTTCAAGGCCCATGAGACCGTTAGTGTGGGAGGTACCAGTAAGGCCTTTCCGATCTTAGCCAAATTTAAAAGTCTGTTCTATATATTAATCTTTATGCCGAAAATTTTGTCGCGATAGGTCAAGTGTGTGGTGAGTTATTGTCATATTATTTTTCAAGGCCCATGAGACAGTTAGTGTGGGAGGTACCAGTGAATTTTCCGATCTCAGCCGAATTCAGCGTAGAAGTGTGCTGTATATAGAAATATTGATGTGTAAAATTTCATTTCGATAGGTCAAGTTTGTGGTGAGTTATAGTCATATTATTTCTCAAGGCCCATAAGGCCGTTTGTATGGGAGATACAAAATATGGTGGCCCAATCTAAACCATTTTTACAGAGATGATTGCGCCTATATAGAGATTATTATTTGCAAAATTTCAGTGATTTTGCTCAAGAAACTGGACGGATATTTCCAAATAAAAAACTAATTTTTATAAGGTTGAGGGTCTCCAACACCAACTTCCCGTAGAGCTATATAGCCCATTTTCAATACCAACCATGCTAGGTTAACTACACATGTTTATGCAGGCTATATCTTGTTTTCAACAGACGGACAGGCGGACAGTCGGACAGCCGAACAACATGGCTAGATCATCTTAGATTTTTACGAGGATCAAGAATACTCGTATATATACTTTGTTGGGTCTCCGATGATTATTTCAAGGTGTTACAGACAGAATGACAAAACTAATATACCCTCTATTGCATGGTGGAGGGTATAAAAATTAGTATAAGGGGCGATTTTGTGTGACACAAAAATATAAAGGGTGGTTAAGTTTTATGGGCCGATGTTAATTTTGAATAAAACACAAATTATTTAGGAAATTATTTCAATTTCTTTTTATTATGATAATATTGGTATGGTTCAATTCTGTGCGGAACAAAATATCGGCCAAACGGCCGCAGCGACCTCGGCGGCACACCTCCATCCGATGGTCCAAATTTTCGATGACGTTGAGGCATAATTGAGGTTTTATGCCGTTAATGTGACGAATTATCTCACCCTTTAGCTCTTGAATTGTTGATGGCTTATCGACGTTCATCTTTTATTTAAAAAAACTCCAAAGAAAAAGTCCAACTGTTTCAAATCACATGATCTTGGCGGCCAATTAACATCGCCACGACGTGAGATAACGTGGTAATTGAATTTGTCACGCAAAAGAGCCACTGTTTCGTTAGCTGTGTGGCAAGTGGTACCGTCCTGTTGAATCCACATACCTTCCACATCCATATCTTCCAATTCGGGCCACAAAAACTTCGTTATCTTCTCACGAAAGCGAACACCATTCACAGTAACTGCCTGACAGCCTCATTTTGGAAAAAATATGGCCCGATGATGCCGCCAGCCCATAAACCGCAGCAAACAGTCACTCTTTGTTTTTCCGACAATTACTTTTGGATAATCATTCGCCCAAATGTGGCAATTCTGCTTATTGACGAATCCATTGAGGTGAAAATGTGCCTCAACACTGAAGATGATTTTCTTCAAAAATTGATTTTCATAGTACTCGTAAGCCTGAATAAGTTTAGCGCGTTGCTCGCTTGTGTATCTTTCCATGGCTCAAATTGAGTTAGTCCGAGATTGAGAAATACCAAATGAAATGCATAAAAAATTTACGTTTAGGTGTGGTTCACATTCAACAATTTAACCACCCTTTATTTTTAAAAAATATAATTTTCCATTTCGTTTGGAACACCTTTAAATACTAATCTGATACCCTATAAAGTATATTTATTTTAAATCATCGTACAATTTAAACCCTTTAGCGATGTCCGACCGTTAGTGTGTCTGTTAAAAGCACGATAGAGGGCACAATAATCAACCTAGAAAGTCCAAACTTTCCAGAGAAATTTATTGTTGTCGCAACTTGTTTGGTATTTACGAGGGCGACCGCAAAAGTAACTGTCCCAACATAAAAAGAACCGTTTTTTGGAATTATTATTATTTATTTTTCAACATAATCTCCTTCCAACTCAATACACTTCATCAAACGTTTTTCATGTTTTTTAATTCCATCCGAAAAATAAGATTTTTCAAGACCTACAAAATATGCCTCAGTCTCAGCAATATCCTCGCTATTGGACGAAAATTTTTTGCCACCGAGAAATTTTTTTAAATTTGGAAACAAGAAATAATCAGAAGGAGCTAAATCTGGACTATTATTGTGGATGCGGAGCAATTTCAAATCGTAATTCGGCCAGTTTATGTTGAGTTAAAAATGCAGTGTGTGAAGAAGCATTATCTTGATGAACAAGAACTTTTTTCTAAATGCGGTCGTTTTATCTTGATTTCTTCACTCAACCGATCCAATAATGCACAATAATATTCACTATTTATAGTTTTTCCTTTCTCATGATAATCAATAAATATTATACCCCTTGCATCCTAAAATACTGTGGCCATTATTTTTCCTGCTGACTTAACAGTTGTCCCTTCTTGGGACCACTTTTATCAGCTTCTATCCATTGTTTTGACTGTTCTTTGCATTCTGGGATGTAGTGATGGATCCATGTTTCATCAACAGTTATGAATCGGCGCAAGAACTCTATTGGGTTACGCTGATAAATCGCTAAAAGCTCCTCGGAATTGGTCCAACGCACGATTTTTTGGGACAAAGTCAACAAATTTGGCACCCTACTTGCGGATAACTTTTTCATGTGGAGTTCATCCTGTAAAATACTCCAAACTTGTTTTTCGTGTATTTTAACAATATCAGCAAGTTCTCTGAGCTTTATTCGTCTATCTTTAGTGACTTCATTAAATATTTTTCTAATGTTTTCAATAGTAGTAGCAGTTTTCGGTCTTCCAGAGCGTAGTTCATCTTTCGTACTTGAACGACCCATTTTAAATTGTTGAACCCAGGATTTCACGGTGGAGTATGATGGTGCATTATCACCATGAACAGAATCCAATTCATCTTTGATTAATTGTGGCGTATAACCTTTCATATAAAAGTGTTTAATTACCGCACGAAACTCTTTATTTTCCATTTTTCAAAAATTATAAAACTTGTTTACTTCAATCACCTGCAACAAAGAAAATAATTATTAAATATTTCGGAAATTTTGACAGATGGCTTATAAAAGATTGCTTTTAAAAAACAAAACAAAAAAGTTGCTTGTAAAACAGAAAATGTGCCAGGCCAGTTAGTTTTGCGGTCGCCCTCGTACAATGGAACAAATCCATTCAGAGCAAAAAAGTTTCTCTATACAAGAACTCAAATAACATCTGTACAAATCACACTTTTCGGCTGTATTTTGTATAAAAGTCGGTACCACGGGATTGGCCTAGGCTTTCGAAACTAGGTATGTCTCTCTTTTGGACAAGGTTCATTTAGGAGCGAATATGACCCAAATCGGAATATGTTTTGATATAGCCCCATTATAGTCAGCGAAGTTAAAGCGAACACAACACTGTCTGGACGACGGGCGTTTCGTCATTGGTGAGATGACCTCTACTTATTTAACGATCTTTATATACACGCAGAAAAAAAGTATGGTTGGGTAGACAATATTGGTAGAGGATCATACTATTGTTGGGTATATGTTTATGGCACAACCATATTATGATCCTCACAACCATAGTACGTGTCTCATACAACCTTAGTAAGATCTTCACAACCATAGTATAATTCACACGCAACCATGCTATTATCCCTACATCCATAGTATGATTCACTCAACATACTATGATCCCCAAAATTATTTATTGGGATTGGGTAATGTTGTTATTCAAAAATAGAGATTTGTATCAAGCAGGTTATATTAAATTGCATTACAATAAGTTAATAGCCAGAATTAAGTCCATGTTTTTATTAAACATTTCATTCAAGAAACAAAAATATATATTCCAACGGCAGTTGAAAACACTTCCCCAATCTCACGACAGTAGGTTCTACGCACCGAATTGACCCGAAGCAGCAATTCTTCGACCAAGGGCTGTCACATCGACACTGTGTGTGTGCCGCTACAACAACAACTTTTAGTTCCCAGCAGGGGTGAATGCTACTTTACCATCCGTAGACCCCAAGAAACGAATGTGATTAAACCATGATCAATGGCTATATACTTAAGTGCAGGCAGATTTTAAATAAACGACAACCAGTCGGTATTAGAGTATTTCACCGAACAAAGTAAAGACAATAAAAATCCCTCGAACTACCTTTCGATTGTTGTAGTTTTTTTAATGGACAACAACCATTCACTGTAACGTGTGTATGTGTTTTTTTTGTATATGAAAAAAACATACGCACACACATACATGTATGCTTTATAAAACCTGTTTTGTTATGTGCATAGTACCTACTGTATGATTGTCGTAATCATATTTTTGTTAATGAAAATTTTAAACAACAATACTTTTGTAGCACCCACCATTTTTATATGGTTGCTACAACCACATTTTCATTTCTAACGTTGGCAATAATACTTTTATTACATTTCAACAATAGTAATATTGTCACAATCATACTGGTGTCAAAATGAAATTCATAAAACAATACTATGGTTGCGACGAACGTTCTTTTATTGTAGAGAACATACTATTGTTGTGGTGACAATAGTGTAACCATATCTTTTCTCTGCGTGTACTCATAGCTTTGGTTTTGCACATGAGACTCACTAAAACATTTCCGACTATATTAGTCTGTAGAGCAGCAGGGCTTTAAATAGGGAGCATTTAAATGAAAAATCATATACCGATATTTTCTAATTCCATTGAAGTTGTTTATAGACCTTGTAAAGTGTGGCTTACGGAATGGCACGTCCTTAGAAATGTAGTGTCAATTAAAGCTATACGAAAATATAAATGAATCATATATAAATCCATCCATAAGATACAAATCCACCCATGACAAATGTGAACACAATCGGATTTAATCTGTGGCATCTAGGGCGGTTAATCCTCAAATGGAGCGGGACTTCGTCTGGGACCGATATGGTCTAATTTTACCAGAATTCCTTTATTTCACTGATGCGAATTTTGAGTAAATGTAATTTTATTTAATACCACTTTACTAAAGGGGGGCAGGATTCCAAATCGATAGGGACCAGAGTAGAATTTAATCTTCTCTAAGAAATCGCAAACTTGAAGCAAAATCGGTCCTTTTCTGTGGCTCCCAGTGCGACAGGCCCTCATATCCGGGTGGGCATTAGAGCTATATTATGCATACGTATAATAGCAGTTTCTATAGGTTTTATCGCTGCCCTAAAAGTTTACCACTAAAAGAGTTTTGTATTTGCGAACCACACTTGATTTTAAACATTCATATACACTTAGTCAGAATACTCTGTTCCACAGCCCAGAGATTTAAGAGTTTTTCGACTATTTAGGGTTAAAGAACTTCGATTTTAGTGGGTAGCAAACGGAATGTCACTTATGTTTCTACCATATTTTATGGTGTAGGGTTTAAAAATACCTCAATGGGACATTGCGGTTCTTGTCTCTACTGTATATTCAGAGTGCGCATGAGCTGCCTTACAGGACTCTCTGCATCCATTTCGAACATGTTGGCTTTCTTTCTCCGCTCCAAAGGAAAACATGTTGTGTTATTTTTTGTTCCTAACCAACACGTTGTGTTTTTAAACAATTACTCGGTGAAAAACATGTGTTGTTGTTTTTTACTACGACAGTGGGTTGTAGTAACCGCAACACTCCCCCAGTCGGATGGAAGCCAATACCCGAGGCACATGAAAAGAGTGTTGCAACTTTAACAAGCGATTCAGTCTTAACGCGATAACCGAAGCGAACAGAACGCTACACGGAAAACGGAAGTCGTAGCAAAGTAACAACACGGTACGGAAACGGATATTGTGTCTCCAAAGTGCGCTTTAATTAGACCGTTAAACAAAAAGTTTAAAAATACCAACAAAGCAAGAAAAGAATGAAAGAAAAGTGAAACGACAACAAATTAAAAAAACCTGTGAGTGTATGTATGTGTGTGTGCGAATTCTGTAAAAAAAAGCGAAAGGCTAGAAAGCTTAAAGAAGTCTTCAAAAGAAACCAGTTATTTGTCCCCAGGCTTAAACCAACACAAAAGTCTAAATTTGTTTACATCAACATTTACACGTGGCTTTGCTGAAACTTGCGACGGCAGTGTAAACATCGCATTGCCATAAAAAGGATACAATAAGGAATGCTCGTCGTCGTATTGGTGTAAGTGTGTGTTATGTGATAAAAAAAAACAAAAGAGAGTGAGTGTGTTTAGAAGACTACACCTCAGTCTATGTGTGTTTGCGAGCTAACAGATCCTGTTGACCTAAAATAAGTCGACGTTCTTGTCACAGTGGTACTATTGTTTTAGGAAATAGTCTGCAGCTTTTAAAAGAGAGCTGCAGGTAAGAACTTGCTGCCGTAAGCGTTAAGTGAATGACCGTAAATATGGACTGGAGGACTCAATGATAAAAACAATAAATATGTACTAATTCTGAGTTGTATTTTAAAATTTTAAGTACATACCTTTTTGGACATTGTTCTGTATGTATTGATGGTAATTATTCTGATCTATACATTCCTACCTCTGGTATTTCAAGTTATTGTCATAAATATTCTGGCCTTATAGCATACGCAGATGATTTTAAAACTTTTAAGGGCGAAAGGTCTTTAAGTCATATTCAATTATTGCAGGATGATTTTATTAGGTTTGTTCTTTGGTCTAAATTAAATGGTTTGTCACTTAACAGATGTATATGTGACAGCGCATAGAGAAAGGGACCTAAGGGTAAAAAAATCAATTTTCACTTTTTTTTTATGTGGACAACATCTGAGCATCGAATGAGACCGATCCCATGCCCCAAAAGTGTTCCCCGCCAGAGATATGCGCGTTTTATGAAAGTGATGGTACGCCAAAGATACACGTATTTACATCTTTAAAGTGGCTCTCCTGAACAAAACAGGTTTTTACCCTTAGGTACCTTTCTTTTGACTTTTGGCCGTAACTTAATTTTTCATCAAAAATCAATTTTAAATTATAATTTGAATTTTGTTTCTGAATACCTTGACTAAGTCTTGCCATTGATAACAAGTTAAATTTAATTTGCCATATGGATTATATCATCCCTAAGGATTATTCTCTTATGTACTTCATACGACGAAATACTCCTGAATTTTTGGATCCTCACACTAATAAGATATTTGTTTGTTTTTTGTCCGTTCTTAATTAGAGTACTTAAACGCATCTTTTATTTGAAATCCACATGCTGCGGTATATACTTAGTAGGTACATAAATACTGTTACAACATTGAACACACCCATTTCAATAGTAGAACTGAACATACCACGTTAATGTCATATGGGTTTTTAAAGCTAACCTCAAAGGTAACCGCCCACGCTCTGTTCGAATACCGCATGTCATCAAAGCCGTTAAATCAAGAATTCACAGAAATCCGCTCCAAAAACAGAAAATCATGGCCCGTGAGATGAATATCACGCAAAAGTCCATGAGTCGAATCATTAAAAAAGACTTGTGGCTTTCAAAATGTGAAAAATGTAAACGTCTTTTGGTAAAGCACGCTGATAACTTGCACAGAAAAATTTTGTTCACCGTTGAAAAATTTTCACCGTTCAGGAAAAATTTAACAAGCAAAATGATAGAGTGTATGCGCGTTCATCTAAGGAAGCATCTGAAATGATCCCAAGGGTGGAAAAGGGTCATCACCCAGCTTTAGCCATGCTTTGCTGGGGTGTCTTTTACGATGGGGTCACTGACCTGCATTTCTGCGAACAATGAGTCAAAACATCGGCCAAAGTTTACCAAGAAACCGTTTTGGAAGCTGTTGTGAAGCCTCTTAACAGTTCCCTGTTCCAAAACCAGCTTAGGCCTGGCTTCGAAAAAATTTGCCAGCGTTCATTTCCTCTGCAGAATGGCCCTCAGGCAGTCCAGATTTGAACCAATTGGATTACAAGTTGTGGACGGTTTTAGAGGACAAGTTTTGTCACAAAAGATACCCCAACATTGGATCTCTTCAGACTGCTTTGGTTCGAGCTGTGGGAATTTTCCAATGGACGAGGTTCGTGCAGCTATTGACGATTGGCCAGTGCGACTTAAGGCGTGTGTAAAGGCAAAAGGCGGACATTTCGAATAAGTAGATTATATTTGGATACAATATACATCAATAAATAAGCAGGATTCTGCGCCGGTCCATAAGGCTAAAACGTCCCAGGCCGGGCTTCGAAACAATTTGCCAGCGTTCATTTCCCCTGAAGAATGGCCTTCAGACAGCCCAGATTTGAACCCATTGGATAACAAATTGTGGGCGGTTTTAGAGGACAAGGTTTGTCACAAAAGATACCAAAACATTGGATCTCTTAAGATTGCTTTGGTTCGAGCTGTGGCCAATTTTCCAATTGACGAGGTTCGTGCAGCTATTGACGATTGGTCAATGCGACTTCGAATAAGTAGATTCTTTTTGGATATAATATACATCAATAAGTATATTAAAAGATATTTGGTCCAAAAACATTCAGTACTTTTTATTTTACAGCATAAAACGTGTGTTACAGTATTTATGTCCCTACTAAGTACATGCATATTTAGAAAAAAATGGATTTTGTAAGAAACTCATGTTAAAAAAGCAACAGACGATTTTTATTTAGCTTACCAATGGCAAAGTAATACTTATTAAGGTTAGCTTTTTCAAATTTAAGGTCCGTCCAACCGAAAGAGGCTCTTCGACTTAAAAATGTTGATATTCTATTCATTTTACAAATATAAATGGACTCCATTTTTTTTTTAAAAATTCCGTAATGGCTTACGTTTTGCCTTTTGCTGCCACTTTAATTCTCTTAGGCATTGAGACTTTATAAAATCATAACAATCTGTTTTTTTTAACGACTGTATTTTGACCATCCAATGATCTCATGAAGTAACTAATAGGCTGTTTCCACTACGGTCGCGTCCACGTCCACGATTTATCGAACATTTTTAATGGTGTTTCCACTGTGTTTTATGTATTTGTTTTTTTTTTTGCGGTGCGAAAAAATTTAATATTTTTGTGTTGTGACATTATCATGAAGTTAAATGATATTATTTTGCTAGCAGCAGCGCTTATGTTTATGCAGATATACAGCTGTTTTAATAGGGATGTGCAATTTGTAGTGTTGCCATTAATAGGTATGGGTGGGTTTCGATTGCAAAAATAATCGAATTTATAGTAAACGCGACTTATCGAAAAACACGTCCAATATAAACGTTACTTTTTCCCATACCTAACTGACTATTTTTTTGTATAGGCTTTAACGCGCGTTCATTGATTTTTGGACGCGGGCGTGGACGCGACCGTAGTGTAAACAGCCTATATGTCATTACAATAAGCGTTTTGTTTTTCCTTTTTGACATATTTTTTTTTTAAAAAAGTGTTTTTTTGTAGAAATGCACAAACAACCGCAACTTAACCGATAGTATTTATAGTGTTCACAACAACTATCGAATGGGGCGACTATCGATAGTTTGACAGCTCTATTAGCCAGTACGATACATATTTATCTGTGCTACCAACTGATCGATCATTATGAAATGTGCCAAATTTCATCAATATCATATTTGAAATGTGGCTTCTAGTCATAAAATACATAAATTGGTTGTATGGGAGCTTTATTTTAATAAAAAAAGATTATTTTTCCAGCCTAAAGAGCATAGTACAATTTTCTATCGAATTTCATTAAAAAGCGAGTGCCGCTTACGTCTTTTTCATGGCAAGGTCTCGATATATGGGCAAAGTTCCGGAAGTCCCGGAAAGAGGGCCGGAACGAGAGTTCCTCATCATTTTTCTAGAGTTTTTTTAATGCAATTGGCACTTCTGGGAAGCTGAAGAGTAAAAAAATGTTTTTGCCGAAATTGTCTTCAAACTGGGTACATGAAATTGTTTAAACTTGCATCGCAATTATACGCGTTGCTGTCGAAATAACTAATGTGTGAGTTTATCTAAGCCATGCTTTGCCATGATGCAAATTTTAAAGACTGGTTTGCATTTGCAATACCTTTAATTTTCTTCTTCAGTTAGTTATGATAAAATTTTTAAATCCGAAAGGTCAACCACGACGTAAAAGTCAAAAGTGCTTTAAAAATTTCTTTTTCACTATTTTTAGAAATAGGTTAGGTTAATAATAAATGTAATAAGTGCACTTTAATGAATTTAATATTAATAGTTGCTTTTGTGTCTAGAAATCCGGCTTCAGCTTCGGATAATGCTGAAATATAGCATATGTGACAGCGCATAGAGAAAGGGCCTAAGGGTAAAAAAATCAATTCTCACTTTTTTTTGATGTGGATAACATCTGAGCATCGAATGAGATCGATCCCATGCCCAAAAGTGTTTCCTCCCAGAGATATGCGCTTTTTATGAAAGTGATGATACACCAAAGATACACGTATTTAAATCTTTAAAATGGCTCTCCTGAAAAAAACTGGTTTTTACCCTTAGGGGCCTTTCTATTTTGCGCGTCACATATGGTCTCTACACATATGTTCACCAGTTTTTTAAATGAGAATAATATGAGTACAATTTGATTCTTTATTTTATAGATACGGTAAGGGCAGTATTGCCATAGTTAGCAAATATAACAATCTTTCTGGCCATATTTTCTTAATAAATGCCACTGTGCACATACGCCTCACCAAGTTACTTTTGTTGCTTTTACTTTCAATTTTAACGTTATTGTTAACGTTAACCTTAACGTTTATGTTAATTGACCGAACGACCAGTCTCAACCCCACACAGTTTGTCTCGTTTTAGGGGGTTTAAGTGTTGAAAAGCTAAATGTGAATCTTTTTCTGTTTATGTTTTGTTTATGGTTTCCTCTTTCGTTTTTTAGCTGGCTTTGGTTGAAACCAAACCCAAATTGTTTTCCTGCAAAAAGGATACGAATGTGTTAGGAAAGCAAACAAAATGCCTTTGTAATGACCATTTGGGACAGTTGGCCATGTTATCGTTTAGAATCTGTGTGGATGTGCGAATGTTTACAAAATAATGGGGGAAAGGACATTTCGTGGGCTTAAAGGGATACACAGAGAAACTAAAAAATGCAGAACTACTTTGTCGCTGTTTTCCAAGTCTTAAAGACATACGGAGCATTTTTATGAATGGGGGAATTCGGCCATAGTAATGTTGTTTTATTTGTTGTACCCGAAATCTGAACCACGTGTCAAATGGTTTCCTAAAAGGCACTAAAGTTTAACTTTCGTTGAAACATATGAAATGAGAATATATACTTGTAAAAAAAGTTATGAGCTCTTTTAGTTGTGACAAATACAATTTTATTATTTCGCTTTTATGAGAACATGACTGTAAACACCAAAACTCCATTACATGTTCATAATGCGGTTTCAAAAGCATTTCAATAATTTCTTTTGGAATTTTTTTGATAATGCATAGTTTATCGTTGTAGTGAAATGATTCCAAAAAAATATTTGTTCAGTTCATTTCAAATAATCCATAGAAGCGCAATACTGCACAGTGGTATAGAATTGTAAAAACGGCTTTTTGTGTCCTTTGTAAGTGGACGCTATACTAAATTTGTCTTTCCGTTTGTAACACCACTATATTTAGTGGTGTTAGAATAATACTTATAATAATTTCCACAACGTCCTTTTAAGGAAGAAGGGGGAACTTCTCTCAAATCAATGAGTTGTGCACGATATAATACGTATACTCACTGAGTGGGACCTACTGCTTACCAGCGGCTCCAAAAGTCTTAAGAATTTTATATATAAAAGTATATATACTTTTATAAGGCTAAAATACTCTCTCGGTTAGTCTCCTCTGTCCTCACTCTTCGACTTAATATTTCGCATAATGCAAATCATGCAATGTTTCGTATTTATAGATCGTAAAATTAGTAGAGACCTTGTCGGCACACTGAAAAGAAAAGGTTAGTCAAATTGATGAATTTTTACATCATTTTGATGAATTTGTACTTCATTTTCCAACCTACAACACTTTTCATCAATTTGATGTAGAACTTTTCATCAATATTTCTTCAATTCCATACATCAATTTAATGAAAATTGTTCATCAACTTGATGAAAGTTATACATCAATTTGTTGAAAATTGTACATCAATTTGATGAAAATTGTACATCAATTTGATGAAAATTATACATCAATTTAAAGAACACTGTACATTAATTTGATGAAAATTGTACATCAATTTTATGAAAATTGTACATCAATTTGATGAAAATTGTACATCAATTTGATGAAAATTGTACATCAATTTGATAAAAATTGTACATAAATTTGATGAAAATTGTACATCAATTTGGTAAAAAATCTACATTTATTTGATGAAAATTTACATCAATTTGATGAAAATTTTACATCAATTTGTTGAAAATTGTGCAACAATGAAGATCAATTTGATAGACATTATACATTAAAGCTCGGACATTCTAACTCAATTGCATGTAGTTATAGTAATATCAACACAAGTTCCTTAAATATATATATGTACTCATATTACTATAATTCATATATACAAGAAAAGACATTATAAATATTTTTAACATTTTATTGATATATAAAAAAGTTAATACAATAACAGTTTAATTGTACTGAATTCACTGAGTTGAGGAACAAAAGAGATCAAAAAAAATGTATTTCATTTAATAAAAACATAAAGCAACTCTTAAATTAAGAAGTAAACTAGTTATGTTTCAAATCGTAATTTTCAAATGAACTATGTATGTAAGTTTCAATCTGATGAAACTGTTCATTGCACAAAAAACACTCCATTTTTACACTTACACTTTTTAAAACTGTTTTTGTTACACTGTTAATTTAGTTTAGTTCATATTTCCGATGTTTACGCTCACTTATAACACGCGTTCTATTCAACGATCCCTAGTAAAAATCCAACCGAGTTGTGATTTTGCCCAACTTGTTTGTTCGTGTTTGTTTGTTGTTTTTACCCAACAAACCAGTCCCTAAGCGTAATATAACTAAATTGGAGAATAAACTTACTACTAACAAATTTCTACAACTTTTCTTAAACATACATCATTTGAACCCATAGATTTCGTAACAAAGAAAAATAAACACAAAGTCGTCAACTATACGCTGCTTGCTTCACACATAAAGTACAACGAAAAACGGTTTCGTAAGAAACAAAAAACCCAAAGTCGCTGCGACGTATATGATGTGCCATTATTTGTACACGTGCATTTTGTTTTCTTTGTTAAAGTTCTCAGTTGTCTTGTTCATGTTGAATTGTAAAGTTGGAGTAACAAAAAAGTGAAAATTAAAGAGAAGTAAAAAAGTGAAAAAGTGAAGAAATTAAAGAGAAGTAAAAAAGTGAAGAAATAAAGTTTGTAAAAGTAAAAAAAAATAAAAAAAGCTTACATTTCTAAGCTTGTTCAAAGCTGACATTTCCAAGCCTGTTTAAAGCTTATATTTCTAAGCTTGTTCAAAGCTTACATTTGTAAGCTTCTTCAAAGCTTACATTTCTAAGCTTATTGTATATTATAGACTAGCAAGCTTATAACAGGGTTCAATTTTGTTTATTATATAATTGTCACCAAGCGTATTACTATAGTTTTCACTAACGTTTTCTAAGCTTAAGGCTTATGATAGTAAGTTTGTTACAAGTTATTTATAAAGGGTTTTGGTTTGTTGGGTATTTGTTTTTCTACGTCTGTGGTGGAGTGGCTAATCATTGCAAATGCATTGTATAGACAAAAAGAGAGGGTATGAAAGTGTTTGCTTTCATTTGTTTGGTGGTAGGCATATAAGCATCCTGCTTACTGTACACTTGCTTTTTAAAGAAGAAACGAAATATGCAAGCAAGTAATTATGTATTCAATGGATTTTTACCAGTTTAGCTCACAAACCGTCAACCCAGAACGAAACTTTTTTTTGAATAATTTTTGGGAATTTTATTTATGTCACCCACCCTTATTTTTATATGTTTGTATGTATATTTGTGTGTGCAGTTTTTTTTTACTCTGGCTGTCCCTTCTGAAATATTGATGTACAATGTGAAAGATTGATGAAAAATAATACATCAATTTGATGAACGCACAAAAATGGCATAGAAACGTCATACTTCAAATTGAAGAATTTATTCATTAAATCAATGAATTTGTTCATCAATTTGATGTAGAACTATTGAAGAATCTTTTTCATTGATTTGATGTACAGTTATTTTTTCAGTGTAGCACACATATATGGTACCGAAGAGCCACACCATACCAACGGCGAAACGTACGTCTACAGACTTACTTTTCCTTCCCCATATGACAAACAATAAACAACATGATCTAGTTAGCTAGTGAAGAAATTCACTTTTTCAAAAATAAATAGAAATCTCTTACTCGTAAAGTCGCCGGCATTTACGAGATGAAAAAACCGCCGCTGAAAACTTTTAAGTGATCTTAACCGGATTTAAACCTGTGCTTGTATGTTAGACGCACACACTGCCATCACAACATGGCGGCCCACCATTTAACAAAAATACAAGTATAATTGATCATCGTACAATTCAAAGACAGCTGTGTTAACTCGCACAATCTTGGAGGCCCCCGACGCGAGATAATGCGCTGACCAAAACTTTCCTTCAGTAAATTGATTGTTTCGTTGGCTGGCATGTAGCGCCGTCTTGTTGAAATAAAATGTCGTCAAGATTACGGACTTCGATTTCGGGTAGATTAAATTTCGATATCATGGCGCGATACGAGCACCATTGCGAGCACCATTCACGGCTACGTTGCGGCCATCATCATTTTTCAAAAAATATACACCGATGATTCCACCAGCTTATAAACTGCACCAAACCGTGGTTGTCTCTGGGTGTAATGGCACCTCTTGAACCTCTTCTTGTTGAGATTCAGCCTAAATGCGGCAATTTTGTTTATTGACTTTGCCGTTGAACCAGAAATGGGTCTGATCACTGAACAAAATTTTGGTCGCAAACAGCGTGTCTTCCAGTTTCTCACCAAACGCTCATTGTAGCGCCGTCTTGTTGGAACAAAATGTCGTCAAGATTACGTACTTCGATTTCGGGTAGCTCAAATTCCGATATCAAGGCGAGCACCAGTCAGCCCATAAACCACAACAATCCGTAGCTTTCTTTGGGTATGATGACACCTCTTAAACCTATTCTGGTTGCTCTTTAGCCCAAATGCTGCAATTTTCTTTATTGAAGTTGCCGTTGCGCCAGAAATTGGCATCATCACTGAACAAAATTATCAGCGGATCTGCCCGTTTCTCACTAAACGCTCATTTCGATAATACAATTGCCAACTTAAAATATCCTTTCGAATGAACAATTAAGATTTCACACTTGATTTGAATTTTTTTTTTTTTTTGAAAAAATACCCGATATTTATACGATCCATTAAAGGGTAGATGGTATACAAAAGTTTTCATTTCGTTTTTAACACCACAAAACATTATTCGAAGACCATAAAAAACATATGTGTCTGTTAAAAGCACGATCCTGGTCAAATGAACCAAGCAAGGATTCTGAAATTTTACAAGATGATGGCTGATAAACTGTTTGTGTATGTAAATGGGCGAAATCGACCTAGTAAAAAACGCCTCTATAAAAGTAAATTTTTGGATATTTGCTTTGCAGTTCATAGTTTTTTTGTGAACGAACAATGGTTAAAATGGATACTGTTAGTTGTGAAGCACGAAATTCCTTAAAAAAATAGTGCAATACGTTTTGGGTCATGTGGAAAATAAAACGGAGCGAATAATCAATATAGACATAAGGGTACTCAAAACTTTGCTGGAATGCCGTATTAATTAACTTTTTATTTTTTTGGCTGGGGCAAGGGTCGGATGTACGACTGCATTTGTAGTAAAGCCAATTGAAAGCAAACTTTTGGACAAGCCTGGGGCCTCAAAATTTATACAGATTTTTAATACATTCGAATTTGTAAAAAAATTTATTTGTTTTGTTTATGTTATAATGGTCCGGATTTTCGGTATTAAAGTCCGTCACCAAAATTTAGCCAAGTTGCACAAATAAATGTTTGTTGGCTTCGTGATAACATTTTACTATTATAAAATAACACATTATAAGGTTATCAAGCCGTGTTTTGGCCCTAAATAATTTGTATGGGGCTATACGAGGGATGCTATTTATATTCCGGGTCCGGCAATAAAAACACAATAATTTATCATTGGAAATGGTTTTATTGTTTTCAAAATATTCTCCTTTAAGATCAATACATTTTTGCATGCGCACAAACCAATTTTTGAAGCACTTTTTCCACTCCGATAGAAACACTTCCAAAACATGATTTTTTAATGCTTCAACAGCTACTTTGGGCGATGAAAAACGTTGACCACGCATTTTTTTCTTGATGCTAGGGAATAAGAAGAAGTCATTGGGTGCCAAATCAGGGCTGTACGGTGGATGGCCCGTCAATTCGACATCTTGAGTGGTCAAATAGCTCATCGTTTCAGCTGATGTGTGAGAGCTCGCATTGTCGTGATGCAAAATGATCCGTCTTCTTTTATTATCTTTTCTCATTTCTTCGAATACTGTTGGCAAACAGATGATTGTATACCACTCAGAACTGACCGTCCTAGATTCCACTTAAGGCACTGTGGCAACATGGCGGGTTATACCGAAAAAAAACGCATTATTTGCTTCGATGTACTTCTACCAACAAGTTTTGTTAGATTTGGATCGTCTTGAAAGACCCATACGGTCGATTGCTGTTTTGTTTCGGGCTCATATCCATAGATCCGTGATTCGTCACCTGTGACAATACTATACACTGCCTTTGAGCTACCGCAGTTATACTTTTTCAACATATCTTTACACCAATCTATACGAGCCTTTTTTGAGCAATCGTCAAATTATTGGGTTGCAACGAGAACAATTTTTTTCACTGCCAAATGAACATGCAATATTTTAATGATGCTTGTCATACTAATGTACAAGGATGCCTCAATCTCACGGTATGTCACATGCCGGTCTTGCTTAATCAGTTCAGTTTGATCCTTCACGAAATTCATCCTTCGCGAAATTCATCCTGGAGCGATCGGCGTCCGAGACCGAACTCTTGGTACCAGCGATTAACAGTGGTTTTTGTTGGTGCTTCGTCGCCAAAAGTCGAAACAAGTTGATTTAAACACTCTTGTCTCGATAACCCACGCCGAAAATCGTAAAAAATCATCGCACGAAAATGTTCACGGGATAATTCCATTTTTTGACTGAGATGAATTTTTCAACACACTATAAACAAAACAGTTCGCCCCATATTACAAAACGTTCTGAGTAAAATTATGCTGAAAAATGTCAATGTTTTCAATGGAAGTTCTAGTTGGCATATGGAAATACTAGTATTGTCAGGACCTGAAATATAAATAGCAACCCTCGTATTAAAAAATGGGCCTCTATGGCCAAATTGGCCCAATATTGGATGCTGTTGGATCATATTAATGATCAAAATAGAAATAATAAGAGTGTTCTAGAACGGTTGTACCGTTCTAGAGTATCTGAGCATCGAATGAGACCGATCCCATGCCCCAAAAGTGTTCCCTCCCAGAGATATGCGCGTTTTATGAAAGTGAAGTCAACGATTCTAAGCGCAAATAGAAAGGTACCTAGTCTTTAAAATGGCTCTCCTGAACAAAACTGGTTTTTAACCTTAGGTCCCTTTCTATAATGCGCGTCACATATATTTATAGTTGGGGAGTTGTTTTGGCTTAAGTATGAACAATTATCTCCCACAAGTGGTGGCCATTTTCGGCTGCGCACATTCTTGCTCTCGCCAGTACATTTTGCATAAGCCCCAGTTGTACCGAACGTCTTTTTTGTGATGTTTCTGTCCTGCGCACTATCCACAACACGTTGGAAATTTTCCTCCGTGTGGACCGTACGTGGTCTTCCGGTACATGGAAGGTATCTTACCATGTTGTCGAAAATTTCTAGTACTCACATTAAAAAAGCGACGATATGCACGCTACGTCAAAACAATTGACTTGATTTTTAACAAAAAATTCAACAATTGCTGATCGCTGTTCTGTTGAGTACTGTTCCGTTTCAAATTCCCCAAGATTGCTTCACAAAATTCTGAAATAAAATTAAAAATTAAAAAATATAAATTTATATATTTTATTTAACATTCAAAACACAACGGTTGTCTTGAGCCACCCTGTATGTAACGGGCTGCATTATTTAATTCTGTATCTTTTTCGAACTCGAACATTGGATAGCTTGGAGCGGTGTTCGGTGCCCTATTTTTCTCCTTAGCTGCTAACAACATTGAGCGGCTATCGGTATAGCTAGGCAGAGAACTTATCGGTTGCCTGAATGCACACAGCGTGGAGGCGTCCTGAAGAAGATTATGTTCTGAAATTAAATACAATAAAATACAAATTTTGTTCATCAAATGATCTACATATAATTTTTTCAACTGCCCTCGTATATTCCCTTAAAATCTGCCTTTTCGGCGCCAAAAACGTCATTATATGGAGGATTTCCACTGAATGAACACAAAGACAGTCGCAGTTGTAGTCAATCTACTTGCTGTTCGTATATCTCCGTGACAAAGTAGGATACAAAAGTTAATATTAGATTGTTTTTTGCGACACTAAATTGCAATACCAAGGCGCTTGCAAACAATTGTAAGTAAGTGTGTGCTCTAGCGATTAGTGAGATTTCCAAAAAGTTCATTAGGAATTATATTGAATGTGAAAAGAAGGGATGTCTTGAAGAAATATTAGGGGTGGCTTCAACCATCTTTGTTAAAGAGGTTAATGGTTTTTTTCAAAAA
Source organism: Hydrotaea diabolus (assembly GCA_963513945.1). Classification (NCBI taxonomy): domain Eukaryota; kingdom Metazoa; phylum Arthropoda; class Insecta; order Diptera; family Muscidae; genus Hydrotaea; species Hydrotaea diabolus. The sequence goes on from OY740720.1 coordinate 75,417,678, forward strand.
CTTTGCGATGGATAGATTAAATTGGCAGTCGCTTGAAGCATAGCTCACTTGGTTCATGAGTAGGTCCTATTGTGATACCGAGTACTCGTCGCGAATAATTTGATCTATGCTCTATGAACAGAATATCCAAAACTGAAACTAAAAACAGTAATTGGGTTTTTATGTTAAAGCCCGAAGTTGATTTCTCAAAAATAACTAAAACCCGATATGTCAGCTTAACCCGGTTTTTTGCTGTCGGTTATTTTAGTTTTTGGTTTCTTGGCCGTTATCTGTAAAAGCAAAGGAAATTTACAATTTGCGTGTTTGGAATACAGAACTTCTAAAAATATTCTTGACCCACTTCTAAGTGTACCGATCGACTCAGTTTACAGCACTTGATTCGATTTAACGATGTACTTGTATGTATGTCCACTCTTCCCTCCATCTGCAGGTTATCATAAGTTTGTAATCAAACTATAGGTAGTGATTCTTACACGATTTTCATTTAATTTTCAAAAGTAAGTTTTTTGATGGACAAAGTACGGGGGCTGTTATTCAGCCAACTTTATGTATTTAGCTAAATATGCCACAAAATATATCCTATCTTGATGGAATTTGCCAAAACTTAGTTTTTGGACCAAGAAAGGAATTTATTAAAATAAAGGTAAATCGGTTTTAATTTAAATACCCGTATAGATCCCGCACAAATGTTTAATGGATTTTTTGTCTTAAGCCCTAGAAGCAACATATCACAAAGTGAATCAAATTTGGCACAGTTCACTGCGATTGATAAGTAATCATCTTATATAAAAAATGGTCACACCAGACCACATTTTTATATAGCCCTAGTCTCTCCAGATTTTACATAAAACTGCTCAACAACACCAATTTTAATTCCGATTTGCTCAAATTTTCTGTAGTATATGTCGATGAAAAAATAACCAATGTTTTACAAAATGGAATCATGTAATACATGCCCTCATAAAGCTGGACAGCGGATCCAAAAATATGCATGCAATATAGGTGGATATAGGTATAAAATGAAGCCAAAAACTATTTTTTTCCAGTTTAGCTAAATTGGAGTGACGGACCCTAATGCCAAAAATTTCACCCATTGGCTCATGGGCAGAACTTTTAACCAGAATTTTTCTTAAAATATACATACGAGTATGACATTATTTTAAAAATTTAACGCCCGTTTAAATCATAAAAAACCTGTTTCAGTCGTTTTTTTTCCAAGAAGGGCAGGGTATAATATAAGTATAGGTGACTAAGTTTGAAGCTACTTTATTTTAAAATAAAAAAACGAACATAAATTCGTAGCAAGTGATTTTATGCATTCTTTTATTCTATAAATGGGGTCAAAAGCTTCACTTCAGATTGAGAAACTATTTAAAATTTTTAAGTTAAAGGTTAACTCCAGAATGGCGGTTAATGCCGGTTTTGTAGTATTAAGAAATCGCGACGGTCGGTTAGTTTACAACACGGTTTTAAATAAAAACCCCGAAATGTCGGTTTTCTGAAATCCACTGTTTTTTGGACACTCTACACCTGGTCAAAGCCTGTTTTATCTTAAAGCCTCTTGCCATTATGAAGGTACAGATCATGCCCAAATCACCACCGGAGCGACATGTTTTGTCTGCAAGTATCTGTAGACCAAACAGTTTACGTGTTAGGTCCTCAAATGCCGGGCAGTAGTAGAGAAGATATTCAATTGTCTCCTCCTCCTCTCTTTTTATTGCAACTTCCACAGAAGTCGTTGTATAGCAGAAGCCTCCTAGCATGCACGCCTAAAGGCTAGAAAGCAGTGATGATCGCAAGGAGGTTTCTTAATTGCACCCATGGCAGATTAACCACGATCCGCGTTCTATGCTCATTCAAGGCCAGTGCTTTCAACTATTCTTGGCAATCAGAAACGGTTTCCGGGATATAGGCTGCTAACCCCTTCGCAAAAGCAATGTTATTGTGCCAGTCAGCTGTTCAATTACCACCAATATCCTTATATACAGGAACCCTTAAAAGGATTACAGAAGAATGTCTCGTTCTCTCATTCAGGGAAACCTGGCATTCCTAAACAGTTTTCGAAGTGGTGTACGACTGCTCCAGGGATCAAATGGCTGTCAGTAAGTATGAAGTTATCACTGCATGATACCCCATAATACTGAACTTGCCACGCGGCATTTCTGATGGCCGTTATTACGGCTGGAATAATGCTACAATAGTCGAAGGCAGGTTCAAATTAAGATGATCCGAGTAGATACCACATCCAACTCTTCTTAGTCACTTTGATCCATCAGTGTATATGTGGATTGCACTTTATGGGAGGCGGAGGCTAATCACGTAGTTCGATTCATCCGGTATTCTCATCGTAAAACCAGGATCTAAAATAGTTTCAGACATCACATAGTCAACAGGAATCCCCAAATGGACTACACCCGAAATTTAAAGTGGTCATAGTGTTTTAACTTCCATTCTCCTGTGACAACAAGTCGCACTGCTGTACTCGTTTTCCAATACTCGTATCCCAGTTAAGGATAGTCCACAGAGCCTTTAATGGAGTCTATTATCATTATCGCTACTGTTCTCATAATACGTTCGAATCGATTATGGTGATGCTTCCTCTCTAACGCTCCCCACCATAAGAAAGGTCCTTAGAAGAGAATCGGTTTAACAACAAAATCATATAGCCAGCAAATATTTTGAAGCTCATTCCCCAGTTAAGACCAATTTCTTTTTTGCAGCAATATAATGCTTAGTGGTCTTTGTCTGTGTGTTCAGGTTCCAGTATAATTTACTATTCAGCACTAGTCCAAGATATTTGGCACTATTGAATAACAAACGTATTACCCCATCAACGGTGGGATTAAAAAAATAAGGGATTTTGTATCGCCTAGAGAATAGTGCCAGCTCCGTTTCAGGTATATTTACACCCAACCCATATCCCCGTAACTCCTACTTACCTGTGTGTGTACTAATAAGATTCACTAACGTTCAAGAGTTCAGATACAAAAAATAAACTCATTATAAGTGGATTAAATTATACTCAAGGTAGTAAAAGGACACACTACCACACAGCAGGCCTACAACACATCATCAGGTGGAGCAAAGGCAAAATGGCAAACATTTAAATTCGAAATTTTCATGTATGTGAACGCTTTCGCATGAGGGATGAGCGTTTAAGCGTGCACTAAGGCAGAGCACAACTGTTCAGTAACATCAGTTCATTAACATTTCTTCTGAATGGGATATTAGCCAACAACAATGGAATCGTTATCAGCAGCGTACGAGGGTGCATTAACAAGTCCTTAACTTAGTGAATTTCTATGGTAGTTAATTAAAAATCAACACGGTTTCCCGCAATTACCATATGTTAATAAAGTGAAATGTTAGGTTCCCTTTAGTCATTTGAGTTTGCATCTTATTCAAACCGAAAAATTATCATCAAAACCAAAGCCTTATAAGTCTGAAAGAAAACATTGGGAGGAGGAAAGACAAGAGTTGGCTGAACAGGAAACGACGTATGAAGGAGAGTTAACAGTTAGACTAAGTACAGGTTGGGCCATTTAAAATTTAAAATTTGTGGTTTTATTGGAATTCGATCCGAAACAATCGAAAATGTACTGAAATATTGGGTTGGTCAGACGAGGTACTGCCGTTCCAGCCAGTGGTAGTCATATGAATGATATTGTGTTTCATTTTTAAATGATATGGGTAAACCTTTCCAATAAATCCAGAAATTTGAAAAATTTAACAGTACTTTTCTTTACAGCCGATTCAAATTTTAAATTTTAAATGGTCCACCCTATAGCAATTGGCACGATCAAAACATGTCTTCAAACATGTCAGAGGCATGCACCTCCGAGACCTAAAGGAAATAATTTTAAGAAAATGTTATTTTGCAAAAAAAAATCCAATAATAAAGCTGAAATCGGGCGTGGCCGACTATATTATACACTGCACTCCTGGATGTCCAGAAAAGACAACTTAAAATATGTTTTTGAAACAAATTTACCCAGATTTTAAAACAAATATCATATTTGAGTTTGTGAGAAATTTTCATTGTTTTTGGTAAAAACGGTGGGTGATAAATCTTAATCTCAACCAATTTTGTCCAGTTTCAACAGCTTGGAAAGAGGATTTAAGTGTGCCAAACTTCATCAAGATTAATTTTAATATGTGGCCTCTAGTGGTTAAAAATATAAACTCGGATGAACATATGTGTGGGAGCTATAGCCAATCCTCAACCGATTTTCTTCAACTGCTATAGCGTTCACCTTAGCGTAAAAAATTTACTAGTGCTTAATTACAACAAGATTGGATGTAGGTTCCCTTTGCTCGATTTTCAATTTCAATAGTCCAAAAAGCTTACTTTTGCCAAGTTTCATGACATTAATTGCGAACTGTAGTTTGATTACAAGCTTAAGAGGAACGGGCGGACAGACATCGTTAAAAACAATTAGAAGGTAATTTTACGTCGATTGGTATACTTAAAGGTGGGTCAAGGCCAAATACTGAAACTAACTTATAAAGGGTGTTGTTTTCAAGAAGAAATGATTGTTTTATTTTATGACCAATAATTCACCTTTATTATACAGATAAGGGTTTGCCATTATAAAGGGTGTCCCAAGAAGAACGCAATTTTTAAATCTGGCAACATTCGAAGTGTCATTGTTTGACATTTGAACAATTGTTATTGTGGTACGAGGTTAGTAAAAATGGAGCGCTACACGAAAGGGAGTTCGTTAATTGGGTATTGGAGAGACAACGTGAAAATGCTGATTTTGCCGATAAAATCATCTTCAGTGACGAGGCCCATTTTTATCTTGATGGCTTCGTCAATAGGCAGAATTGTCGCATTTGGGGTGCGGAAAATCCTCGAGTGATTCACGAGAAGCAAATGCATCCTCAACGTGTCACTGTGTGGTGTGGTTTTTGGGCTGGAGGAATCATTGGACCTTTTTTTATGAAAATGAGGCAGGTCAAGCGCAAACAGTCAATGGTTTTTGGTATCGTGAAATGATAACCAGTTTTTTCTTGCCTAGAATTGAAGAAATGAATGTGGAGGGCATGTGGTTCCAACAAGACGGCGCCACATGTCATACAGCCAGAGAAACAATTCAATTGCTGCATCAGTCAGTTATTTTAAAAATAATTTCCGTCAATTGGCCGCGGCTTTCTCGAATAAATTTCAGCCGGCAGGCCCAATTTTCCAGCACTTTTTGCAGCGTTTTGGGCCGAGTGTCAGCAGTAACGCAGCGAATATTCTCTTCCCAGGCATCAATCGTATCGAACTTATCTGCGTAGACAAACGACTTCACATAACCCCACAAAAAATAGTCTAGCGGTGTTAAAGTGCACGATCGTGAAGGCTCTCACCAAAAGTTTCCTTCAATAAATGGATTATTTCGTTGGCTGTATGGCATGTTCCTCCTTCTTGTTGGAACCAAAGGTCGTCCACATCAACATCCTCCAATTCAGGCATGAAAAAGTCATTAAGCATGGCTTTAAAGCATTCCCCATTGACTGTAATATTATGGTCGGCTTCATTTTTAATGAAATATGGACCAATGATTTCCTCTGCCTATAGAGCACACCAAACAGTGATTTGTTGAGGATGTAACGACGTCTCAGCAATGGCTTGTGGATTTTCATTACTCCAAATGCAACAATTGTTGTTACTAACGCACCCATTCAACCAAAAGCGAGCTTCATCGCGGAGCAAAATTTTCTTGTAAAAATCCGGATCGGTGGCCATCTCATGTTGGGCCCATTTGTAAACGTTGTTTCGCAGTAAATCTATTCATTATGAAATGGCAAACCAAGCTGAGCATAAATCAAGTGACAGCTGTCCATAAGACTAACTCCGAAAAATATGTGGCCAGATTGAAAATCACACGTTTATAAAAAAATACCCTGCTCCATAGAGTGATGCAGGGTAGAAAAAATTCTCCTATTCTATATATAATTGATATTTTGATCCGCCCTCGTTGGCCCATTACAAGGACTGGCGATATGTGATATTTGTTGAAGAACATATGCCGCAAACGTCGTCCTTACAATGATTTTCGTTTATTCGTTCTATTCGTTTACCACCTTTTTCCATTTCCCTTATCCATGTTTTTTTGTACTTTTTTCAATATCTTAATATTCTACAATATCTCTAATTAACTTTTGGCGTACAAAAATAACAATTTGCCATTGTTAAAAGTCCATAAAAGACGCACTTAAACTCAGAGGTTACATATCGCCAGCCATAAACCACAAGGAGTCGCACAGTGGATTATCACGAAATTAAATATTTTTAAAGTCCATCCGAAACATTCCTCTTTTTTAAACAGTCAGAGCAGTATCTCAACTAACTTGCTCCAATGGGAGATTATTGGCAACATTACGGAAATGAATCATGATGCTCGAAATAAACTTGTTTAAAAAAGTACGAGTGTCCCATTCGCGATACTGGAAATACCCATATGTGACAGCGCATAGAGAAAGTGACCTAAGGGTAAAAAAATCAATTTTCACTTTGATATGCGCGTTTTATGAAACTGATGGTACACCAAAGATACACGTATTTAAATCTTTAAAATGGCTCTCCTGAACAAAACTGGTTGTTACCCTTAGGCCCCTTTCTATTTTGCGCGCCACATATGTGACTTCTAGATCGGCAGAACTTTGAATCTTTTGTGTGCGCAGGTATAGTTATAAATGAACCGATATGGTCCAATTTCACCACTGGTTTATAGGTCTCCTGTCATGTAGTTTACAAATTTCGAGCAAGATCGAAACTAAATTGGGGCCTGTGAAGTGGAAGGATCTCAAATCTAGAAAATATGGTCCGTTATGTACCAGTTTCACCCAATCAACTGGATACTGGTGGGACGTAACATAATATGGGAAATTCCACACAATCGCATTTAATTTTTTTACTTTTAGAGAAACATGGCCCATCGGTTTAATGTAAATGAAAGATTTATTGGATAGAGTATTTGTACTCTAAAGCGGTCGGGTCTCAAGTTAGGAGGGATCTTTCTTTGGGGTCATATGAAAATATTGACCAAAATGTTCCATTTTAACAAGATTTAATCTTTTGTCACTCACAATTTATCATGCAAAATCTGAGTACAATGGGGTATATTTTGTGGCTCCTAGATATGCACAGACCTTTTATCAGATGGGGCCTATGTGTAAGGGCTGTTTGAAAACATAGACAAATATGGTCCAATTCTACCGGTAAAAGGTTTTTGCCGCTCGTAAAGATTCGTGCGACATGCCGTCGGAATCGGATGTAATATAATCTTTGGGTTCTCAAATACGACGATATTGTCCCATTTCATCATACTTAATTTTTGATAGCTCATAACGTACGATGCAAAATTTAAGCATGATAGGGTTTATTTCGTGGCATCTAAAGCTGCGGGACCTTTGTGCGGAGGGAAAGACATGTGCGTGTGCCATATAGAAAAGCATTGACTTACATAGTATAATTTCCCAGAGTATTTCCAAGGTATTGGTCGGTCATAACGTTGTATGCGAAATTAAAGCAAAATCGGATTAAAAAAGTGGCTTCTAGCGCTGAAATAGCTAAGAACTTTGCTTGATATCATCAGAGGGGCCGATATGGACCAGTTTTAATGGGGACTATAATTGCGGACTCTACTATGATTGCAACGAGCCCACGATACAATTATATTTTTAAAAAATATTAATATTCGTTTAGGGAATAGGTTGCTGGGCCCATTTTTAAGTTTTAAACTAAAATTACTCTATGAGAATAATACCCGACCCCCACATATGTTCCAAGGAAATATTATCTGGAATCATTTAAAAAAAGTTCAAGACGATGAGTTGTTATTGACCAATAGATTGTTGAATGGACGGACATTACTTAATGGAACTATGTATACTTTACATAGAGTATCTCTATTGCTATCCAATCCAAATATCCAATTTCAACAATATTTTTAATGTCTCGGTAAATTAAGTGACCTGCCCTCGGGTCCAAGGGCTCTTAATTTTTTTCTCTTCCAGTAGTGTAGGGTATAAGATAGCCGAATACAGTCGACTTTGTCTGCTTCGTAGTTGTCGACTTGCTGTACTGATGGCTTCATCCTGGATGATTGTAAATGCTCCGGCCAGTTCGGGATGTTCCACAAGTGGCTGGTGTCAACGACAAAGTTGTGTTCTTTTTCTCCCTTCTTGCCTTTATTGTGTGTTTTTGGGACTACACACTGGTCTCAGAAATAAAATATTTTTTTCTCGATTTAGATGAACAACCCCGAGCCTACAATTAAATTTTATTACAAAAAATGTATAATTTCCGATAAGTGGGAAGAACCCTGGGGGTATTTTTCATTTTCAAACTGAAATTACTTCATTATTGTCCATGGGAAGAATACCTGACCCACAAGTTTTTCAAAGAAAAATTCAAGGAAAACAGAGTTTCAGACGATTCGACCAATAGTTTAGTTTTAATTTGGATTGTTGGACAGACGGACGGACATCTCAAAGAGCGACTCTGCGGTAAACTTTACATAAGGTATCCCTATTATTTTCCCTTTCAAGCATCCAAATCGACATTATGTTTAATATCTTCTGTATAAATTTAGTATCCCGTGGGTCCAAGGTGCCCACGGGATACTAAATTATAGTAGTGCACGCTATAAAATAGTCGCCCACGTCTTTTTATTAGATGTCGACTTTCTGGGCTGACGAATTGCTCCAGGATGATGGTCGATGCTCTGACTTGCTTGGGATATTCCACAAGTGGCTGATGTCACCGGCAATGTTGTGTTCTCACGGCCGGGGTAAGACTTGCTTTTTGGTGTATTTTTGGCCTTTGCTTGGTCTCAGAAAAAAATCATTTTTTCTTGATTTGGGTGAGCGACCTCAAGCCCCCGAGACAATTTTAATATTACAAATTACTAACGCTGGGCAACACTAAATTTTCGGCAGAAGGTTTGATAGTCCTTCAATTATTTATAATACGAGTAGTTGATTTGGGGCTACTGTTCACGAATCAGCCCTCTGATTTACCAGATTCGCTCTAGTTTAGGAGATATTCACATAAACCGTTATTTTCTCTTCTATTGAGTAATTGGACCCCTAATTGCTTAACTACCGATTTTCAAAATTTTGAGAGCGGTATTTAGAGGGGAAATTTAAATTTTAACAGGTTTTATTTTTCAAATTTTTGTTGCCCAGTGTAATTTTTAAATATGAGTTTTTTGTAACTCTTCTAGAATCCCTAAGGGCTAGGAAGCCAATATTAAGGCAATACAAGACAAAAGTGCTGTCGAATGCTTGAGGCTATTTATTTAATCGTGGCTATTTATTAAGCGGTCGACAATCCCATTAAATGTTAAACACAATGAAATCGTCAGCGACCGGCGATCTTTAATGCAAATAGTAGAAGCGACGCAAACATTAGTTTTAAGATTTGGCTGCAATTATGGCTTCGATCTAATATATATCTAATATATATAAGTATATATATTATCTATATGTGATAGCGCATAGAGAAAGGGACCTAAGGGTAAAAAAATCAATTTTCACTTTTTTTTTTTTTTTGATGTGGACAACATCTGAGCATCGAATGAGACCGATCCCATACCCCAGAAGTGTTCACTCCCAGAGATATGCGCGCTTTATGAAAGTAAAGTCGACGATTCTAAGCGCAAATAGAAAGGGGCCTTATCTTTAAAATGGCTCTCCTGAACAAAACTGGGTTTTAATCTTTGGTCTCTTTCTATTTTGCGCGTCACATATGTTACTTCTTTCATTTCGAGAGGAAATCCACTGTTCATCGACATGAGAAATGTGTAGGTCACTTTCGTTTCCTCACATTCTGCTCTCTGCTTCTTTTCTATTTTCTCGATAACGCCTTGGCATATGACTAACTAAACATAAGAGCGTAATAACTTTAGCATAAATATATGTACTCGTATACTTTATACAAATATCATCAAAATGAGGGACATCGTAACCAAAAAATACACACTCATAGATTAATACGTCTGAAGATATCTGACGTATAAAAATTCTGCAGATATTTTATGTTACAATAACAATTTTAATGATTTGCTAATACTACGAGCATTTTGTCATTGTTTGCTGTTGCTGATGAGTTACCCGCGTTAAAGGTCATTATGTAACGCTAATAAGGACTCGCATGAAGAGGAATGTGCAGATGACGTGTTATACATGAATATTCTTCCACCGGGAGCGTAGTTCAGGAGGAAAAATAGCTTAAATATATTAAGTAGATATATTTGTTCTTATTTTATGAAGCAAATAAAATTGTGATAGCATCAGCGGATAGTGCAGGGCTACCACATATATTTTCGTCTCTAAAGGTTACGCTGCCTGCGAGTAATAGTGAAATCCAAAGCTTATAATCTGCATTGCTGTGTTTTTTTTAAGGTCACAGAATCACATAGAAAATAAGCTTATTTTTTCATACACAACGTTTTAATTTCGCATTCATCGATAGCAATGGTACAAAATCAAACAAGCAATAGCAGTACATAATACCCATGAATGCTTATAAATCAATAAACCTTTATATGCGTAAATCTTCATAAGCATTCAAATAAAACCTCTAGTATTAAAGAGCCATAAGTAAAATGTGTTCCCAAAACGGTAAACATTTTAGCGTGGCTATGACAGACAAATTTTAAAAACAAGAAAAAAATGCAAAAGTCGTGCGGGGCTAGCGCTTAGGTACCCTAAACCACTCTGTTATTCAAAGGATTCCGCGACTCTGTCTGGAGTTTTAAGAGGGCAGACTTAAATTGTTACTTTTTGAAATAGAAGAGATGTATTACTTTGTGGTTTTTTAAACAAATTAATCAACATGGCCCAAACGTTTTTAAATTTGCGCGTTATGCATAATTTAAACCAGGTCTCAATGACGTTAAAGCGGAAAGGTCATTTATACTGGAGCTTAATTAAAAGAATTTCCAATTTGGCTGACCATTACAATCACTTTACAATTAGGTAGGAATCGGATGTACTTTGTAGGGACATAAATATTGTTACACACTTTTTATGCTATAAAATAAAAAGTACTGAATAATTTTGTACCAAATATATTTTAATATATTTATTTATGTATATTGTATCCAAAAAGAATCTACTTTTTCTAAATGTCCGCCTTTTACCTTTACATACGCCTTTAGTCGCACTGGCCAATCGTCAATAGCTGCACGAACCTCGTCCATTGGAAAATTGGCCACAGCTCGAACCAAAGCAGTCTTAAGAGATCCAGTGTTGGGGTATCTTTTATGACAAACCTTGTGCTCTAAAACCGTCCACAATTTGTAATTCAATGAGTTCAAATCTGGACTGCCTGAGGGCCATTCTTCAGAGGAAATGAACGCGGGCAAATTGTTTCGAAGCCAGGCCTGGGACGTTTTAGCCTTATTGGCCGGCGCAGATTCCTGCTGGAAAGTCCATGGCTGGTTTTGGAACAAGGAATTGTTAAGAGGCTTCACAACAGCTTCCAAAACGGTTTCTTGGTAAACTTTGGCCGATGTTTTGACTCATTGTTCGCAGAAATGCAGGTCAGTGACCCCATCGTAAGAGACACCCTACCAAACCATGACTGAAGCTGGGTGATGACCCTTTTCCACCCTTGGGATCAGTTTAGATGCTTCCTTAGATGACCGCGCATACACTCTATAATTTTGCTTGTTACATTTTTCCTGAACGGTAAAAATTTTTCCATCGGTGAACAAAATTTTTCTGTGCAAGTTATCAGCGTGCTTCACCAAAAGACGTTTGCATTTTTCAATCATATTTATTTTAAAGCTGCAGTCAATAAATGCCCGGTACGTCGTTTGAAAGCCCCAAGTCCCAAGTCTTTTTTAATGATTCGACTCATGGACTTTTGCGTGATATTCATCTCACGGGCCATGATTTTCTGTTTTCGGACCGGATTTCTGTGAATTCTTGATTTAACGGCTTTGATGACATGCGGTGTTCGGAGCGTAGACGGCCCGACTGGTGGCGGTCTTTTACATCTCCACTCTCCTCAAACAGTTTTATAGATCGGTAGACGAATATGCGGCTAATCCCAAGTGGCCGGAGCGTTTTGAAAATATCGGTTTTTTTCATTTCACACTTGAAAAGCGATATTACAGCGATACGGTTCTCATTATCTGACCACTCCATGATGAAAGTTGAAACAATTTTAAAATCCCGTTACAGACTAACGCTATTGAGGTTAGCTTGTAAACCCCATATGACATTAACGGGGTATGTTATGTTCTACTCTGGGTGTGTTCAATGTTGTAACAGTATTTATGTCCCTACTAGGAAATATCCGGCTTTTGAAACTACAGGTTCTAATATATAGAATGAAGTTTGTATAGAGCTATTTTTAAAAAAGGATCGATAGGATCAAGGTTAAGCAGAGTTGATAACATTTCGCGTATAACGTGCCCTGCAAAATCTGAGTGAAAAGTCTTTTAATTGAGTCTTCAGCAGAGGGACCATTATGCCGTAGCTAATTGCACACATAGATTGATATGGTGCAATCCACTAAAAGTTTAGTCGTCATCGGATGTACTATAAGGCTTCTAAAGTAATAGGTTTCATAATAGAGTAGGACCTTTGTATAGGGCTATATGAAAATATAGACCAATATGGTACACTTTCATCAGATTTAATTATTGGTTGCCCGATTTTCATTAAAGTAAGCAGAAGTAAGATGTCTGGACCAAATAAGGCTTTTAAATCAAAGAAAATCGGTTCAGATTAGATATAGCTCTCACCTATATGTCCGACTATTATGTTTTTAGCATTCGAAGCCACATCCAATCTTGATAAAACTTATTACGAGGAAGTTTTCTGGGCCAAGGAACAACGTGTTATTGAAATAAAAGAAAATCAGTAAATCTTGATGAAATTTGGTACACGTAGGTTTTTCAGACCAAGGAAGGGCCAAGGAAATGAAGAAAATCAGTATAGATTTAGATATATTATCCACACATATATGTTCATCGGCTAATATACTTTTAGCTCTAGAAGCCACATATTATATCCAATCTAGATGCATTTTGGCACATGTGTGTTTTTGACAGTAGTAAAATTGAACTATATCCATTCAGATTTGGAAATACCTCCCACCTATGTTTATATGATTTTGTGTTTTGGCTCTAGAAGCCACATCTTATATCCAATCTTAATATAGTTTGGCACAAGTTAGTTCCTCGTGCCAAAGACGGAGAAAATCGGTTTGGGTTTAGATATAGCTCCCACGTCAGATAATATACTATTAGCTCTAAAAGCCTGATATTACATCCAATCTAGTTAAAATTTGGCACAGGTTTGTTTTCTGGACCATTGGCGGACGTTATTAACATTTAAGCTAGACTCACATTTAATTATAGCTGTCGGCGTATAATAACCTCCTGTTTTCATTTAACGATTGTTATCCGATTTTCAAGAAATTTGGCGGAAATTAAAAAAAAATTGGATCAGATTAAGATATAGCTTTTACATATATGTTCAACCGATTTTACCAAAAAATTTAAATTTACTCACAAATCCAAATGTGAGATAAGTTTTAAATCTGATTAATGGGCCCAAAAACATATTTTAAATTAGCTTGTTTATTAGCTTTATATTTATCCTACAAATTTGAAAACCGGAAGCTTTTATATTTAAATTTGTATTAAGATTCTTTCAAAATTCTGTACAAAACGTTGTTCTAAACTCGACAGTGATTTAGGGTGTACTATATTTACTAACGTAGGTCCCACAGAAACTACTCTCAAATACTACAGTGTGGACTATTGGAAATCTTAAATTTAAATCTTCTGTAAAAAACAGTACTGGAAATATTTTCAAATTTCTGGTTTTATTGAAAAGGCTAAACTTTTTTATTTATTAATGGAACACAATATCATTTATATGACTACCACAACCGCCTCGCAGACTCTTTGGCAGGGGATGAAGGATTTTACCAAAAAAAAATCGTACTTTCAGATGAATCTTGGTATTGAAAAGCCAAAGCATCCACAACGAGTAACTGTTTGATATGAGTTTTGGGCTGCCGGCTTCATTGGGCCATTTTTCTGCGAAACTGAGCAAGGAGTCGCCATTACCGTTAACGGAGAAAGTAACCAAAACTCAAGAGAATGACTTGAACGACATGAGGTTTTAACAATAAAAAGCCACATGGCACACAGCCAATGCAATCATCAATATGTTACGCACTGTTTTTGAAAATCGAATAATCAGCCGAAATTAGGTTCCATTGTTAGATGACAAAGTTCAACCGTTCCAATAAAACTAGAAATTTGAAAAAATTTCAAATTAAATTTAATTTCAAAGATTAAATTGCCCATCCTGTATAAGTATAGTAGACGTCACAAAGGCCAGTGAATTTACCAGTAAGAGGTTAATCTCTTAGCCATCTTAAAGCCGTTTTCAGGCGGCATTCTATGTATTTCTTTTAATAAAAAACAAGCCAAAAATGATTCAAACCTACATCACTATAGTATACTGCAGTCTCATTACTGCTGCATGGAATTTAACAAAGATCTGATTTAAAATGTGACCGATAATTGCCCATTTTCGTGCGATGTGCCTAATATGTTCAGATCGGTAGCTTCTAAGCGCTAGTGTCTTAAATCGGGAATGAACCTTTTATGGGTACTATACGTTAGCAAAAATCAATAGGATTCTGTTTCGGCAGACTGTAAATTTGATTGATTTGGGACTAATACAGGGAACCAGATAAGAACGATATAACATGAAATGTTAATTGAAAAATAACGTTATTGGATACGGATTGCTATTTATATTTCAGGTCCGGCAATAAAAACACAATACTTTATCATTGGAAATGGTTTTATTGTTTTTCCTTCTCCTTTAAGATCAATACACTTTTTCATGCGCCCAAACCAATTTTCGAAGCACTTTTTCCACTCCGATTGAGACACCTTCAAAACATGATTTTTTAATTCTTCAACGTAAACCACGCATTTTTTTTCTTGATGCTCGGTAAAAGGAAGAAGTCATTGGGTGCAAAATCAGAATGAAAAATGGTCAAATACCTCATCGTTACAGCTGATGTGAGAGAGCACGCATTGTCTTGATGCAAAATGTACAGTCTTCTCTTATTATCTTTCCTCATTTCTTCGAACACTGTTGGCAAACAGATTATGGTATACCACTCAGAAGTGACCTCCTTCGTTCCACTAAAGGCACGGTGGCAACATGACCTGTTATACCGAAAAAAAACGCAATCATTTGCTTCGATGTTCTTCCACGAACAGCTTTTGTTGGATTTGGCTCGTTTTGAAGGAGCCATACGTTCGATTGCTATTTTATTTCGGGTTCATATGCATAGATCCATGATTCGTCACCTGTGAAAATGTTATACACTGCCTTTGATCTGCCGCAGTTATAATTTTTCAACTTCTCTTTGCACCAATCCATACGAGCCTATTTTTGAGCATTCGTCAAATTATGTGGAATCCAACGAGAATAAAGTTTTTTCACGACCAAATGATTATGCAATATCTTATTGATGCTTGTCATACTAATGCTGAAGGATGTCACAATCTCACGGTATGTCACATGTCGGTCTTACTTAATCAGTTCACGCACAGCATCAATGGTTTCTGGCAAAGTGACCGATGTTGGACGTACTTCACAAAATTCATCCTGGAGCGAACTCTCCAGCTCTTTGATTGTGCTTCATCGCCAAAAGTAGAAACAAGTTGATTTAAATACTATTGTTTCGATAACCAACGCCGAAAATCGTACAAAAAAAAACATCGCACGAAAATGTTCAAGGTTAATATCATTTTTTGACTGAGATGGACTTTTCAACACACTGTGAACAAAGCAATTCGCCCTCAAAAAATAAAACGTTCTGAGTGAAGTTATGCTAAAAAATGTTAAAGTTTCCAATGGAAGTTTGCATCTGGGAACACTAATATTGTCAGGACCCGAAATATAAATAGAAACCCTTATTCGATATATTTCGAAAATAAGTTTATGTAAGGAATCGTTGAATAACTAAGCTACTCGGTCCAATTTTTTAAAGACTCGGTCCGTTATGTGAGTCGTTATTCCTTAGTAATGCATGTTAGCGAAGACTTAACGTAAATGCAAAAAACCGGAAGTTAGGTCGGATGATCACGGTCTCCAATTGACGAACTTACTTAGATTTTTATTGCTCTGACCACAGAAATTCGGTTAACATCGCCCTATACCGAGCACCATCTAAGGGTAGTGTGTCCCCTATGCCATATCGAATGAATAAAGTCTGATGGTAGTTCAGTGTCTTGAACCATACTAAAAGTATTTGCTCGGACATTTGTCGTTTATATTAACTTTGATAATGGCAATTTTAGTTCTTGACATTGCCGTTGAACCAAAAATATGATTCATCTGAAAAAATTATTTTGTTTGGCCAAATTGCGAATCTGAGGCCAAAATTTCGAATGCCCAATTAGTGAACTCTAGATGTTGTCCATGGCCGTTCTGCTTCAATTTTTGTATTGGTGAAATCTTTGATGGATGCTGGTCCAAATCAAATCGTGTTGAATCTCTGGCCATGCCCAAAGATCACAGCCGAATCCGCAATTTTGGGTTATATTCATAATGGCCTCTACGGAGGCATTGTTTTCTTCACTACGAACTAATCTTAAGGCGTGTTCTTTTGGAAATGGCTTATTAATTGAGTAAGTGTTAGGTAAGGCGACAACTTGAAAACTTTACTAGAGCATTTTTGAAGTTTCTTTGTATAGAAGAACTGACTGGCTTTATGTATTGAAAATCTGAAACTGACCGTTTGGATTGAAAATTTGTAATTTGTAGAAAAAAAGTTATTCAAGTAATATAATAAGAGAGTAATAACCGTGCCTACTTAAACTCGCTAAAGGTTATTCTTGAATAACTTTCTTCCCAAAAATATTAATTATTTAAATACACGGGTTTGCACGTAAATTGCCTATTCTTTTAGGAACAAATTTGCCTGTAGAACACGGTCTTTGTGTAATTGTTGTTGGCTAAGGTTTCAAAACTATCTCTCAAAAATTTCCACGGTGCAATAATTTGCGACCTCACGACATAATTCACTCCGGAATTTCAGTAATATGTTTTCAATAATTGTCAAACGTCGGGCAAGCGTGATAAACTGTAAGATAAAATGTCATGTCGGGGTGAATTTCATGGTATTGATAACTTTGACAGCTTTTGAAAAATAACATTTGAAAAGGCTATCATGACCATCTTGTCAGCCTTAAGTATATTTAATTTGTAAACAAATACTTTCAAACAAACGTCAAGATAAACATCAAAAAATAATTCCATATACGGGTTTGTTCCCTATAATCGTCTATATAAAACAACAAATGTAAGAACAAAACTTCCACAGTAGATGAGACGTGAATGGAGCCACGCAACAGCTATTCTGGTGTGGGAATTGTTGTTATTTATTGTACTCTATTACGGTCTACTTTGAGTCCATAAATAATATTTGTGTTCTTCTTTATTTTATTTATGTTTTTATTTCTTATTGTATTTCCGGTGTTGTGCTGTTGTTTTTCTATTTTTTGTTTTTGCTTTCATTCCGTTTCGAAGGAAACGAAAAATGTCCTTTTAGGAATTCTTCTTTAGTTCAACTTTGTTGTTCTTTTTCCATAACGATGAGACATTGTCATGTCTACTTTGTACACATGGAATTAGAATGTATCTGTCCTTGGGGAACAAGGAGGAGGGGGAAAAGTCCAAAGATTTTAAATATTTAAATATGTGTTGGGTACATTTTTAAAAGGTTTCACTTTTCCATAACGTTGAAATAGTCCCAAATTTGTTGTTATTGAAGCGACTTAATGTTTGGTTAGGCCTGTCTGTTGTAGCCTTTTTGTCCGTCACGTGCCTCTTGCTTAGCTGATGCTAGGTAAAGGAAGTTGTCGACTGGGATCAAATGTATCTACTGAAACCTGAGAACGAGCTGTGTGGACTTAGCTAAGCATCTGAAGAGGTGTATTGTGTCGTGAGGCCCCTGCAGGCATGCAAGACAAGTGTTCAGATCTCGATATGACCACACAGAAAGGAAAAATAACATTAAATGTGACGCGCAAAACAGAAAGGGACCTAAGGGTAAATACCAGTTTTGTTGAGGAGAGCCATTTTAAAGATTTAAATACGTGTATCTTTGGTGTATCATCACTTTCATAAAACGCGCCTATCTCTGGGAGGGAACACTTTTGGGGCATGGGATCGGTCTCATTCGATGATCAGATGTTAACCACATCAAAAAAAAAGTTAAAATTGATTTTTTTAGCCTAAGGTCCCTTTCTCTATGGCCCATAAATAAACATGATTAAAAGCCTACGTCATACTTAGCAAGGACATAAATACTGTTACAACATTGAACACACCCATTTCAATCGTAGCGCTGAACATACCCCGCTAATGTCTTATGGGTTTTGAAAGATAAACTCAATAGCGTTAGTCTGTAACGGGATTTTAAAATTGTTTCAACTTTCATCATGGAGTGGTCAGATGATGAGAACCGTATTGCTGTAATATCGCTTTCAAGTGTGAAATGAAAAAGCTATATTTTCAAAACGCTCTGGCCACTAGGGACTAGCCGTATGTTCGTCTACGCGCATATCTCTAGGAGGGAACACTTTTGGGGCAGCGTTCATTTCCTCTGAAGAATGGCCCTCAGGCAGTCCGGATTTGAACTCATTGGATTACAAATTGTGGACGGCTTAGAGGACAAGGGGTGTCACAAAAGATACCCCAACATTGGATCTCTTAAGACTGCTTTGGTTCGAGCTGTGGTCAATTTTCCAATGGACGAGGTTCGTGCAACTATTGACGATTGGCAAGTGCGACTTAAGGTGTATGTAAAGGTCACAGGCTAACATTTCGAATAAGTAGATTATTTTTGGATACAATATACATCAATAAATTTATTAAAAAATATTTGGTCCAAAAACATTCAGTACTTTTTATTTTACAGAATAGAACGTGTGTGACAGTATTTATGTAAGGTTAATTTGAATATTTTGTGGTTAACTGGTATTTAACAATAATAATAGTCAATTTAACTATGCTATGGTCGAATTTTTTAACCACGAAAATTGTTCATTTTAAAATAATATTTTTTTTTTCTTTAACAACGCATTGTTTTTTAACTATTAAAATTGTTATTATTAAAATAATTATTGTTGTTTCAACAACGCATTGTTATCAACCATGAAAATTGTTAATATTAAAATTTCATAGTTAATTTATTGAAACAATACTCGTACATGTTCAAATTATACATCAATCGATACAACAGAGCCGAATGATCTTTAAATTTTGGTTAATGTTGCACATTTTTTGCCTTTCTCTTGAAAAATCCAACCTTATATAATATTAACTCAACTATTTTGTATGCACATTTCACCTTATATAACGCTATTTTGTCTTCGTCAGCAAACACTTACCATGAAGAATTTAACCAGACAAAAAAAAATCATTGTTTTTTCGGCTCCGTGTACATCACCACGAGAAAACTTCACCAACGAGATTTTAACTAACCAATACTAATCTAGTTTGCAAAATAGCCTTTCCACTTCCTAGACTGCATCTGTGGAATAGTCTTCAAGCAAGGCATTCACTCTGAAGTTGATGGATTCTTCGTTTGCGTCAGAGTGAATGCATGCGTGATAGGTCCTACAGGCGATGGACCACTCTCTTTATATGTGACGCGCAAAATAGAAAGGGGCCTAAGGGTAAAAACCAGTTTTGTTCAGGAGAGCCATTTTAAAGATTTAAATACGTGTATCTTTGGTGTACCATCACTTTTATAAAACGCGCATATCTCTGGGAGGGAACACTTTTGGGGCATGGAATCGGTCTCATTCGATGCTCAGATGTTGTCCACATCAACAAAAAAAAAGTGAAAATTAGTTTTTTTACCGTTAGGTCCCTTTCTCTATGCGCTGTCACATATAATGAAGATCGCTCCCGACTTACCGAGGTGGGAGATGCCTACCATTTATGTGGTGGTTCATCCGATCCACCCTTCTTTACCACCCCAGCTGCCTCTGCTTTGACAGCATGAATTTGTGTTGACGCAAGGACAGATATCCTTCTCACCTTATAGCAAGAATTTTAGTGTAATAAGTTGTTATTGCAGCAGCGGATGCTGCAAAAACGTTCTAAATTCCCACAACATCCCATTGAGGAATAAAGGGAAACTTCTCAAAAATTAGGAAGCTGTGCACTATTCAATTTTTATACTCACCGATGTGCACCTACTGTTTAACACCGACTCCAAATGGCTAATGCATTAGATAGAGAAGTTTTTACATTTCTGTGCAAAATACCTCTTAAATACCGCCAAGTGACTAATTTATACTTAGTTTTTCTTTCATATTTTTTTTTCTTTTATTGGTTCTGTTCTTTCGACTCGCCGTTGTCTAGTTTCAAATGTCGAACTTTATCGACTGGGTTGGTCCACAAGCAATACAAATCTCTTCACGCTCATCTGTTAGTCCTGCTCTTCTCTGTTGGACAATCCTTTGGTATTGGATGTTGTGTTTATAATCTTTCGGAATTTTTTCTTAGCCAACAGAACATTTGAGCAAATGGGTAGCTTACCAAAGCGACGATTGGGGAACTCTCTGAACGTGTACCATTCGGCTCTCATCTAGTTGAGAAGGTAACGAAGTCAGATGGGCGATTGGTTAGGAGGATTATGGGAAGTTTGTCTAATCCAAGAGAGGTTATGGGTTAAGTCATGTACCAGATCAGGCAAAACGATGGTTGAATATTACGCTAACAAACAGAGACTATTGCAATTAAAATGCACTATGTATCCTAATCAGGAGCATGAAAGGCAATACTTGGCCTAAGTTGCTATACCTAAAAATGTTCTTGGAAAGACTGCGTAGCCTCCCATAAACCAACAAGGAAGACGATAAAGGTGGCGCACTACATACTGTACGAGAGCAGCAGGCTGCAGCTTAGTCCGTCTTACAGTAGTCCCTCAAATGAGCTAGGCCAGAATGTAACCTGAGATACTCCTACTCCAGGTATCGACTTCACCTTACCAATGTTAATCAGAACCAAGGTCCTGGATAAAGATCGGTTTCGGCACGGACCAAACACTCCGGATTGTGCCTCCTTCCTCAGAGAAAAACAGACGAATATAGAGACAGGCATGTTGCAGTTCCCAAAACATCGCTGTTTCGAGTAAATCCATTGCATAGAACCGGCTTTCGTGGGATTGTGTCATATCTCGCCAAGACATGGAGCTACTTTTTTTCATACTTACTTTTTTGTCTAATGTCTCATTACTTAAATGTGTCGCCATCAAATGCGCCTCTTCGTTTTAGGCTTCAACTCCTAGCGGAAACTCCACTTTGTCGAACACTTTCAATCAGAGATCCATAATTTGCTTCCCGAAAGGTTTTTTAATGTCCATTGTTGACCAGATTCACATCAAATTGGACGAAGTTAAAAAAAAGTCTTTTGCGCTAATGAGTTCGAACTGCCCCTGCCCCAATTTATTGCTCATTCATCACTGAAGCGACTTTCTTCGAGCGTTGGAGACTAACTCATCAATCTATGTACAGCTTTTCGACCTTATTGTCCATGGGCTCGTATCATAAATCCTGTAAATAAGAACAATCGTGGATGGCCAATATCATGCTTTTGCTTATCAAACAAAACCGCTAAAATGTCTTAGTTTTTTAAGCCGACTTAGAATGTTTTTATAAATCAATCAAAAGTCCTTAAAAATATCAAGACGATATTTTTCAGACGTAATAAAATTTCCTTCTTATTACTTCTTGCTCCTGTCCCTCCTCACCACAGCATTCCTATTTGTCTAAAGTGAATTCTTGGCTGCTATTTATTTATTATGGTTTCTGTTTACTTCTGCCATATTTTGTTAAAACTTTTCTATTTGTTAATTTCCTTTGCCCACACGGAAATGGTACCCGTTTTCCTTAGGAATTTTCCACATAGGCAAACAAAATCAAACGAAAATTATTGAGGAACTTTTGGTGTTCTGAGCAGAATTAGTGAGAGGTGGGCTTTCAAAACAAGGAGGGTATTCATGGAAACTGCTATTGACGGCCACTTTTAAGCAATTGCCCTTGGTGCTTCATACAATTAAGTTCTTGGTTAATCCCTGTTTAATGTGTAAAAGCAACAGACCGAAATAAAATAAACGAGCTAAACAAACGTTCTTGGCTTTAATAAAATATTTTTTTAGCAATTGCCAGTGATTACATCGTAATTTCGTAATATTTATATCTAAACATTCTAATTATTTAAAAAAGCTTTTAAAATTTAGAAAACCGGACAATTCTAAACAGTGCAAAATTAACCTGCTTTTAGCTTACATAAATTTTCCCCTTAAAAGAAAAATATATCATAAATCAAAATAAAACTATTTGAAGTCGAGAAAAGTGAAGTCGAGAAACCGTTTTAACTTTAGGTAGAGCTCGCACATACGATATATGTTTAACCGATATTATGGTTTTAGCTCTAGAAGTGGTCTATTTGCGTTATACTCTTGATACTAACAATATTAGAACACAAAACACGGCATCTTAAATGCATGGATAGACAGGACAAATTTGCTTTAATATTGCCTCAAACTGCCGAAATTTGGTTTTCTGATGAAACATCAGGCTGCTGTTAAAGTGGACATGTCGAAATGGTACCAAAAAGCAAAGAAACCCGCGTTAAAAAGTTATTTTTTTATCTTTCACTTCTAGTTGTGCTGAAACTCCAATTGCAAATGGGTACTTGAACCCTTCAAACGGGCTTTAAACTTATCCAGATTTAAAAATAAGGTCTTATTTAATTTTTAATTTGTCAGAAAATTGTATAGTTCTAAGATTATTGGGCTAAGGGTCTGTCACCAAACTGGAAAGGTATACTACTTTGTTATACCACCATTTTGGTAAACATTAGTCTTGATGTTTTGGCAGTCGTGAAGTAGAGACGCGGCAAGTTTATTTTGAAAAAATATTCGATAAACCAACGTGTTTTAATAGTTAAAACATTTTATCAAAATCAATCATCGACTACTGTGACAATGAGAATGTTACGTGAATTTTTTGGAAAAAACAACGTGCTAACAAAACGCACTATTTATCGTGAATGATTTCGAAGAAAGAGGGTCTGTAGCTGATAGGCCCAAGCTAGGACCACAGCGTACTGCAAGATCGGCTAAAAACATTACTGCTGCTCAAGAAAGTGTTCAAAACAATCCATCATCCTTGGTTTTCAAAGAACAACTTTAGCCACAATTTTGCACAAGGATTTGCATTTGTTTCCCTTTAAGATTCAGTTGACGCAAGAGTTTCTTCCACAAGACCATTTACGCCGCCGTACATATGTCAATAGGGTGTTACAGCTCGCCCATGACAACCCCGATTTTCATGAAAAAAAAAATCATAATAATTGACGAGGCATATTTTTATTTGAATATGTGAATAAACAGAATGGAAAACCCTCAAATTATTCATCAGTCAACATTGCATCCATTAAAAGTGACAGTCTGGTGTACAATTTGGTCAGTAGGAATCATTGGACCCTACTTCTATGATAATGAAAACGGCGTAACGGCAACTGTCAACGGGGAGCGACATCATGATATGATTAAAAACTTTTTAACGCCAGAACTGCATACTTTGGGCTTGATTAACATGTGGTATCAACAAGACGGTGCCACAACGCATACAGCCAGGATTACAATGGAATTACTGCGAGACCTCTTTCCACAACAAATTATTTCAAGAAATGATGATGTTCATTAGTCTCCGCGGTCTCCTGATTTGACTGCTCTGGACTTATTTTTGTAGAGATATCAGAAAGGTTTTTGTAAACAAACTAGAATAGCTTGAGCAACTCAAACAAAATATTCGTGATTAAATTAATGAAATACCGCGTGAAATGTGTCAGAATGTTTTAAAAAATGTGCTCAAAAGGGTTCGCATTTGTGAGGCTAACAGAGGCGGACATTTATCTGATATTGTATCCAATACATAATTGCCGACATTACTTTATATATATAAAAATATTATAAATATAAGATCTATTATCTTTCATTTATTCAGAAACAATAGACAAACAGAGTAGTATACCTTCCCGACGGACACCCTGTATTTTTTTTTTTTTTTCGTGAAATTTTTTTATTTATTTTAAAGCTATATGTCCATGTATATTAGCGACCATTTAACGAGGACTTTATTTAAGTATTTGAGCTTTTATGGTCCAAATCGGTCCAAGATTGGTTGTTTTATATAGGGTGGGTCATTTAAAATTTATATCAGCTATAAATATAAATCAGCGTATTGATAATTTTTTCAAACTTCAGGTATTATTGGAAAGTTGGTTGAACTTTGTTATTTAATAATGGAACACCATCCGATGGGATTTTGGTTAGCCCAATGGGCTAAATATTGTTTGGCAGAAGATAAAGAATTTTACGGATAAATCGTGTTTTCGTGTTTTAAAAAGCATATTTTCATTTCGGTGGCTATGTCAATAGGCAAAATTGCCGCAAATGGGGTTCAGAAAACCCAAACGTTACTATCGAGATGTAATTGCATCCACAACGAGTCGCTGTTTGGTGTGGATTGTGGACTGGCGGCATTAATGTGCCATTTATTTTTTGAATGAGCAAGAAGCCGTAGTTACCCTCATTGGTGAGCGTTACCGCGTCATGCTTAAAGAAGACATGGACGTCTTTTAAAAGAATGACATGGACGTCATTTGGTTTCGACAAGACGGGGCTGCATGTCTCGCAGACAATGCAACCAACGATATTTTACGGACCGTTTTGAAAATTGAACACTAAGCCGAAATTTTAATGTCAATTATCCGCCCTGGAGCTGTGATTTGAGACCTTTAGATTTCTGATTTTCTAAATGTTACGCAAAGCATCCAGAAACAATTGAAGCGTTGAAACATTAAATCAAAGTTGCCATTGAAGAGATTCGACCCGAAACTATCGAAAATGTACTGAAATGTTAGGTTGATCAGACAAGGTACTGCCGACACAGTTGTGGTAGTCATATGAATGATATTGTATTCCATTATTAAATGACAGAGCCTAATCTTTCTAATAAAACCAGAAATTTGAAAAAAAAACATCAGTACTTTTTTTATAGAAGAATCAAATTTTAAATTTTAAATGGTCCACCCTGTACTATACCAAATTGGTCGAAATCGGAATTAATATTATTGTTTTAGAACGGTTGTATGTATCTGTGGCATCTTTGTACTGTAGCTATATTAAAAACCGTAGATTGGTATGACCCATTTTTATCTGATCTGATTACTGATTGACCGTAACAAAATGTGTGTCAAATTCCATCCATATAAATGTAGTTTGTGGCTTTAAGAGATTAAGACATAAAAACAATGGAGTTTTATTCCAATTTTAGTCCACTTTCTTAAGAATCACGACCTTCGAACTTTATCGAAAAATTGAAGATGTCTGTGGGAGCTAAGTGTATGTGACAGCGCATAGAAAAATGGACCTAAGGGTAAACAAATCAATTTTCACTTTTTTTTTGATGTGGACGGCATCTGAGCATCGAATGAGACCTATCCCATGCCCCAAAAGTGTTTCCTCCTAGAGATATGCGCGTTTTATGAAAGTGATGGTACACCAAAGAGACACGTATTAAAATCTTTAAAATGGCTTTCCTGAACACAACTGGTTTTTACCCTAAGGTCCCTTTCTGTTTTGTGCGTCACATATATAAATCTAAACCAATTTTTCCCAATTTCAATATCGTTCGTCCCTGGTATAAAAAAAACTTACTTGTACCAAATTTCATGAAAATCGGAAAATAATTGCGATTTTATTTTGATAAAAACCTTTAGAAAGACAGCAGAAGGACGAGGGATAGATATCGCTAAATCGCATCAACTGGTGATTCTCAGTTTTTCGTGGTGGGCCCACCTCAAAAACAAGTTACGTATTCTGTACCTGAAGTTATGAATTTTCCTTGATTATTTATTCAACAGCAAAAAAACTTCCAGGTTTATACATAAAAACTGGAAAAAAATTGAATGGGGAATGTTTATGATCATTTGAAAGAACATTCTTTGGCATTTATTTTTTGAAGATTGTGTCTATCAAATGTTGGCCGCGGCTACGTCTCAGATGGTCCATCCATTGAGTCCAATTTTCGATGACACGTTCGAGCATTTCTGCTCGATAACTGGCGAATGACACGCGTGATGTTTTGCTCTAAGGCCTGCATCGAAGCGGGTTTGTCCGCATAAAGTTTAGACTTTACATATCCCCACAGGAAAAAGTCTAACGGTGTGATATTACACGGTCTTGGTGGCCAATCGACCGGCCCAAAACGTGAAATTATCTGCTCCTTGAAGTGTTCGCTCAATAAATCCATTGATTGATGCGATGTGTGGAAAGTGGGGAGATCAAGAGCTTCAATTTCAAGCATCAAATAGTCGGTCATCGTGGCACGATAACGGTCACCATTGACGGTTACATTCTCACCGGCATCATTTTTAAAGAAATATGGGCCGATGATTCCACCGGCCCACAAACCACACCAAACCGTTGTTTTTTCTGGATGAAGTGGCATCTCTTGAGCCTCTTATGGTTGCTCTTCGTCCCAAATGCGGCTTGGTGTTTACATACCCATTGAGCCAGATATGGACCTAATCGCTGAACAAAATTTGGCTCGAAAACGATGGAGCGATGCGATATCGCTTGGAGCGATGCGATATCGCTTGGAGCGATGCGATATCGCTTGGAGCGATGCGATATCGCTTGGATCGATGCGATATCGCTTGGGATCATCGGGCGGCTCCAGTTCTTGCACAAGCAGTATTTTGTACGCTTTCAATTCAAGTTGCTGCGTCAGTCCGAGTTGCTGCGAACGGCACCGAATCGACTCCCCACGGTCATGGTGTACACTCTCAGCTAAGGCCGCTACATTTTCTTCACTGCGTGCTGGGCTTGGTCGAATATTATCCAATAATGAATGCTGGGTCTCAAGATGGGTGCTGGTGTTTCAAATAGTACGCTCAGTAGGCCGATTATGTTGACCATAAGTTGAACGCAGTGACCGAAATACATTCCTCACAGAACGTTAATTTTCGTGATAAAGTTGAACGATTTGTAAAAGATGTTCAGGCGTAAGTTTTTCCATGATGAAATGCCAAACAACACTAAACAAAAAAAAACATGAAAGCATAACAAGACTCACACGCAATCTGTCCAAAAAAGGCTATTGAAAAAAGTATCTCTACTTGGAAAACTCTATATATATGTTATAACTTTTACATTTGGCAATGGGACCTATGGGCCAAAATATGAAAAATCGGTCCTGGTCGCTTAGCTATCAAGTAGTGCAGTGTTTAAAACGTATCTCTCTAAATGTTCTTACTCGGATTTACTAGGTTTAATTGTATATTTGCAATAGAATTGTTCTGTTATTGATATAAGTGGATTTGTTATATTTTATTCGATAATTTGCCTTTAATCGCAAGACATTTTTAAGAATTTAATGAGCATTAGGAGTCATAACTATTACATTTGTGCTATCGATATGCTATCATAATTTCGAGTTTAAATAGGTTATCTTAAAATGATATGCATATACTCGTAAGTGCGTGTAATTTCCTCAAACATTCGCTTGTGATAGCAACTCTCGTAGATATTTAATCAAATGTGAAAATATTTGAAATTCCCTTTGAACATAAATGTCCGTCTTCACTCATGTACGCACACTCACAACCATACTCGCCCATACATAAAGTCATTCCCATAGATTATACTCGGAAGCGCTTACAGATGATACACACAAATGCAAAACTGTGTCCCATTTCCTTGAATTCAAACTTGGTGGGCGCTGACGACGGCGACACTGATGACGTCTATACTTATAATGATGTTTGTAATGCTGGCGACGGAGAGGTTGACGGTGGTGACTATAATGAAGGCGTTGATAATGACTTTGTAGAGGGTTGCTGTAAGAGTGCACACATACGAGTATCATTAAAAAAGTACCCTGTGAGAAAAGGTACAACACCTATTGCCTTTTCAGGACGGCGGTGAAAAAAAATTAAGTTACTTTATTCAAAATCCGAACTGCCTGACATGGGGGCTGTTGTTTAACAATCAAGGTTCTATAGGTTTTAACTGAACAAAACTTAGCACCTATCTTAGTTATCCCTTAGCTCAAGTCAGTAAGCCAAAAATTAATATTTGGCAAAAATCAATATTTGGCCAAAAATACTGTTCTTCTCAAATAAAGGCCTATAGATACTCAAAAAAGTGACAAATATGCTAAATTCCTAAAGTCTCAAAAAAGCCTATTAAGGACAAGGGGAAACCCGCCGCTGAAAAATTGATGGATGTGCTTACCAGGGTTATATCTGGGTTAAATGTCATTCACACTACTAGCACACCACGTCGGCCCACAAACAAATATACACCAATTTTGACTAAATTGCCAAATTTCTAGATGGAAACCATGAGACTCTTAATGGCTGAAAGTCGTTAACTTAAATCATAGTTGTATGGGTTCTTTAATCCAACCAAGCCCCCTTTCGAATCTAAATACGACACAATTTTAAAGACTTAGTTGAGCTTTGAGCCAAACACAAACATACAAAAAACCGGCTTAAAGCTCCGAAAATCTGAGACCTTCAAACGCAGATAAATTGAAATGCCCACTTATTTTTAGCAATTGATTTAACTGAGAGCAATGTGTATGCAGCACCAGCTTAAAAGGTAAGCAGTAATTATATTATCTATTTATCTACCGCAATTTCTTTGGAAAACCACCTCTCCTTCAGATAATATTGGTGGAAGGATAAGAGAACCAGGGACATCACAGCATCGTACTTCGATATGCTGGCCATAACACAACCCTAAGCGTGCAGCAGCAATAGCTGCTTGGGTGTGACATCGGAAGGTTAGAAAAGACAACATTTTATTGCGTAAGAAAATGAATATACGAAGAACAAATAGTCCAACATTAGACAGCGAGACCATATACTGAAAAGAACATCTATACGAGGGCGACCGCAAAAGTAACTGGTCTAACATAAAAAGAACCGTTTTTTTGGAATTATTATTATTTATTTTTCAACATAATCTCCTTCCAACTCAATACACTTCATCAAACGTTTTTCAAGTTTTTTAATTCCATCCGAAAAATGAGATTTTTCAAGACCTTCAAAATATGCCTCAGTTTCAGCAATAACCTCGCTATTGGACGAACATTTTTGCCACCGAGAAATTTTTTTAAATTTAGAAACAAGAAATAATCAGAAGGAGCTAAGTCTGGACTATATGGTGGATGCGGAGCAATTTCAAATCGTAATTCGGCCAGTTTTTGTTGAGTTAAAAATGCAGTGAGTGAAGGAGCATTATCTTGATGAAAAAGAAATTTTTTTTCTAAATGCGGTCGCTTTATCTTGATTTCTTCACTCAACCGATCCAATAATGCACAATAATATTCAGTATTTATAGTTTTTCCTTTCTCAAGATAATCAATAAATATTATACCCCTTGCATCCCAAAATACTGTGGCCATTACTATTCCTGCTGACTTAACAGTTTTCGCCTTCTTGGGACCACTTCTACCAGCTTCTATCCATTGTTCTGACTGTTCTTTGCATTCTGGGATGTAGTGATGGATCCATGTTTCATCAACAGTTATGAATCGGCGCAAGAACTCTATTGGATTACGCTGATAAATCGGTAAAAGCTCCTCGGAATTGGTCCAACGGACTATTTTTTGGGGCAAAGTCAACAAACGCGGCAGCGTTCTTGCGGATAGCTTTTTAATGTGGAGTTCATCATGTAAAATACTCCAAACTTGTTTTTCGTGTATTTTAACAATATCAGCAAGTTCTCTGAGCTTTATTCGTCTATCTTTAGTCACTTCATTAAATATTTTTTCAATTAATCAAAGATGAATTGGATTCTGTTCATGGTGATAATGCACCATCATACTCCACCGTGAAATCTTGGGTTCAACAATTTAAAATGGGTCGTTCATGTACGGAAGATGAACAACGCTCTGGAAGACCGAAAACTGCTACTACTCGTACTATTGAAAACATTAGAAAAATATTTAATGAAGTGACTAAAGATAGACGAATAAAGCTCAGAGAACTTGCTGATATTGTTAAAATACACGAAAAACAAGTTTGGAGTATTTTTCATGATGAACTCCACATGAAAAAGCTATCCGCAAGAACGCTGCCGCGTTTGTTAACTTTGTCCCAAAAAATCGTCCGTTTGACCAATTCCGAGGAGCTTTTAGCGATTTATCAGCGTAATCCAATAGAGTTCTTGCGCCGATTCATAACTGTTGATGAAACATGGATCCATCACTACATCCCAGAATGCAAAGAACAGTCAAAACAATGGATTGAAGCTGGTAAAAGTGGTCCCAAGAAGGCGAAAACTGTTAAGTCAGCAGGAAAAGTAATGGCCACAGTATTTTGGGATGCAAGGGGTATAATATTTATTGATTATCCTGAGAAAGGAAAAACTATAAATAGTGAATATTATTGTGCATTATTGGATCGGTTGAGTGAAGAAATCAAGATAAAACGACCGCATTTAGAAAAAAAAAGTTCTTTTTCATCAAGATAATGCTCCTTCACACACTGCATTTTTAACTCAACAAAAACTGGCCGAATTACGATTTGAAATTGCTCCGCATCCACCATATAGTCCAGACTTAGCTCCTTCTGATTATTTCTTGTTTCTAAATTTAAAAAAATTTCTCGGTGGCAAAAATGTTCGTCCAATAGCGAGGTTATTGCTGAAACTGAGGCATATTTTGAAGGTCTTGAAAAATCTTATTTTTCGGCTGGAATTAAAAAACTTGAAAAACGTTTGATGAAGTGTATTAAGTTGGATGGAGATTATGTTGAAAAATAAATAATAATAATTCCAAAAAAACGGTTCTTTTTATTTTAGGCCAGTTACTTTTGCGGTCGCCCTCGTAGCTTTACAATGGTCGGTAATAGGTCACTCATTACACAGTGTGTTAAGCTAAAGCAAAATCGGATAAATAATATAGCTTGCGGAAGAAGGTCTCCAATCGGAGAGACCTTTGCATGGGCGCTAGATGAAAACATAGAACGATATAGTATTATATTAAGAGGGTTAATATTAGGCAACTTATAAGGCATTATGACTAAATTGGGCAAGATCAGCTTTAAAATGTGTGCAAAGCGGATTGGACTCAATCAAAAGATGTTTGTATGGACACAAGAGAAAAACATTGACTGGCATAGATCAATTTCCGCATGATAAATTGAAGATCTTTAGTAGCTTCCTGTATTTAATTTAAGCAATCGTGCTTGCGTAAAGTTTCGCTTGTGAAGTAGCAGGGCCTCAAATCGGAATTGTCCTTTGCTTAGGATACGACATCGTTCAGTTTAATCAGAGTTAATTATTGGGCCTATGAAATCACTATTCATTTGTGGCCATTAGAACGGTAGTTCAGTAGGTACCTTTGTGTCATGAAATACATTACATTAATCATGAAAACATTAACCGAAATAGTTCAATTTTATCAGGGCTAATCATAGATACCTACTATGCGCAAATTTGATGTTAAAAGCGCATTCTTGAGAGGTGGACTTCATGTCGGGAAAAACTTTGTTATATAGAAATGTGAATAAATAAGGTAGCATACTCGTATTTGATCGATCTATGGTCCGATGTGGATCAAAAGTGTTTTGGACCCATGACTACACTATTAATTTAAGACCACTAGATCGGTAGAACCCTAAATCAAGAGGAACTACATTTGTAGGGACCAAATGAAAACATAAACCGAAATGGTCCTAAATTTAATGCGTATATTTCTTCTAGAGAGGTGGACGTAATAGCGGGAAGAACCTTTGTCTGGGAGCAATATAGTAACGCATCATGCGCAATTCGATCGATCCATGGAGCGGTCTGGATCATTTTCAAAACTGTTTGGCCAAATCTGAACAATGTACAAAGTTTGGTGAAATCGGTTAATATTTGCGACCTATACTTTGTTTAAAATGGTGGATAAACCTGCAGGCGGACGGGTATTACTCAAGGAGTTGAGAAAATGATTCCCAAAAGTGCGGCATAATAGACATGGGCTTTATCTTATTTCCTTCAAATTAAAAATACAAAAAAAAAACACCTTTCTTATTTTTCGGTCGTGCTACTCGTACTCGTATATACATGCAGTTCATTCTATAAATGAGATAACGACAAAAACGTCTTTTGATAAAATTACGTCTTCTTGTGCGACCTCGATTTTGAGTTAAGAAAGTCTCGCAGAAAATTAACTAACGAGTGTTTTTTTAGACGTGTGGTCTTCAATCTGGTCAAACTATTTTCGGAGTTGGTTTTTTGAGATTTGTTACTTGATTTATGCTCTGTTTTCCAGTTCATAATGAATAGACTTACTCCGGAACAACGCTTGCAAATCGAGGTGAATGGACCCAAAACGAGATGACCACTGATCCCGATGTTTGCAAGAAAATTTTGTTCAGCGACGAAGCTCACTTATGGTTGAATGGGTCCGTTAATAAATAAAATTGTCGCATTTGGTGTAATGATTATCCATTAGCCATTATTGAGACGCCGTAACATCCTCAAAAAGTCACTGTTTGGTGTGCTCTATGGGCAGAGGGAATTATTTGTCCATATTTCATCAAAAATGAAGCCGGCTTTAATGTTACAGTCATTGGGAAACGCTAAAGAGCCATAATAAATGAATTTCTAGTGCCCAAATTCGAGGATGTTGATGTAGGTGACCTTTCATTTCAACAAGACGGCGCTACAAAGAACCAATCAATTTATTTAAGGAAACTTTTGGTGAGCGCATTATCTCACGTCGTGGGACTGTGGAGTGGCCTCCAAGATTGTGCGATTTAACACCGCTAGAATATATTTTGAGGAGTTATGTGAAGTCGCTAGTCCACGCAGATAATCCCAATATGATTGACGCCTTGGAAGAGAATATTCGGCTCGTTATGGCTGGCATACGGCCTCAAAACCTGTAGAAAGTGTTCGAAAATTTGGCCCCTCTACTGGATTTTAATTGAGCTGGCCACTTGCCCGAAATCTAAGAACATCTAAGAATATAATGGCAATATAGTAGCTAAATTCTTGGCCAAATTATTAAATTATATGCGTTTTATTTCTTCCAGCAAACCTCCCGTCTAAAAAAACACCCTTTATATGTAAATTTTTTGTATGAGTACTTCTAGCCATATGAGCATATGTGACAGTGCATAGAGAAAGGGACCTAAGGGTAAAAAAAACAATTTTTACTTTTTTTTTGATGTGGGAGTGTTCCCTCCCAGAGATAGGCGCGTTTTATGAAAGTGATGGTACACCAAAGATACACGTATTTAAATCTTTAAAATGGCTCTCCTCAACAAAACTGGTTTTTTACCCTTAGGTCCCTTTCTATTCAGCGCGTCACATATATAAGTATTAAACACATATTAGAAACTGATTATGCAGCAGTATACATACGTACAATGAACAAATTTCGCAAACAGATCTTATTTTTGTCATGACTGCAACCCACAAAAACATGCCCTCTTTTACACACACACAGGGAGAAGTAAAGGATTGGTTTTTTTCTTCAAGGATATGTGCATTTTTTCACTTTGTCCTTCTATTGCTCCTGTCCTGGTTAAATAAGTTTATTCACTTGGTCGGTGTGTTTTGTAGTTGAGGGAAGCGATCCAAAAGAAGAACAATAAAAATAACAGGAAACATTTTCTAAAACATACCAAAGACAGCTATAAACACTGCCAGTTGATAAAACGCAAACGATCGTAACTACACTTTTGGGTTGATGATTTCATATACTCGTAGGGTCCCGCAAAGTTGCTCGTTTTTACCAACAGGTCCATTGATACAAAACCAACATTGTGACAGCTCTAAATAATAATTCTATGTTTGGATACATTACGAGATTTGCTTTAATTTAAGTACCCACATGTCCATGTTACTGGTTGCTTTTTTGACCAGGAGTCCTTGAAAATACCTCAATTTCAGACAAATTTTTAAAATAAATTCATGAACGCCATACCGGTCAAAATGCTCGAACGAGTCATCCAAAATTAAATGGACAAGCTGAGACTCAGCCGCTGTTAACATTTGAAAGAAATTATATTTTAAAAATAAATGGCATAAAATATTCTTTTGATTGAACAACAAAGATTCCACACTTGATTTAAATTTTTGTTTTTTGTTTGTTTTGAAAAAAATACATATACCTGATCACCCGATATATAAGTAGTATATGAGATGAGAGAAATTTCTCATTTGTTATTTTATAAAAACACATTAAAAATGTGCTATGTTGTTGATGTCGACTCCTGTTGGCATCGCTTAAATATTGTGTAGCTTTAGTTTCGCTGCTCCCAGAGGAGATGAACGTTAACGTTTAATTTCTTACGCTGAGGGTATTTAAAACAATAGTCCAAGTGTCTATTGTTGGCTTGATTAATAACAACGACGGCGATGGAGCTGCTGTACGATGGTGGCATGATGTAGATTGTGGTTTGTGTGTTGCAAGGATAATAAATCATTTGAAAGCGCCAATCGAATAAAGGACACTTTGAGAAGTATGACATGGTACACTCTATACATTTTTAGCTGTAAGAGTACGACCAAGAAGTCGGGAGGATGTATGCAGTTAAGAGCTAAAGAAGGACATGTACAGAAAAACAACTAAAGTTGAAAATTATACAACAACAACTACACTTTTGAGGCCCTGTGAACCAATGTCTTGTTAATAATCATAAAGAAAAAATTATTATTTGCCGAACCAATGTATCTATACACAGGGTAACAAAAAAGAATGAAGACAAAATACCTGGAATGTGATATAATTTTTTTGTAGATCTTGCTGAATACAACAAGAAACCGGTTTTTAAATTTCCCAAGCACCTCCAAACTCTGGAGGTACGTGTAAAAACCCGGGTTTTCGGATCTTACGCACTTATATGCCAGTAACTTGCTTGAATATCAACCGAGTTTTTTGATTTTGAAACAAGAAACTGCGGCGTTTCGAATGGTGTATACACTTCTAAAATCACACTGAATAAGCCAACTGTCAAAATTTCCGAAATATTTAATGATTATTTTCTATGTTACAGGTGATTGAAGTAAACAAGTTTTATAATTTTTGAAAAATGGAAAATAAAGAGTTTCGTGCGGTAATTAAACACTTTTATATGAAAGGTTATATGCCACAATTAATCAAAGATGAATT
This sequence comes from Hydrotaea diabolus, assembly GCA_963513945.1. NCBI lineage: Eukaryota > Metazoa > Arthropoda > Insecta > Diptera > Muscidae > Hydrotaea > Hydrotaea diabolus. Next base: position 75,452,939 of record OY740720.1, read on the forward strand.
GGATTCTGTTCATGGTGATAATGCACCATCATACTCCACCGTAAAATCCTGGGTTCAACAATTTAAGATGGGTCGTTCAAGTACGGAAGATGAACTACGCTCTGGAAGACCGAAAACTGCTACTACTATTGTAAACATTAGAAAAATATTTAATGAAGTGACTAAAGATAGACGAATAAAGCTCAGAGAACTTGCTGATATTGTTAAAATACACGAAAAACAAGTTTGGAGTATTTTACATGATGAACTCCACATGAAAAAGCTATCCGCAAGAACGCTGCCGCGTTTGTTGACTTTGCCCAAAAAATCGTCCGTTGGACCGATTCCGAGGATTTTTTAGCGATGTTGATGAAACATGGATCCATCACTACATCCCAGAATGCAAAGAACAGTCAAAACAATGGATAGAAGCTGGTAAAAGTGGTCCCAGGAAGGCGAAAACTGTTAAGTCAGCAGGAAAAGTAATGTCCACAGTATTTTGGGATGCAAGGGGTATAATATTTATTGATTATTTTATGAAAGGAAAAACTATAAATAGTGAATATTATTGTACATTATTGGATCGGTTGAGTGAAGAAATCAAGATAAAACGACCGCATTTAGAAAAAAAAAGTTCTTTTTCATCAAGATAATGCTCCTTCACACACTGCATTTTTAACTCAACAAAAACTGGCCGAATTACGATTTGAAATTGCTCCGCATCCACAATAATAGTCCAGATTTAGCTCCTTCTGATTATTTCTTGTTTTCAAATTTAAAAAAAAAAAGTCTCGGTGGCAAAAAATGTTCGTCCAATAGCGAGGTTATTGCTGAAACTGAGGCATATTTTGAAGGTCTTGAAAAATCTTATTTTTCGGATGGAATTAAAAAACTTGAAAAACGTTTGATGAAGTGTATTGAGTTGGAAGGAGATTATGTTGAAAAATAAATAATAATAATTCCAAAAAAACGGTTCTTTTTATGTTAGGCCAGTTACTTTTGCGGTCGCCCTCGTAAAGTACAAAGTCTACGCTGACAAACCAGCTACGATTCAAGTTTTGGAAGCCAACATTACGCGTGTCATTAAAGCAATATCGGTCGAAATGCTCAAACGAGTCATCCAAAATTGGACCCTCAAAATGGAAACCCTGAGGAGTAGTGTGAAGGAAATTATATTCAAAAAATAAATGCCATAAAATGTCCTTTCAAATTACCAATAAAGATTGCACACTTGATTTGAATTTTTATATTTTTTTTGTTCTGAAAAAATGCCTCTAGATGGATCACCCATTATTTAAATGTAGATACAAGAGTCGATTAATGTCAGTACGACTAAGAGAATCGTAGAGAATCGAATCTATTTTTACCATGCCAACTGCTATCGGAAAACCGATGACACAGTATCGACATACTGTTGTCCTTAAAAATTGGCTCACCCTCATATATACTGATGTGGTCACATTTCATTTGAGGTTGTACAGTAGCAGGAGCTAATATGGGGCAGCATCATGAAACATCAATCGATATGGTCCAATTTTAAGATAGATCGAATTAAGTGGGATCTATTAAAAAATAGTTTATTTCCAAACCATTATGCGTAGGCGGGAAGTTAATGTGACAGAAGCACAGTGAGCTCCTTGAGCTGTATCCACACATGAATGCATCAAAATACAACAATTGAACGGAAACAATTGAATGCCCACCTGGAGAAAGATGCAAAAATTCGTGGTGTTGAAAACTATAGAAGCTCTCCTAGGATCGAGGTTATATAAATCATTTTTTAAACAGGACATTACCAACAATATATAAAGAATTTTGAAATTTAGGCCATTACTAACAAGAGGTTACGAATTTAAGACGACAAATATACAGAAAATATATGTTTTAAAAATTTTCAATTTTATAAAACATGAAAATTGTTTTGAAAAGACCTTTTTGTAATCAAATAAAATGAACTCTTTAAGTGTATTTATTTTTTCTTTTATCACTTGTTTGCTTTGGTTATTGCTGTACATAATATTTGTACTTTTACTTTACAGAAGTAAAGACTAACAGCTTTACTTCTGTAAAGTCAGTAGCGGTCCCCTAGAAGTACTTAAACATTTCACAAAAGCAAACAGAAAAAAGCAAACAATTTGATTATCAATTGATGAATCATGTCGCCAGAAAAAAATAGAATAAAAAAATCCCTCACAATCGCTAACGGCCAGCACAATACGCCTAAAACAGTTCGTGCTTAAGGGTCAATATTTTTCGCTGACTTTTTTTGCGTTGCGATGTTCTTTGATTTTTCTACCCCCCCAGGACTTGTCCAAAAACTCGTACTTATTGTTTGTTCTACGAAAGGAATCGATAAAAAGATGACGATTCAGAAGTTTATGCCTTGTTTGTTTTGTGTCAAAGAAATGCTAATATCTTTGAAGTCATTAAAGGGACATTTTAGTGTGTTGGGCATTATGAGAAAAAAAATCAAAAATGTGAACAATGAAAATCATGACAATCACTTTTGTCCATGGATTCGATCATTTAACTCAGTTATTTGAAAATTAGCTTTCTTTCTCTTCTGCTTTTCATTTCATTTGCAACATCAAGAACTATTGATGGGAAAAAAGTGTTAAAATAATTGATAGACTTAAATTTCAAAGATTATTTAGAAACGTCCGTTTGTCCATGTGTTTGTTGAAAGCACGACGGAGGTCAAACGAATTAAACAAGGATTCCAAAATGTTGCATGATGAAGGCTTATGGTCATAAATGGGCTATATGAGATTATATGAGATTAGCTAGTAGAAGGTGGCATACAAAGTTAGTCAGAAAATATATTTTGATGCAATTCTGCTTTTATAATTTTTTATAATAAAATTTTCTCACGACATTATTTGAGCTTTAATTTATTCATGAGCTTTATTTTAATAATATCACGTTTAATTAGATTTTTGTAAAGAAATTCTTTTTATCTTACTACACGCAGAAAACAAGTATGGTTGGGGTGACAATATTCGAAGAGGATCATACTATTGTTGGGTATATGGTTGTGGCACATTCCATTATGATCCTCACAACAATAGTATGATTCACACATAACCATACAATGATCCTTACAACCATAGTATGATTCAAACTCAACCATATTATGATCTCCACAACAATAGTATGATTCACACTCAACCATACTATGATCTTCACAACAATAGTATGATTCACACTCAACCATACTATTATCGCCACAACCATATTATGATCCTCACAACCATAGTATTTTTCTTATACAACCATAGTATGATCCTCACAACCATAGTGTGATTCACACGCAACGATGCTATTATTCGTACAACCATAGTATAATGCAATCAACCATACTATGATTGCCAAAATTATTTATTAGGATTGGGAGTTGTTTTTCAAAAATAAATTTTTATCAAGCAAGTAATTTCTAATTGCATTATATTTAGTTCATGGACAGGTTTGAGGCCATGTTTTTATTGATCATTTCAGTCAAGAAACAAAAACATATATTCCAACGGCAGTCGAAAATACTTTTAGTTGCCAGCAGGCGTAAATGCAACTTCATCATCCGTAGACACCAAGTATCGAATGTGATTAAACCATGATCAATGGCTTTATACTTAAGTGCAGGCAGATTTTAAATAAACGAGAACCAATCGTTATTTGAGTATTTCACCGAACAAAGTAAACACAATAAAAATCCCTCGAACTACCTTCCGACTGTTGACGTTTTTTATAATGGACAACAAAAATGCACTGTATCGTGCGTATGTGTTTTTTTTTTGGTATATCAAAAAAACATACGCACACACATCTATGTATGCTCTAAAAAACCTGTTTTGTTTGTTCATAGTCGCAACCATACTGTATGATTGCCGTTATCATATTTTTGTTAACGTAAATTTTGAACAATAATACTTTTGTTGCACCAACCATGTTTATATGGTTTCTACAACCATGTTTTCATTCCTTAATTTTACAATAATACTATTGTTACATTTCAACAATAGTAATATTGTCGCAATCATACTGTTGTCAAAATGAAATTCAACAAACAATACTCTGGTTGCGACGAACATGCTTTTATTGTAGAGAACGTATTATTGTTGCGGTAACCATAGTGTAACCATATCTTTTGTCTGCGTGTAGGTAGGGGCTTAAAAAGTAAACCCTGATTGTCTATTTCTTTGCCAAGTGTTTGTTAAGGCGATTTGCAGAAAAAGTATACAGGTTGGAGCGTGTTCATTTGCTTATTTCGTAATGAAATAAAAAAATTATGAACCTTAGAAAAATTGATTTTATATTTTGATAATATTGAACAGTAAGAGAATTTTTAAATTACATGATTTTAAATAGTTTGTCTGGCAAATGTAAACCTTCGCTATCCGTATATGTTTTCTGAATTTTTCATGAACTCTAACAAGCATGTCGACTGGTATTCTGCCAATTTAAGCTTCAATATTGTTAATTAGGTCTTCCAGTGTGTTGGAACGTTTTATATACACCTTAGACTTTAGGTAGCCCCAAAGGAAAAAATCGCATGGGTGCCGGCCAGTTCACAACACCCCTCAAAGAGATAAGCCGTCCAGGAAACATTACAATTTGTGGTATAGATTTGTATATCCCGAAAAAAATGTGTATGTTTTTAAAATTTGTCACTTTTTCCAATATCTTTAGATTCAATTACTGACAATACATTGGAGAGTGCGCGAGGCTCCTGTCCGATCAGAACTAGTTTCAATATCAAACATTTCTGCAACATTTCAGTCATCTAGCTTAAATGGTGCGACCAGTTTTTTTTTTTCTTTTCACGGATAGACGGGCATAGAGAGATGATCTTAGAATTTTACGCCAATTCAGAATACTCGCATTTATACCTAATCGGGTCTCCGATAAGTATTTCGATGTGTTACAACCGGCAAAGCAACGTTAATATACCATCCTTCCTTTGATTGAGGATATACAAAGTATAGCATGAGAACATAGCAAAATCTCCTACTGTGTTTTCTAAGCTTCAATTCATTTTCGCTTCGTTGCTTTTATTGTTACCAGGAATCCATTGCTGTTATTGTTACTGTTGATGCTGCTTTCACCGAGTATTTCCGTTCTCTTAAGATTTGTCATTGTCATTCATAGCAGGTAAACAGTTTCCTTTGGCACAATAGCTCGGACTAGAACACTTTCAATTCGAATGGTGACGTCATTACTTACACACACATCTTTGACTAAACGACAAACACCCGTCTACCACTGGAAGTCGTCCGTCCACGGCACAGATATCTGGAACACATTATGCCAGAGCAGAGCATACGAGTACAAATGCTTTGCTTTATACGTATGGGTACATTTCGACTGAGGGGTGGCATATATGGATTAGTCGCTTAAATGTTTGCAGCAGGAAATATCAATTTAAACAAGTAAAGACGTATTTAAGTTCGGCCAGTCCGAACCTTTTGTACCCTCTGCCGTACCTATGCTAATAAAGCCAAAAAAAAACAATGGTCCGTCTTTTTGGAACGTTTTGACTAGTCGACCGTCCCTAGTCTCTGCGAAAACTGCGAACTTAATCTGTATGTGTATTCGTATTAAAATTTTCTTATAATTTGAGTAACCATATGGGCACCATGCGGTAAGTATTTTTGGGCCACATGAGCCAAAAGACCAGCCACTTTGCTTTTTTTAGAGGTTGTAATCCTTATCCTGTATTTAAAAATAATATCGTATACTGCATTTGTGAGTCAATTAGCTAATTATTAAAATGTGTGTTATAATGTTATAAATACTTCTCTAAAAATGTAAAATATAAATTAACTGACATTTAAAATGTCCCATTGTGTCCAGCAGTATGGTACGAGTAGTAATGATTAAAAGACAGAAACCAGATTATGAATAACCCAGTCATTACTTACACTTAATGACACTGTATGACAGCCGAAGAGAGAGCAGGGGAGCAGACATCGAGACAATCACCGCAATCAGTGGTCAGTGCCTCTGTGGACTGTGGTTTGGGTGGCAGCGTCATTGGTTGGTTGGTGTCGAGTTCTCGCAATGACAAACGCAAAAACGTTGCACGGATGAGTGGTCAGCGGAAAGTGCTTCGTAAGTAATGACTGTTGCAGAATTCTAGCAGGGTGGACGTTTAGCCTGATAGTCCTTTAAATGAATGGTTGTGGGTTTCTTAGGAAGTGTTCGACAAAAGAGAAATGAAAACATGGCCTTATGGCTGGGGGAATTATTTCCACGTGGCAGCAGACGCCGTATAGTGTTTAATCATTGATTTTTCAATTAACAAAATGTAAGTGTAGTAAGTTTAAAAACATATTCGTATGCCTTTTTATTACTGGTTGGGTAGAGAAATTAGTGATTGAGCATACCAAGTAAAAAATATGCAGTCAGACTGCGTTTAATATATAATACTCATACAGGTAATGACACTGTGATATGCAGAATGCTCTACACTAGCAGGGTCTTGATTCTAGAGAGTTCTTTTCAATGGGGCTTATGTGAAATCGTGGATAATGTTATCATAGATCCTTGGTAACGCACTGTTTATCCTAAATTTGAGCAAAATTAAATGTATTATGTGGCTTTTCGAAAGACCTTAAAACATGGGAAAAACATAATATTGCGCAAATAGAAAAACGAGAAACATTCAGCCTTATCTCGGTTGGCGTAGTCGTAAATCGACAGCAGTCGTAGTCGTAGGCGTTTTTAAAAATTTTTGGTAACACGTAAAAAAAACGACGCCGACTATTTTGTAATAGAACGAATATAATAACAGTGTTGTTAAATCTACAAAAACTTTGCAACACTGCTCAATTACGAACAGCTGTTCCGCGGCAATTGGTAATAAAATTTAAAGTGGAAGTACGTTTTATAGAAACAATAGTAAAAATGCATGATCATGTTGAGTGTGGCCTTATGTTCATCGTCTGACGAAGATGAGGCATATGCTAAGGAGGAGTTGATAGCTTTGCGAAGACAATTACGGCAGCAATCAAACATATTCTCGTTACCAAGTCAAAAGTAAGCTGGGCAACATATGAACTTTGATTTTGTCTAATTCGAATAGGTTTGTGAGTTATTTTAGATTAAATAAAGAAGCGTTCGAATACATTGTGCATAAATGCAGTCCACACTTGGATATACCGAGGAGAAGTACTAGTGTGCCAAATATATTGAAGCTGGGAGCGACCATGAGAATTCTTGCTGAGAGTAGCTACCAAAAGGGAGCAGGCAACGACTTCTATATAAATCTGTCTCAATCATCCATGAGCAAGGTTTTCAACGAATGCATAAACGTGATGTATAATGAGCTTTGTTCCTGGTGGATTTTATTTGTGATGGATGAAAGTAAGAAGGATGAAATTAAAGAATATTTTATAGAAAAAGTGGGTTCCCTAGGGGAAATAGGGTGTATTGACGGAACTCATGTGAAAATTTTAGCACCGAAAATCGAGGAAAGGTTCAAGTATTACAATAGACAGGGATTCTATAGCGTAAATACGACTGTGGTAAGCTTAAGATAACCTAAAATAAGAAAAATATATTTACAAAGTTTTGAAGGTTTGCGATCATAAACTCAGAATACGTTCTATCTCATCCCATAACCCCGGATCATCTCGCGACTCACTGATTTGGAATGCTAGCGATTTAAAACAGTTATTGAAGGATTCATATGACCGTGGGAACGAAATACGTGGTTGTTAGGTACATCAATTGGCAAAATACTTTAAACGCCAATGTTTCCATTTATTTTAATACGTTTTAGGAGATGCTGGTTATCCATTGCCGTATTTAATAACTCCTTTCCGGTCCACTGAAGAGGGTAGTCTGGAGAGTCGTTTTAACCACATACACTCAAAAACTAGAAATGTTGTTGAGAGATCAATAGGGGTCCTAAAAAATAGATTTAGGTGCATATTGGGTGCAATGAAATTGCATTATACCCCGGAATTGGCAGAGAAAATAACTACTGATCGTGCGGCTTTACACAATATATTCACTATAAAATTGATTTTCCAGTCGATAACTTGGAAACTGATGTTATGGAAACCCCTATTAATGACTTCAATGACAATTCAACACCTTCAAATATAAGAAAAAAACATCATGGAATCGATTATAAACTAAGCTATTTGATTTTATTGTCAGTTTCATAAATTAAAAAAAAAAAATAGAAAAGAAAAGAAAAATATAAAAAATTAATAATAAATAAAAAAAAATAAGGCAGCGTTGTTTTGTAGTCCAATTTTCAGCTCTTCCGACTCAAATTTTCTTCTTTTTATGTCAATTTCGTCCAGTCTTATTTATTCTAAAGTCTTCCGATGCTCTTTTTTCTCTTCAACTCGCCCTTAAACAATCTTAATTGTTCCTCCTTCAGTTGGTATGTCTTTCGACTATACCTTTGATTTCATTTAGAGATCGCTTCAGTTCTGTATATAGCTCTGTCTGCACCTTTAACTGTTGCATAAAGAGACGATTCGTTTCGATTACATTTCTTTTTTGTTTCGGTAAGGGTTGAGAAGTTGATGGCTGCGCTATTTCATCACAGCTTTCTTCGTTTAAAGAAGCACCCGTATTATGATCTTCCGATTCCCTTAAAGTATTTGGTGTTATTTCAATACCAAATGTCCGTCTTTCGGGATGAATTGCGGAACTAAGTTGCAAAACGTTTGCGGCTGCTTCCTCTGTTGGCGTCAAAATATACTGTCTATTGGGTCCTCCTCCGGCGTCTCGGCTTTCTGTTTTGTTGTGTATCATTTTTTTCCTTAACTTAAACTTGTAGTAGGTCCAAACTTTCATCCAACCTTCTCCATTACGTAGAGGAGGCCCTAGTTTATTTAGAGCTCCGCTAGTTTTGTTCCATTCTTCTTTAATATTTAGTTTCTGCAAACCCTTAAAAAACCTTCTGGCCAAATGTGGATTTTTTTCCATAAATTCCACCAGCTTTTCAAATTGCTTTGAAGTCTGATTTTTATTCTTATATTGGAAAAAAGTAGTTAGAAATGATTTTTAACGAATGTATGAACACCTACATCTTGTCTGAACTCATTTTATTTAGTTTTTTTAGTTTTTCTAACTTTGTCGTGACCAAAAATTATAACGTCAGTTTTCGCACTATATCGTGTTGCAGTCAAATTCGCCTTACGCGATACCAAATGTTGTAATAGATTAGACATACGCCTAATTTACGACTCGACTACTCCAACCGTAATCAGACTGAATAAACACCCATTGCACCGCCGTCGCAAAGTAGCGCCCGCAGAGCAAACGAGATAGCAAAAATCAAAATTTTGATGTGCGCTTTAGATATCATAAAAAATAAATCCATTTTATAGGAAATTTCAAATATGCTACCCTTAATAATATCACATTATTAGTTTAGAAGATTAGGCTGATAGCCCTACTTGCTAGTGCTTTTTTAATTAGTTTTTTTTTATAACTTTTATTGTAATAAAACTATAAATAAATAAATAAATATACAGTTTAGAAGATATCGTCGTTTGAATTCGATGGATTTTCGGTTTTCAAAAAAACACACCATTATTACATAAATGAGTCCGATTTTAGTTGTAATATCATGAAAACTAGGTAACGAATCATCTTTTTAATTTTTGTTTCTATTGATTGTATTAAATGTATAACAATAAAAAATGTAATGTTTACTTTGTGTTTCTCTAGTTAAATCTCACTACCTAAAAATATTTCGTTTTTATACTTTTTTTCAACTTTGTCGTAAAATATAACAAAGGTACAAAAATTAAAAAGACATGGTTCCAGAAGTTTTATGACATGCATCCCTTGCATATTCGAGACATATGTCCGTGGAAACCCATTGCTACGTTTATGTTTTTTAAGGTATAAAGTACAACTCATTTTCTTTATTCTGTAATGCTTTGACTGACCAATGGCTCGGTGGTACAAAATTTAATGAAATAGAAAAACCTGGGGAGTGATATTATTTTCTTGTAGGTCTTGTCGAGTTAAAGAAGAATCCAATAGCGAAATATGTCGGACACCTCCTAAATCCGGATTTACGGTTAAAAACCCGGTTTTTGTACTTTTGCGCACTTATAAGCCTATAATTTTGTTGATAATGATCCAACCGAAAAAAGTTGAAAAATTAAAAATATGGTTGATATGACAAAGGTATTGTTTTTTTGTGAACAATAATATCATTACGGCAATCATACCGTAAGTTTGTAATTTTTATACATTTGAATACGATTTTATAATAATACGATAATTGCTATATATATTTCTGGCGTATGCAACACTAAGTGTTGACTGGCGCCATCTGACGTTTCCTTTGGAAACTTTGACATTTTTTAGCATAAACGTACTTAGAACGTTTTGACATACGACCATCACTTGTGTGACTTGAAAAAATCATTTGGCAAAAACATGGAATTAACTCGTGAACATTTTCGTGCGATCATTTTTCACAACTTTCAACGTGGATTATCACGACCAAAGTGCATCGATGAACTTAAATTTGTGTAAGGCCATGAAGCACTATCCTATAGCACTGTAAAAACTGGTTTAATAAACTCAATCGTGGCCGATGCTCGCTCAAAGACGAAGGTCGTCCAAAAATGGCCGCTGTGCCAGAGAACATTCATAATGCAAGATCGTCATGTGACATACCGTGAGATAGAAGCATCCTTGGGCATTTCTTCCACTAACATACATTCAGTATTGCATGAACACCTGGCCGTTAAAAAGGCTTGTTCTCGTTGCATCTCGCAGAATTTGTTGGTGCAAAGACATTTTGAAAAAATACCATCGCGGTGCTTCAAAAGACGTTTATAAGATCGTCAAAGATGACGAATCATGGATCTCATACAATTCATGGATCTATGCGTATGAGCCCGAAACAAAACAGCAATCGACCGTATGGGTCTTTGAAGACGAGCCAAATCCAACGAAAGTTGTCGTGGACGAAGCACTTCGAAGCAACTGGTCGCCTGTTTCTTCGGCAAAACTGGTCGTCTGGCTACTGTTCCGCTTGAACAACATAGGGCGGTCAAATCGGCCAATTTGTTTGCCTGCAGTCTTCGAAGAAATTCGAAAAATGAACAAGAGAAGATGAATCATTGTGCACGATGACTATGCGAGCTCTCACACATCGGCCCAAACCAGCGCATTTTTGACCGGTCAAAACGTCGAATTGATGGGTCATCCGCCGTACAGCCCTGTCTTGGCAACCAATGACTTCTTTTTATTCCCGCACATCAAGAAAAAATGCGTGGTCAACGATTTTCGTCGCCAGAAGAAAAAGACTATGTTTTTGAGGTGTCTCAATCGGAGTGAAAAAATTGCTTCGACAATTGGTTTGAGCGCATGCAAAAGTGAAAAAATCACGCTGGAGAATACTTTGAAAGAGAATAAAACCATTTTTGATGATAAATATTCGCATTTTCATTATTAGGCCAGAAATATATAAAGTAGCCCTCGTTTATACAAAAATGTACTAGTCAGCCATCGAACTGGTTGATAAGCCCTAATTTTAGAAAAATTTTAGCGCAGTTGCGATGATGTACGAGAAGTTATTGGGGAAAACTTTAAAACAATATTTCCTCAAGTTCATTTTAGGAACTCCTACCTTTTATTGGATCACCTACACAGTGCATGTTGTCTAGTGCACATTTTTAATCCATGATATTCATTTTCTCTTGTGGTAGCTAGTGCGCTACACCAAGCATATCTCACTCGTACATCTATGCGTACATCTATCGATTCATATCAATTTATAAACTTATTACTACGATTTTCAATGAAATACACTCAATTGCCAGTTTAAAGAGCAATTTAAATTTAATAACTAAACTGAAATATGTAAAACATGCACGAACGTGTCATTTAACTTAAGATGGATACGATAGACCAGTGGCGGCAAAGCTCTTTCAACCTACCGTCTACATTAAGGCGGGTCGATTTGAAAATCGCCAAAGTGACACGGAAAATCGCATTCTAGGAATCAAAATAAGAAACTTTGCCCTAGAAACCACGCACATATAAAACGAAAACTGATGTCCAGACTTTTGACCCGTAGAGTCAAAATTTGATAAAATCCCACTTTGACCAATTCAGGTTTCGATAGTTGTTGATGTAGTAGATGCTTCATCTTGCGTTATAGATGATGGTAGATTCATTGTAAACTAAAGAATATAAAAAAAACGAAATGAAATCCATATTTAAAACTCTCATAACATTAGCATACTAATTAAAGAAACAGTAGCAAGAAAATTAAGCACTCACACACAAAAATGCCATGTTAAAACAAAGATGGTATCTTTAAAATGGTTCCAAAGACGAAAATTCTTTGTTTCAAAGAAAAATTTCTAGTGGACTCGATTGAGGCACTCTAAGTGTATCAAAGTGGGAATTTTTTAAAGTCGGGACATCGGAGCTCGTTTAAGAGGTTTGATTCCTCGCGCAAAGTTTCCAATTTTGAACCCTAGAATACGATTTTCATTGTCACTTGAGCGATTTTTTTGCCTCCCTACAAATCGACCTTAATCCAGTCTTGCGCCAGCTTTGCTAGAATAGCAGAAAATTTATTATGACCGGAAGGTTTAAAACGGTATGGGTGAATGTTTGCTGCCAATTATAATCAAAAATAATTGGCATTATTAGCAAAGTGAAGGCAGTGTAGCGTATGATTAATATTGACTCTTTCGTTACTCATACGTAAATGTGAACAGCCGTTCTTGTGAGATGGAAGGGAGTTAAACTAATTCCATTACACGGACTAACATCGCAATGCTTATGATAATTACTTAATTAACTTTCATCACTCAGCATCGCACAAAAATGTGAAATTTCTTGCAAATCCGTAAGCTGTGAACACCAGCACCTTCTCCTCACAGTCGGTTTCGAATGCCAATACATTTTATGGAGAAGCCATGGGTTAGAGGCTGAATTCTTACCCGTAAAGTCGCCGATATAAAATTTAAAGTCGCCGATATAAAATTTAAAGTCGCCGATATAAAATTTATTGTTCTTCACTTATTTGTCACTTTCTCTTTTTTTGTACTTTTCTGCTAATTTAAGTTGAATATGAGTAATGCATATTACTATGGGTATTTTAAACGGACTCTAGTAATTGGAAACCAAACCTTGCCTTTTAAGTACTTACTAAGCAAATGGTATAAGTAAACCGCTTAACAGAAAATAAAGTCGTTGTATATTTCGAGCTCTAAGGTCCAAACCTAGAAGTTAAAATGTTTGTGTTGCGTCCATCTTACGGATATATGATACTAACTAATAAAAAAAACAGTACCATAGCAGCAAAGAGCTGTCACTGTCAATAATAACCTATTCAACTTATTCAAACATCCAATAACAAATACACTAACAACTAACAAAGAATGTAATTTATTACTAAGTATCGTTCACAATTGACTCCACTGTGGTATGATACACTAACAAATTTAAGCAGTTCACTGGTGATTTCTTAAAATACAGCATTAAAAAAATTATTGTAAACAATTTAATTTTAATCTCAAATCCTCCATAGCTGGCCACAAAAAAAAAACACCTCCTAATTGGCATGATAGTGTCAATATGCCTTAAATAGAATAAGTCATATCCCATTTAATTTCATCTTTTTAGTAATAACGTGTTGTCTGTTGTTATATCCTTAATTGAAACTAATAATTTCAATTTCATTAATTAGTCTATTAAATAAATTTCCACACATCAGTCAATATCATTAAACACACGCTCGCCTGTGAAACGCAATATGTCCAACAGGTATGCCAATACTAATGCCATATTTCATACCGGCAATAAATAGAAAGACAAATTATGGTAATCATCAATCACAGGCACAACAATATAAACTACATATTTGTACTCGTATGTACCTCTCTTCATATCTTGGACTAGAGAAGTTAACATGGACCTTAACATCGTTTTCGAAGCCAGGCGTATCCCTACGAACGCAATCAAAAGATACTTGGGATAGTCTGAGACAATCTTTTTCACTTCTCTTTCCAGCTACCAACATCAACCAAAAAGTGAAAGCGAGGGAAAAGGTACTTGATACGTTAGGTGGCACCTTCTGGGGCAAAGGCCAGGAGACATAAGTGATGACTTAAAAAATTCATCGGGCGCACAGCCTTAACTATGCCGCTCTAGTATTGACCTCGTTTCTTAGCAACTCGCAACGGTGAAATTTGCTAATGACAGAAAATAGTGCACTCCGTATTGCTGCCGGTTGTGATCATCTCCATGAGGAGACATTATGTTGCCTGTCAGTCAGCTAGCATTATGCGTTGCTAACTAGACAGTTCCTGCTGATATGCCATCCCAATTATCAGATCCTAATGGTATATTCACCTCCTTGATCCTTAAGGACTTCGGGTGATAAAGCGAAGACATCCAAGATGTCATTCCATCGGAATTCAACCGATTCTTTATTTCCAATGCCCTGAAAATCGAGAATAAATTTCTATAGAGAAAGTATTTCTCCAGGCACTATAAACAGGTGCCTTTCCTGCCTACATAGACCTCGTGACACTTCGCGTTGAGTTAACTCTCTGTCCAACACAACCTCCCTACGACACATTGATCTGTGGTTGCGTCCAACTGAAGATAATTTTTAATTTGTTTTTATATATCTTTCGTCACCAGAAGAATTGCTACAGATACAACAACAAAGTTTTTTTAAGGTAAAATATAAATAAAACGAAATATAGGAAGTGAAGAGTTATTATAAAAGAAGAAGAAGAAGATATACAAAAATATATAGAGATGACAAATAGGCAGCTTGTCCCATGTGTTTGAAGGGTATCTTGTCCTTTTGCGGTCTTTTTCCGAGCACCACGAAAAGAATATTTTGCAATTATAAATTGAGTTCAACTTTGACCTTGTTTCCTAACTGACATTTTGTCAATGTCTGAGGTTGTTGGCAAGCTCACTGACTCCGAGGCCATTGTGGCATATTCGTCTGCAGTCTCATTGCCAGGTATATCACTGTGACCCGGTACCCATGTCAGCGTAATATTATAATTTTTAATTTGTGAATAAATTAATCGCATCATAAATATATTTTAATCTCCTGTCACACAAGTTAGCGCCTTATGCTGTCATTACATATCCACACAACCGTCGGAAGTTCAGTCGGTTGATTCGACTTACAAATGCCCTTACCCATATATGGAATTAAATTTTTCCTTCCTTTCGTTCTCCATTGTCTGCAGAGAATCGGTTTTATCGAAATCTCGTAAATGATCGATTGATTGAAAGGTACGATAATAGGGCGTGATATTGCTTTTTTTCTTATACACATACAATGATAAAATAAGGATAATACAGAAAACAGAAATCTAGAGACATTAAATGAATTAGAAAAGCTATGTGGGTTTCATCCAACACTCGGATAGTACCGCTAGAACGGGCGTGACAGAGGCTCCAAATTTTCGTCAGCTCTCCTAATTTACTTAGTAGGGACATTAATACTGTTACACATGTTTTATGCTGTAAAAAAAAAGTTCTGGATGTTTTTTAGACCAAATATTTTTTAATATATTTATTGATGTATATTGTATCCAAAAAGAATCTACTTATTAGAAATATCCGCCTTTTGCCTTTACATACGCCTTAAGTCACACTGGATAATTGGCCACAGCTCGAACCAAAGCAGTCTTAAGAGATCCAATGTTGGGGTATCATTTGTGACAAACCTTGTCCTCTAAAATCGTCCACAATTTGTAATCCAATGGGTTCAAATCTGGACTGCTTAAGGGCCATTCTTCAGAGGAAATGAACGCTGGCAAATTGTTTCGAAGCCAGGCCTGGGACGTTTTAGTCTTATGGGCCGGAGCAGAATCATGCTGGAAAGTCCATGGCTGGTTTTGGAACAGGAAATTGTTAAGAGGCTTTAAACCCCATATGACATTAACGGGGTATGTTCAGTACTACTATTGAAAAGGGTGTTTTCAATATTGTAACAGTATGTATGGCCCTACTAAGTATAATCTACAGGGTGGGAGATTTAACATTTTAAATTTGAATAGGCTGTAAAAAACTTCAGGTTTTACTGGAAAGGTTGTAGTTTATCATTTAATAATAGATCACGATATCATTAATATACGAGTTACTACAACAACTGGCTCGGCAGTACCTCATCCGATCGACCCAATTTTTGAGTACGTTTTCGATTGTCTCGGGTCGAATCTCTTAAATGGCAATTTATATTTAATGTCTCAACGCTACAATTGTCTCTGGCTGCTTTGAGTAACATTTATCCACAGCTCAATATTCACGTGGGGGTTCTCTGAACTTCATATGCAGCAATTTAGCTTATTGACATGACTGAGATGAAAATGAGCTTCATTTAAAAACACGATTTTTCAGCCCGTTAGGAGCCGCGAAAAAGCATCTGATAGTGTTCCGTATTAAGTGCCAAAGTCCAACCTTTCCAATAAAGCTAGAAACTAAAAAAAAATATTTGTACTTTTTTACAGCCGATTTAAATTTATAACATTTAATCGCCCACCCAGTATTTGCCTATTATTAATTTTAAGCACAATACTATTAAATAGTTTTAAAATTATTATGCGAATACCAAAAGTAGGCGGAACGCATTGGCTAGGGTTCAAATCAGCTCTGAACAGTGTTATTTATGTAGGTGGTTCAGGAAGGGTCGTAGCTAGGAATCCAATTATTTGTGACCAAGTGAACCTTATGATTTTGTTCTTAAGTATAGAATATGGCCTAGATCGTATGAATACTATTAAACATATTTTAAAAAGTGGGCGGAACAGTGCATTTGTATGGCAGGTTCTATAATAGGATGTGTCAACCTTCTTTTTGATATATGCAAATCTAATTATTATCTGTACTGAACAAAAATAATTAGTCGCCAATTAGGCCAATTTTCAATCCCATTTTAGAAAAAATATTACGACAAAATAAAAAAAATGATAGCTTGCTCATTTCGCGAGATTACGTGCAAGCCACACAGATGGCTCAAATGACTTAAAAAGTCATGAAAAGTTTTTGAACAAAATATATGTAGGAACAAAAATATTCTTTTTTTCGATTCGCTACACTTTTTGTTATTACCAAATGATATATTCCCTATTACCCAGTAATGTGAGGATAAATTTTATGGTCGAAATAAGGACCACTGATTATGATATGACCTATTAATCCAATTTTGTATACCAGAGTTGATGGTTTTCCCTAAGTATGTAAGATTGCCTATCATCGAGCACAATGATTCGTCTTCTCTTGTTCGCTTTTCGAAATTCTACGAAGACATCAGGCAAACCAACTGTGGTGTACCACTCAGAATTGACCGTCCTACGTAGCTCATGCGGAACAGTCGCCACATGAACAGCAACGGGCGACCATTTGCTGCGAAGTTTCTTTTTCCACAAACAACTTTCATTGGATTTGGCTCGCCTTCGAAGACCCACACGATCGACTGCTGTTTTATTTCAGGCTCATACGCATAGATCCATGATTCGTCACCTGTGACGATCTTGAAGCACCGCGATCGTATTTTTTCAAAATTTCTTTGCACCAATCGACACGAGCCTTTTTTGAGCGATTGTCAAATTGTGCGGGATCTAACGATAACAAACCTTTTTTACGGCCAGGTGTTCCCTATCTCACGGTATGTCACATGATGATCTTGCATTATCAGTCCACGCACGGCATCAATGTTCTCCGGCACAAGAGCCGTTATTCGACGACCTTCGTTTTTGAGCGAGCGTCCGCCCCGATTTAATTCATTAAACTAGTTTTTCTTGGTTCTATTAGATGGTGCTTCATCGCCATACAAAAATTAAAGCCATCGATGCACTCATATCGTGATAATCAACTTCAAAATTTATGAAAAATGATCGCACGAAAATGTTCACGAGTTAATTCCATTTTTTTGCCAAATTGATTTTTTCAAGTCGCTGTAAACAACAGAAATGATGGTCGTACGTCAAAACGTTCTGAGTACGTTTATGCTAAAAAATTCCAATGGAAATGTTGGATGGCGCCTAGGCCAGAAATATACTTATATAGCAATGTTCATTCAAAAAACTTTACATGCCAGATTTCATTAATATCTGATAAAATTAACGCTCTTATAAAGGCTGGAGCGTCAATCAGGGGTAAATTTATATGGGTTCATCGGTCTCATCGATTTTCACCAATTTTTTTTTCCTTTTCAATTCTTTAATTAGAAGGAATCTGAATAATGTACAAAGTATCGACAAACAGACAGGCGGAAATGTCCAAATCGAATCAGAAAAAAAAATCTGGTTCGATCCGCAAAATGTTTAATTGGTATTTTGCACTTTCTTCGGGGAGTTTCAAATGTCTGCAGAAGTTAATAATACTCCTGTACCACAGTGTGGTGAAGATATTATTAATATGCAATCATATTTAATTTCGAACACGAATTTTCTTGAAATTGAGTACCCGTATTTATCAATTTGTTTATGTTAATTATAAGTGTTTAGAGGCGATTGGTAATCTCTCTCTCTCTTGGAAGCCATCGTGCGATACAAGTCCATCTGTGCGGCTAACGATGAAAATGACTTAAATTAATTAAAAATGCTTGAAATGGATTTGTTTAATACTTATGTAGGTTTTGAGCGATTTTTTCGATGAGTTAGTAGTACCAACTGAAATATACTATTCCATGCAGTAGGTTGAGGTAGCAGCAATGAAATGCGTGTGAATATTTCATGCAATCGTACACATTTAACTTCATGTTTGTTGAACATGTCTCTGTACGTACACCATTGATTTCTGCTCCTAAGCCTGTGGTGTGTGTGTGTTGCCTGCGGTTTCTGAAACTTAACCTATTGAATACACATTGACGTTTATATACTCGTTTGAAAACGAGTATACAATTATAAGTCCACCCCTCATTTCTACATTTTTACCACAATAATGAGATTTACAAATATTTCTTTCTTAACGTTTGAATAAAGCACTTTGATTAAAATTCAAAATTTGTTAACAAGAAACTTGAACTTGTTAGAAAACTAGAAACATATCATAATAGAGACGCACCATCAAAAGCCAGCTCCACGTGAATGGCCACCTCGCCACTTCCCCATCCTCCTGAACTTGTAATCATCGTGAATTAATAACAATCAAGGGGAGCTACAACAAAATACCATTTATGCTAAAGCTTTTATCGTGTCGAACAGCAGGAGAATTTTAATGAAAATCTCTGCTCGATCCCACAAAGTCCCTTTTCTGGCACTTGAACAGAGACTGAAAGGACGCATTGTGATTGGAGCAAAATTAAAAACTGTGCTGTAATCGATTTTATGGAAGGACTATAACGACGCATTGTATACAGCACATGTCCATTAAGAGGACAATACATGATATATGTACATTAGAGTGAGTTTTTTTAACTTTCGCAACACTACACTTCTTAAAAAGATTAAACGGCAAACAGTTAAAAAAATGGAATCTTCCTATAGAATATGGCACGTTACAATCCCATATTTTGATTCCTGGGCGGTAGAACCTCATATTGTTAGGAACACCATAGTAAGAGCAGTTAAAAACCTTAAACCAATAATGTCCATAATCACAGAGTTTGTTATTGGCTCCACGGAAAATGAACAGGTTCGGGTTTTATATGTGGCTTTCGTAGCTAATGGGTTCGAAATATTTAAACAACATTGTATGATATCAAAAAATGAGATTTGGTCATTCTTCCAGAAACTTTCAGATCAAATTTGGCCTCGTCCCGCGGAAATTTGCTAGTTTGAGATTAAAATAAAAAATTATAAATCTTAGAAAAATGTATTTTTTATTTGATTTGTTTTTAACGGTAAGGGAATATTTAAAAAACATGGTTTTAAATAGTGTATCTGGCAAATATCGACCTTCGCACATTCGACACACTGCTGCATACGTTTTCTGAAGTTTTCATGAACTCTAAAGCATCTCGACAGGTATACTGCCAATTTCAGCCTCAATATTGTTAATAAGGTCTTCCGAGGTGTTGGGAGGTTGATATACACCGTCGACTTCAGGTAACCCCAAAGGAAAAAATCGCATGGGGCTAAGTCTGGCGAGCGTACCGGCCAGTTCATATCACCTCTCAAAAAAATAAGCCGTCTAGGAAACATTTGTCTCAAACAATTCATGGTAACCCTCGCTATGTGTGCAGTGGCACCATCCTGTTGGAACCATATATCGTCTAATTGCACTGCCTCAAGAGCCGGCTGAAAAAAATCCTGGAAATGCCAAGAGCAAGTGATTGCTTCCAAGCAGAGTGTTTCGGAAATTGCTGCTCTAAATCTCTCGATGTTTTGTGGTGCCGTAATCATTGTCTCAGGTCTCCTTCGTACACATGGCACATTCCCTGCTGTTCTCAATGAAGATACCCAATTTACAATTGATTGCCGTCCAGGAACACGTCCTCGTGGGGGAACAGCGAATCGTAAACGAAAAGCACGCTGCACTGCAATGATCGAGTGCGCATTTTAAAAATACGCTTCAACACAAAATGACATTCCTCACGATCTAATGCATTATGGCAACTGAAAGGCAGACAAATACAAATCTCCCGTCAGACACTATAAGCCACAAATACTCTCCACTCTCTTCGATCAACAGTGCAGCCATAGCATCTACTGCAAAATAGCAAATTTTGGAGCTCCACCCTGTATTTTGATCGAAAATCCTCCACTGTGTCTTAACGACACAGAAAGTCCTCAGTATAGTTTACACGCTAATGATTATCTTAAGTCTATTGGTGTGTGTTTGACTGTTTGCCGATATCTTCGAAAGTTATCGCATCTTCCAATACGTCCATGCATTTTGGACTACCCTGTATCGTGTTTTAAGTGCATCAAAAAACTAACCCTAATGTACACATATGTATACCTTTGTTTGTATGAACTAAGGTGTGTGTTAACAACTGTTCGTGTGAGTGATTTTTAAGGATACTTAAGTATGTCGTTGGTCAATGTAAAAGCAATCGTGTCTTCAGTATCTTGCGCTCTCCTGACCATACTCGGACCATACGAAAACATCGGCAAAAGTGATGTGTGTTCTTGGAACATACTCCTTTTTTTGTGCACCGACAATATCCTTCTCTACATTTAATGTTTTATGGTCAACAAAGAAGAGCAGGACACAGTTCATAAAACAATACCACCCAATACAATTTATTCCAAAGAAAGAAACACACACCACAATGTCTCCTTCGTCCGGAGATAGTAAATCCTAAAAGCAATTACAGGCATGTAAATGTCTCGAAAAAAGGGAAATAAAGTACAAACAAAACGAAATTTTTGCAGAACATAACTTTGCACAACATGAAATAAATTCAGTGCTAAAAAATATCAGAGTAATTTGACTGCGGTCTAGTATGTGTAGATTAAATACAGGACATATTCTTGAGATAAGGATCCGTAACAACCATTGGCTAGAACATTAAACGATGGCAATCTGAAAAGAAATCACCCTAGACAAGAAAACATGTTTCTTTTTAGCTATGGACACGCAAATAAAAAGAGAGACTTTCCTTACCTAATTCTATTTCCAACGATTTAAACTTTTACCCAGATAGTGCAATTGTAGTGGCGGATTTGCCAAATATAAGTATATACTGACTTACTTTCTAGTTATACAACTCTGACTGGTCAATAGTCTGATCTGCATATTATTACCTAAAGCATTTAGTAAATGCGTAAGCATTCCATGTATCAAAGGACCATTCTGTAATAAAGCCCCATTTAAAAAAAAAAAACAATGTAATAAACTTAATTATATACAGATCGTCTTGTAAATAATTGCATGGTACTGTCTTTTAGGAGTTTCTAAATACATATTTTGTCAACCTATTTTCAAAAACTTAAGAGCGATGTTTAGAGGAGAAATTGACCTTTATAACGATATGAATAACTGACTAAATCTTAAATAGCTAGGCCAATTTAAATCGGATTTTAAATTTGTTTAGCTTGTTGGACGCGGATTTAACGAGTTATACACTATAATGGAAATAAACAATCTACCAAGTTTACTCAGCTTAATGTCATTTTCTGTAACGAAAGTTCGAAATTTCTGTAGAATTTTGCCTACATCTTCAACCATTATGATCTGAAATAAAAGCACTGCAAAACACCGCTTTCAAGTTTTTAAAAATCGCTGCACAAATAAAGCAGTTACGAGTTACTTTCATTCAAAAAAACCAAAAATTATGGTTTATGTGGATATCTCCTAAACTAGAAAAAATCTGGCAAATCGGAGGCCAGTTTCGTGATCAGCAGCCCTAAATCAATTTCAGTTGACTATCAAACCTTCAGCCGCAAATTAAGTGTTGACCAATGTAATTTTTAGGATAATTGGCTTCACTTTTTGGGGATCGGCTTGACAACCATCCAACACGCTAGGAAGATCCCTACATGATAAGCTAGGTTGAAAAGGTTAGGTAATGTATGGGCTATCGTCGAAAAGTGCCAAAATGCTATTCGTCCCGGGGGACTTATTAGCATCAAGATTCGTGCCAAGCTATTAACCACCCCTCCATTAAAAGATCCCTAACGAATTGAGCTCCTACCGCTCTAGCAGTCACATATTACACCCGACCTTGCTCAAATTCCGGAAAGAAGCCTTGCGTATTCTGTCAAAGTGGTGTAAGTTATCATATCGAGCCTTTATCGCGAAAAAGACGTAAGCGTCACTCGATGTTTAAAGTAATTCGATAGAAAATTGTACAACGCAGCTTAAATATGAAAAATTAAATATTACGCTTGAGTCTTTTTCGCGGCTAAGGCTCGATATTGCTGACCCGGTCTGTAGACTTTTAAACTTGTATTATTTTACATTTAATTAAAATTGTTTTTAATTTCATAAAAGCATTACCTGTCAAAATACAAATACATAAACAACTAAGTCCGCTGAGTTCCCTACCGGCACCTCAATTATTCTCTGATAATAACTCGAGATCCATTTCGAAGTTCCCTACTTTTTTAAAGAAAAAAAAAACACAGAAAATTCAAATAGAATGGGCAATATTTATTATCATTTGAAAGAACATTCTTTGGCATTTATTTTTTGAAGATTATGTCTATCAAATGTTGGACGCGGCTACGTCTTAGATGGTCCATTCGTTGAGTCCAATTTACGATGACTCGTTCGAGCATTTCGACTGGTAACTGGCGAATGACACGCGTGATGTTTTGTTCCAAGGCCTGAATCGAAGCGGGTATGTCCTCATATACTTTACACTTTACATATCCCCACAGGAAAAAGTCTAACGGTGTGATATCACACGATCTTAGTGGTCAATAGACCGGCCCAAAACGTGAAATTATCTGCTCACCGAAGTGTTCTCTCAATAAATCCATTAATTAATGCGATGTGTGGGAAACCAAAATCGCCGATTGAAACCAAATGTCGCCGATCTCACGAGCTTCAACTCCAGGCATCAAATAGTCGGTTATTATGGCACAACATTGACGGTTACGTTCTCACCGGCATCATTTTCGAAGAACTATGGACCGATGATTCCACCTCTTCTGGTTGCTCTTCGTTCCAAATGCGACAATTTTGCTTGTTTACATACCCATTGAGCCAGAAATGGGCCTCATCGCTGAACAAAATTTGGCTCGAAAACGTCGGATCTTCTTGGAACTTTTCAAGAGCCCACAGAGCGAAGCGTTTTCGCTTGGGAACATCGGTTGGTTTCAGTTCTTGCCCAAGCTGTATTATGTACGCTTTCAATTTAAGATCTCGACGTAAAATACACCAGGTCGTTCCATACGTCAGTCCGAGTTGCTGGCGCCGAAACGACTCTCCACGGTCTTGGTGTACACTCTCAGCTACGGCCGCTACATTTTCTTCACTGCGTGCTGGACGTGGTCTATTCGGTCGAATATTATCCAAAAATGAATGCTGGCTTTCTAGATAGGTGATGGTGTTGCAAATAGTACGCTCAGTAGGCCGATTATGTTGACCATAAGTAGAACGAAGTGCACGAAACACATTCCTCACAGAACGTAATTTTTCGTAATAAAATTGAACGATTTGTAAACGTTACTCAGACGTTATTCTTTCCATGATGAAATGCCATACAATACTAAACAAAAATAACATCTAAGTATGACACGACTCACACGTGATCTGCCAAAAACAAGGCTATTGAAAAAGTATCTCTACTTGGATCAACGATTATAATTCGTAATGTCACTACATGCTGATACAGTCCATGAAGCAAAATCAAACAATTTAAGCCTGATTCAAAGAAGTTTTTAAATTTCAACTTTGTCCACCAAATTTTACAAACCCTACATTTCGGCGTATGGCCTTAACCCCAAATATCAATCAAGTGGCATACTAAATGACACCTCAAAGAAATATCCAAAAGATTTCATCAACATGAGAAAAACTTGACTAGTGCATGTTTTTAACTTGGTCGGCTCATTAGATATGGATTCCTAAAGGCAAAAAAAGGATCGTCTGTATGCCAAATGACAGGTCTAGACAAATAAATATATACTCTCATTAACATTTGCACATAAATATAATGTTTTATTAATAGATTGCCTTTTCTATTGCTTAGTATATTTGTTCACGCAACCTCCAGTCACAAGTAGGGGCGTATCCTTTTGTTTTGCCTTCTCTGTGATTGTTTGTATGT
This sequence comes from Hydrotaea diabolus, assembly GCA_963513945.1. Taxonomy (NCBI): domain Eukaryota; kingdom Metazoa; phylum Arthropoda; class Insecta; order Diptera; family Muscidae; genus Hydrotaea; species Hydrotaea diabolus. The sequence continues at coordinate 75,477,558 of OY740720.1, forward strand.
TTGCGAGTATAAGGATTTCCCACATTGCTTTGTCATGTGATAACATAATTTGGAAGAGTTGGTAATATTTTGTATTTACATTTGACTGTTTTTATGTATGGAACTGCACTTGTCGCCATTACAGCTTTGAATGTGCTGCTCGGAGTGGTGCTTTACTTTATGATTACCACTCGTTTATGAATATGTATAAATTATTACTATTCATGTATTTGTACATGTGTATTTGTGTGTCTCGAAAAATGCCAATGTTAATAATTCTAGACGTAATTCACTCACTAGGCCACCGTGGTATGACGGTTAGGGTACAATTCCAATTCGTAAAGAAAGAACGCACATTTTTTCAACGCTGGGTTTCCCCCTCGTTGATGTCTTGATTGATCTCTGAACCATGTAAAAACTATTCTATAAATTTATTTGCCGTTCGTAGACGACGCCTACAGTGGGTCGAGGTCTGTCAGTATTAGATATTTATCGAATACAGCCTACTATTTGAACTTAATTTTTGGCTATAAACCACAAATCGGATGTACATATGTGTGTGAGCTATATCTTAATCTGAACCGATTTTAATTTTAATTTTATTAACGCCCTTCCTTAGTCGGAATTACTACAGTGTGCCAAATTTCTTTATTATTAAATGTGATATGTGGTTTATAGAGCTAAAAACATAAAAATCGGATAATAATATACAGGGTGGGCGATTTAACATTTTAAATTTGAGTCGGCTATAAAAAAGGACTGATAATTTTTAATAAATTTCTAGTTTAATTAAAAAAGGTTGAACTTTGTAATTTAATAATAGAACACAATATCATTCATATGATTACCTCAACTGTCTCGACCTCATCCGATCAGCTCAATTTTTTCGAACATTTTCGATTGTTTCTGGTCCAATCTCTCCAATGGCAACTTAGATTTTATTGTCTCTGGATTCTTTGCGTAAAATGTATCTTTAATGGTTCCCAATGGAAATAATCCAAAGAACGGAAATCACTGCTCCAATGCGACCCATTTATATCACACTGACACACCGACTTGAAAAATCAGTGCGTAAATTATCGATGATTGCGTTTGCTGTGTGACATGTAGTCCTATCTTGTTGAAACCAAATGTCGTTCATGTCATTCTCTTGAAAAATTCATTGAGCATGGCGCAGTGACGCTCGCCGTTGACGACAACTGGGGCTCATTGATAATTTTCAAAGAAAAATGGCCCAATGATGCCGCCAGCCCAACATCTACACCTAACTGTTACTCTTTGTGGATGCACTGGTTTCTCACGTGTGGGTTCTCTAAACCCCATACGCGGAAATTTTGCTTATTGACATAGACACGAAGATGGAAATGAGCTTCATCTGGTAAAATTTTTAATCTCCTGCCAAACAATCTTCAGTCCATTGGAGTGAAGCGAAAAAGCATCGGATTAAGTTTAACCTTTCCAATAAAACCAGAAATTTGAAAAATTATCAGTATTTTTTTTACAGCCAATTTCAATTTAAAGTTTTAAATTGCCCATCCTATAGGTAGGAGCTATAACAAAATCTATACCGATTTCAATAGCGTCTGTCCTTGTTCCAAAGAACTTACTTCTGCCAAATTTCATGACAATTGGACAATTGCAAACTGGAGTTTGATTACAAGCTTTAGATGGACGCACAGAAAGAAAGACAGTGTTAATGGAATCAGCAGGTGTTCCATGGAACTAAATTATAATACCCAATTTCACAGAGTGGTGCAAGGTATAACGTACTAATTTTTTTTCCGGCATATTAATGCCTTTCTCCGTGCAAGGCATTAATATGCCGAAAAAAAACAATATCTTTAAATATGTTTACATGCAATCATATATGTTTGAAACATGATATATTTTCTACATGATATATTTTCTTGCACAATTTGCATGCCAACATATTTTTTTCCGAGTAAAAATAGCACCACGATGGGTTCCACAGTGGCTGTGGTTTGAACCTCAAATCGCTTGGAAAGAATTGCGAATCAAGTTGCAGAGTTTTTAGATGGTCCTCAACCATTTACCAAATGGGAGCAATATGGCCCGAAATAAGAACACATTTCGCTACGAATCCAAATAAAGGGTAGTTTTAAAGTTTTGGCGGAAATTTGTAATAGAAGCATGAGACGAAAGGTCTAAAATACGGCCCTTTTTGCGTAGCGATGGTGGAGGGTACTGGCAAAACTTAACGATATTTTTTTACTTAATTTAAAATTTCCGTATTTCCGGCGACACACCCTATTGTGTGTACTATGTATTAATAAATATATTCTCACATGCATGATTGTAGAAATATTTGCAAACTTATAAATATTTAATGAAGTTAGTTTTCGTGACACAATACATCATAACCAGAACGTATGTGCAGTGTTTAGAGGCATGTTTATTAATTAAATGCTGTAACTTAATTTAACTTTACTGCCGAAACATTCAACAAATTTGCATATTTACGAATCGAAAATTAGTTGAGATAAGAGGATTTGAAAGAAGTGTATTGACGACATGGAAAAAAGTAATAAATGTGCACTGTGGTCTATGGGTACTCGTTTTGGAATTATTGCTCTGGGAATGCATTTATAAAATGTTACATATACTCGTATCGCATCCCAATATTTGCCATATCTTAAACAAACTCTCTATAAAGATTCGCAAGTCAATTTGCTTTGTCCATGTGTTCTAGTAATTGCTGCATTCCCCATAAGGATCATTTTTGGTTTTGTGTATAAAAACGAGTACGATTTCATTGTTCAGCTCTGGAATGGTATCGTGATTATTGGTGTCGACCATTCTTTACCATAAGGCGGCAATTTCTTAAGAGACATTGCGTTCGAAAACTTCGTCTGCAATAGAGCCAAAGTTGCAGGATAAAAGTGCAGGGAAAAGTTTTTATTATTGGTGTCGACCATTCTTTACCATAAGGCGGCAATTTCTCAAGAGACATTGCGTTCCGAAAACTTCGTCTGCAATAGAGCCAAAGTTGCAGCATAAAAGTGCAGGGAAAAGTTTTTAGGTTGTCGCAGCCGTTTCTAAGCGTTATTCTACTTCAGCAATATTTTTGTCCGTACGCCCAGTAAGAAGCTGCACGGAGGCTACACGTCTTACGCCGACCCAGATTTTTGAACTTGCATCTAGTACCAATTGTCCGGAAGAAGAAACACATAAATATATCACAAGTTATTTCTTGCAATGATTTGAATCAGAAAAAGGTAATGTCGAGCTTGACCGATAATATAATACCCTGCACTTCTGTATGTGCAGAACGGACAATTAAAACGAGATGTTTTAACCTCCTAAGGCCATCTAACATTTCCATCGAAAAGTTTGACATTTTCTAGCATAAACGTGCTCAGAACGTTTTGACGTACGACCTTCATATGTGTGTTTTTTACCGTGACTTGAAAAAATCAATTTGGCAATTAAATGGAATTAACTTGTGAACATTTTCGTGCGATCATTTTTCACAACTTTTGACGTGGACTATCACTACAAGAGTGCATCGACGAACTTAAATTTTTGTATGGCGATAAAGTACCATACTATACACTGTGAAAAAGTGGTTTAATAAATTCAATCGTGGCCGACGCTCGCTCAAACACGAAGGTCGTGAAGGTCGTCCAAAAACAGCCGTTGTGCCAGAGAACATTGATGCCGTGCGTAAACTGATAATGCAAGATCGTCATGTTACATACCATGAGATAGAGGCATCCTTGGGTATTTCTTCCGCCAGCATACATTCAATATTGCATGAACACCTGGCCTTAAAGGTTTTTTTCTCGTTGGATCCCGCACAATTTGACAATCGCTCAAAAAAGGCTCGTGTCGATTTAGTGCAAAGAAATTTTGAAAAAATACGAACGCGTGACGATCATGAGTCTTCGAAGACGAGCAAAATCCAACGAAAGTTGTTCGTGGAAGAAGCACTTCCAAGAAAATGGTCGTCTGTTTCTTCAGCAAAATTGGTCATGTGGCGACTGTTGCGCTTGAGCAACGTAGGATGGTCAATTTTGAGTGGAACATCACAAACGTGCTTCGACAATTGGTTTGAGCGCATGCAAAAGTATATAAATCATGCTGGAGAATGCTTTGAGAAACAATAAAAACATTTTTGAAGTTAAATATTCCCATATTCATTATTAGGCTAGATATATATGGAAGCCCTCGTATGTGCAGTGTTTAGTAAAATATTTATTTATTAAAGGCTGTAACTTAATTTCACTTTACTGTTCAGACATTCTACAATTTTGCATATTTACGAATCGAAAGTAAGTTGAGATCAGAGGATGGTCTATGGATTCAATACGAAATTATTGCTCTGGGAGTGCATTTACTCGTGGTACATATAATGCGTCCCAATATTTGCAAAATATCTATTTGGATTCGTAAACCAATATGCTTTGAATTAGATAAACATATGTCTATTATTTCTAGTAATTGCTTTATTCACTATAAGAAATATTTCTGGTTTTTATAATTTTTAACGAGTATGATTTTATTGTTCAGCTCGGAGGAATTGTTTCGTGATTATTTCTGTGGACCATTCTTTACCACAATTTTTTCGCGAGACATTGCGTTTCAAAAACTTCTTTCGCAATAGAGCCAAAGTTCCAAGATAAATATGCAGGAAAAAGTTTGAGGTTGTCGCGGCCGTTTCTACCCGTTGTTCCACATCAGCAATATTTTTTTCCGTACGACCAGTAAGACGCTGCACGGAGGCTACACCTCTAATGCCCAGCTTTTTGAATTTTCTTTCAAAGATTTGAATCAGTAAAATAGGTACTCGTAATGTCAAGCTGGATGTGCAGAACTCACAATTGAAAACAGATGTTTTAACCCCTCGAATGAATAGTCTGTATAAATAATGTACTTATTTTAGGGTACATGTAGTAGCTGGGCGTCTCGGTGTTAAGATAAGATCTTGACTCTCAACGGGGCAGGAATAACTAAATTCCCTTAGCGACGGATTTTCCACCTCTTAAAAGTGCGGAGACCTTACGAGCAAGATATTATTCTCCATGCCATTCAGAAGTTTGAAAATGGTTTGGGTCTTTATATCCGACAGTAACAGGAGGTCTTGATCAGTAAGTACAGGGTGGCGCAAAACTACCGTTATGGTTTAAATGTTTAATAACTTCTTAAATTTATTAACATTTTTTATTTTTATTTCAGAATTTTGTGAAGCAAACTTAGAGAATTTGAAATGGAACACTATAAGAACACAATAAATTATCGATCAGCAATTTGAGAATATTATTTTAAAAAACAAGAGTCAATTGTTTTAACGCGTGCTTATCGTCGCTTTTTTAATGTAGGTACAAGACCTTCAAACCAACAATAAACCGTTTGGTTGGAAATTTTCAACAACATGGTAGAGTAAGACACCGTCTATGTACCGGAAGACCACGTAGGGTTTACACGTACGAAAATATTCAACGTGTTGTGGATAATTTTCGGCACAACTTGGGCTCTCGCGTAGGTCCGTTCAGAGGATTTTGGCCACATTACACATATTCCCGTATAAAGGTCAACTTACTTAAGCTTAAAATATTCCTCATTAATATACTATACAACAAAGAAAAATAATAATAATTAACCGATAAATAAAAAGTTATTAAATATTTAAATCACAACGGTGGTATTGCGCCACCCTGTAAAAGAATTATATCGTTATAGCGGGATCAAGACAAAAGGGAGAAAGTAATTTTAGCACTTTAAAGGGAAACTTTTTCTTTCTAAGCCCATTTTGACTCTTTGCAATCCCCGCTGGCTTAATTTAAGATTCCTTATTCTCATTTCGTTGACTACTGCTTTCAGCAGATACATAGATGTCCATCTATTTCTTAGAATTGCCAAGAATTTTGCATTTATCAATAACATACAGAGGGCTCCAAATCTGAATTATTTTTATAAATTTAAATGAATTAAAAAATAACCTGGTTTCGGCATATTATTGGTTTTTCGTAAGACGCGTATTCCCATTATTTATGGAACACAATTTCATGAACTATCCAATGTAGGCTAGTTTCGCTTTAGCGCTTTCAGTCAATCCAATCTTTTAGTTTTTGGCGACGGTTTCCATTTCCATACAATGAATAGCTTGCTCCATCAAATCGCAACTTTGAGATGGTCAATTGAGAATGTAGAGATGACTAATACGAGGGTTTCTATATATATTTCTGGCAACACTAAGTGTTGCCTGGCGCCATCTGACATTTTGATTAAAAAGTTTGACATTTTTTAGCAAAAATGTACTCAGAACATTTTGACGTACGACCATCATTTGAGTTGTTTACACTGACATGGAAAAATCAATTTGGCAAACAAATGGAATTAACTCGTGCGATCATTTTTCACAACTTTCAACGTGGATTACGACAAGAGTGAATCGATGAACTTAAATCTTTGAATGGCGATGAAGCATCATCGCCATTCAACCGTGAATTCAACCGTGGCCGACGCTCGCTTAAAGACAAAGGTCGTGAGGGTCGTTCAAAAACGGCCTTTGTGCCGTTTTTGAACGACCGTGAACTGATAATGCAAGAACGTCATGTGACATACCGTGAGATAGAGGAATCCTCTCGTGTCGATTGGTGCAATAAAATTTTGGTGCTTCAAAAGACGTTTATAAAATCGTCACAGGTGACAAATCGTTGATCTATGCGTATGAGCCCGAAACAAAACAGCAATAAATCATGATGGAGAATACTTTGAAAAACAATAAAAACCATTTTTGATGATAAATATTCGCATTTTCATTATTAGGCCAGAAATATATATAGCAGCCCTCTTAAGTCGATTGGCGAACTTGGCGCTTAAATGATCGTATATGGGATGTGATATTTGGCAGGACACTCCACACAGTGCCGTGATTTCCTATAACGGGCGGCCAAAACTAGAAGGAGTGATAGTTGAAAACTGAAACTTGGCACAACTAGTCTATGCAACACAGTATGATTTTAATCGGATTATAAACGTAAACTATTTCCATTATTACAAAATCCTTAATATGAAATTGGTAGATTCTACATACATACATCCTACAGGATAAGAGACTGAATATTACTTAATTAAGCTTATACATGTGGCGCATCAAAAATAGCTCATTTTAGCCATGTCATTCTGTCCCTCAGGGTGGGTAACAAGATAACTTTTGAACGCAGTTACCAATCGCTTTTAAGTCCGGCATGTCGTAATATTTTTATAATACTCTTAAAAGTATTTAAAATAATTTATAATGCCACACCTCTTGTGGTAACTCCTACACAAATGTATCATTTTGCGCACTTTCGGTGTTAATGTAATATCTTAAATGCTGTTCGTACCTTGCTCGAAACCATTACTGTAGAATAGAATTGTTATATCGGGTGATCAATCTAAAGGTATTTTTTCAAAATAAAAAAAAAATAAACAAAATAAAATGTGGAATATTTGTGGTTCTTTCGAAAGGACATTTAATGCCATTTATATTTTGAATATAATTTCCTTTAAATGTTGGCCGCAACTACGCTTCAGGGTGTCCATTCTGTGGGTCCAATTTTGGATGACTTGTTCGACCGGTATGGCTTTAATGACACGCGTAATGTTGGCTTCCATTTTCCATTTGGACTTTGCGTAGCCCCAATAAAAAGAGTGTATTGCTGTGATATTACTCAACCTAGGCGGCCAACTCACCTGAGCAGCTGTATGGCAAGTGGAGCCGTCCTGTTAAATCCAAATGTCGTCAAGATTATGGACTTCAATTTCAGGAAGCAAAAAGTCTTTTATCAAGGCGTGACAGCGAGCTCCATTCACGGTTACGTTCCGACCATCATCATATTAAAAAAAAATATGGACCGATTATTCCACCAGCCCATAAACCGCACCAGACCGTGGTTTTCTCTGGGCATAATGTATAATCTTGACCTCTTGTTGTTGCTATTTGCAAAAATGCGGCAATTGTGTTTATTGACATTGTCGTTAAGCCAGAAATGTACCTCATCACTGAACAAAATTGTGGTCGAAAATAGTTTCTTACCGAGCGCTAATTTTCATTATACAGTTGCACAATTTTGAGACATTGTTTCGGTGTATGTCTTTCCATGATGAAATGGCAAAAGAAAAAAAAAATAAAGTTGAACACAACTCACGCGAAATCTGTGAAAAAAAACTATTGAAAAAAAAACCTCAAGATGGATCACCCGTTATAATTTATCTGACAATAAAATTGCTTTCTTACCATGTCCCTTCTGATACATCCCACACTAACGATCATATACTTATACACATACAGATTCGAGCCTAAATAACAGAATAACAAAATTATTAAAAATCGTTTAAAAATTGTACTCCTCAATATTTTTTAAATAGCTTTGTAGGTGGTTGATACGCCCTATTCCAGTGCTTTTATGCAAATCTATCATCCCGCCTACATTTGTTTTCCGAATAACATCTTAAATACTATTCAAATGTTCTGACCAAAAATCATTACAAATCTGGCAAATCTGGTGAGAAACCAATTGATTCCTAGCCAAGCACTTCTAGTATTTCCCACACAAATGACCTTGTTCCAATGCAGATTAGAACTCTCGTAACTTGTCACCTAGTGCTTGAAATTCACTTATATTGCGAACATCGCAGTATTTGTATTATGACTTTGCAAGAGGGTATGGAAAGAGGGATGGACAGACTAAATTCTGGTACCTCCCATGCAAATGCACCATTCCGCTCACTTTTGGTATACGCAATATATCTCTAACACTGTCCACGCGAATGCTGAAAATTTTACTTAACAAAACGATTAATACAAGTCCATGCTGAATAAAATATGAACGTCTATAAAGGCCCCTTCTGGAACCACCAACGAAAATTACCCTATCAAAACATAGATTGAAATCAACATAACTTGTCCCCTATTGCTTAATCTATGTTAAAGTAATCTGGTTGATCAATACTTACATCACAGAAAAAAGAGGATTGCTACGCCCGAACATGAACATTTTTGTGAAAACTCTAAACTCTATATAATTTCTCAATTTTATGTCAGCGGAAATTGAAGTTTCATAAAATTAAACCTTCTAAACATATGACGCACTCCGCCCACTTTTTTAAAATGTTTTATACTAATGACGTTATTGCCGTTTTACGGGATTTGATGTCTACACCAATGTATGTCACTATCTAGAAGGATGAAGTTTTTTTTTACTTCGCAGGGGGCATATACTCGTATTGTTCTGCTACAGCTGTTTTATGTATGTATACGCTTCCGTTAATATAAACTTTCAATGCGCCTCATTAAACTTTTGGTTCACACCCGAATATGCTAAGCAAACGTTGAACCATGCTCAACATAAACAAATTATTCGATCCCATATTTAACATGCAAAGATCGAAACTTTCGATGTGGAAAGTTATAACTTTTAACACCACCAACAATAGCAAAAGAATTAAACTAGAATAATTTAACTAAACGTTACCGCAGAGCGGTTTCCTACCGTCCGAAATTTGCATATCTCTCTTCAAAACATAGCGAGCTGGCAAGGAAGTAAAGTTTTCCATCTTTCGCCTTTTGGACGCTGGAGGTAACACAAAATTAAGTTAAGAACAAAATTAAATAAATTTTAAATTTCTAATAACTTTAAAAAAAAAGTTTCTCACATGCATGCAAAACATATTGTGTTGGTTGGGCGACTGATAGCAAAAGTTTTCCATTTAAGGCATCTGTTTTCCTCTTTTTTTCAGCATCTGTTTTCCTCTTTTCTAAGAGGGTGCGAGGGGGCAACATAAACTAGGACAGACAGCAAACCATACATGACGTGAATTATTGCCATAACCCGAAAAATACTCGAGTTTTGAGCAGACTCGAGTGCGTCTATGATTTAAACGTTATAATTTTTTTTTGTTTTGCCACTGACAACAGTGAGTATGGAATTAAACCGGCGTTTTCATTTTTTGATAATTATTCGCCTTTTCAACAATTTTCATAAAGTTGTAAACAATTTGTGAAAGGCACTGCCAGCTATACAGAGAGAAACGTAAACTTTGTGTATAATGCTTAAGTGGAGCTAAAATTGCATTCCAGTTCTTAGTTACTCGTATGATTGTAAAATTCCACATTGTTAATTTGGAATTTCTAAACAAAATACAGGTATTTAAATTTGAAAATTTAAAAAAAAATTAAAATTATTTCGTGAAACTATAGGTAAACACAATTTTACATCAACAAACATGTGGATGGGTATCTATGAGCACTTTTTTACCCTTACCACACCGTGGGTCTATCCAGAGGAAGAATAGACCCACACGTTTGTTTTTTTTTTGGACTAAGAGCGGACGTTAATAAAATTGAAGAAAATTGGTTTGGCACAATTAGGTTTCTCGTGCCAAGGACGTGCTATGTTGAGATTCGAGAAAGTTGTTTCAGATTATGGTGTGATAGACCAATTGAAAACTACTAAAGTCCGGCGAGGCATATAAATGCTGTGAAATCAGGGTGTCCGCCGGGAAGGTATACTAATTTGTTTTGCCGCCATTTTGGTAACATTAGTCTTGACATTAGTCTTGACATATTTGGCAGTGAAGTAGAGACGTGGAAAATTTATTATGGAAACAAATGCGATAAACCAATGTGTTTTAATCGTTAAAACATTTTATTAAAATCAATTATCGATTATTGTGACGATGAGAAATTTACGTAAAATTTTTGGGAGAAACCAAAAGCTGATAAAGAAGGTTAAATTCCAGTCACAATCATAACAGTTCATTGCAATAGAAACGAGAAAACGTAAGGAAAGTGTAATGTTTTTTATACACTGCACCACTCTGTATTTTAAGTAAGTTTAAATATTTGAGATAGACTCACGTTTAAGTATACCGATCGACATATAATCTCCTGCTGATTCCAATTAACGATGTTTCTCTGTCCATCCGTCCATTTAAAGCATGAAATCAAACTACAGATCGCAATTGTTGTCCGATTTTCGTGAAATTGGCCGGTAGTACGATTTTTGGACGAAGGATGGACGCTATAAAAATTAAAGCGTATCGGTACAGATTTAGATATAGATATATACGCATAAGAAAAATTTAAAGGAAAAGGAAGTACGTTATTGAAATTAAAGAAAATCGGTCATACGTATATAGCTGAAGCCTATAACATATAAAGGGTGTCCTAAGAAGAGCGCAATTTTTAAATTTTAAATAAAACACAGATATTTAAGAAAAAATCGTGAAACTTTATTATATCGTAAAGTAGACAGAATGAGGTTATGTATGGAACAATATATAGTGCAGATGGCCGCCGCGGCTTTGCTGGCATGCACGCGATCTTTTAATGATATTTTCAATGACCGTTTTGCATGAATGCTGCGGTATTTCATTAATGCAGCGTCCAATTTCGTCTTTTAAGGCTTGAGTCGTCGTCGGCTTATTCGCGTAAACCATCGACTTCAAAAAACCCCAAAGAAAAAAATCTAATGGTGTTAAATCGCACCATATAACACGACCGGGAAATGACTGATGCAGCAATTGAATTGTTTCTCTGGCTGTATGACATGTGGCGCCATCTTGTTGGAACCACATGCCCTCCACATTCGTTTCTTCAATTCTAGGCAAGAAAAAACTGGTTATCATTTCACGATACCAAACACCATTGACTGTTTGCGCTTGACCTGCCTCATTTTCATAAAAAAAGGTCCAATGATTCCTCCAGCCCAAAAACCACACCACACAGTGACACGTTGAGGATGCATTTGCTTCTCGTGAATCACTCGAGGATTTTCCGCACCCCAAATGCGACAATTCTGCCTATTGACGAAGCCATCAAGATGAAAATGGGCCTCGTCACTGAAGATGATTTTATCGGCAAAATCAGCATTTTCATGTTGTCTCTCCAATACCCAATTAACGAACTCCCTTTCGTGTAGCGCTCCATGTTTACTAACCTCGTACCTTCTACTAACAAACAATAACAATTGTTCAAATGTCAAACAATGACACTGCGAATGTTGCCAGATTTAAAAATTGCGTTCTTCTTGGGACACCCTTTATGTAGGTTCATCCAATTTTGTGTCATTAGCTCTAGAAGCCACTTATTACTGCCAATCTTAGAAAATTTGCCATGTCATTTGTCACACGTTTGTTTTTTTTTGGACTAAGGGCGGGTGTTAATAAAATTGAAGAAAATCGGTTTGGCACAAGTAGGTTTCTCGTGTCAAGGACGGGCTATGTTGCGATTCGAGAATATTATTTCAGATTAAGATAAAGCTCCCACCTAAAGAAGGCTCAACAGAGTTATCCAAAAACAGTGAAACTTTCTCACAAATTCAAATATGACATTATTTTTAAAGTCTTAATATATTGGGACCAAAACGTATTTTCAGTTAGCTTTTCTGAACATCCAGGAGAGCAGGGTATAATATAGTCGGCCAGTACCGACTTTAGCTATTTTACTGGGTTTTTTATACCGATTTTATATCTTTTTGGGGATATGAGGAGCAAACCTTCTTAAAGATCCAGGTATTATTGGTGTTCTTACACCAACAATATTTTAACAGACACAAACCTCCCCTTCTTCGTCACCGCTCCCTGAAGGACTATCTTTCTGAGTGAGAGATTTAATCTGTCTTAAAATACCACACAGTTTTCTTTCTTATCGTTGATCCAATAACAGTGTATTGCCGATGTTACATTCTTCTTCCTACACGCAGAAAAAAAGTATGTTTGGGGTGACAATATTTGAAGAGGATCATATTATTGTTGGGTTGTGGCACAACAATATTATGATTCACACATAACCATACTATGATCTCCACAACCATAGTATGATTCACACTTAACCATACTATGTATCACACTCAACCATACTATGATCTCCACAACCATACTATGATTCTCACAACAATAGTATGATTCACACTTAACCATACTATTATCTCCATAACCATATTATGATCCTCACAACAATAGTATGTTTTCCATACAACCATAGTATGATCCTCACAACCATAACCATAGTATGATCCTCACAACCATAATATGATTCGCACTCAACCATACTATGATCCCCACAACCATAGTATGATTCACACCCAACCATGCTATTATCCCTACAACAATAGTATGATTCACTCAACCATGCTATGATACCCAAAACTATTTATTAGGATTGGGTTGTTATTCAAAAATAAAGATTTAGCTCATTGCCAGATTTGAGGCCATGTTTTTATTGAACAATTCATTCAAAAAACAATAATATATTTTGCAACGGCAGTCGAAAATACTTTTAGTTGCCAGCAGGGGTGAATGCTACTTCACCATCCGTAGACCCCATGTAACGAATGTGATTAAACCATGATCAATGGCAATATACTTAAGTGCAAGCAGATTTTAAAAAAACGAGAACCAGTTGGAAGTACAGTATTTCACCGAACAAAGTAAACACAATAAAAATCCCTCGAACTACCTTCCGATGGTTGTTGTTTTTATAATGGATAACAATCACGCACTGTATCGTGTGTATGTGTTTGTTTGGTATCTCAAAAAAAACATACGCATACACATGCATGTATGCTCTATAAAACCTGTTTTGTTATGTTCATAGTCGCAACCATACGGTATTATTGCCGTAATCATATTATTGTTAACGTAACTTTTACACAACAATACTTTTGTAACCCCAAACATGTTTATATGGTTGCTACAACCATATTTTTGACAATAATACTATGGTTACATTTAAACAATATCAATATTGCCGCAATCATACTGTTGTCTTAATAAAATTCAAAAAACAATACTATGGTTGCGACAAACATGGTAATTTGTGGGGGAATATTTAAATGGTTACACATAAATACTGGTAAATAGAAACCTCTTTTATGTGTCTATACTAGTATTGTTTATACCTAAACATTTTATACTTGGAAATTTAATTCATTGAGCTGAATTTTTAACCGGGTGGTTTGGTTCGACACCCCAAATTCTTCGTGTGGAAATTGTTAACTGATACCGATATCATATAACAATTTCCAGGTCCCTGAATATTGGAAATCAGTTTTTGGGCCCAACTGTTAACCGTATGGTTTGGTTCATCACCCCTAATTCTTTTTATGGAAATTTTATTAGTATAGGATGATCCATCTAGAGGTATTTTTCAGAACAAAACAAGTAAGTAAGTGCTATAGTCGGGCGTGGCCGACTCTATGATACCCGCACCACTATAAATGTGATTAAGTCTCCTGTTAATCGAAAGCACTCGTCGCTATTTCTATCTGTATCTATCACGCAAGCACTAAGCCTTTATACCCCATACCACTATGTGGTGAGGGTATAACAATTATAGTTGGTCCACATTTTCATACCTTGTTTTCGGACCCTGTGCCCTCCCACGGACGAGATAAATCATTTGGCTTGACATATTTAAAGTCCTGAGGCAATTCCCTGTCATTTGAGGGGTCACACTAAAATCCGGGTAAACCGAAACTTTTGGACCCTCCTAATGGACCCTGGGGCCCAAACAGGTCGAATTTTTTTCTGTATTTAAAATTGTTAGATAATTTCCTTTCATTTAAGGGGTCACACTTATATTTAAAATCATGGGTCCATTTTTTGGGTTCTGAAGGCCCCGTAGGTCCGAGAGGCGGGTCCAACTATTTTTTTTACATTTTGTGGTCAGTTCTACATCGAATGTCATATTTTTTTAATTTGTTGACCAATACACGCGACATCAACTGAATTTGGACCAAATCCGGGAGTTCCTTTGTATGGGGGGTCTATCAGAAAGTGCTCCGATTTAAACCAAATTCAATAGCGTCCGTCCTTGTCCCAATATATTACCACTTGCCAAGTTTCATCAAGATCGGTGCATAAATGCGACCTGTACTTTGATTACAAGAATAGATGGACATCTTTACATCCAGCCAGCCGACCAGCCAGCCAGCCAGCCGGCCAGCCAGCCAGCCAGCCGCCCAGCCAGCCAGACAGACATGGCTAGATCGACTCAAAATGTAATTCTGAGCAACTTTCTCTCTGGTCTCGGTATTCTAACTCGATTCCTTCGATGTGTTACAAACGCAAGCACTAAGCCATTATACCCCATACCACTATGTGGTGCGGGTATAAAAATAAATCTATAATAAAGCCATACCGGTCGAAATGCTCGAATGAGTTTGACAGAAATATGAAAGCTGAATCGATTTTCTTGAACTGTATTTGCGTCCTTTCTCCATCAAAAAACAAACTTTTCCAAATTTATTCAAGATAAGACAATAATTGCGATTACAAGCTTTAAATGGACAGCAAAGGGGGCAACTGAGAAAGCCAAATCAAATCATCTCGAGATTCTGATTCAAAAGATTAAGTTAAAGATTAATGCATGGTGATTCATTCATGACTGGACAAATTTCACCACCGTATTCCTTGCTCATTTCATAACGTCCATCTACGACCATGCCCGAAAATGCAAGGAGGCAAAATGGCAGAGGTTTGACAATTTTCGGATTGGTAGTACTAGGGTAAAATTGCTAAATTCTGAACCAGTGGTCCAGAGCGATTGAATCGTGCACAGCTCATTGAGTTAAGAAAAGTGGCCCCTTTTTCCTTATGTTGTGGGACTTAAGAATGTTGTGGGACTTTTGTAAGTAATAATTTTAAAATTTTACTTTAGTATGGCAAGGAAACCACGTTGTCGGTTAGATTCAAAATGTTACTTTAGTATGGTAAGGGTACCACGTGTCGGTACAGCCTGTAATATGACTGGTAACTTATTGTTGGTAAGTTATAGTTGGCTCCTTTACATGGAAGGGCACTTTGGAACGGTGAATCGCTTTCACATGACTCGACCTTTTTTACAATGATTTATTTACTCCCTTATTTACGATCATAATATACACAGACAAAACGAGAGAGGGTGGAAAAGAGTGAACAAGGTATATTTGCCTTTGTGGTTGATAATCCTTTTTTATGCTCGTGCGTACTTATCCCTTTTTATGGTATTTGGATTATAAATAGACATATTAAGCTCCACATACTCGCAAACATTCACACATTTCTCTGTAGGCTAATGGAAAGCTACCATGAATACATTGTCATTTGAATGTATGTGTAACCAATATCCTCGCACCTTTCTACACTTTTACTTCTCTGCCCTTTGGTAGGCTTATATTACGAGTTTTATGCATATTTATACGTACGAAAGTAATAGGTTTTTCATTAAGAGTGCCTGAGCTTTAATATTGTATAATCAATACTTTAAGTGAGATATTACAAAAATAGCATGGCGTGTTCTTGTATATTTAGATTCACATGTACTGAATAGTAAATAAATCTAATAGTCTCCATTACATTGCTGGCCAAACATTGACTGAGAGAACCTATTTGGATTAACTAGTGGCGTAAGCCATACTGAATTTATTTTGGGACCAAGACCAATTGTGGCGGCTTAGGACGACTGTTTGGCTAAAGCTTTTATAATAAAATATTCGGCACCAAACTACGGAACAGGTATTTAAAACTAGTGTGGATGTTTGTAACACCTACACATATGTTAGCCCCATTTTTCACAACGATTCAGAATCTCTAACTAATTTCATTTAGCTATGTCCATCCGTCTGGTTTTTTATCTTAGTAAGCTATGAACCGATATTTATGAAACTTTAGGCCAAGTTCTTATTCTATTAAAATAGAAGCCACTCATCAAATTCGATTTGAATCAAATTTTTCATAGAACATTGAGAGCATCTAAAGTAACTGGACTTTATCGGTCCTTTTTTCATATCCTTCGCCGAAGAATGAATGGTTTACTAAAACTATCATTGCAAAACCTAGAAATATAAATGGAAGACCCTAAAAAGTATATATGTTGTCGTAATATTCTAAATCTTGTCATGTCCGCGTGTCTATTTAAGCACAATAACTACCAAACGAATAAGCATAGAATTCTTAAATTGTGCATAATAATATCTTATGCATTTATCCTGTCTGGAATCGTAAATACAGGGTGGCTGATAAAAAGCAGCAAGCAAAAAAAAATAATAATATTTTTTTCTAATGAATGCTTAATTTTTTATTTTATTTTATTTTTCAGAATGATTTTTAGATTTAACAAAAATTGATAACTGGGGCACTCAAGCAAGAATATGGATTGTCCGCTGCTATTATGAACTGGAGTCCGTAAATTTCGGTTCAAAAAAAATTGAGCGCACGTTTGGCGAAAATCCTCGAGCAGATGGACCATAATGAGACTTGTTAACAATTCTGCCGAGCATGGGACAGTCAACAGAAGACCTTACCATCGAAACCCTTCAGCTCGGATGGAGAAAACAATCGCTGCTGCTGCTCTGAAGCAAATGGGTAAAATCAGACAGTCTTTGTAGTCAATTATCCACAAAGATTTGGACTTATTCCCATATAAAATTCAAATGGCCAACAAAGTGAACGCAGCAGATTCGCTTGCAATTTTGGTAGAATATGCATCAAATGGTGGAAGAGAACGAAAACATGTTGAACCGTCTTTTTATGCCTTTCAGCATAAACAAACAAAATTGTCGTATATGGAGTACTTCCAACCCACAGATATTCCATGTGACGGAATTGCATCCACTTCTTGTCACAGTGTGGTGTGCAGTTTCATCACGCTGCATTGTCGGGACCTACTTCTTCGAAGAAAACGGTCACACCGTTACGGTTCCTGGACACCGTTACTTAAGCATATAGAAAGAGTTTTTCTATTCAGAATTTTCTATTCAGAATAACGCCGAATAAATTTCTTTCCACTCTCTGTAGTTTCAGCAAGATAGTTCAACTTCTCACATAGCCCGGCCTCTTGTGACAGAATTGCGACGAAAATTTCCCAATAAGCTGATATTCCGGTGGCCCTCCAGGTCGCCTGACCTTACTGCATCTGACTTTTTTTTGAGGGATTATTGCAAATAGGAAGTCCACAAAGCAAAACCAAAAAAATTGAATGAACTTAAGCAACCCATTCGAGAATCAATTGCGGCTATTCCAGTCTCAACCTTCCAAGCAGTATGAAACAACTTTTTGGTAAGATGCAGCACATGCATAGACAAGCAGGGGGCATTTAAATTCCAATATTTTTAAAACTAATATATTTAATTAAAATGAAATGAAAATAAAGAAAAATAAATTCCATACATTGAAAAAAATGAGTTTCTTAATGTAGCAGTATTCATCAGTCAATATAATATAGGAAATAAGTCCAGGGAAATAAATTTTCTCTTCAAAGGATTGAATGTTACTCGGAAAAAGTACACTTGAGTATTTGCTTTGCAAATCATAAATTTTTTGTTGACGAACAATGGTTAAACTAGTTATTGTTAGTCGGGACGCACTTATTTCCAGTTACAGGACGTTTTGGCTCATGTGGCCAAAACGTCGCATGGTCAAAACGGGCAGTCAGTGGACAATATGGACATATGGGTTCTCAAACTAAAGCTATATATATATATATATATATATATATATATATATATATATATATATATATATATATATATATATATATATATATATATATATATATATATATATATATATATATATATATATATATATATATATATATATATATATATATATATATATATATATATATATATATATATATCTGGCGCCATCTGACATTTCCATTGGAAAGTTTGACATTTTTAGCATAAACGTAGTCAGAACGTTTTGACGTACGACCATCATTTGTGTTATGGTTTATCTCAAGCTGGTGGATAAGCTTGTCCTTTTGGAATTGTAGAAAAACTCTTAAATACTATACTACTTCCCGAAATACTATTAAAAAACTATTTTAAAAGTCGATGGTCACCAAATTATAACTGATTTAAAATACAAAAACGTCTGTTGTCCTTAAATCACTAAAAAAAAATCAAAAGACCATAAGTTCCGTAGGTTGTTTTCTTAACAGATTCAAATATGGATTTGTTATCTACTTACACACAGAAAAAAAATCTGTTGGAAATCGGTCTGAACAACAAAAATTCGGTTGAAAAAACCAAATTTCTGTTGCAATAACCAATATTCCATAATATTGATTTCGACATGATGCGAGATATCATATGATGGTTGCTATAACCATATCATGGTATTCACACCAATAACAGAGTTATACAAACTAAATTCAGTTAACTATTGGTTGCGACAACTGGTGGTTATGGCAACCAACCAATTGAAATGTACATGTTACTTTAGTATCAACAATTGGTTGTGGCAACAGATTAGAGCTTTGTAATGGAAAAACCCTGTTTAGTTGGTTGTTGTTACATAATATTGGTTATACCAACATCAAAAAATAAACTTTATAGTATTTTTTCGGCTCTAGTCACAGCAAAACCTTTGTTTACGGCGAAACATATTTCAAAATCAACCAAAAATTTATAAAAACAAAAAAATGGGCAAACAGTTTAAGATTCTTGATTTAAAATAAACGAAATAAAAATTAAAAATATTTTGCAGAATATAAAAGTAGAAACAGGCTTAATTGTAATTTAGCGACATTATTCAGTCTTGGTCAGAATTTTCGCCATTAGTAGCCGTCTTTATTCAAAACAACAACCAATTTGTTCGGTGGCGACCCAATTTTTCCCGAGTTACGGTCACTCATAGCTTGACAATAAACCGTAATTAATTTCTGTCAGATTGGGTCATCACAGCAACGCTAATCAAAACATTTATTCAAGGACGTATACATTTAGTGATCAGTTCATCCATTGCAAGGCGGTAAAATATTAATTATTTTCATAAAGTACTTATAACCAACAATCTATATACTTAGTAGGGACATAAATACTGTCACACACGTTTTATGCTTTAAAATAAAAAGTATTGATGTATATTGTATCCTAAAAGAATCTAATTATTCGAAATGTCCCCCTTTGCCTATACACACGCCTTAAGTCGCACTGGCCAATCGTCAAGAGTTACACGAACCTCGTTCATTGGAAAATTGGCCACATCTCGAACCAAAGCAGTCTTAAGAGATCCCATGTTGGGGTATCTTTTGTGACAAACCTTGCCCATTAATACCGTCCACAATTTGTATTCCAATGGGTTCAAATCTGGACTGTCTGCCATTCTTCAGAGGAAATGAACGCTTGCAAGTTGTTTCGAAGTCAGGCCTGGGACGTTTTAGCCTTATGGGCCGGCGCAGAATCCTGCTGGAAAGTCCATGGCTGGTTTTGGAACTGGGAATTGTTAAGAGGCTTCACAACAGCTTCCAAAACGGTTTCTTGGTAAACTATGGTAGATGTTTTGACTCCTTGTTCGCAGAAATGTAGGTCAGTGACCCCATCGTAAGAGACACCCCACCAAACCATGACTGAAGCTGGGTGATGACCCTTTTCCACCCTTGGGATCAGTTCAGATGCTTCCTTAGATGACCGTGCATACACTCTATCATTTTGCTTGGTAAATTTATTCTGAACGGTAAAAATTTTCATCGGTGAACAAAATTTTTCTGTGCAAGTTATCAGCGTGCTTCACCAAAAGACGTTTGCATTTTCCAATTCTATTTTTTTTTTAAAGCTGCAATCAATAAATGTCCGGTAGGTCGTTTGAAAGCGCCAAGTCCCAAGACTTTTTTTTGATTCGACTCATGGTCTTTTGCGTGCTATTCATCTCACGGGCCATGATTTTTTTGTTTTCGGAGCGGATTTCTGTGAATTCTTGATTTAACGGCTTTGATGGCATGCGGTTGTCGAACAGAGCGTGGGTGGCCCGACCGGTAGCGGTCTTTTACATCTACAGTCTTCTCAAACAGTTTTATGCATCGGTAGACGAACATGCGGCTAATCCCTAGTGGCCGGAGCATTTTGAAAATATCGCTTTTTTCATTTCACACTGGAAAAGCGCTATTACAGCGATACGACTCTCATTATCTGACCACTCCATGATGAAAGTTGAAACAATTTCAAAATCCTGTTACAGACTAAAGCTATTGAGGTTAGCTTTCAAAAGATATGACATTAACGGGGTATGTTCAGTTCTACTATTGAAATGGTTGTGTTTAATATTGTAGCAGTATTTATGTCCCTACTTAGTATAACAACCAACAAATGTACAAATTCAGTTCCAATAATCATTCTAATCTGTTACGACTACCAATACTTGTTTTGTTCAACCGAAAGTGTCAGTTCCCTCTATTGAAAATGCTGCCTATCCATTAAACATACTTGCAACTACCAACATTCGGTTGGCATAAAATTGAGTTGTGGCAACAAATCCGTTTTCTGAGAGTAGGATTTTTGTCTGAATCATGGATAGAAGGCTCCTTAAATAATGGCCACAAGAGCGAATTCATGGTAGAGGGTATAAAAGGTTCAGCCTGCTAGAATTTATTGACGGATTTACTTGTTTTTTTTAAATTCTCTATGGCTCGGAATCATTGCGTACTGTACAAATCGCGTACTGTACAAAAGCGACCAAAAATGTCATTCTCCTGTATTACCATTCCCAGACCTGTCTGAGAGGCATGGTTAGTAAAACATTATTAGCTCAGCCAGTTGTTATGGCTATTAAAAATGGTGACCCACCGTTTGCTTTCATTTAAATATTTTATACAACGACGTTTTTGTAAAAAATAAACAATCTCCTAATTTATATTTCTTTGTTTCTTTGAATAGGTGTTCATGGGCAAGACGGTAAATAATACTAGTGAAATCTATTTCAATCGTCCGGAAGAAGCCCGAAATATTTCTATGGTTTAATGACCTTGAAATTCGTCGTTTTGGATGCCAGTTAGTTCGTTTATGTAAGTATTTATTTTTGTACACGTGTCTAAATGAAATCAAAACAAATTAAAAAACTTCAGTTTGTTGATCCGGCACACATACCCCCTCACCCTCATATGGATTTAGTATTTGCGTTCGTTTTGTCCTCCATTGCCTGAAGCTTACCGACTTTATTAAAATATCGTTAAAGGTCGTTTGTTTAGGAGGTACTAGTATGGGGCGCGGCATCCTCTTTTTTATGCGAGTACAAAGATGAAATTAACATATTGCAAAATATGGGATGGGTGATTTAGCATTTTAAATTTGAATCGGCTCTAAAAAATAAAGTACCGATAATGTTTTCAAATGTCTGGTTTTAATAATGAAACATTATCCGATGCGTTTTCTCTTCGTCTAGTGGTAGGAAATGAAGAATTTTACCGAAGAATCGTGTTTTCACATGAAGCTCATTTTCATCTCGGTGGATATGCCAAATAACAAAATTGCCGCATATGGGGTTTAAAGAACCGAAACGTGACCATTGAGAAGGCAATGCATCCTTAACGAGTCACTCTTTAGTGGGGATGTTGGGCTGACAGCATCTTTGGAACATTTTTCTACGAAGGAACCACAGTTACCGTCAATGGTGAGCGTTACCGCGACATGCTAAATGAAATTTTGTTTCCAAAAAATAATTGGCTTCATCGGAGGAGCCTGTTACGGTAGCCATATGAATAACATTGTGTTCAATTATTAAATGACAAAATTCAACCTTTCCAATAAAACTAGAAATTTTAAAAAATTAGCCGTACTTTTTTATAACCAGTTAAAATTTAAAATGTTAAATCGCCCACCCTGTACAAAATTCAAGCAAAATGTATGCATTATAGAAAAAAAATATCTTCGTTTGTCTGTTTGTCCTTTTTTTGATATAAATCAGTAAAAATATATATGGGGATAGTGTATGTGGGAAATACAAGAAGGGGCATGGCAATGGCTCCATTAATACATCTAATATACATAACACATCAAATTACTCCATTCATCCCTATCTAATAACTTTTCAGCAGAAACGTATGATTAGTATTAAAATAGTTATAAAAGTACCAAAAGTGGGTGAAATGGTTAACTGAATGGGGCATATCATACACTCTTTTCGTTCTCCTATATGAGTCATTCCATGCCAAACGGTACGATTTTGGGCAAAAATTTAACGCAATGATTCCGATTTTTATGAAAATTTGCAGATTTGGTCCTCTAGCAATTCTATTTAATCCGCGATTAGAAAAAAAAAATATAATTTTTTTTTTCAAAAGTTATGACCAATTGAACTTTGGTAAAATGGAGATTTTATCAAGGAGGTGTGTTCATTCAGTCGCATGTAACTCCGGAAATACTTGACCGATTTTACTCTGCTATACCTTATTTTGAAGGTAATTTTAAGCACTTCTAAAATAACGAAACGGTATGGCATAACGCCATAGAATTTTTTAAGTTTGTATCATTTTAATCCTTTTATTTCGATTTTGAAAATGATTACATCTTTTTTTATTTTTGAAATTTTGCAGGCGTATTCTTACAGGTCTGTTTTACCGACTGTGTAAGTTTTAAAGTGGTGAAATAATGCGTTCTATTTTTAAAAATTTTTTTTTACCTTATACCTTTTTCACTTCCATGAATATAGAAAATATAATATAGAAAAAAAAATACTTTTTAATAGTTTATTGACACAAGATATAACAACAACAAAAAAACAAAGAAAAAAAGAAATAAAAAAATGAGTAATGAAATAAATGTTATGCCTTGTATACCATCTTCATACAGTACTGCTCAGAAGATGATGTTGTCTGGACTTTCATTATTTTATCGGGTTGTGGAATGAATGCATGGTAGCCAAGAGTTCCAGAAATTGTTTTCGCTTTTTCAAAACGCTCCTTCAGGTGTTTCGCCCTATCTTGATATTGATAGTTATTGAAGAATTCTGTATGAATATTCTTCACGTTTTTATTCACCCAATCATAAAATTTGACGGCACTATTAATGGGATTTATGAGGCTGGACAAGCTTGCACGTGCTGCTAGTCTTTTGACTGTTCCTCCCAGACCATCGCAGGGCCATTTGCCATGAGACGTTGCAAAAAAATGCCATTCCGCTGGTATTCCAAAATCTTCTACGTGGAACGTCAGATTTAAAAAGTTTTTCTTGTTTTTGTATTGTGCGCTTGCGCCATCAGAAAAGTAAAATATTTTACTTACAGGTCCTAAGGTTTTCTTTAAAAAATTTACAAGCCCCTCCTGGAATACGTGCACGGCTATTGTATCATGTTTTTATTTCTTTTTTTCTTTGTTTTTTTGTTGTTGTTATATCTTGTGTCAATAAACTATTAAAAAGTATTTTTTTTCTATATTATATTTTCTATATTCATGGAAGTGAAAAAGGTTTAAGGTAAAAAAAAATTTTTAAAAATAGAACGCATTATTTCACCACTTTAAAACTTACACAGTCGGTAAAACAGACCTGTAAGAATACGCCTGCAAAATTTCAAAAATAAAAAAAGATGTAATCATTTTCAAAATCGAAATAAATGGATTAAAATGATACAAACTTAAAAAATTCTATAGCGTTATGCCATACCGTTTCGTTATTTTAGAAGTGCTTAAAATTACCTTCAAAATAAGGTATAGCAGAGTAAAATCGGTCAAGTATTTCCGGAGTTACATGCGACTGAATGAACACACCTCTTTGATAAAATCTTCATTTCACCAAAGTTCAATTGGTCATAACATTTAAAAAAAAATTTTAAATTTTTTTTCTTGAAACACGTATATAATATTTTTAAGAGAAGAATGCATACACAAACTAGTTAAGCAATCCAAGCTTGTGATGTAAAAAATGCGTACCGTTTGGCATGGAATGACTCATATGCATCCATTATAAAAATATTATGAATTTCTCAAAACAATCGAATTTCATCCACTAGGAGACAAGTTATGTGGTTTCTAATCTACGCTTAAGCAAGGTCATTTATGAGGGAGGTACCAAAAAGGGCTTGGATAGCAATCCAACGTTGAAACTCTGTTCTTAAGTTTTGATTTTGGGTAAGCTTGTATGAGTATTACTCGTATATACGAGTATTTATTTCAAAATGAATATGTATGAGGAATGTGTGGGAGGTACCAGCTAATGGGGCGTATCAACTCCTTTTTTAAATGCAGGCAATAAGTCGTTATTAAAATATTGCGGTGTTCATAGTTCAAGCAAATTTCACGCACTGTCAATTTATGTGGGTTCTAATCGGTACTAAACAGGAGTAATTTGTGTGGGATGTGCCAGAAGGAGTGTGGCGAGGAATCCAATTATCTAATTAAGCTTAAGCATTGATTTTGGGTTAGATCGTATGAATAAGATTAGACATATTTTAAGATGACCACAAGTAGACGTAATCGTGCATTTGTATTAAAGGTACCAAAAAGGACGTGGCAATATTTCCAACTTTCAATCCCATCGGCAGTTTTGAAAATACTAAGTAGGGATATAAATACTGTTACACACGTTTTATGCTGTAAAATAAAAAGTATTAAATGTTTTTGGACCATATATCTTTTAATATATTTATTGATGTATATTGTATCCAAAAAGAATCAACTTATTCGAAATGTCCGCATTTTGCCTTTACACACGCCTTAAGTCGCACTGGCCAATCCTCAATAGCTGCACGAACCTCGTCCATTGGAAAATTGGCCACAGCTCGAACCAAAGCAGTCTTAAGAGATCCAATGTTGGAGTATCTTTTGTGCCAAGCCTTGTCCCCTAAAACCGTCTACAATATGTAATCCAATGGGTTCAAATCTGGACTGCCTGAGGGCCATTCTTCAGAGGAAATGAACGCTGGCAAATTGTTTCGAAGCCAGGACTGGGACGTTTTAGCCTTATGGGCTGGCGCAGAATCCTGCTGGAAAGTCCATGGCTGGTTTTGGAACAGGGAATTGTTAAGAGCCTTCACAACAGCTTCCAAAACGGTTTCTTGGTAAACTTTGGCCGATGTTTTGACTCCTTGTTCGCAGAAATGCAGGTCAGTGACCCCATCGTAAGAGACACCCCACCATACCATGACTAAAGCTGCACGCAAAGAAAAAATATGGTTACTATATGGTCACGGCAACAATAGTATGTTCTCTGCAATAAAAGTATGGTTGTCGCAACCTTAGTATTGTTTTTTGAATTTAATTTTGACAATAGTATGATTGCGGCAATATTAATATTGTTTAAATGTAAAAAAAAGCATTGTTTCCAAATTAAAAAATGAAAATATGCTTGCAGCAACAATATAAATATGGTTGGTAGGACAAAAAAAGTATTGTTTCATGGGTTTTATGTTAACAATAACATGATTACGGCAATCATACAGGCAAAATCGT